>OZ005738.1:78093557-78778359 GCA_963930755.1 Eudasyphora cyanicolor
TCTACTATATGTTTCCTACTTTTCTCATCTACTATATGTTTCCTACTGTTCTCATCTACTATATGTTTCCTACTGTTCTCATCTACTATATGTTTCCAATATATGTTATATGTTTTCTACTGTTCTCATCTACTATATGTTTCCTACTGTTCTCATCTACTATATGTTTCCTACTGTTCGCATCTACTATATGTTTCCTACTGTTCTCATCTACTATATGTTTCCTACTGTTCTCATCTACTATATGTTTCCTACTGTTCTCATCTACTATATGTTTCCTACTTTTCTCATCTACTATATGTTTCCTACTGTTCTCATCTACTATATGTTTCCTACTGTTCTCATCTACTATATGTTTCCTACTGTTCTCATCTACTATATGTTTCCTACTGTTCTCATCCACCATATGTTTCCTATATGTTATATGTTTCCTACTGTTCTCATCTACTCTATGTTTCCAACTGTTCTCATCTACTATATGTTTCTACTGTTCTCATCTACTATATGTTTCCTACTGTTCTCATCTACTATATGTTTCCTACTGTTCTCCTCTACTATATGTTTCCTACTGTTCTCATCTACTATATGTTTCCTACTGTTCTCATCTACTATATGTTTCCTACTGTTCTCATCTACTATATGTTTCCTACTGTTCTCATCTACTATATGTTTCCTACTGTTCTCATCTACTATATGTTTCCTACTGTTCTCATCTACTATATGTTTCCTACTTTTCTCATCTACTATATGTTTCCTACTGTTCTCATCTACTATATGTTTCCTACTGTTCTCATCTACTATATGTTTCCTACTGTTCTCATCTACTATCTGTTTCCTACTGTTCTCATCTACTATATGTTTCCTACTGTTCTCATATACTATATGTTTCCTACTTTTCTCATCTACTATATGTTTCCTATTGTTCTCATCTACTATATGTTTCCTACTGTTCTCATCTACTATATGTTTCCTACTGTTCTCATCTACTATATGTTTCCTATTGTTCTCATCTACTATATGTTTCCTACTGTTTTCATCTACTATATGTTTCCTACTGTTCTCATCTACTATATGTTTCCTACTGTTCTCATCTACTATATGTTTCCTACTGTTATAATCTACTCTATGTTTCCTACTGTTCTCATCTACTCTATGTTTCCAACTGTTCTCATCTACTATATGTTTCCTACTGTTCTCATCTACTATATGTTTCCTACTGTTCTCATCTACTATATGTTTCCTACTGTTCTCATCTACTATATGTTTCCTACTGTTCTCATCTATTATATGTTTCCTACTGTTCTCATCTACTATATGTTTCCTACTGTTCTCATCTACTATATGTTTCCTACTGTTCTCATCTACTATATGTTTCCTACTGTTCTCATCTACTATATGTTTCCTACTCTTCTCATCTACTATATGTTTCCTACTGTTCTCATCTACTATATGTTTCCTACTGTTCTCATCTACTATATGTTTCCTACTGTTCTCATCTACTATATGTTTCCTACTGTTCTCATCTACTATATGTTTCCAACTTGTCTCATCTACTATATGTTTCCTACTGTTCTCATCTACTATATGTTTCCCACTGTTCTCATCTACTATATGTTTCCTACTGTTCTCATCTACTATATGTTTCCTACTGTTCTCATCTACTATATGTTTCCTACTGTTCTCATCTACTATATGTTTCCTACTGTTCTCATCTACTCTATGTTTCCAACTGTTCTCATCTACTATATGTTTCCTACTGTTCTCATCTACTATATGTTTCCTACTGTTCTCATCTACTATATGTTTCCTACTGTTCTCATCTACTATATGTTTCCTACTGTTCTCATCTACTATATGTTTCCTACTGTTCTCATCTACTATATGTTTCCTACTGTTCTCATCTACTATATGTTTCCTACTGTTCTCATCTACTATATGTTTCCTACTGTTCTCATCTACTATATGTTTCCTACTGTTCTCATCTACTATATGTTTCCTACTGTTCTCATCTACTATATGTTTCCTACTTTTCTCATCTACTATATGTTTCCTACTGTTCTCATCTACTATATGTTTCCTACTGTTCTCATCTACTATATGTTTCCTATATGTTATATATTTTCTACTGTTCTCATCTACTATATGTTTCCTACTGTTCTCATCTACTATATGTTTCCTACTGTTCGCATCTACTATATGTTTCCTACTGTTCTCATCTACTATATGTTTCCTACTGTTCTCATCTACTATATGTTTCCTACTGTTCTCATCTACTATATGTTTCCTACTTTTCTCATCTACTATATGTTTCCTACTGTTCTCATCTACTATATGTTTCCTACTGTTCTCATCTACTATATGTTTCCTACTGTTCTCATCTACTATATGTTTCCTATTGTTCTCATCTACTATATGTTTCTACTGTTCTCATCTACTATATGTTTCCTACTGTTCTCATCTACTATATGTTTCCTACTGTTCTCCTCTACTATATGTTTCCTACTGGTCTCATCTACTATATGTTTCCTACTGTTCTCATCTACTATATGTTTCCTACTGTTCTCATCTACCATATGTTTCCTATATGTTATATGTTTCCTACTGTTCTCATCTACTCTATGTTTCCAACTGTTCTCATCTACTATATGTTTCCTATTGTTCTCATCTACTATATGTTTCTACTGTTCTCATCTACTATATGTTTCCTACTGTTCTCATCTACTATATGTTTCCTACTGTTCTCCTCTACTATATGTTTCCTACTGTTCTCATCTACTATATGTTTCCTACTGTTCTCATCTACTATATGTTTCCTACTGTTCTCATCTACTATATGTTTCCTACTGTTCTCATCTACTATATGTTTCCTACTGTTCTCATCTACTATATGTTTCCTACTGTTCTCATCTACTATATGTTTCCTACTGTTCTCATCTACTATATGTTTCCTACAGTTCTCATCTACTCTATGTTTCCAACTGTTCTCATCTACTATATGTTTTCTACTGTTCTCATCTACTATATGTTTCCTACTGTTCTCATCTACTATATGTTTCCTACTGTTCTCATCTACTATATGTTTCCTACTGTTCTCTTCTACTATATGTTTCCTACTGTTCTCATCTACTATATGTTTCCTACTGTTCTCATCTACTATATGTTTCCCACTGTTCTCATCTACTATATGTTTCCTACTTTTCTCATCTACTATATGTTTCCTACTGTTCTCATCTACTATATGTTTCCTACTGTTCTCATCTACTATATGTTTCCTACTGTTCTCATCTACTATATGCTTCCTATTGTTCTCATCTACTATATGTTTCTACTGTTCTCATCTACTATATGTTTCCTACTGTTCTCATCTACTATATGTTTCCTACTGTTCTCCTCTACTATATGTTTCCTACTGTTCTCATCTACTATATGTTTCCTACTGTTCTCATCTACCATATGTTTCCTATATGTTATATATTTTCTACTGTTCTCATCTACTATATGTTTCCTACTGTTCTCATCTACTATATGTTTCCTACTGTTCTCATCTACTATATGTTTCCTACTGTTCTCATCTACTATATGTTTCCTACTGTTCCCATCTACTATATGTTTCCTACTGTTCTCATCTACTATATGTTTCCTATATGTTATATGTTTCCTACTGTTCTCATCTACTATATGTTTCCTACTGTTCTCATCTACTATATGTTTCCTACTGTTCTCAACTACTATATGTTTCCTACTGTTCTCATCTACTATATGTTTCCTACTGTTCTCATCTACTATATGTTTCCTACTGTTCTCATCTACTATATGTTTCCTACTGTTCTCATCTACTATATGTTTCCTACTGTTCTCATCTACTATATGTTTCCTACTTTTCTCATCTACTATATGTTTCCTACTGTTCTCATCTACTATATGTTTCCTACTGTTCTCATCTACTATATGTTTCCTATATGTTATATGTTTTCTACTGTTCTCATCTACTATATGTTTCCTACTGTTCTCATCTACTATATGTTTCCTACTGTTCGCATCTACTATATGTTTCCTACTGTTCTCATCTACTATATGTTTCCTACTGTTCTCATCTACTATATGTTTCCTACTGTTCTCATCTACTGTATGTTTCCTACTTTTCTCATCTACTATATGTTTCCTACTGTTCTCATCTACTATATGTTTCCTACTGTTCTCATCTACTATATGTTTCCTACTGTTCTCATCTACTATATGTTTCCTATTGTTCTCATCTACTATATGTTTCTACTGTTCTCATCTACTATATGTTTCCTACTGTTCTCATCTACTATATGTTTCCTACTGTTCTCCTCTACTATATCTTTCCTACTGGTCTCATCTACTATATGTTTCCTACTGTTCTCATCTACTATATGTTTCCTACTGTTCTCATCTACCATATGTTTCCTATATGTTATATGTTTCCTACTGTTCTCATCTACTCTATGTTTCCAACTGTTCTCATCTACTATATGTTTCCTATTGTTCTCATCTACTATATGTTTCTACTGTTCTCATCTACTATATGTTTCCTACTGTTCTCATCTACTATATGTTTCCTACTGTTCTCCTCTACTATATGTTTCCTACTGTTCTCATCTACTATATGTTTCCTACTGTTCTCATCTACTATATGTTTCCTACTGTTCTCATCTACTATATGTTTCCTACTGTTCTCATCTACTATATGTTTCCTACTGTTCTCATCTACTATATGTTTCCTACTGTTCTCATCTACTATATGTTTCCTACTGTTCTCATCTACTATATGTTTCCTACAGTTCTCATCTACTCTATGTTTCCAACTGTTCTCATCTACTATATGTTTTCTACTGTTCTCATCTACTATATGTTTCCTACTGTTCTCATCTACTATATGTTTCCTAATGTTCTCATCTACTATATGTTTCCTACTGTTCTCATCTACTATATGTTTCCTACTGTTCTCATCTACCATATGTTTCCTACTGTTCTCATCTACTATATGTTTCCTACTGTTCTCATCTACTATATGTTTCCTACTGTTCTCATCTACTATATGTTTCCTACTGTTCTCTTCTACTATATGTTTCCTACTGTTCTCATCTACTATATGTTTCCTACTGTTCTCATCTACTATATGTTTCCCACTGTTCTCATCTACTATATGTTTCCTACTTTTCTCATCTACTATATGTTTCCTACTGTTCTCATCTACTATATGTTTCCTACTGTTCTCCTCTACTATATGTTTCCTACTGTTCTCATCTACTATATGTTTCCTACTGTTCTCATCTACCATATGTTTCCTATATGTTATATATTTTCTACTGTTCTCATCTACTATATGTTTCCTACTGTTCTCATCTACTATATGTTTCCTACTATTCTCATCTACTATATGTTTCCTACTGTTCTCATCTACTATATGTTTCCTACTGTTCCCATCTACTATATGTTTCCTACTGTTCTCATCTACTATATGTTTCCTATATGTTATATGTTTCCTACTGTTCTCATCTCCTATGTTTCCTACTGTTCTCATCTACTATATGTTTCCTACTGTTCTCATCTACTATATGTTTCCTACTGTTCTCCTCTACTATATGATTCCTACTGTTCTCATCTACTATATGTTTCCTACTGTTCTCATCTACCATATGTTTACTCTATTATATGTTTCCTACTGTTCTCATCTACTATATGTTTCCTACTGTTCTCATCTACCATATGTTTCCTATATGTTATATGTTTCCTACTGTTCTCATCTACTATATGTTTCCTACTGTTCTCATCTACTATATGTTTCCTACTGTTCTCATCTACTATATGTTTCCTACTGTTCTCATCTACTATATGTTTCCTACTGTTCTCCTCTACTATATGATTCCTACTGTTCTCATCTACTATATGTTTCCTACTGTTCTCATCTACCATATGTTTACTCTATTATATGTTTCCTACTGTTCTCATCTACTATATGTTTCCTACTGTTCTCATCTACTATAAGTTTCCAACTGTTCTCATCTACTATATGTTTCCTACTGTTCTCATCTACTATATGTTTCCTACTGTTCTCATCTACCATATGTTTCCTATATGTTATATGTTTCCTACTTTTCTCATCTACTATATGTTTCCTACTGTTCTCATCTACCATATGTTTACTATATTATATGTTTCCTACTGTTCTCATCTACTATATGTTTCCTACTGTTCTCATCTACTATAAGTTTCCAACTGTTCTCATCTACTATATGTTTCCTACTGTTCTCATCTACTATATGTTTCCTACTGTTCTCATCTACTATATGTTTTCAACTGTTCTCATCTACTATATGTTTCCTACTGTTCTCATCTACTATATGTTTCCTAATGTTCTCATCTACTATATGTTTCCTACTGTTCTCATCTACTATATGTTTCCTACTGTTCTCATATGTCATATATGTTTCATACTGTTCTCCTCTACTATATGTTTCCTACTGTTCTCATCTAATATATGTTTCCTACTGTTTTCATCTACTATATGTTTCCTACTGTTCTCATCAACCTTATGTTTCCTATATGTTATATGTTTCCTACTGTTCTCATCTACTACATGTTTCCTACTGTTCTCATCTACTATATGTTTCCTACTGTTCTAATCTACTATATGTTTCCTACTGTTCTCATCTACTATATGTTTCCTACTGTTCTCATGTACTCTATGTTTCCAACTGTTCTCATCTACTATATGTTTCCTGCTGTTCTCATCTACTATATGTTTCCTACTGTTCTCATCTACTATATGTTTCCTACTGTTCTCATCTACTATATGTTTCCTACTGTTCTCATCTACTATATGTTTCCTACTGTTCTCATCTACTATATGTTTCCTACAGTTCTCATCTACAATATGTTTCCTAGTGTTCTCATCTACTATATGTTTCCTACTGTTCTCATCTACTATATGTTTCCTACTGTTCTCATCTACTATATGTTTCCTACTGTTCTCATCTACTATATGTTTCCTACTGTTCTCATCTACTATATGTTTCCTACTGTTCTCATCTACCATATGTTTCCTACTGTTCTCATCTACTATATGTTTCCTACTGTTCTCATCTACTATATGTTTCCTACTGTTCTCATCTACTATATGTTTCCTACTGTTCTCTTCTACTATATGTTTCCTACTGTTCTCATCTACTATATGTTTCCTACTGTTCTCATCTACTATATGTTTCCCACTGTTCTCATCTACTATATGTTTCCTACTTTTCTCATCTACTATATGTTTCCTACTGTTCTCATCTACTATATGTTTCCTACTGTTCTCCTCTACTATATGTTTCCTACTGTTCTCATCTACTATATGTTTCCTACTGTTCTCATCTACCATATGTTTCCTATATGTCATATATGTTTCATACTGTTCTCCTCTACTATATGTTTCCTACTGTTCTCATCTAATATATGTTTCCTACTGTTTTCATCTACTATATGTTTCCTACTGTTCTCATCAACCTTATGTTTCCTATATGTTATATGTTTCCTACTGTTCTCATCTACTACATGTTTCCTACTGTTCTCATCTACTATATGTTTCCTACTGTTCTAATCTACTATATGTTTCCTACTGTTCTCATCTACTATATGTTTCCTACTGTTCTCATGTACTCTATGTTTCCAACTGTTCTCATCTACTATATGTTTCCTGCTGTTCTCATCTACTATATGTTTCCTACTGTTCTCATCTACTATATGTTTCCTACTGTTCTCATCTACTATATGTTTCCTACTGTTCTCATCTACTATATGTTTCCTACTGTTCTCATCTACTATATGTTTCCTACAGTTCTCATCTACTATATGTTTCCTAGTGTTCTCATCTACTATATGTTTCCTACTGTTCTCATCTACTATATGTTTCCTACTGTTCTCATCTACTATATGTTTCCTACTGTTCTCATCTACTATATGTTTCCTACTGTTCTCATCTACTATATGTTTCCTACTGTTCTCATCTACCATATGTTTCCTACTGTTCTCATCTACTATATGTTTCCTACTGTTCTCATCTACTATATGTTTCCTACTGTTCTCATCTACTATATGTTTCCTACTGTTCTCTTCTACTATATGTTTCCTACTGTTCTCATCTACTATATGTTTCCTACTGTTCTCATCTACTATATGTTTCCCACTGTTCTCATCTACTATATGTTTCCTACTTTTCTCATCTACTATATGTTTCCTACTGTTCTCATCTACTATATGTTTCCTACTGTTCTCCTCTACTATATGTTTCCTACTGTTCTCATCTACTATATGTTTCCTACTGTTCTCATCTACCATATGTTTCCTATATGTTATATATTTTCTACTGTTCTCATCTACTATATGTTTCCTACTGTTCTCATCTACTATATGTTTCCTACTATTCTCATCTACTATATGTTTCCTACTGTTCTCATCTACTATATGTTTCCTACTGTTCCCATCTACTATATGTTTCCTACTGTTCTCATCTACTATATGTTTCCTATATGTTATATGTTTCCTACTGTTCTCATCTCCTATGTTTCCTACTGTTCTCATCTACTATATGTTTCCTACTGTTCTCATCTACTATATGTTTCCTACTGTTCTCCTCTACTATATGATTCCTACTGTTCTCATCTACTATATGTTTCCTACTGTTCTCATCTACCATATGTTTACTCTATTATATGTTTCCTACTGTTCTCATCTACTATATGTTTCCTACTGTTCTCATCTACCATATGTTTCCTATATGTTATATGTTTCCTACTGTTCTCATCTACTATATGTTTCCTACTGTTCTCATCTACTATATGTTTCCTACTGTTCTCATCTACTATATGTTTCCTACTGTTCTCATCTACTATATGTTTCCTACTGTTCTCCTCTACTATATGATTCCTACTGTTCTCATCTACTATATGTTTCCTACTGTTCTCATCTACCATATGTTTACTCTATTATATGTTTCCTACTGTTCTCATCTACTATATGTTTCCTACTGTTCTCATCTACTATAAGTTTCCAACTGTTCTCATCTACTATATGTTTCCTACTGTTCTCATCTACTATATGTTTCCTACTGTTCTCATCTACCATATGTTTCCTATATGTTATATGTTTCCTACTTTTCTCATCTACTATATGTTTCCTACTGTTCTCATCTACCATATGTTTACTATATTATATGTTTCCTACTGTTCTCATCTACTATATGTTTCCTACTGTTCTCATCTACTATAAGTTTCCAACTGTTCTCATCTACTATATGTTTCCTACTGTTCTCATCTACTATATGTTTCCTACTGTTCTCATCTACTATATGTTTTCAACTGTTCTCATCTACTATATGTTTCCTACTGTTCTCATCTACTATATGTTTCCTAATGTTCTCATCTACTATATGTTTCCTACTGTTCTCATCTACTATATGTTTCCTACTGTTCTCATATGTCATATATGTTTCATACTGTTCTCCTCTACTATATGTTTCCTACTGTTCTCATCTAATATATGTTTCCTACTGTTTTCATCTACTATATGTTTCCTACTGTTCTCATCAACCTTATGTTTCCTATATGTTATATGTTTCCTACTGTTCTCATCTACTACATGTTTCCTACTGTTCTCATCTACTATATGTTTCCTACTGTTCTAATCTACTATATGTTTCCTACTGTTCTCATCTACTATATGTTTCCTACTGTTCTCATGTACTCTATGTTTCCAACTGTTCTCATCTACTATATGTTTCCTGCTGTTCTCATCTACTATATGTTTCCTACTGTTCTCATCTACTATATGTTTCCTACTGTTCTCATCTACTATATGTTTCCTACTGTTCTCATCTACTATATGTTTCCTACTGTTCTCATCTACTATATGTTTCCTACAGTTCTCATCTACTATATGTTTCCTAGTGTTCTCATCTACTATATGTTTCCTACTGTTCTCATCTACTATATGTTTCCTACTGTTCTCATCTACTATATGTTTCCTACTGTTCTCATCTACTATATGTTTCCTACTTTTCTCATCTACTATATGTTTCCTACTGTTCTCATCTACTATATGTTTCCTACTGTTCTCCTCTACTATATGTTTCCTACTGTTCTCATCTACTATATGTTTCCTACTGTTCTCATCTACCATATGTTTCCTATATGTTATATATTTTCTACTGTTCTCATCTACTATATGTTTCCTACTGTTCTCATCTACTATATGTTTCCTACTGTTCTCATCTACTATATGTTTCCTACTGTTCCCATCTACTATATGTTTCCTACTGTTCTCATCTACTATATGTTTCCTATATGTTATATGTTTCCTACTGTTCTCATCTACTATATGTTTCCTACTGTTCTCATCTACTATATGTTTCCTACTGTTCTCAACTACTATATGTTTCCTACTGTTCTCATCTACCATATGTTTCCTATATGTTATATGTTTCCTACTGTTCTCATCTACTATATGTTTCCTACTGTTCTCATCTACTATATGTTTCCTACTGTTCTCATCTACTATATGTTTCCTACTGTTCTCATCTACTATATGTTTCCTACTGTTCTCCTCTACTATATGATTCCTACTGTTCTCATCTACTATATGTTTCCTACTGTTCTCATCTACCATATGTTTACTCTATTATATGTTTCCTACTGTTCTCATCTACTATATGTTTCCTACTGTTCTCATCTACTATAAGTTTCCAACTTTTCTCATCTACTATATGTTTCCTACTGTTCTCATCTACTATATGTTTGCTACTGTTCTCATCTACCATATGTTTCCTATATGTTATATGTTTCCTACTGTTCTCATCTACTATATGTTTCCTACTGTTCTCATCTACCATATGTTTACTATATTATATGTTTCCTACTGTTCTCATCTACTATATGTTTCCTACTGTTCTCATCTACTATAAGTTTCCAACTGTTCTCATCTACTATATGTTTCCTACTGTTCTCATCTACTATATGTTTCCTACTGTTCTCATCTACTATATGTTTTCAACTGTTCTCATCTACTATATGTTTCCTACTGTTCTCATCTACTATATGTTTCCTAATGTTCTCATCTACTATATGTTTCCTACTGTTCTCATCTACTATATGTTTCCTACTGTTCTCATATGTCATATATGTTTCATACTGTTCTCCTCTACTATATGTTTCCTACTGTTCTCATCTAATATATGTTTCCTACTGTTTTCATCTACTATATGTTTCCTACTGTTCTCATCAACCTTATGTTTCCTATATGTTATATGTTTCCTACTGTTCTCATCTACTATATGTTTCCTACTGTTCTCATCTACTATATGTTTCCGACTGTTCTCATCTACTATATGTTTCCTACTGTTCTCATCTACTATATGTTTCCTACTGTTCTCCTCTACCATATGTTTACTCTATTATATGTTTCCTACTGTTCTCATCTACTATATGTTTCCTACTGTTCTCATCTACCATATGTTTCCTATATGTTATATGTTTCCTACTGTTCTCATCTACTATATGTTTCCTACTGTTCTCATCTACTATATGTTTCCTACTGTTCTCATCTACTATATGTTTCCTACTGTTCTCATCTACTATATGTTTCCTACTGTTCTCCTCTACTATATGATTCCTACTGTTCTCATCTACTATATGTTTCCTACTGTTCTCATCTACCATATGTTTACTCTATTATATGTTTCCTACTGTTCTCATCTACTATATGTTTCCTACTGTTCTCATCTACTATAAGTTTCCAACTGTTCTCATCTACTATATGTTTCCTACTGTTCTCATCTACTATATGTTTCCTACTGTTCTCATCTACCATATGTTTACTATATTATATGTTTCCTACTGTTCTCATCTACTATATGTTTCCTACTGTTCTCATCTACTATAAGTTTCCAACTGTTCTCATCTACTATATGTTTCCTACTGTTCTCATCTACTATATGTTTCCTACTGTTCTCATCTACTATATGTTTTCAACTGTTCTCATCTACTATATGTTTCCTACTGTTCTCATCTACTATATGTTTCCTAATGTTCTCATCTACTATATGTTTCCTACTGTTCTCATCTACTATATGTTTCCTACTGTTCTCATATGTCATATATGTTTCATACTGTTCTCCTCTACTATATGTTTCCTACTGTTCTCATCTAATATATGTTTCCTACTGTTTTCATCTACTATATGTTTCCTACTGTTCTCATCAACCTTATGTTTCCTATATGTTATATGTTTCCTACTGTTCTCATCTACTATATGTTTCCTACTGTTCTCATCTACTATATGTTTCCTACTGTTCTAATCTACTATATGTTTCCTACTGTTCTCATCTACTATATGTTTCCTACTGTTCTCATGTACTCTATGTTTCCAACTGTTCTCATCTACTATATGTTTCCTGCTGTTCTCATCTACTATATGTTTCCTACTGTTCTCATCTACTATATGTTTCCTACTGTTCTCATCTACTATATGTTTCCTACTGTTCTCATCTACTATATGTTTCCTACTGTTCTCATCTACTATATGTTTCCTACAGTTCTCATCTACTATATGTTTCCTAGTGTTCTCATCTACTATATGTTTCCTACTGTTCTCATCTACTATATGTTTCCTACTGTTCTCATCTACTATATGTTTCCTACTGTTCTCATCTACTATATGTTTCCTACTTTTCTCATCTACTATATGTTTCCTACTGTTCTCATCTACTATATGTTTCCTACTGTTCTCCTCTACTATATGTTTCCTACTGTTCTCATCTACTATATGTTTCCTACTGTTCTCATCTACCATATGTTTCCTATATGTTATATATTTTCTACTGTTCTCATCTACTATATGTTTCCTACTGTTCTCATCTACTATATGTTTCCTACTGTTCTCATCTACTATATGTTTCCTACTGTTCCCATCTACTATATGTTTCCTACTGTTCTCATCTACTATATGTTTCCTATATGTTATATGTTTCCTACTGTTCTCATCTACTATATGTTTCCTACTGTTCTCATCTACTATATGTTTCCTACTGTTCTCAACTACTATATGTTTCCTACTGTTCTCATCTACCATATGTTTCCTATATGTTATATGTTTCCTACTGTTCTCATCTACTATATGTTTCCTACTGTTCTCATCTACTATATGTTTCCTACTGTTCTCATCTACTATATGTTTCCTACTGTTCTCATCTACTATATGTTTCCTACTGTTCTCCTCTACTATATGATTCCTACTGTTCTCATCTACCATATGTTTACTCTATTATATGTTTCCTACTGTTCTCATCTACTATATGTTTCCTACTGTTCTCATCTACTATAAGTTTCCAACTTTTCTCATCTACTATATGTTTCCTACTGTTCTCATCTACTATATGTTTGCTACTGTTCTCATCTACCATATGTTTCCTATATGTTATATGTTTCCTACTGTTCTCATCTACTATATGTTTCCTACTGTTCTCATCTACCATATGTTTACTATATTATATGTTTCCTACTGTTCTCATCTACTATATGTTTCCTACTGTTCTCATCTACTATAAGTTTCCAACTGTTCTCATCTACTATATGTTTCCTACTGTTCTCATCTACTATATGTTTCCTACTGTTCTCATCTACTATATGTTTTCAACTGTTCTCATCTACTATATGTTTCCTACTGTTCTCATCTACTATATGTTTCCTAATGTTCTCATCTACTATATGTTTCCTACTGTTCTCATCTACTATATCTTTCCTACTGTTCTCATATGTCATATATGTTTCATACTGTTCTCCTCTACTATATGTTTCCTACTGTTCTCATCTAATATATGTTTCCTACTGTTTTCATCTACTATATGTTTCCTACTGTTCTCATCAACCTTATGTTTCCTATATGTTATATGTTTCCTACTGTTCTCATCTACTATATGTTTCCTACTGTTCTCATCTACTATATGTTTCCTACTGTTCTAATCTACTATATGTTTCCAACTGTTCTCATCTACTATATGTTTCCTACTGTTCTCATCTACTCTATGTTTCCAACTGTTCTTATCTACTATATGTTTCCTGCTGTTCTCATCTACTATATGTTTCTTACTGTTCTCATCTACTATATGTTTCCTACTGTTCTCATCTACTATATGTTTCCTACTGTTCTCATCTACTATATGTTTCCTACTGTTCTCATCTACTATATGTTTCCTACAGTTCTCATCTACTATATGTTTCCTAGTGTTCTCATCTACTATATGTTTCCTACTATTCTCATCTACTATATGTTTCCTACTGTTCTCATCTACTATATGTTTCCTACTGTTCTCATCTACTATATGTTTCCTACTCTTCTCATCTACTATATATTTCCTACTGTTCTGATCTACTATATGTTTCCTACTGTTCTCATCTACTATATGATTCCTACTGTTCTCATCTACTATGTGTTTCCTACTGTTCTCATCTGCTATATGTTTCCTACTGTTCTCCTCTACTATATGTTTCCTACTGCTCTCATCTACTATATGTTTCCTACTGTTCTCATCTACTATATGTTTCCTACTGTTCTCATCTACCATATGTTTCCTATATGTTATATGTTTCCTACTGTTCTCATCTACTATATGTTTCCTACTGTTCTCATCTACTATATGTTTCCAACTGTTCTCATCTACTATATGTTTCCTACTGTTCTCATCTACTATATGTTTCATACTGTTCTCATCTACCATATGTTTCCTATATGTTATATGTTTCCAACTGTTCTCATCTATTATATGTTTCCTACTGTTCTCATCTACTATATGTTTCCAACTGTTTTCATCTACTATATGTTTCCTACTGTTCTCATCTACTATATGTTTCCTACTGTTCTCATCTACTATATGTTTCCTACTGTTCTCCTCTACTATATGTTTCCTACTGTTCGCATCTACTATATGTTTCCTACTGTTCTCATCTACTATATGTTTCCTACTGTTCTCATCTACCATATGTTTCCTATATGTTATGTGTTTCCTACTGTTCTCATCTACTATATGTTTCCTACTGTTCTCATCTACTATATGATTCCAACTGTTCTCATCTACTATATGTTTCCTACTGTTCTCATCTACTATATGTTTCCTACTGTTCTCATCTACCATATGTTTCCTATATGTTATATGTTTCCTACTGTTCTCATCTACTATATGTTTCCTACTGTTCTCATCTACTATATGTTTCCAACTGTTCTCATCTACTATATGTTTCCTATTGTTCTCATCTACTATATGTTTCTACTGTTCTCATCTACTATATGTTTCCTACTGTTCTCATCTACTATATGTTTCCTACTGTTCTCCTCTACTATATGTTTCCTACTGTTCTCATCTACTATATGTTTCCTACTGTTCTCATCTACCATATGTTTCCTATATGTTATATATTTTCTACTGTTCTCATCTACTATATGTTTCCTACTGTTCTCATCTACTATATGTTTCCTACTGTTCTCCTCTACTATATGTTTCCTACTGTTCTCATCTACTATATGATTCCAACTGTTCTCATCTACTATATGTTTCCTACTGTTCTCATCTACTATATGTTTCCTACTGTTCTCATCTACCATATGTTTCCTATATGTTATATGTTTCCTACTGTTCTCATCTACTATATGTTTCCTACTGTTCTCATCTACTATATGTTTCCAACTGTTCTCATCTACTATATGTTTCCTATTGTTCTCATCTACTATATATTTCTACTGTTCTCATCTACTATATGTTTCCTACTGTTCTCATCTACTATATGTTTCCTATTGTTCTCATCTACTATATGTTTCTACTGTTCTCATCTACTATATGTTTCCTACTGTTCTCATCTACTATATGTTTCCTACTGTTCTCCTCTACTATATGTTTCCTACTGTTCTCATCTACTATATGTTTCCTACTGTTCTC
This sequence comes from Eudasyphora cyanicolor, assembly GCA_963930755.1. Classification (NCBI taxonomy): domain Eukaryota; kingdom Metazoa; phylum Arthropoda; class Insecta; order Diptera; family Muscidae; genus Eudasyphora; species Eudasyphora cyanicolor. The sequence goes on from OZ005738.1 coordinate 78,109,543, forward strand.
ATCTACCATATGTTTCCTATATGTTATATATTTTCTACTGTTCTCATCTACTATATGTTTCCTACTGTTCTCATCTACTATATGTTTCCTACTGTTCTCATCTACTATATGTTTCCTACAGTTCTCATCTACTATATGTTTCCTACTGTTCCCATCTACTATATGTTTCCTACTGTTCTCATCTACTATATGTTTCCTATATGTTATATGTTTCCTACTGTTCTCATCTACTATATGTTTCCTACTGTTCTCATCTACTATATGTTTCCTACTGTTCTCAACTACTATATGTTTCCTACTGTTCTCATCTACCATATGTTTCCTATATGTTATATGTTTCCTACTGTTCTCATCTACTATATGTTTCCTACTGTTCTCATCTACTATATGTTTCCTACTGTTCTCATCTACTATATGTTTCCTACTGTTCTCATCTACTATATGTTTCCTACTGTTCTCCTCTACTATATGTTTCCTACTGTTCTCATCTACTATATGTTTCCTACTGTTCTCATCTACCATATGTTTACTATATTATATGTTTCCTACTGTTCTCATCTACTATATGTTTCCTACTGTTCTCATCTACTATAAGTTTCCAACTGTTCTCATCTACTATATGTTTCCTACTGTTCTCATCTACTATATGTTTCCTACTGTTCTCATCTACCATATGTTTCCTATATGTTATATGTTTCCTACTGTTCTCATCTACTATATGTTTCCTACTGTTCTCATCTACCATATGTTTACTATATTATATGTTTCCTACTGTTCTCATCTACTATATGTTTCCTACTGTTCTCATCTACTATATGTTTCCTACTGTTCTCATCTACCATATGTTTCCTATATGTTATATGTTTCCTACTGTTCTCATCTACTATATGTTTCCTACTGTTCTCATCTACCATATGTTTACTATATTATATGTTTCCAACTGTTCTCATCTACTATATGTTTCCTACTGTTCTCATCTACTATATGTTTCCTACTGTTCTCATCTACTATATGTTTTCAACTGTTCTCATCTACTATATGTTTCCTACTGTTCTCATCTACTATATGTTTCCTAATGTTCTCATCTACTATATGTTTCCTACTGTTCTCATCTACTATATGTTTCCTACTGTTCTCATATGTCATATATGTTTCATACTGTTCTCCTCTACTATATGTTTCCTACTGTTCTCATCTAATATATGTTTCCTACTGTTCTCATCTACTATATGTTTCCTACTGTTCTCATCTACTATATGTTTTCAACTGTTCTCATCTACTATATGTTTCCTACTGTTCTCATCTACTATATGTTTCCTAATGTTCTCATCTACTATATGTTTCCTACTGTTCTCATCTACTATATGTTTCCTACTGTTCTCATATGTCATATATGTTTCATACTGTTCTCCTCTACTATATGTTTCCTACTGTTCTCATCTAATATATGTTTCCTACTGTTCTCATCTACTATATGTTTCCTAATGTTCTCATCTACTATATGTTTCCTACTGTTCTCATCTACTATATGTTTCCTACTGTTCTCATATGTCATATATGTTTCATACTGTTCTCCTCTACTATATGTTTCCTACTGTTCTCATCTAATATATGTTTCCTACTGTTCTCATCTAATATATGTTTCCTACTGTTCTCATCTACTATATGTTTCCTACTGTTCTCATCTACTATATGTTTCCTACTGTTCTAATCTACTATATGTTTCCTACTGTTCTCATCTACTATATGTTTCCTACTGTTCTCATCTACTCTATGTTTCCAACTGTTCTCATCTACTATATGTTTCCTGCTGTTCTCATCTACTATATGTTTCCTACTGTTCTCATCTACTATATGTTTCCTACTGTTCTCATCTACTATATGTTTCCTACTGTTCTCATCTACTATATGTTTCCTACTGTTCTCATCTACTATATGTTTCCTAGTGTTCTCATCTACTATATGTTTCCTACTGTTCTCATCTACTATATGTTTCCTACTGTTCTCATCTACTATATGTTTCCTACTGTTCTCATCTACTATATGTTTCCTACTCTTCTCATCTACTATATATTTCCTACTGTTCTGATCTACTATATGTTTCCTACTGTTCTCATCTACTATATGATTCCTACTGTTCTCATCTACTATGTGTTTCCTACTGTTCTCATCTGCTATATGTTTCCTACTGTTCTCCTCTACTATATGTTTCCTACTGCTCTCATCTACTATATGTTTCCTACTGTTCTCATCTACTATATGTTTCCTACTGTTCTCATCTACCATATGTTTCCTATATGTTATATGTTTCCTACTGTTCTCATCTACTATATGTTTCCTACTGTTCTCATCTACTATATGTTTCCAACTGTTCTCATCTACTATATGTTTCCTACTGTTCTCATCTACTATATGTTTCATACTGTTCTCATCTACCATATGTTTCCTATATGTTATATGTTTCCAACTGTTCTCATCTATTATATGTTTCCTACTGTTCTCATCTACTATATGTTTCCAACTGTTTTCATCTACTATATGTTTCCTACTGTTCTCATCTACTATATGTTTCCTACTGTTCTCATCTACTATATGTTTCCTACTGTTCTCCTCTACTATATGTTTCCTACTGTTCGCATCTACTATATGTTTCCTACTGTTCTCATCTACTATATGTTTCCTACTGTTCTCATCTACCATATGTTTCCTATATGTTATGTGTTTCCTACTGTTCTCATCTACTATATGTTTCCTACTGTTCTCATCTACTATATGATTCCAACTGTTCTCATCTACTATATGTTTCCTACTGTTCTCATCTACTATATGTTTCCTACTGTTCTCATCTACCATATGTTTCCTATATGTTATATGTTTCCTACTGTTCTCATCTACTATATGTTTCCTACTGTTCTCATCTACTATATGTTTCCAACTGTTCTCATCTACTATATGTTTCCTATTGTTCTCATCTACTATATGTTTCTACTGTTCTCATCTACTATATGTTTCCTACTGTTCTCATCTACTATATGTTTCCTACTGTTCTCCTCTACTATATGTTTCCTACTGTTCTCATCTACTATATGTTTCCTACTGTTCTCATCTACCATATGTTTCCTATATGTTATATATTTTCTACTGTTCTCATCTACTATATGTTTCCTACTGTTCTCATCTACTATATGTTTCCTACTGTTCTCCTCTACTATATTTTTCCTACTGTTCTCATCTACTATATGATTCCAACTGTTCTCATCTACTATATGTTTCCTACTGTTCTCATCTACTATATGTTTCCTACTGTTCTCATCTACCATATGTTTCCTATATGTTATATGTTTCCTACTGTTCTCATCTACTATATGTTTCCTACTGTTCTCATCTACTATATGTTTCCAACTGTTCTCATCTACTATATGTTTCCTATTGTTCTCATCTACTATATGTTTCTACTGTTCTCATCTACTATATGTTTCCTACTGTTCTCATCTACTATATGTTTCCTATTGTTCTCATCTACTATATGTTTCTACTGTTCTCATCTACTATATGTTTCCTACTGTTCTCATCTACTATATGTTTCCTACTGTTCTCCTCTACTATATGTTTCCTACTGTTCTCATCTACTATATGTTTCCTACTGTTCTCATCTACCATATGTTTCCTATATGTTATATATTTTCTACTGTTCTCATCTACTATATGTTTTCTACTGTTCTCATCTACTATATGTTTCCTACTGTTCTCATCTACTATATGTTTCCTACTGTTCTCATCTACTATATGTTTCCTACTGTTCCCATCTACTATATGTTTCCTACTGTTCTCATCTACTATATGTTTCCTATATGTTATATGTTTCCTACTGTTCTCATCTACTATATGTTTCCTACTGTTCTCATCTACTATATGTTTCCTACTGTTCTCAACTACTATATGTTTCCTACTGTTCTCATCTACCATATGTTTCCTATATGTTATATGTTTCCTACTGTTCTCATCTACTATATGTTTCCTACTGTTCTCATCTACTATATGTTTCCTACTGTTCTCATCTACTATATGTTTCCTACTGTTCTCATCTACTATATGTTTCCTACTGTTCTCCTCTACTATATGTTTCCTACTGTTCTCATCTACTATATGTTTCCTACTGTTCTCATCTACCATATGTTTACTATATTATATGTTTCCTACTGTTCTCATCTACTATATGTTTCCTACTGTTCTCATCTACTATAAGTTTCCAACTGTTCTCATCTACTATATGTTTCCTACTGTTCTCATCTACTATATGTTTCCTCCTGTTCTCATCTACCATATGTTTCCTATATGTTATATGTTTCCTACTGTTCTCATCTACTATATGTTTCCTACTGGTCTCATCTACCATATGTTTACTATATTATATGTTTCCTACTGTTCTCATCTACTATATGTTTCCTACTGTTCTCATCTACTATAAGTTTCCAACTGTTCTCATCTACTATATGTTTCCTACTGTTCTCATCTACTATATGTTTCCTACTGTTCTCATCTACCATATGTTTCCTATATGTTATATGTTTCCTACTGTTCTCATCTACTATATGTTTCCTACTGTTCTCATCTACTATAAGTTTCCAACTGTTCTCATCTACTATATGTTTCCTACTGTTCTCATCTACTATATGTTTCCTACTGTTCTCATCTACCATATGTTTCCTATATGTTATATGTTTCCAACTGTTCTCATCTACTATATGTTTCCTACTGTTCTCATCTACCATATGTTTACTATATTATATGTTTCCTACTGTTCTCATCTACTATATGTTTCCTACTGTTCTCATCTACTATAAGTTTCCAACTGTTCTCCTCTACTATATGTTTCCTACTGTTCTCATCTACTATATGTTTCCTACTGTTCTCATCTACCATATGTTTCCTATATGTTATATGTTTCCTACTGTTCTCATCTACTATATGTTTCCTACTGTTCTCATCTACTATATGTTTTCAACTGTTCTCATCTACTATATGTTTCCTACTGTTCTCATCTACTATATGTTTCCTAATGTTCTCATCTACTATATGTTTCCTACTGTTCTCATCTACTATATGTTTCCTACTGTTCTCATATGTCATATATGTTTCATACTGTTCTCCTCTACTATATGTTTCCTACTGTTCTCATCTAATATATGTTTCCTACTGTTCTCATCTACTATATGTTTCCTACTGTTCTCATCAACATTATGTTTCCTATATGTTATATGTTTCCTACTGTTCTCATCTACTATATGTTTCCTACTGTTCTCATCTACTATATGTTTCCTACTGTTCTAATCTACTATATGTTTCCTACTGTTCTCATCTACTATATGTTTCCTACTGTTCTCATCTACTCTATGTTTCCAACTGTTCTCATCTACTATATGTTTCCTGCTGTTCTCATCTACTATATGTTTCCTACTGTTCTCATCTACTATATGTTTCCTACTGTTCTCATCTACTATATGTTTCCTACAGTTCTCATCTACTATATGTTTCCTAGTGTTCTCATCTACTATATGTTTCCTACTGTTCTCATCTACTATATGTTTCCTACTGTTCTCATCTACTATATGTTTCCTACTGTTCTCATCTACTATATGTTTCCTACTCTTCTCATCTACTATATATTTCCTACTGTTCTGATCTACTATATGTTTCCTACTGTTCTCATCTACTATATGATTCCTACTGTTCTCATCTACTATGTGTTTCCTACTGTTCTCATCTGCTATATGTTTCCTACTGTTCTCCTCTACTATATGTTTCCTACTGCTCTCATTTACTATATGTTTCCTACTGTTCTCATCTACTATATGTTTCCTACTGTTCTCATCTACCATATGTTTCCTATATGTTATATGTTTCCTACTGTTCTCATCTACTATATGTTTCCTCCTGTTCTCATCTACTATATGTTTCCAACTGTTCTCATCTACTATATGTTTCCTACTGTTCTCATCTACTATATGTTTCATACTGTTCTCATCTACCATATGTTTCCTATATGTTATATGTTTCCAACTGTTCTCATCTATTATATGTTTCCTACTGTTCTCATCTACTATATGTTTCCAACTGTTTTCATCTACTATATGTTTCCTACTGTTCTCATCTACTATATGTTTCCTACTGTTCTCATCTACTATATGTTTCCTACTGTAATCCTCTACTATATGTTTCCTACTGTTCGCATCTACTATATGTTTCCACTGTTCTCATCTACTATATGTTTCCTACTGTTCTCATCTACCATATGTTTCCTATATGTTATGTGTTTCCTACTGCTCTCTTCTACTATATGTTTCCTACTGTTCTCATCTACTATATGATTCCAACTGTTCTCATCTACTATATGTTTCCTACTGTTCTCATCTACTATATGTTTCCTACTGTTCTCATCTACCATATGTTTCCTATATGTTATATGTTTCCTACTGTTCTCATCTACTATATGTTTCCTACTGTTCTCATCTACTATATGTTTCCAACTGTTCTCAACTACTATATGTTTCCTACTGTTCTCATCTACTATATGTTTCCTAATGTTCTCATCTACAATATTTTTCCTACTGTTCTTATCTACTATATGTTTCCTACTGTTCTCATATGTCATATATGTTTCATACTGTTCTCCTCTACTATATGTTTCCTACTGTTCTCATCTACCATATGTTTCCTATATGTTATATGTTTCCTACTGTTCTCATCTACTATATGTTTCCTACTGTTCTAATCTACTATATGTTTCCTACAGTTCTCATCTACTATATGTTTCCTAGTGTTCTCATCTACTCTATGTTTCCAACTGTTCTCATCTACTATATGTTTCCTGCTGTTCTCATCTACTATATATTTCCTACTGTTCTCATCTACTATATGTTTCCTACTGTTCTCATCTACTATATGTTTCCTACTGTTCTCATCTACTATATGTTTCCTACTGTTCTCATCTACTATATGTTTCCTACTGTTCTCATCTACTATATGTTTCCTACTGTTCTCATCTACTATATGTTTCCTACTGTTCTCCTCTACTATATGTTTCCTACTGTTCTCATCTACTATATGTTTCCTACTGTTCTCATCTACTATATGTTTCCTACTGTTCTCATCTACTATATGTTTCCTACTGTTCTCATCTACTATATGTTTCCTACTGTTCTCATCTACTAAATGTTTCCTACTGTTCTCATCTACTATATGTTTCCTACTGTTCTCATCTACTATATGTTTCCTACAGTTCTCATCTACTATATGTTTCCTACTGTTCTCCTCTACTATATGTTTCCTACTGTTCTCATCTACTATATGTTTCCTACTGTTCTCATCTACTATATGTTTCCTACTGTTCTCATCTACTCTATGTTTCCAACTGTTCTCATCTACTATATGTTTCCTACTGTTCTCATCTACTATGTTTCCAACTGTTCTCATCTACTATATGTTTCCTACTGTTCTCATCTACTATATGTTTCCTACTGTTCTCATCTACTATATGTTTCCTACTGTTCTCATCTACTATATGTTTACTACTGTTCTCATCTACTATATGTTTCCTACTGTTCTCGTCTACTATATGTTTCCAACTGTTCTCATCTACTATATGTTTCCTACTGTTCTAATCTACTATATGTTTCCTACTGTTCTCATCTACTATATGTTTCCAACTGTTCTCATCTACTATATGTTTCCTACTGTTCTCATCTACTATATGTTTCCTACTGTTCTCATCTACTATATGTTTCCTACTGTTCTCATCTGCTATATGTTTCCTACTGTTCTCATCTACTATATGTTTCCAACTGTGCTCATCTACTATATGTTTCCAACTGTTCTCATCTACTATATGTTTCCTACTGTTCTCATCTACTATATGTTTCCTACTGTTCTCATCTACTATATGTTTCCTACTGTTCTCATCTACTATATGTTTCCTACTGCTCTCATCTACTATATGTTTCCTATTGTTCTCATCTACAATATGTTTCCTACTGTTATCATCTACTATATGTTTCCTACTGTTCTCATCTACTATATGTTTCCTACTGTTCTCATCTACAATATGTTTCCTACTGTTCTCATCTACTATATGTTTCCTAGTGTTCTCATTTACTCTATGTTTCCAACTGTTCTCATCTACTATATGTTTCCTGCTGTTCTCATCTACTATATGTTTCCTACTGTTCTCATCTGCTATATGTTTCCTACTGTTCTCATCTACTATATGTTTCCTAATGTTCTCATCTACTATATGTTTCCTACTGTTCTCATCTACTATATGTTTCCTACTGTTCTCATATGTCATATATGTTTCATACTGTTCTCCTCTACTATATGTTTCCTACTGTTCTCATCTACTATATGTTTCCTGCTGTTCTCATCTACTATATATTTCCTACTGTTCTCATCTACCATATGTTTCCTATATGTTATATGTTTCCTACTGTTCTCATCTACTATATGTTTCCTACTGTTCTCATCTACTATATGTTTCCTACTGTTCTCATCTACTATATGTTTCCTACTGTTCTCATCTACTATATGTTTACTACTGTTCTCATCTACTATATGTTTCCTACTGTTCTCGTCTACTATATGTTTCCAACTGTTCTCATCTACTATATGTTTCCTACTGTTCTAATCTACTATATGTTTCCTACTGTTCTCATCTACTATATGTTTCCTACTGTTTTCATCTACTATATGTTTCCTACTGTTCTCATCTACTATAAGTTTACTACTGTTCTCATCTACTATATGTTTCCTACTGTTCTCATCTACTATATGTTTCCTACTGTTCTCATCTACTATATGTTTCCAACTGTTCTCATCTACTATATGTTTCCTACTGTTTCCTACTGTTCTCATCTGCTATATGTTTCCTACTGTTCTCATCTACTATATGTTTCCAACTGTGCTCATCTACTATATGTTTCCAACTGTTCTCATCTACTATATGTTTCCTACTGTTCTCATCTACTATATGTTTCCTACTGTTCTCATCTACTATATGTTTCCTACTGTTCTCATCTACTATATGTTTCCTACTGTTCTCATCTACTATATGTTTCCTATTGTTCTCATCTACAATATGTTTCCTACTGTTATCATCTACTATATGTTTCCTACTGTTCTCATCTACTATATGTTTCCTACTGTTCTCATCTACAATATGTTTCCTACTGTTCTCATCTACTATATGTTTCCTACTGTTCTCATCTACAATATGTTTCCTACTGTTCTCATCTACTATATGTTTCCTAGTGTTCTCATTTACTCTATGTTTCCAACTGTTCTCATCTACTATATGTTTCCTGCTGTTCTCATCTACTATATGTTTCCTACTGTTCTCATCTACTATATGTTTCCTACTGTTCTCATCTACTATATGTTTCCTAATGTTCTCATCTACTATATGTTTCCTACTGTTCTCATCTACTATATGTTTCCTACTGTTCTCATATGTCATATATGTTTCATACTGTTCTCCTCTACTATATGTTTCCTACTGTTCTCATCTACTATATGTTTCCTGCTGTTCTCATCTACTATATATTTCCTACTGTTCTCATCTACCATATGTTTCCTATATGTTATATGTTTCCTACTGTTCTCATCTACTATATGTTTCCTACTGTTCTAATCTACTATATGTTTCCTACTGTTCTCATCTACTATATGTTTCCTAGTGTTCTCATCTACTCTATGTTTCCAACTGTTCTCATCTACTATATGTTTCCTGCTGTTCTCATCTACTATATGTTTCCTACTGTTCTCATCTACTATACGTTTCCTACTGTTCTCATCTACTATATGTTTCCTACTGTTCTCCTCTACTATATGTTTCCTACTGTTCTCATCTACTATATGTTTCCTACTGTTCTCATCTACTATATGTTTCCTACTGTTCTCATCTACTATATGTTTCCTACTGTTCTCATCTACTATATGTTTCCTACTGTTCTCATCTACTATATGTTTCCTACTGTTCTCATCTACTATACGTTTCCTACAGTTCTCATCTACTATATGTTTCCTACTGTTCTCCTCTACTATATGTTTCCTACTGTTCTCATCTACTATATGTTTCCTACTGTTCTCATCTACTATATGTTTCCTACTGTTCTCATCTACTCTATGTTTCCAACTGTTCTCATCTACTATATGTTTCCTACTGTTCTCATCTACTATGTTTCCAACTGTTCTCATCTACTATATGTTTCCTACTGTTCTCATCTACTATATGTTTCCTACTGTTCTCATCTACTATATGTTTCCTACTGTTCTCATCTACTATATGTTTCCTACTGTTCTCGTCTACTATATGTTTCCAACTGTTCTCATCTACTATATGTTTCCAACTGTTCTCATCTACTATATGTTTCCTACTGTTCTCATCTACTATATGTTTCCTACTGTTCTCATCTACTATATGTTTCCTACTGTTCTCATCTACTATATGTTTCCTACTGTTCTCATCTACTATATGTTTCCTACTGTTCTCATCTTCTATATGTTTCCTACTGTTCTCATCTTCTATATGTTTCCAACTGTTCTCATCTACTATATGTTTCCTACTGTTCTCATCTACTATATGTTTCCTACTGTTCTCATATGTCATATATGTTTCATACTGTTCTCCTCTACTATATGTTTCCTACTGTTCTCATCTACTATATGTTTCCTACTGTTCTCATCTACTATATGTTTCCTACTGTTCTCATCTACTATATGTTTCCTACTGTTCTCATCTACTCTATGTTTCCAACTGTTCTCATCTACTATATGTTTCCTGCTGTTCTCATCTACTATATGTTTCCTACTGTTCTCATCTACTATATGTTTCCTACTGTTCTCATCTACTATATGTTTCCTACTGTTCCTATCTACTATATGTTTCCTACTGTTCTCATCTACTATATGTTTCCTACAGTTCTCATCTACTATATGTTTCCTAGTGTTCTCATCTACTATATGTTTCCTACTGTTCTCATCTACTATATGTTTCCTACTGTTCTCATCTACTATATGTTTCCTACTGTTCTCATCTACTATATGTTTCCTACTCTTCTCATCTACTATATATTCCCTACTGTTCTCATCTACTATATGTTTCCTACTGTTCTCATCTACTATATGATTCCTACTGTTCTCATCTACTATGTGTTTCCTACTGTTCTCATCTGCTATATGTTTCCTACTGTTCTCCTCTACTATATGTTTCCTACTGCTCTCATCTACTATATGTTTCCTACTGTTCTCATCTACTATATGTTTCCTACTGTTCTCATCTACCATATGTTTCCTATATGTTATATGTTTCCTACTGTTCTCATCTACTATATGTTTCCTACTGCTCTCATCTACTATATGTTTCCAACTGTTCTCATCTACGTTCACGTACGCAGCATTGTCTCAACTTCCCGAGCCTGATCAATACCGGTTGCGTATTGACATCACTGGAATCTCCTCTACACCTCTCTTCGGAGACCTAATTCGCTTAGTACGGATGTGTAGAGTGCGGATTGCCTATGGGTGGTGGTTGTTGTGTGGCTGCCTTGCTCATCTTCGGGTCTTTCTCTCTCTCTCTCTCTATTCGCAAAATCTATGGTAGTCGAACACTTGTAACGAGCCTCTGCGTTCACCACTTGTCGTTTCGCTCTACGCTCGGGCACACAGGCCTTGTCGCCAACCACTTACACGGTAATAAATCCTTGTTTATTTGAAAATACCCCACATAAAGATCCCCCACTATTTATATTTAAAACTAAAATTCGTTTGTTTTTATTTATTTATTTCTTTACCACACGAACCCCCCTTTTGCACCCCTACACCAACATTTTGGTCGTATCGAGCCGGATTGGAATTAGCATCGTTAATCGTGTGTTTTTTTTTTCGTTTTGAAGGGATTCGTCGGCATACGGACATCACACACCCCCCATCACTATAATCACAATAACTTCATCACCATCCTAATCATCGTCATCTTCATCATCAGGTACGTAAACTCAGTTAAAAAGTGAGCACCGCGTTTTCGTTTTTGTTTTTCAATAACAAGTACAAGAAAATAAAATAAATTGTTTTTCTGTGATACTGGTCGTTTTCGAAACACCCTACCGAGCGTGTCGTTTAAAATACAGTCCACTATCGTTTGAATTTATCGCCACTTCGTTAGTATATACAGTGTTCGTATAGTGTTATAAATAAAAATAATTAATTTTCGTTGCAAATCAATCGATTTATTCGTCGGAATTCGATTGGATATTGGCAAATTGTTTCTAACAATTCTATACACTGTGTATATCGTCCTTTTATTCAGAGGTGTTGCTTTGTTTTCTCCTTTTTTCATTTTTCTCTTCGTTCAATCGCCACTGCTTTGGTTGAGATTACAGCAACAACGTCGTTGCAGTCCGCAGTTTGTAATCATCTAAGCGCCAATTTGAAGCATCGGTCAATAACCGAAGTATGTAAGAACACCACCAATTGCATTTCGTTTATTTGTTTACCACCGATCATATACGTACACACGTACATTCACACATAACACCATCGATCGGTTGACGTTTCTTCTCGCTCCATTCGCTCCTTCTTTTACTGCTTTGTTGTGAGTATTATTGAACAGCTGACGTGATTCCTACCGTGTGGTTCTGATTGTGAATATTTTTAAACAGCTGACTAATATTGTGATTGTCATTGTGAATAGTTTGGATCGGCTGACTGTGGTACTGTGGCTCACGGGTAAAGATCACGAAAAAACAAAAATATTATTTTTGAAGTTTTATAATTTCGGTGATAATTGTTGTTTGTTGTACTACTAGTTAGTACATTATTCGGCACTATTTGACTCCGTGCACCCTACAGCCCGTTTTGCTGACACATACACGTAACAGAACATTGTATTTATTTTTTTGATTGGAAAAAAATATATTAGAAATTTTGTTTGCTATTTGAACGTGTTGTTTTTGCATTTAAATTTTCTAAGTCGCGATTCGGCAGTAGTGCACCCTACACTCGGTTAACTCGTCACACATAAGTTTTAAAAAAATATTCTTTTGGACTTTCTCGGAAATTTTTGATTGTGCGCAAATTTACTTTTGTTGTTTGCTATTTTGGAGCGTTTGGTCATTTTGATTCGATTTCGTTTTCCTCTTCCCATTTCATAGATTTTTTGAAAAATTTACAACCATTTCATTTTAAGGGCCTTCGCGACAGGTTTGAATTTTCAATTTCGTGTGTTATTCTGAAATTGGATTAACATTTCTTGGGAATTTTAATTAGTTAACTTTTTACTTATCTTCTTCAAAATGCCGCTTACCCCCCTTGATTTTTTCATCAGCGCTTCGGAGGCTGTATTGAAATTTGATTCGTCTTTCCGTATTCTGAAGGAAGAAGACCTCGATGTTTATGATCTTGAGGTTCGTAGTACAGAGTTAGATAATATGTGGTCTACAACTCGAGAAATGTTTCAGAAATGTCTGGACTATTTGCAATCATCTCCTGACGCGGGGAAAGATGATATGGACTTGGCGAACACCAAGTACGACGTTTCTTATCAGACGTACATACAATGCCTCGCCGTTATAAAGAGGAAGTTGTCCATGCTCACACGCTCTCGTAGAACGTCCCTGAGTTCGAATATGAGTGGTTCATTAGTTTCGTTGGCACAACAACCTTTCGGGGACACGCGCATTACTGACCCGGTAAACAATATGAGTTCTTCAACTCACGCGTCTCGTGAAATCGGTACTCAAGTTGATCCTTGGAATAATTTAGATCTGGGAAATAGTACTAGGCATGCGGGCATAATTCATCCAATTAGTAACGTCATGCATAATATTTCGATTCCGCCTTGTGACACTGACGTTTTTGAGGGCGATTTTCTTTCGTGGCCCACGTTTCGTGATTTATTTACAGCGGTTTATGTGCACAATTCTCGTCTCAGCGATATCGAACGACTTTGTCATTTACGTCGAAAGACGAGCGGTGAGGCCAGAGAAATTGTTGAAAAATTTCCCCTCACCCATCGAAGCTTCGATCTAGCTTGGAAAGCGTTGACAGATACGTACGACAACAAGCGTATCCTGGTGAATAATCACCTCAAGCTTTTATTCGATCTTCCGATTTTAGAAAATGAGACCAGTTCGGGTTTGAAGACTCTACAGCGCGGTATCAATGGTTGTTTATCGGCAATGGCCGTATACGACATTGTCACGGTCCACTGGGACCCTATATTAGTATTCATATGCATTCAGAGGTTGCCCAAGCTGACGCTCACGCTATGGGGGCAAAGCATCCGAGATAAATCGTCATTATCCCCCTGGCAGGCTTTAGATTCTTTTTTGACAGAAAGAATTCAAACTCTGGCGTGTCTTCGCGACATCAGAGGCATCGATTCATCAAAAGTCCCCAAGTCTCGAAAAATCAGTACGGATTTTACAAATACGGCGGCTCTAGGAAATTCGAAATCTTCCTACAAAAATTGTTGTAGTTTTTGCCTCAATGAAATCCACCCTCTACTGTCATGTCCTTGGTTCAAGAAGTTTCCCTTCGATAAGAAATTTGCTGAAGTTAAGAAACAAGGTCGTTGTCTCAATTGCTTTTCACCGGGTCATTCCGTTAAAGACTGCTCTAGCACCCATAATTGTAATGTGTGTAATGGAAGGCATCACACCCTCCTACACCGCCGTCATCGTTCTGCCTCTTCAACTGGTTCGTCGTCTAGCTCTACCTCCACAACTGTCTCGTCGCCTAGCTCAAACCCTGTTCTTAGTGGTACCTCTCCTAATCATAATCTAGATAATGTAGCTTCCACTTCAAATGCGGATAATCTCACCGTTATGAATCGCCAGGTATTTCATACCACCCAGGATAGGAATGTGCTCTTGGGGACCGCCACCGTAAATATCATTCACCGGTGTATTACGTACCCTGCTCGAGCTCTCATTGACCCATCTTCCGAAACGTCCTTAATTACGGACCGCTTTCGAAAACGATTGGGAATTTCAACGCGTTCTACGAACGCTAGTGTGTCAGGCGTGAACTGTACTCACCTTGGGAATTCAAGAGAAATTTGCTCTCTTGAAATCTCCTCACCTGTTGGTCCATCGCTCGTCTTAGAAACGGTAGCCCTCGTTCTTCCGAACATTTCTGGCAACTTGTCATCACCTTCTGTTGCTACCATCCTTAGATCTCGTCTCCCCAGTCTTCGATTGGCTGATTCATTCGATGATGGTCCTGTGGATGTGCTACTCGGCGCGGATCTTTATCCGCGAATTCTTTTGTGTGAACCACCACGGATTGTTCTCAAGTCACTACTGGCTCAGAACACCATATTTGGTTACATCCTAACTGGTTCACTACCACTTCATGCTACAAGCACAGCTGAGGACTTTTCCCCTGGTAGTCGAATTGCGAATTTCACGTAGGCTTTTGTTTATTACTTGCTAGTCTCACCCTTCGTATGTAATTTTCGTCGTACCTATTTGAATTCGCTTGAAATTGGTAATCAATTCAACCCTATTTGAATGTGTTTGTTGGTCACATTTTGACACCAGCCTCGCTATTTATAAACGGTCACATCTCGTGTATTTATTAATTATTTGAACTCGAATCGTCTTAATTCAATTAGAAACTTGAAATTATTGTTGTCGAATTTATTTTACTAATTGATGTCGCACATCTATAATTTTCGCAGTAGTCTATTTAAACTCAAACTTATTTCGAAATCTCAAAAACTATTTTAGCATCAACTCGTCAATATTAATAAATTTGTGAATTCTTAATTTAGCCTTGAAATACGTATTGAATTTTTAAATGCTCACTTGTAACTGAATTTACGTTCCTTATTCTGTACTTATTTAGTCCTAGTTGTAGTTGTAGATTATTTCCATTCCTTTATATTACAACATCGTCGGATGTTGCAAGGTGGCCGGCAATGTTCACGTACGCAGCATTGTCTCAACTTCCCGAGCCTGATCAATACCGGTTGCGTATTGACATCACTGGAATCTCCTCTACACCTCTCTTCGGAGACCTAATTCGCTTAGTACGGATGTGTAGAGTGCGGATTGCCTATGGGTGGTGGTCTTTCTCTCTCTCTCTCTCTATTCGCAAAATCTATGGTAGTCGAACACTTGTAACGAGCCTCTGCGTTCACCACTTGTCGTTTCGCTCTACGCTCGGGCACACAGGCCTTGTCGCCAACCACTTACACGGTAATAAATCCTTGTTTATTTGAAAATACCCCAAATAAAGATCCCCCACTATTTATATTTAAAACTAAAATTCGTTTGTTTTTATTTATTTATTTCTTTACCACACGAACCCCCCTTTTGCACCCCTACACCAACAATATGTTTCCTACTGTTCTCATCTACCATATGTTTCCTATATGTTATATGTTTCCTACTGTTCTCATCTACTATATGTTTCCTACTGTTCTCATCTACTATATGTTTCCAACTGTTCTCATCTACTATATGTTTCCTACTGTTCTCATCTACTATATGTTTCCTAATGTTCTCATCTTCTATATGTTTCCTACTGTTCTTATCTACTATATGTTTCCTACTGTTCTCATATGTCATATATGTTTCATACTGTTCTCCTCTACTATATGTTTCCTACTGTTCTCATCTACCATATGTTTCCTATATGTTATATGTTTCCTACTGTTCTCATCTACTATATGTTTCCTACTGTTCTCATCTACTATATGTTTCCTACTGTTCTAATCTACTATATGTTTCCTACTGTTCTCATCTACTATATGTTTCCTAGTGTTCTCATCTACTCTATGTTTCCAACTGTTCTCATCTACTATATGTTTCCTGCTGTTCTCATCTACTATATGTTTCCTACTGTTCTCATCTACTATATGTTTCCTACTGTTCTCATCTACTATATGTTTCCTACTGTTCTCATCTACTATATGTTTCCTACTGTACTCATCTACTATATGTTTCCTACTGTTCTCATCTACTATATGTTTCCTACTGTTCTCATCTACTATATGTTTCCTACTGTTCTCATCTACTATATGTTTCCTACTGTTCTCATCTACTATATGTTTCCTACTGTTCTCCTCTACTATATGTTTCCTACTGTTCTCATCTACTATATGTTTCCTACTGTTCTCATCTACTATACGTTTCCTACTGTTCTCATCTACTATATGTTTCCTACTGTTCTCATCTACTATATGTTTCCTACTGTTCTCATCTACTATATGTTTCCAACTGTTCTCATCTACTATATGTTTCCAACTGTTCTCATCTACTATATGTTTCCTACTGTTCTCATCTACTATATGTTTCCTACTGTTCTCATCTACTATATGTTTCCTACTGTTCTCATCTACTATATGTTTCCTACTGTTCTCATCTACTATATGTTTCCTATTGTTCTCATCTACTATATGTTTCCTACTGTTATCATCTACTATATGTTTCCTAGTGTTCTCATCTACTCTATGTTTCCAACTGTTCTCATCTACTATACGTTTCCTACTGTTCTCATCTACTATATGTTTCCTACTGTTCTCCTCTACTATATGTTTCCTACTGTTCTCATCTACTATATGTTTCCTACTGTTCTCATCTACTATATGTTTCCTACTGTTCTCATCTACTATATGTTTCCTACTGTTCTCATCTACTATATGTTTCCTACTGTTCTCATCTACTATATGTTTCCTACTGTTCTCATCTACTATATGTTTCCTACTGTTCTCATCTACTATATGTTTCCTACAGTTCTCATCTACTATATGTTTCCTACTGTTCTCCTCTACTATATGTTTCCTACTGTTCTCATCTACTATATGTTTCCTACTGTTCTCACCTACTATATGTTTCCTACTGTTCTCATCTACTCTATGTTTCCAACTGTTCTCATCTACTATATGTTTCCTACTGTTCTCATCTACTATGTTTCCAACTGTTCTCATCTACTATATGTTTCCTACTGTTCTCATCTACTATATGTTTCCTACTGTTCTCATCTACTATATGTTTCCTACTGTTCTCATCTACTATATGTTTACTACTGTTCTCATCTACTATATGTTTCCTACTGTTCTCGTCTACTATATGTTTCCAACTGTTCTCATCTACTATATGTTTCCAACTGTTCTCATCTACTATATGTTTCCTACTGTTCTCATCTACTATATGTTTCCTACTGTTCTCATCTACTATATGTTTCCTACTGTTCTCATCTACTATATGTTTCCTACTGTTCTCATCTACTATATGTTTCCTACTGTTCTCATCTACCATATGTTCCCTACTGTTCTCATCTACTATATGTTTCCAACTGTTCTCATCTACTATATGTTTCCTACTGTTCTCATCTACTATATGTTTCCTACTGTTCTCATATGTCATATATGTTTCATACTGTTCTCCTCTACTATATGTTTCCTACTGTTCTCATCTAATATATGTTTCCTACTGTTCTCATCTACTATATGTTTCCTACTGTTCTCATCAACCTTATGTTTCCTATATGTTATATGTTTCCTACTGTTCTCATCTAATATATGTTTCCTTCTGTTCTCATCTACTATATGTTTCCTACTGTTCTAATCTACTATATATTTCCTACTGTTCTCATCTACTATATGTTTCCTACTGTTCTCATCTACTCTATGTTTCCAACTGTTTTCATCTACTATATGTTTCCTGTTGTTCTCATCTACTATATGTTTCCTACTGTTCTCATCTACTATATGTTTCCTACTGTTCTCATCTACTATATGTTTCCTACTGTTCTCATCTACTATATGTTTCCTACTGTTCTCATCTACTATATGTTTCCTACAGTTCTCATCTACTATATGTTTCCTAGTGTTCTCATCTACTATATGTTTCCTACTGTTCTCATCTACTATATGTTTCCTACTGTTCTCATCTACTATATGTTTCCTACTCTTCTCATCTACTATATGTTTCCTACTGCTCTCATCTACTATATGTTTCCTACTGTTCTCATCTACTATATGTTTCCTACTGTTCTCATCTACCATATGTTTCCTATATGTTATATGTTTCCTACTGTTCTCATCTACTATATGTTTCCTACTGTTCTCATCTACTATATGTTTCCAACTGTTCTCATCTACTATATGTTTCCTACTGTTCTCATCTACTATATGTTTCATACTGTTCTCATCTACCATATGTTTCCTATATGTTATATGTTTCCAACTGTTCTCATCTATTATATGTTTCCTACTGTTCTCATCTACTATATGTTTCCTGCTGTTCTCATCTACTATATGTTTCCTACTGTTCTCATCTACTATACGTTTCCTACTGTTCTCATCTACTATGTTTCCAACTTTTCTCATCTACTATATGTTTCCTACTGTTCTCATCTACTATATGTTTCCTACTGTTCTCATCTACTATATGTTTCCTACTGTTCTCCTCTACTATATGTTTCCTATATGTTATATGTTTCCTACTGTTCTCATCTACTATATGTTTCCTACTGTTCTCATCTAATATATGTTTCCAACTGTTCTCATCTACTATATGTTTCCAACTGTTCTCATCTACTATATGTTTCCTACTGTTCTCATCTACTATATGTTTCCTACTGTTCTCATCTACTATATGTTTCCTACTGTTCTCATCTACTATATGTTTCCTACAGTTCTCATCTACTATATGTTTCCTATTGTTCTCATCTACTATATGTTTCCTACTGTTCTCATCTACTATATGTTTCCTAGTGTTCTCATCTACTCTATGTTTCCAACTGTTCTCATCTACTATATGTTTCCTGCTGATCTCATCTACTATATGTTTCCAACTGTTGTTTCCTACTGTTCTCATCTACTATATGTTTCCTACTGTTCTCATCTACTATATGTTTCCTACTGTTCTCATCTACTATATGTTTCCTATTGTTCTCATCTACTATATGTTTCCTACTGTTCTCATCTACTATATGTTTCCTACTGTTCTCATCTACTATATGTTTCCTACTGTTATCATCTACTATATGTTTCCTACTGTTATCATCTACTATATGTTTCCTACTGTTCTCATCTACTATATGTTTCCTACTGTGCTCATCTACTATATGTTTCCTACTGTTCTGATCTACTATATGTTTCCTACTGTTCTCATCTACTATATGTTTCCTACTGTTCTCCTCTACTATATGTTTCCTACTGTTCTCATTGTGGGTACTACGTTCCCACTTCAGTATATGTTACTTGTTCTATTATTTATAAAATTAGTTTAAGTGTGTTTTGGTTTTTGTCAATATTGTTTATGTCAATAAAATAAAATTTCAGTTCTTTGAAAATTATTAAAATCGAAAGACTCAAATTCGGAAACTTATTTACGACAATTATAATTCGTAGCAGCCCCTACAAATTGGTGACCCTCGAACGTCAAAATAAAATCCAAACAATCTCAATATGCAAGCAACACAAACAAATTCCGCAACATCTAACAACAATCAAGCGGTGTCAATTGAATCTGCCCGGATTGCAAAACTTCCATCATTTTGGAAGGATGAAGCATAGGTATGGTTTATTCAAGTTGAGGCCACTTTCCGTCTTCATGGTATTACTCAAGACTCAACCAAATATGAGTACCTCGTGGCAAATCTGGAACCCTCAATTTTGTTTTTAGTAAGAGATATCATCCTAAATACTTCACTGACCGATAAGTACGCGGCAATGAAGAAGCGAATCACAGATTCTTTTGAGGAATCTTCTGAAAATAAAATAAAGTGTCTTCTAATCGGTTTGGAATTGGGTGACCAGAAGCCATCACACTATTTACAACGTATGAAATGCCTAGCAGCCGGTAAGATTAGTGATGACGTTCTAAAATCCCTATTCCTTGACCGATTACCAGAGAAAGTTCGGTGCATACTCGCGGTCTGCGATTCACAAGACCTCAATAAATTAGCGACGCAGGCTGATAGAATCCTGGGCACATTTTCAAGTTCTGAGGTTCACGATGAAAAACTTGACTCTCTCATCGAAAGAATTGACGCATTGGAATCGCGTTCAAGAAGTAGCAGGCGCTTTAATACAAAATTCCATTCACAATCAAGAGGAAGTATAAGCAATCAGCGTAAGTGTTGGTATCATATTCGTTTTGGCGAGAATGCCCGTAAATGCATTCCTCCATGCAATTTCAACGAGAGAAAAAAACTAATTACTCCATCAAAATCAATTTCGGCAAACAATTTTGATGGGGGATTGACAGGCCGATTATTTATTACCGACACAAATACCAAAATACAATTTTTAGTTGATACTGGAGCAGAAATTTCAGTTTATCCCTGTAAAACTCGGAGTAACCCTCAAAAGTTATATCTTTATGCTGCAAATGGAACTGAAATCAAAACATATGGCACTATTCTCCTATCTCTCAATTTGGGTTTACGTAGATCATTTTCTTGGAAGTTTGTCTTAGCAGATGTTTCACGCCCGATAATTGGCGCAGATTTCCTACGCCATTACCATCTTTTACCCGACCTCAACACTCGAAAATTGGTTGATGGTAATACACAACTCGCTGTAAGTGGAACATTATGCAATATAGATACCACGGGTATTAAAATGGTTTCTGGAGACACAGATTTTCATCGTTTACTTAAGATGTATCCTGATATCATTATGCATAACTATATATATTGAAAAAGACTTACCCACCGATCGAAGACAGAACAAAAAAGTTATGCTGCAAATGAAAAAAGATGTAAAGCAACTAAATAAAGAGAAAAGGGTAGGAGTTCGAGGTGATATACTCATTATAGAAGGCAAACGTTTCCACTGGAACTATCAAAAGATTCTTATGTGCGGCTCGAAAGGGGGCATGGAGGCTCTGAAGGATATATATGGTGAAGAGGCTGCAGATTTAAACATAGACTATTTTCAAATTTTATCAAATATTAATTCAAAAAACTGAGAAATATTATAAGTAACAAAAATAATTCTATTGTATCTAAGCAGAATAAACATTTTATATTAAATATAGTATCGTATAACATACATGGTTTGAGAAATAAGTGTCTGTTCCCTGAGTTCTTTGAGTATATTAAAAGTCATGAAATTTTTATATTAATTGAGACACATATTGTAGATGAAGATACAACAAAATGGGCAAAATACTTCATGAATTTTCATTTGTACTGGAGACCAGCGAAACGTTTAAATACATACGGCAGATCAAGTGGTGGATATCTATATGGTGTAAGAAAGGACCTGGAACAATCGGGCATAGAACACAGCTTAGTATCCTTAGGAGAAGTCGATATAATAAGACTAAAAGTAGCAAGCGTAAGCTTCTGTATTATGCCTGTATATATTCGAGGAGCAAACTGGGATGAAGAATTCCATTATATTAAAGACAGTATCCAGGCTACCAATGAGTCGAATCTTGTGTTCATAGGAGACACGAATGTCAGAGTTGGAAATATTGAGCAAGAAATATATTTTATGAATAGTTTAGATTTCCCTGCGGCACTACCAACCAGGAAATCACAGGACCAAGTACTTAATTCAAAAGGAAATCGGCTCATCGAGTTTTTCAATGATAATGGACTTATAATGCTGAATGGAAGAACACTTGGAGACGATATCGGCAAATTTACATTCATAAATGCTATTGGAAATTCAGTAAACGATATTTGCGCTATATCCCAAGCATTTTTAAGATATGTAGATACGTTTGAAGTGGAGTCAACGATATGGTCAGACCATATGCCCATCAATGTGGATTGGAGGAGATCGGAAAAAATTAACCTACTTCCTAAATTGCAATGGCAGGATGAAGGAAAAGAAAGATATATGGGAAATTTAGACAGAAACTTATTAAAATATACAAATAATACCCTTTCCATGAAAAATTTGGTTGATGTAATCAAAGATTCTGCTATTAAACCCCGGCATCATAATAGGAATGAAGAATTCAAAACCCCATGGTTTAACCGTATATGCTACAAGGCCAGAACTAATACTTTTAAAATGCTAAATGTCTACAGGAAAACTAATAATCAAACGGACAAGGTGAACTATGTACAATCAAAGAAAATCTATGAAGAAATTTGTAAAAACAGAAAACAAGAGTACTATAGTGAGATCGAAATTAAAGTAAATCAGGTTAAGGATGCGAAACAATGGTGGCAACTCGTTAGAGAAATTAAAGGTCAGAGCTACATACGTGGAACAAACATAACGACTGAAATATTCAAGAACTATTTCCAAGTTCTGTTAAATCCCCCTGAGACATCAAACGACATACAATATGCACCCGATTTTATAACAGATGAAGATCTAGACCATCCAATATGTGCAACAGAAGTCACGGATATTCTGAAAAAAATGAAAGTAAACAAGGCGCCTGGAAAAGATCGCGTCCCATACGAATTTTTTAAAAACGCGTCCAAAGGCGACGTGAACGATCCAAAGAACTATAGAGGTATATCATTTACAAATTGTATTACCAAAAGAGAATCTAAAATGCACCCTTTGTAATACAGATGAAGATGAATTTCTGCTACATTTCATGGCCAGGTGTCCAATACTCCGAGAATTTAGGATTAGACACTTAGGGAAACCATATTTATGTCAAACCGAATTAACTGAAATTTTAAATGGAGAAGTATTTGATAGTTGGGAAAATATCGGTTTCTATGTGCAAGAAGCACTAAAATATAGAAACTTTATGATTAGAGAATTCGCATGATTTGTTGGTAACATAAATATTGTGTATATTAAATAAAAGTCGATCCATAAGTAAAGTACTGACATGACAGACGGCTTACACGCCATTGTCATAACTTCAAATTTATAATTCCCTTCTCTTTATTATTATCTCAAACATGAATTATTGTATAAAGAATTTAAACAGAGAAAAAAATAAAGAAGAAGAACTACTACTACTACTACTTATGCATAACGATAATTTTTCTTCCGATCATGGCATTTATCATCACATTGTCACCCGTGGACCACCAGTGTCATGTAAAAGTAGACGGTTGGACCCAGTAAAATTAAAAGCAGCAAAAGAGGAATTTCAATACATGATAAATAAAGGAATAATACGACCATCAAGTAGCAACTGGGCAAATCCTTTGCATATGGTCAAAAAACCGAACGGGGAATGGAGAACATGTGGCGACTATAGGGCCCTCAATAGTATCACCGTTGCAGATAAGTATCCCGTGCCATACTTAACAGATTTTCAAATGAACGTACATGGATCCGTCATATTTTCAAAATTAGATCTTATGAAAGCATTTTATCAAATTCCAGTACATCCAGACGATATTCCCAAGACAGCAGTGATAACTCCATTTGGCTTATTCGAATTTTTGAGAATGCCATTTGGATTATGCAACGCTGCCCAAACTTTCCAGCGTTTTATAGATGGAGTATGTAGGGGCCTCGATTTCGTGTTCGTATATATTGATGATGTGTGTGTTTTTTCGCGTTCAGAAGAGGAACATTATGAACATCTTAAGATATTGTTCGAACGATTCAAGAAATATGGAATTTTTATCAATCCCGCAAGATTGATTGGACTGAAAACTTAAATAAAGCATTTGAAAATTGCAGAAAAGAACTTTCAGATGCATCATTTCTCACACACCCAGTCCCAAATGCATCACTTGTATTGAAGGTTGATGCATCAAACTTTGCATTAGGCGCTGTACTTGAGCAATACGTAAACGGGTTTTGGCAACCTCTCGGATTCTTCTCCAAGAAATTAACCCCAACTCAAACTAAATATAGCACATACGACCGAGAATTGTTGGCTGTATACAAAAGTATTCATCATTTTCGGTATTACTTGGAAGCAAGAAAATTTGTTATATTTACTGATCACCGCCCACTAACTTTTGCCTTCAAACAAAAATTAGAAAAGGCATCTCCCCGACAACGCAACCACTTGGATTTCATTGCACAATTTTCTACCGATATCAGACATATATCTGGATCTCAAAATATTACTGCAGATGCTTTGTCACGTATTGATGCCATAAAGATTAATGTTCTTAACTACGATAAGATTTCAAAAGAATATCAAGAATTCCTAAAAATTAAACTAGAAAAAAAAAGATAATTTCATTGCAGTGAACATTCCAAATACAGATATCAAAATATGGTGCGAAGTTTCAACTGGTATTTCCCGCCCATATCTTCCACAGGATTTCCGTAAACAAGTTTTTCACAATCTGCACAGTCTCTCGCACCCGGGTATTCGTGCATCTCGTAAATTAATATCCAAAAAAATTTTCTGGCCATCCATGAATAAGGACGTCAATGACTGGGCTCGGGCATGCCTAGAATGTCAACGTTCAAAAGTTAACAGGCATACCAAAAGTGAATTCGGTCAGTTTCCGGCCACTACGTCACGCTTCGCAGTTGTACACTTGGACATTGTTGGACCTTTACCGCCATCCGAAGGTTTTTCATACATACTTACTTGCGTAGATCGTTTCAGTCGATGGCCAGAAGCTATACCATTACAAGATATACGAACCGAAACAGTATTCAATGCATCTTACCACAAACCGCGGCAGTCAATTCACGTCGCATATGTTCACAGAAATAACTCACCATTTAGGCATTGCCCATAACTTTACAACGGCGTTTCATCCTCAATCTAACGGTCTTGTGGAAAGGTTTCAACGCGTTTTGAAGTCCGGCTTGATTTGCGCTGATAATGTTCAATGGACCAAGACCCTTAACACAGTTCTCTTGGGGATCAGATCTGTTAATAAAGAAGATATCGGCGCAAGTCCCGCAGAAATTGTTATATGTTTCCTACTGTTCTCATCTACTATATGTTTCCTACTGTTCTCATCTACTATATGTTTCCAACTGTTCTCATCTACTATATGTTTCATACTGTTCTCATCTACCATATGTTTCATACTGTTCTCATCTACCATATGTTTCCTATATGTTATATGTTTCCTACTGTTCTCATCTACTATATGTTTCCTACTGTTCTCATCTACTATATGTTTCCAACTGTTCTCATCTACTATATGTTTCCTACTGTTCTCATCTACTATATGTTTCCTACTGTTCTCATCTACTATATGTTTCCTACTGTTCTCATCTACTATATGTTTCCAACTGTTCTCATCTACTATATGTTTCCTATATGTTATATGTTTCCTACTGTTCTCATCTACTATATGTTTCCTACTGTTCTAATCTACTATATGTTTCCTACTGTTCTCATCTACTATATGTTTCCTACTGTTCTCATCTACTATATGTTTCCTACTGTTCTCATCTACTATATGTTTCCTACTGTTCTCATCTACTATATGTTTCCTACTGTTCTCATCTACAATATGTTTCCTACTGTTCTCATCTACTATATGTTTCCTACTGTTCTCATCTACTAGGTATGGTTTATTCAAGTTGAGGCCACTTTCCGTCTTCATGGTATTACTCAAGACTCAACCAAATATGAGTACCTCGTGGCAAATCTGGAACCCTCAATTTTGTTTTTAGTAAAAGATATCATCCTAAATACTTCACTGACCGATAAGTACGCGGCAATGAAGAAGCGAATCACAGATTCTTTTGAGGAATCTTCTGAAAATAAAATAAAGTGTCTTCTAAACGGTTTGGAATTGGGTGACCAGAAGCCATCACACTATTTACAACGTATGAAATGCCTAGCAGCCGGTAAGATTAGTGATGACGTTCTAAAATCCCTATTCCTTGACCGATTACCAGAGAAAGTTCGGTGCATACTCGCGGTCTGCGATTCACAAGACCTCAATAAATTAGCGACGCAGGCTGATAGAATCCTGGGCACATTTTCAAGTTCTGAAGTTCACGATGAAAAACTTGACTCTCTCATCGAAAGAATTGACGCATTGGAATCGCGTTCAAGAAGTAGCAGACGATTTAATACAAAATTCCGTTCACAATCAAGAGGAAGTATAAGCAATCAGCGTAAGTGTTGGTATCATATTCGTTTTGGCGAGAATGCCCGTAAATGCATTCCTCCATGCAATTTCAACGAGAGAAAAAAACTAATTACTCCATCAAAATCAATTTCGGCAAACAATTTTGATGGGGGATTGACAGGCCGATTATTTATTACCGACACAAATACCAAAATACAATTTTTAGTTGATACTGGAGCAGAAATTTCAGTTTATCCCTGTAAAACTCGGAGTAACCCTCAAAAGTTATATCTTTATGCTGCAAATGGAACTGAAATCAAAACATATGGCACTATTCTCCTATCTCTCAATTTGGGTTTACGTAGATCATTTTCTTGGAAGTTTGTCTTAGCAGATGTTTCACGCCCGATAATTGGCGCAGATTTCCTACGCCATTACCATCTTTTACCCGACCTCAACACTCGAAAATTGGTTGATGGTAATACACAACTCGCTGTAAGTGGAACATTATGCAATATAGATACCACGGGTATTAAAATGGTTTCTGGAGACACAGATTTTCATCGTTTACTTAAGATGTATCCTGATATCATTATGCATAACTATATATATTGAAAAAGACTTACCCACCGATCGAAGACAGAACAAAAAAGTTATGCTGCAAATGAAAAAAGATGTAAAGCAACTAAATAAAGAGAAAAGGGTAGGAGTTCGAGGTGATATACTCATTATAGAAGGCAAACGTTTCCACTGGAACTATCAAAAGATTCTTATGTGCGGCTCGAAAGGGGGCATGGAGGCTCTGAAGGATATATATGGTGAAGAGGCTGCAGATTTAAACATAGACTATTTTCAAATTTTATCAAATATTAATTCAAAAAACTGAGAAATATTATAAGTAACAAAAATAATTCTATTGTATCTAAGCAGAATAAACATTTTATATTAAATATAGTATCGTATAACATACATGGTTTGAGAAATAAGTGTCTGTTCCCTGAGTTCTTTGAGTATATTAAAAGTCATGAAATTTTTATATTAATTGAGACACATATTGTAGATGAAGATACAACAAAATGGGCAAAATATTTCATGAATTTTCATTTGTACTGGAGACCAGCGAAACGTTTAAATACATACGGCAGATCAAGTGGTGGATATCTATATGGTGTAAGAAAGGACCTGGAACAATCGGGCATAGAACACAGCTTAGTATCCTTAGGAGAAGTCGATATAATAAGACTAAAAGTAGCAAGCGTAAGCTTCTGTATTATGCCTGTATATATTCGAGGAGCAAACTGGGATGAAGAATTCCATTATATTAAAGACAGTATCCAGGCTACCAATGAGTCGAATCTTGTGTTCATAGGAGACACGAATGTCAGAGTTGGAAATATTGAGCAAGAAATATATTATATGAATAGTTTAGATTTCCCTGCGGCACTACCAACCAGGAAATCACAGGACCAAGTACTTAATTCAAAAGGAAATCGGCTCATCGAGTTTTTCAATGATAATGGACTTATAATGCTGAATGGAAGAACACTTGGAGACGATATCGGCAAATTTACATTCATAAATGCTATTGGAAATTCAGTAAACGATATTTGCGCTATATCCCAAGCATTTTTAAGATATGTAGATACGTTTGAAGTGGAGTCAACGATATGGTCAGACCATATGCCCATCAATGTGGATTGGAGGAGATCGGAAAAAATTAACCTACTTCCTAAATTGCAATGGCAGGATGAAGGAAAAGAAAGATATATGGGAAATTTAGACAGAAAATTATTAAAATATACAAATAATACCCTTTCCATGAAAAATTTGGTTGATGTAATCAAAGATTCTGCTATTAAACCCCGGCATCATAATAGGAATGAAGAATTCAAAACCCCATGGTTTAACCGTATATGCTACAAGGCCAGAACTAATACTTTTAAAATGCTAAATGTCTACAGGAAAACTAATAATCAAACGGACAAGGTGAACTATGTACAATCAAAGAAAATCTATGAAGAAATTTGTAAAAACAGAAAACAAGAGTACTATAGTGAGATCGAAATTAAAGTAAATCAGGTTAAGGATGCGAAACAATGGTGGCAACTCGTTAGAGAAATTAAAGGTCAGAGCTACATACGTGGAACAAACATAACGACTGAAATATTCAAGAACTATTTCCAAGTTCTGTTAAATCCCCCTGAGACATCAAACGACATACAATATGCACCCGATTTTATAACAGATGAAGATCTAGACCATCCAATATGTGCAACAGAAGTCACGGATATTCTGAAAAAAATGAAAGTAAACAAGGCGCCTGGAAAAGATCGCGTCCCATACGAATTTTTTAAAAACGCGTCCAAAGGCGACGTGAACGATCCAAAGAACTATAGAGGTATATCATTTACAAATTGTATTACCAAAAGAGAAACTAAAATGCACCCTTTGTAATACAGATGAAGATGAATTTCTGCTACATTTCATGGCCAGGTGTCCAATACTCCGAGAATTTAGGATTAGACACTTAGGGAAACCATATTTATGTCAAACCGAATTAACTGAAATTTTAAATGGAGAAGTATTTGATAGTTGGGAAAATATCGGTTTCTATGTGCAAGAAGCACTAAAATATAGAAACTTTATGATTAGAGAATTCGCATGATTTGTTGGTAACATAAATATTGTGTATATTAAATAAAAGTCGATCCATAAGTAAAGTACTGACATGACAGACGGCTTACACGCCATTGTCATAACTTCAAATTTATAATTCCCTTCTCTTTATTATTATCTCAAACATGTAACATTAGCTAATGAATTATTGTATAAAGAATTTAAACAGAGAAAAAAATAAAGAAGAAGAACTACTACTACTACTACTTATGCATAACGATAATTTTTCTTCCGATCATGGCATTTATCATCACATTGTCACCCGTGGACCACCAGTGTCATATAAAAGTAGACGGTTGGACCCAGTAAAATTAAAAGCAGCAAAAGAGGAATTTCAATACATGATAAATAAAGGAATAATACGACCATCAAGTAGCAACTGGGCAAATCCTTTGCATATGGTCAAAAAACCGAACGGGGAATGGAGAACATGTGGCGACTATAGGGCCCTCAATAGTATCACCGTTGCAGATAAGTATCCCGTGCCATACTTAACAGATTTTCAAATGAACGTACATGGATCCGTCATATTTTCAAAATTAGATCTTATCAAATTCCAGTACATCCAGACGATATTCCCAAGACAGCAGTGATAACTCCATTTGGCTTATTCGAATTTTTGAGAATGCCATTTGGATTATGCAACGCTGCCCAAACTTTCCAGCGTTTTATAGATGGAGTATGTAGGGGCCTCGATTTCGTGTTCGTATATATTGATGATGTGTGTGTTTTTTCGCGTTCAGAAGAGGAACATTATGAACATCTTAAGATATTGTTCGAACGATTCAAGAAATATGGAATTTTTATCAATCCCGCAAGATTGATTGGACTGAAAACTTAAATAAAGCATTTGAAAATTGCAGAAAAGAACTTTCAGATGCATCATTTCTCACACACCCAGTCCCAAATGCATCACTTGTATTGAAGGTTGATGCATCAAACTTTGCATTAGGCGCTGTACTTGAGCAATACGTAAACGGGTTTTGGCAACCTCTCGGATTCTTCTCCAAGAAATTAACCCCAACTCAAACTAAATATAGCACATACGACCGAGAATTGTTGGCTGTATACAAAAGTATTCATCATTTTCGGTATTACTTGGAAGCAAGAAAATTTGTTATATTTACTGATCACCGCCCACTAACTTTTGCCTTCAAACAAAAATTAGAAAAGGCATCTCCCCGACAACGCAACCACTTGGATTTCATTGCACAATTTTCTACCGATATCAGACATATATCTGGATCTCAAAATATTACTGCAGATGCTTTGTCACGTATTGATGCCATAAAGATTAATGTTCTTAACTACGATAAGATTTCAAAAGAAGATCAAGAATTCCTAAAAATTAAACTAGAAAAAAAGATAATTTCATTGCAGTGAACATTCCAAATACAGATATCAAAATATGGTGCGAAGTTTCAACTGGTATTTCCCGCCCATATCTTCCACAGGATTTCCGTAAACAAGTTTTTCACAATCTGCACAGTATCTCGCACCCGGGTATTCGTGCATCTCGTAAATTAATATCCAAAAAAAATTTCTGGCCATCCATGAATAAGGACGTCAATGACTGGGCTCGGGCATGCCTAGAATGTCAACGTTCAAAAGTTAACAGGCATACCAAAAGTGAATTCGGTCAGTTTCCGGCCACTACGTCACGCTTCGCAGTTGTACACTTGGACATTGTTGGACCTTTACCGCCATCCGAAGGTTTTTCATACATACTTACTTGCGTAGATCGTTTCAGTCGATGGGCAGAAGCTATACCATTACAAGATATACGAACCGAAACAGTATTCAATGCATCTTACCACAAACCGCGGCAGTCAATTCACGTCGCATATGTTCAAAGAAATAACTCACCATTTAGGCATTGCCCATAACTTTACAACGGCGTTTCATCCTCAATCTAACGGTCTTGTGGAAAGGTTTCAACGCGTTTTGAAGTCCGGCTTGATTTGCGCTGATAATGTTCAATGGACCAAGACCCTTAACACAGTTCTGTTGGGGATCAGATCTGTTAATAAAGAAGATATCGGCACAAGTCCCGCAGAAATTGTTATATGTTTCCTACTGTTCTCATCTACTATATGTTTCCTACTGTTCTCATCTACTATATGTTTCCAACTGTTCTCATCTACTATATGTTTCATACTGTTCTCATCTACCATATGTTTCATACTGTTCTCATCTACCATATGTTTCCTATATGTTATATGTTTCCTACTGTTCTCATCTACTATATGTTTCCTACTGTTCTCATCTACTATATGTTTCCAACTGTTCTCATCTACTATATGTTTCCTACTGTTCTCATCTACTATATGTTTCCTACTGTTCTCATCTACTATATGTTTCCTACTGTTCTCATCTACTATATGTTTCCAACTGTTCTCATCTACTATATGTTTCCTATATGTTATATGTTTCCTACTGTTCTCATCTACTATATGTTTCCTACTGTTCTAATCTACTATATGTTTCCTACTGTTCTCATCTACTATATGTTTCCTACTGTTCTCATCTACTATATGTTTCCTACTGTTCTCATCTACTATATGTTTCCTACTGTTCTCATCTACTATATGTTTCCTACTGTTCTCATCTACAATATGTTTCCTACTGTTCTCATCTACTATATGTTTCCTACTGTTCTCATCTACTATATGTTTCCTACTGTTCTCATCTACTATATGTTTCCTACTGTTCTCATCAACTATATCGAGAGCTTATATTCAAAACCCTCTATCTTCAATTTTTGCAAAAATGAGATTTTTATTTTAAAATATTCGGTAAAATAAGGCGCATCTATGGTACTAATTTGGAAATAAAAAAAAAACAAAAATTGAGATTTAATGGTCATTTTTGTAATTTCTCTATCTTACACACTTATTTTTTCTGAATTCAATACCCTCTATCTCTTCATATAATTTGCGACTATTTCTTTTTTTTGTTTTTTTTTTCTTCTAAAAGATGGTTCTTTGGTGAAAAGAGTATGCTAAACCCGAATTTGGTTAAATTTTTTTAGTCGAAGCTTTAGTTTTCAAATTATGACTATTTTTATATCTAACCTGTGATTCCACAAGAATACCATTTTCTATGACAATTTGAAAATGGATTCAAAAATGAACCCCAAGAAATAGATAATACTTAAATAAAAAGTTAATCATTAATTCATTGTTATTATTTATTATTTTTATTATAATATGTATAATATATATTAAAAAAATTGGTGGAATTCATACATAATTTTTTTTTTACTATGCAAAACCCTCTATCTTTTTTTATACATGAAGAATTTTTGAATAGCAATACCCTCTATGTTCCATAAAATTGCTCGTGGTGCAAATACTAAACAAAATATTATTTAGTAGTTCACGTAGTTAGGTGTAATAAACATTGTAGAATAAACAATTTTAATTTTCTATAAAATTAGGGATATAAACGGTTTTTTGGCTCTACTGAACAATTGTGTTTTTTAAGATAGAGGATATTGAATATTAACTGTCGATATAGTAGATGAGAACAGTAGGAAACATATAGTAGATGAGAACAGTAGGAAACATATATTAGATGAGAACAGTAGGAAACATATAGTAGATGAGAACAGTAGGAAACATATAGTAGATGAAAACAGTAGGAAACATATAGTAGAAGAGAACTGTAGGAAACATATAGTAGATGAGAACAGTAGGAAACATATAGTAGATGAGAACAGTAGGAAACATATAGTAGATGAGAACAGTAGGAAATATATAGTAGATAGGAACAGTAGGAAACATATAGTAGATGAGAAACATATAGTAGAAGAGAACAGTAGGAAACATATAGTAGATGAGAACAGTAGGAAACATATAGTAGATGAGAACAGTAGGAAACATATAGTAGAGGAGAACAGTAGGAAACATATAGTAGATGAGAACAGTAGGAAACATATAGTAGATGAGAACAGTAGGAAACATATAGTAGATGAGAACAGTAGGAAACATATAGTAGAAGAGAACTGTAGGAAACATATAGTAGATGAGAACAGTAGGAAAAATATAGTAGATGAGAACAGTAGGAAACATATAGTAGATGAGAACAGTAGGAAACATATAGTAGAAGAGAACAGTAGGAAACATATAGTAGATAAGAACAGTAGGAAACATATAGTAGATGAGAACAGTAGGAAACATATAGTAGATGAGAACAGTAGGAAACATATAGTAGATGAGAACAGTAGGAAACATATAGTAGATGAGAACAGTAGGAAACATATAGTAAATGAGAACAGTAGGAAACATATAGTAGATGAGAACAGTAGGAAACATTTAGTAGATGAGAACAGTGGGAAACATATAGTAGATGAGAACAGTAGGAAACATATAGTAGATGAGAACAGTAGGAAACATATAGTAGATGAGAACAGTTGGAAACATATAGTAGATGAGAACAGTAGGAAACATATAGTAGAGGAGAACAGTAGGAAACATATAGTAGATAAGAACAATTGGAAACATATAGTAGATGAGAACAGTAGGAAACATATAGTAGATGAGAACAGTAGGAAACATATATTAGATGAGAACAGTAGGAAACATATAGTAGATGAGAACAGTTGGAAACATATGTATAGTATATGAGAACAGTAGGAAACATATAGTAGATGAGAACAGTAGGAAACATATAGTAGATGAGAACAGTTGGAAACATATAGTAGATGAGAACAGTAGGAAACATATAGTAGATGAGAACAGGAGGAAACATATAGTAGATGAGAACAGTAGGAAACATATAGTAGATGAGAACACTAGGAAACATATAGTAGAGGAGAACAGTAGGAAACATATAGTAGATGAGAACAGTAGGAAACATATAGTAGATGAGAACAGTCGGAAACATATAGTAGATGAGAACAGTAGGAAACATATAGTAGATGAGAACAGTAGGAAACATATAGTAGAAGAGAACAGTAGGAAACATATAGTAGATGAGAACAGTAGGAAACATATAGTAGATGAGAACAGTAGGAAACATATAGTAGAAGAGAACAGTAGGAAACATATAGTAGATGAGAACAGTAGGAAACATATAGTAGATGAGAACAGTAGGAAACATATAGTAGATGAGAACAGTAGGAAACATATAGTAGATGAGAACAGTAGGAAACATATAGTAGATGAGAACAGTAGGAAACTTATAGTTGATGAGAAACATATAGTAGAAGAGAACAGTAGGAAACATATAGTAGATGAGAACAGTAGGAAACATATAGTAGATGAGAAACATATAGTAGAGGAGAACAGTAGGAAACATATAGTAGATGAGAACAGTAGGAAACATATAGTAGA
This sequence comes from Eudasyphora cyanicolor, assembly GCA_963930755.1. Lineage (NCBI taxonomy): Eukaryota > Metazoa > Arthropoda > Insecta > Diptera > Muscidae > Eudasyphora > Eudasyphora cyanicolor. Next base: position 78,144,507 of record OZ005738.1, read on the forward strand.
TGAGAACAGTAGGAAACATATAGTAGATGAGAACAGTAGGAAACATATAGTAGAAGAGAACTGTAGGAAACATATAGTAGATGAGAACAGTAGGAAAAATATAGTAGATGAGAACAGTAGGAAACATATAGTAGATGAGAACAGTAGGAAACATATAGTAGAAGAGAACAGTAGGAAACATATAGTTGTTGTTGTAACAGGTTGTCTGTCTCCATATGGTTTTCCCTGGAAAATTATATATTGATTATGGATTGCATTAAAAATGTGTGGGTGAATGTGTGTGTGGATTTGATTGTGTATGGATGATGTGTGTGTGGAGTTTTGGATGTTTGGATATTTTGAATGGATCTTCAGGTTTAGGATTTAGAAGTAGTGGAATTTTAGGTTGGGAGCTGCAAAAATTGTGCTACTTCAATCGGTTTGAGCCAGAGGTCTACCGGGCGCAATTCGGTAGGGTTATTTGGGCAGTTGAACAGGTGCGTGGAATCGTGTGGGCTACGTGAGCACGATGGACAGCTATCTTCAATCCCTGAGATGATTCTCGCCCTGTATGTGTTTAGGATTGGACACCAGCCTGATCTTAATTGGGCTAAGATGGTTCTGGTGTGCCTAGGAAGAAGCCGTTCGTTGTCAGAGATCGCTGGTGAGTGTTGGTTAAGGACTCTGTTGCACTTGTAGCCGTTTTTGGCTTGGGATACCGCCTCCGTGTGCAATCTATTCAGCGCTACTGTAAGTGACGATCGGTCGAGGTCAGATGTAATGACGTCCTGGATGTCTGCACAGTAGCGTCTGAAGTCCTTCCGGATGTGACGGGGAGGGGGATCCTGCATCACTATGTGATGGTTTGGATGATTTGGCTGGTGGCATGCCAACAGGTATTGTCTGGTTAACAACACATTATGTTGTTGAACCGACAATAACCTGCTCTCCTCGTGTAGGTGATCCACGTCCGTCATGAGGACGCATCCGGTTGCGATTCTGAGCGCGCTGTTCTGTATTCTCTGGAGTCCTCGCCATTGCGTCTCACTTATGAAGGGGGTCCAGACGGGGGCTGCGTAATTGAGAATAGTTTTAGAAGCGCTTATCCTTCCAACATTAGCCGAGCACCTAAAACTTGCCGACCATCAACATGGTTTTAGGAAAGCTCGAAGCACAACCACAGCACTAAACGACATCACTACACATATTGCGAATGGACTCAACCAAAATAGGCCACCTGATCGTACCGTTGTAGTAGCCTTGGATTTATCCAAAGCTTTCGACACGGTTGATCATGCGGTCCTGTTAACGGATATCCTGAACTCGACGCTACCGAACACCACCAAACGCTGGCTTGCAAATTACATCAATGGCAGGCAAGCGTTCGTCGAGTTCAGAGGTCGAAAATCGCAATATCGCAAGATAAAAATGGGTGTACCACAAGGAGGAGTTTTGTCACCCATCCTTTTCAATTTTTATCTTGCCCGTCTTCCTGCACCTCCACCTGAAGTTAAAATGGTGTCATACGCCGATGACTGCACCATCATGTCATCTGGAACCAACATCAATGACATAAGTGCTAGAATAAACGATTATCTAGCCACCATTAACAATTTCTTCCAGGAAAGACATCTAGAGTTGTCACCCACGAAATCCACCTCGACCCTTTTTACATCATGGACCAAGGAGGTTAGGAGCGTTCTGGACATCCAAGTAGATGGGAGAATAATACCTACAGTTCAGAATCCGAAAATTCTCGGCGTCATCTTTGACAACCTCCTAACCTTCTCAAAACACGCCACTTATGTCGGAGAAAAAGTTAGACGTAAAAATAAGGTCCTGAAAGCACTTTCAGGCTCCTCCTGGGGCAAAGAAAAAGAGACAATAGTTGCGACTTATATAAACATATAGTAGATAAGAACAGTAGGAAACATATAGTAGAAGAGAACAGTAGGAAACATATAGTAGATGAGAACAGTAGGAAACATATAGTAGATGAGAACAGTAGGAAACATATAGTAGACGAGAACAGTAGGAAATATATAGTAGATAGGAACAGTAGGAAACATATAGTAGATGAGAAACATATAGTAGAAGAGAACAGTAGGAAACATATAGTAGATGAGAACAGTAGGAAACATATAGTAGATGAGAACAGTAGGAAACATATAGTAGAGGAGAACAGTAGGAAACATATAGTAGATGAGAACAGTAGGAAACATATAGTAGATGAGAACAGTAGGAAACATATAGTAGATGAGAACAGTAGGAAACATATAGTAGATGAGAACAGTAGGAAACATATAGTAGAAGAGAACTGTAGGAAATATATAGTAGATGAGAACAGTAGGAAACATATAGTAGATGAGAACAGTAGGAAATATATTGTAGATAGGAACAGTAGGAAACATATAGTAGATGAGAAACATATAGTAGAAGAGAACAGTAGGAAACATATAGTAGATGAGAACAGTAGGAAACATATAGTAGATGAGAACAGTAGGAAACATATAGTAGATGAGAACAGTAGGAAACATATATTAGATGAGAACAGTAGGAAACATATAGTAGATGAGAACAGTAGGAAACATATAGTAGATGAAAACAGTAGGAAACATATAGTAGAAGAGAACTGTAGGAAACATATAGTAGATGAGAACAGTAGGAAACATATAGTAGATGAGAACAGTAGGAAACATATAGTAGATGAGAACAGTAGGAAATATATAGTAGATAGGAACAGTAGGAAACATATAGTAGATGAGAAACATATAGTAGAAGAGAACAGTAGGAAACATATAGTAGATGAGAACAGTAGGAAACATATAGTAGATGAGAACAGTAGGAAACATATAGTAGAGGAGAACAGTAGGAAACATATAGTAGATGAGAACAGTAGGAAACATATAGTAGATGAGAACAGTAGGAAACATATAGTAGATGAGAACAGTAGGAAACATATAGTAGAAGAGAACTGTAGGAAACATATAGTAGATGAGAACAGTAGGAAAAATATAGTAGATGAGAACAGTAGGAAACATATAGTAGATGAGAACAGTAGGAAACATATAGTAGAAGAGAACAGTAGGAAACATATAGTAGATAAGAACAGTAGGAAACATATAGTAGATGAGAACAGTAGGAAACATATAGTAGATGAGAACAGTAGGAAACATATAGTAGATGAGAACAGTAGGAAACATATAGTAGATGAGAACAGTAGGAAACATATAGTAAATGAGAACAGTAGGAAACATATAGTAGATGAGAACAGTAGGAAACATTTAGTAGATGAGAACAGTGGGAAACATATAGTAGATGAGAACAGTAGGAAACATATAGTAGATGAGAACAGTAGGAAACATATAGTAGATGAGAACAGTAGGAAACATATAGTAGATGAAAACAGTAGGAAACATATAGTAGAAGAGAACTGTAGGAAACATATAGTAGATGAGAACAGTAGGAAACATATAGTAGATGAGAACAGTAGGAAACATATAGTAGATGAGAACAGTAGGAAATATATAGTAGATAGGAACAGTAGGAAACATATAGTAGATGAGAACAGTTGGAAACATATGTATAGTATATAAGAACAGTAGGAAACATATAGTAGATGAGAACAGTAGGAAACATATAGTAGATGAGAACAGTTGGAAACATATAGTAGATGAGAACAGTAGGAAACATATATTAGATGAGAACAGTAGGAAACATATAGTAGATGAGAACAGTAGGAAACATATAGTAGATGAAAACAGTAGGAAACATATAGTAGAAGAGAACTGTAGGAAACATATAGTAGATGAGAACAGTAGGAAACATATAGTAGATGAGAACAGTAGGAAATATATAGTAGATAGGAACAGTAGGAAACATATAGTAGATGAGAAACATATAGTAGAAGAGAACAGTAGGAAACATATAGTAGATGAGAACAGTAGGAAACATATATTAGATGAGAACAGTAGGAAACATATAGTAGATGAGAACAGTAGGAAACATATAGTAGATGAGAACAGTAGGAAACATATATTAGATGAGAACAGTAGGAAACATATAGTAGATGAGAACAGTAGGAAACATATAGTAGATGAAAACAGTAGGAAACATATAGTAGAAGAGAACTGTAGGAAACATATAGTAGATGAGAACAGTAGGAAACATATAGTAGATGAGAACAGTAGGAAACATATAGTAGATGAGAACAGTAGGAAATATATAGTAGATAGGAACAGTAGGAAACATATAGTAGATGAGAAACATATAGTAGAAGAGAACAGTAGGAAACATATAGTAGATGAGAACAGTAGGAAACATATAGTAGATGAGAACAGTAGGAAACATATAGTAGAGGAGAACAGTAGGAAACATATAGTAGATGAGAACAGTAGGAAACATATAGTAGATGAGAACAGTAGGAAACATATAGTAGATGAGAACAGTAGGAAACATATAGTAGAAGAGAACTGTAGGAAACATATAGTAGATGAGAACAGTAGGAAAAATATAGTAGATGAGAACAGTAGGAAACATATAGTAGATGAGAACAGTAGGAAACATATAGTAGAAGAGAACAGTAGGAAACATATAGTAGATAAGAACAGTAGGAAACATATAGTAGATGAGAACAGTAGGAAACATATAGTAGATGAGAACAGTAGGAAACATATAGTAGATGAGAACAGTAGGAAACATATAGTAGATGAGAACAGTAGGAAACATATAGTAAATGAGAACAGTAGGAAACATATAGTAGATGAGAACAGTAGGAAACATTTAGTAGATGAGAACAGTGGGAAACATATAGTAGATGAGAACAGTAGGAAACATATAGTAGATGAGAACAGTAGGAAACATATAGTAGATGAGAACAGTTGGAAACATATAGTAGATGAGAACAGTAGGAAACATATAGTAGAGGAGAACAGTAGGAAACATATAGTAGATAAGAACAATTGGAAACATATAGTAGATGAGAACAGTAGGAAACATATAGTAGATGAGAACAGTAGGAAACATATATTAGATGAGAACAGTAGGAAACATATAGTAGATGAGAACAGTTGGAAACATATGTATAGTATATGAGAACAGTAGGAAACATATAGTAGATGAGAACAGTAGGAAACATATAGTAGATGAGAACAGTTGGAAACATATAGTAGATGAGAACAGTAGGAAACATATAGTAGATGAGAACAGGAGGAAACATATAGTAGATGAGAACAGTAGGAAACATATAGTAGATGAGAACACTAGGAAACATATAGTAGAGGAGAACAGTAGGAAACATATAGTAGATGAGAACAGTAGGAAACATATAGTAGATGAGAACAGTCGGAAACATATAGTAGATGAGAACAGTAGGAAACATATAGTAGATGAGAACAGTAGGAAACATATAGTAGAAGAGAACAGTAGGAAACATATAGTAGATGAGAACAGTAGGAAACATATAGTAGATGAGAACAGTAGGAAACATATAGTAGAAGAGAACAGTAGGAAACATATAGTAGATGAGAACAGTAGGAAACATATAGTAGATGAGAACAGTAGGAAACATATAGTAGATGAGAACAGTAGGAAACATATAGTAGATGAGAACAGTAGGAAACATATAGTAGATGAGAACAGTAGGAAACTTATAGTTGATGAGAAACATATAGTAGAAGAGAACAGTAGGAAACATATAGTAGATGAGAACAGTAGGAAACATATAGTAGATGAGAAACATATAGTAGAGGAGAACAGTAGGAAACATATAGTAGATGAGAACAGTAGGAAACATATAGTAGATGAGAACAGTAGGAAACATATAGTAGATGAGAACAGTAGGAAACATATAGTAGAAGAGAACTGTAGGAAACATATAGTAGATGAGAACAGTAGGAAAAATATAGTAGATGAGAACAGTAGGAAACATATAGTAGATGAGAACAGTAGGAAACATATAGTAGAAGAGAACAGTAGGAAACATATAGTAGATAAGAACAGTAGGAAACATATAGTAGAAGAGAACAGTAGGAAACATATAGTAGATGAGAACAGTAGGAAACATATAGTAGATGAGAACAGTAGGAAACATATAGTAGACGAGAACAGTAGGAAATGTATAGTAGATAGGAACAGTAGGAAACATATAGTAGATGAGAAACATATAGTAGAAGAGAACAGTAGGAAACATATAGTAGATGAGAACAGTAGGAAACATATAGTAGATGAGAACAGTAGGAAACATATAGTAGAGGAGAACAGTAGGAAACATATAGTAGATGAGAACAGTAGGAAACATATAGTAGATGAGAACAGTAGGAAACATATAGTAGATGAGAACAGTAGGAAACATATAGTAGATGAGAACAGTAGGAAACATATAGTAGAAGAGAACTGTAGGAAATATATAGTAGATGAGAACAGTAGGAAACATATAGTAGATGAGAACAGTAGGAAATATATTGTAGATAGGAACAGTAGGAAACATATAGTAGATGAGAAACATATAGTAGAAGAGAACAGTAGGAAACATATAGTAGATGAGAACAGTAGGAAACATATAGTAGAGGAGAACAGTAGGAAACATATAGTAGATGAGAACAGTAGGAAACATATAGTAGATGAGAACAGTAGGAAACATATAGTAGATGAGAACAGTAGGAAACATATAGTAGAAGAGAACTGTAGGAAACGTATAGTAGATGAGAACAGTAGGAAAAATATAGTAGATGAGAACAGTAGGAAACATATAGTAGATGAGAACAGTAGGAAACATATAGTAGATAAGGACAATTGGAAACATATAGTAGATGAGAACAGTAGGAAACATATAGTAGATGAGAACAGTAGGAAACATATAGTAGATGAGAACAGTAGGAAAGATATAGTAGATGAGAACAGTTGGAAACATATGTATAGTATATGAGAACAGTAGGAAACATATAGTAGATGAGAACAGTAGGAAACATATAGTAGATGAGAACAGTAGGAAACATATAGTAGATGAGAACAGTAGGAAACATATAGTAGAGGAGAACAGTAGGAAACATATAGTAGATGAGAACAGTAGGAAACATATAGTAGATGAGAACAGTAGGAAACATATAGTAGATGAGAACAGTAGGAAACATATAGTAGAAGAGAACTGTAGGAAACGTATAGTAGATGAGAACAGTAGGAAAAATATAGTAGATGAGAACAGTAGGAAACATATAGTAGATGAGAACAGTAGGAAACATATAGTAGAAGAGAACAGTAGGAAACATATAGTAGATAAGAACAGTAGGAAACATATAGTAGATGAGAACAGTAGGAAACATATAGTAGATGAGAACAGTGGGAAACATATAGTAGATGAGAACAGTAGGAAACATATAGTAGATGAGAACAGTTGGAAACATATAGTATATGAGAACAGTAGGAAACATATAGTAGAGGAGAACAGTAGGAAACATATAGTAGATAAGGACAATTGGAAACATATAGTAGATGAGAACAGTAGGAAACATATAGTAGATGAGAACAGTAGGAAACATATAGTAGATGAGAACAGTAGGAAAGATATAGTAGATGAGAACAGTTGGAAACATATGTATAGTATATGAGAACAGTAGGAAACATATAGTAGATGAGAACAGTAGGAAACATATAGTAGATGAGAACAGTAGGAAACATATAGTAGATGAGAACAGTGGGAAACATATAGTAGATGAGAACAGTAGGAAACATATAGTAGATGAGAACAGTAGGAAACATATAGTAGAGGAGAACAGTAGGAAACATATAGTAGATGAGAACAGTAGGAAACATATAGTAGATGAGAACAGTCGGAAACATATAGTAGATGAGAACAGTAGGAAACATATAGTAGATGAGAACAGTAGGAAACATATAGTAGAAGAGAACAGTAGGAAACATATAGTAGATGAGAACAGTAGGAAACATATAGTAGATGAGAACAGTTGGAAACATATAGTAGATGAGAACAGTAGGAAACATATAGTAGATAAGAACAGTAGGAAACATATAGTAGATGAGAACAGTAGGAAACATATAGTAGATGAGAACAGTAGGAAACATATAGTAGATGAGAACAGTAGGAAACATATAGTAGATGAGAACAGTAGGAAACATATAGTAGACGAGAACAGTAGGAAACATATAGTAGAAGAGAACTGTAGGAAACATATTGTAGATGAGAACAGTAGGAAACATATAGTAGATGAGAACAGTAGGGAACATATAGTAGATGAGAACAGTAGGAAATATATAGTAGATAGGAACAGTAGGATATATATAGTAGATAGGAACAGTAGAAAACATATAGTAGATGAGAACAGTAGGAAACATATAGTAGATGAGAACAGTAGGAAAAATATAGTAGATGAGAACAGTAGGAAACATACAGCAGATGAGAACAGTAGGAAACATATAGTAGATGAGAACAGTAGGAAACATATAGTAGATGAGAACAGTAGGAAACATATAGTAGATGAGAACAGTAGGAAACATATAGTAGATGAGAACAGTAGGAAACATATAGTAGAGGAGAACAGTAGGAAACATATAGTAGATGAGAACAGTTGGAAACATATAGTAGATGAGAACAGTAGGAAACATATAGTAGATGAGAACAGGAGGAAACATATAGTAGATGAGAACAGTAGGAAACATATAGTAGATGAGAACACTAGGAAACATATAGTAGAGGAGAACAGTAGGAAACATATAGTAGATGAGAACAGTAGGAAACATATAGTAGATGAGAACAGTCGGAAACATATAGTAGATGAGAACAGTAGGAAACATATAGTAGATGAGAACAGTAGGAAACATATAGTAGAAGAGAACAGTAGGAAACATATAGTAGATGAGAACAGTAGGAAACATATAGTAGATGAGAACAGTAGGAAACATATAGTAGAAGAGAACAGTAGGAAACATATAGTAGATGAGAACAGTAGGAAACATATAGTAGATGAGAACAGTAGGAAACATATAGTAGATGAGAACAGTAGGAAACATATAGTAGATGAGAACAGTAGGAAACATATAGTAGATGAGAACAGTAGGAAACTTATAGTTGATGAGAAACATATAGTAGAAGAGAACAGTAGGAAACATATAGTAGATGAGAACAGTAGGAAACATATAGTAGATGAGAAACATATAGTAGAGGAGAACAGTAGGAAACATATAGTAGATGAGAACAGTAGGAAACATATAGTAGATGAGAACAGTAGGAAACATATAGTAGATGAGAACAGTAGGAAACATATAGTAGAAGAGAACTGTAGGAAACATATAGTAGATGAGAACAGTAGGAAAAATATAGTAGATGAGAACAGTAGGAAACATATAGTAGATGAGAACAGTAGGAAACATATAGTAGAAGAGAACAGTAGGAAACATATAGTAGATAAGAACAGTAGGAAACATATAGTAGAAGAGAACAGTAGGAAACATATAGTAGATGAGAACAGTAGGAAACATATAGTAGATGAGAACAGTAGGAAACATATAGTAGACGAGAACAGTAGGAAATATATAGTAGATAGGAACAGTAGGAAACATATAGTAAATGAGAAACATATAGTAGAAGAGAACAGTAGGAAACATATAGTAGATGAGAACAGTAGGAAACATATAGTAGATGAGAACAGTAGGAAACATATAGTAGAGGAGAACAGTAGGAAACATATAGTAGATGAGAACAGTAGGAAACATATAGTAGATGAGAACAGTAGGAAACATATAGTAGATGAGAACAGTAGGAAACATATAGTAGATGAGAACAGTAGGAAACATATAGTAGAAGAGAACTGTAGGAAATATATAGTAGATGAGAACAGTAGGAAACATATAGTAGATGAGAACAGTAGGAAATATATTGTAGATAGGAACAGTAGGAAACATATAGTAGATGAGAAACATATAGTAGAAGAGAACAGTAGGAAACATATAGTAGATGAGAACAGTAGGAAACATATAGTAGATGAGAACAGTAGGAAACATATAGTAGATGAGAACAGTAGGAAACATATATTAGATGAGAACAGTAGGAAACATATAGTAGATGAGAACAGTAGGAAACATATAGTAGATGAAAACAGTAGGAAACATATAGTAGAAGAGAACTGTAGGAAACATATAGTAGATGAGAACAGTAGGAAACATATAGTAGATGAGAACAGTAGGAAACATATAGTAGATGAGAACAGTAGGAAATATATAGTAGATAGGAACAGTAGGAAACATATAGTAGATGAGAAACATATAGTAGAAGAGAACAGTAGGAAACATATAGTAGATGAGAACAGTAGGAAACATATAGTAGATGAGAACAGTAGGAAACATATAGTAGAGGAGAACAGTAGGAAACATATAGTAGATGAGAACAGTAGGAAACATATAGTAGATGAGAACAGTAGGAAACATATAGTAGATGAGAACAGTAGGAAACATATAGTAGAAGAGAACTGTAGGAAACATATAGTAGATGAGAACAGTAGGAAAAATATAGTAGATGAGAACAGTAGGAAACATATAGTAGATGAGAACAGTAGGAAACATATAGTAGAAGAGAACAGTAGGAAACATATAGTAGATAAGAACAGTAGGAAACATATAGTAGATGAGAACAGTAGGAAACATATAGTAGATGAGAACAGTAGGAAACATATAGTAGATGAGAACAGTAGGAAACATATAGTAGATGAGAACAGTAGGAAACATATAGTAAATGAGAACAGTAGGAAACATATAGTAGATGAGAACAGTAGGAAACATTTAGTAGATGAGAACAGTGGGAAACATATAGTAGATGAGAACAGTAGGAAACATATAGTAGATGAGAACAGTAGGAAACATATAGTAGATGAGAACAGTAGGAAACATATAGTAGATGAAAACAGTAGGAAACATATAGTAGAAGAGAACTGTAGGAAACATATAGTAGATGAGAACAGTAGGAAACATATAGTAGATGAGAACAGTAGGAAACATATAATAGATGAGAACAGTAGGAAATATATAGTAGATAGGAACAGTAGGAAACATATAGTAGATGAGAACAGTTGGAAACATATGTATAGTATATAAGAACAGTAGGAAACATATAGTAGATGAGAACAGTAGGAAACATATAGTAGATGAGAACAGTTGGAAACATATAGTAGATGAGAACAGTAGGAAACATATATTAGATGAGAACAGTAGGAAACATATAGTAGATGAGAACAGTAGGAAACATATAGTAGATGAAAACAGTAGGAAACATATAGTAGAAGAGAACTGTAGGAAACATATAGTAGATGAGAACAGTAGGAAACATATAGTAGATGAGAACAGTAGGAAATATATAGTAGATAGGAACAGTAGGAAACATATAGTAGATGAGAAACATATAGTAGAAGAGAACAGTAGGAAACATATAGTAGATGAGAACAGTAGGAAACATATATTAGATGAGAACAGTAGGAAACATATAGTAGATGAGAACAGTAGGAAACATATAGTAGATGAGAACAGTAGGAAACATATATTAGATGAGAACAGTAGGAAACATATAGTAGATGAGAACAGTAGGAAACATATAGTAGATGAAAACAGTAGGAAACATATAGTAGAAGAGAACTGTAGGAAACATATAGTAGATGAGAACAGTAGGAAACATATAGTAGATGAGAACAGTAGGAAACATATAGTAGATGAGAACAGTAGGAAATATATAGTAGATAGGAACAGTAGGAAACATATAGTAGATGAGAAACATATAGTAGAAGAGAACAGTAGGAAACATATAGTAGATGAGAACAGTAGGAAACATATAGTAGATGAGAACAGTAGGAAACATATAGTAGAGGAGAACAGTAGGAAACATATAGTAGATGAGAACAGTAGGAAACATATAGTAGATGAGAACAGTAGGAAACATATAGTAGATGAGAACAGTAGGAAACATATAGTAAAAGAGAACTGTAGGAAACATATAGTAGATGAGAACAGTAGGAAAAATATAGTAGATGAGAACAGTAGGAAACATATAGTAGATGAGAACAGTAGGAAACATATAGTAGAAGAGAACAGTAGGAAACATATAGTAGATAAGAACAGTAGGAAACATATAGTAGATGAGAACAGTAGGAAACATATAGTAGATGAGAACAGTAGGAAACATATAGTAGATGAGAACAGTAGGAAACATATAGTAGATGAGAACAGTAGGAAACATATAGTAAATGAGAACAGTAGGAAACATATAGTAGATGAGAACAGTAGGAAACATTTAGTAGATGAGAACAGTGGGAAACATATAGTAGATGAGAACAGTAGGAAACATATAGTAGATGAGAACAGTAGGAAATATATAGTAGATGAGAACAGTTGGAAACATATAGTAGATGAGAACAGTAGGAAACATATAGTAGAGGAGAACAGTAGGAAACATATAGTAGATAAGAACAATTGGAAACATATAGTAGATGAGAACAGTAGGAAACATATAGTAGATGAGAACAGTAGGAAACATATATTAGATGAGAACAGTAGGAAACATATAGTAGATGAGAACAGTTGGAAACATATGTATAGTATATGAGAACAGTAGGAAACATATAGTAGATGAGAACAGTAGGAAACATATAGTAGATGAGAACAGTTGGAAACATATAGTAGATGAGAACAGTAGGAAACATATAGTAGATGAGAACAGGAGGAAACATATAGTAGATGAGAACAGTAGGAAACATATAGTAGATGAGAACACTAGGAAACATATAGTAGAGGAGAACAGTAGGAAACATATAGTAGATGAGAACAGTAGGAAACATATAGTAGATGAGAACAGTCGGAAACATATAGTAGATGAGAACAGTAGGAAACATATAGTAGATGAGAACAGTAGGAAACATATAGTAGAAGAGAACAGTAGGAAACATATAGTAGATGAGAACAGTAGGAAACATATAGTAGATGAGAACAGTAGGAAACATATAGTAGAAGAGAACAGTAGGAAACATATAGTAGATGAGAACAGTAGGAAACATATAGTAGATGAGAACAGTAGGAAACATATAGTAGATGAGAACAGTAGGAAACATATAGTAGATGAGAACAGTAGGAAACATATAGTAGATGAGAACAGTAGGAAACTTATAGTTGATGAGAAACATATAGTAGAAGAGAACAGTAGGAAACATATAGTAGATGAGAACAGTAGGAAACATATAGTAGATGAGAAACATATAGTAGAGGAGAACAGTAGGAAACATATAGTAGATGAGAACAGTAGGAAACATATAGTAGATGAGAACAGTAGGAAACATATAGTAGATGAGAACAGTAGGAAACATATAGTAGAAGAGAACTGTAGGAAACATATAGTAGATGAGAACAGTAGGAAAAATATAGTAGATGAGAACAGTAGGAAACATATAGTAGATGAGAACAGTAGGAAACATATAGTAGAAGAGAACAGTAGGAAACATATAGTAGATAAGAACAGTAGGAAACATATAGTAGAAGAGAACAGTAGGAAACATATAGTAGATGAGAACAGTAGGAAACATATAGTAGATGAGAACAGTAGGAAACATATAGTAGACGAGAACAGTAGGAAATGTATAGTAGATAGGAACAGTAGGAAACATATAGTAGATGAGAAACATATAGTAGAAGAGAACAGTAGGAAACATATAGTAGATGAGAACAGTAGGAAACATATAGTAGATGAGAACAGTAGGAAACATATAGTAGAGGAGAACAGTAGGAAACATATAGTAGATGAGAACAGTAGGAAACATATAGTAGATGAGAACAGTAGGAAACATATAGTAGATGAGAACAGTAGGAAACATATAGTAGATGAGAACAGTAGGAAACATATAGTAGAAGAGAACTGTAGGAAATATATAGTAGATGAGAACAGTAGGAAACATATAGTAGATGAGAACAGTAGGAAATATATTGTAGATAGGAACAGTAGGAAACATATAGTAGATGAGAAACATATAGTAGAAGAGAACAGTAGGAAACATATAGTAGATGAGAACAGTAGGAAACATATAGTAGAGGAGAACAGTAGGAAACATATAGTAGATGAGAACAGTAGGAAACATATAGTAGATGAGAACAGTAGGAAACATATAGTAGATGAGAACAGTAGGAAACATATAGTAGAAGAGAACTGTAGGAAACGTATAGTAGATGAGAACAGTAGGAAAAATATAGTAGATGAGAACAGTAGGAAACATATAGTAGATGAGAACAGTAGGAAACATATAGTAGATAAGGACAATTGGAAACATATAGTAGATGAGAACAGTAGGAAACATATAGTAGATGAGAACAGTAGGAAACATATAGTAGATGAGAACAGTAGGAAAGATATAGTAGATGAGAACAGTTGGAAACATATGTATAGTATATGAGAACAGTAGGAAACATATAGTAGATGAGAACAGTAGGAAACATATAGTAGATGAGAACAGTAGGAAACATATAGTAGATGAGAACAGTAGGAAACATATAGTAGAGGAGAACAGTAGGAAACATATAGTAGATGAGAACAGTAGGAAACATATAGTAGATGAGAACAGTAGGAAACATATAGTAGATGAGAACAGTAGGAAACATATAGTAGAAGAGAACTGTAGGAAACGTATAGTAGATGAGAACAGTAGGAAAAATATAGTAGATGAGAACAGTAGGAAACATATAGTAGATGAGAACAGTAGGAAACATATAGTAGAAGAGAACAGTAGGAAACATATAGTAGATAAGAACAGTAGGAAACATATAGTAGATGAGAACAGTAGGAAACATATAGTAGATGAGAACAGTGGGAAACATATAGTAGATGAGAACAGTAGGAAACATATAGTAGATGAGAACAGTTGGAAACATATAGTATATGAGAACAGTAGGAAACATATAGTAGAGGAGAACAGTAGGAAACATATAGTAGATAAGGACAATTGGAAACATATAGTAGATGAGAACAGTAGGAAACATATAGTAGATGAGAACAGTAGGAAACATATAGTAGATGAGAACAGTAGGAAAGATATAGTAGATGAGAACAGTTGGAAACATATGTATAGTATATGAGAACAGTAGGAAACATATAGTAGATGAGAACAGTAGGAAACATATAGTAGATGAGAACAGTAGGAAACATATAGTAGATGAGAACAGTGGGAAACATATAGTAGATGAGAACAGTAGGAAACATATAGTAGATGAGAACAGTAGGAAACATATAGTAGAGGAGAACAGTAGGAAACATATAGTAGATGAGAACAGTAGGAAACATATAGTAGATGAGAACAGTCGGAAACATATAGTAGATGAGAACAGTAGGAAACATATAGTAGATGAGAACAGTAGGAAACATATAGTAGAAGAGAACAGTAGGAAACATATAGTAGATGAGAACAGTAGGAAACATATAGTAGATGAGAACAGTTGGAAACATATAGTAGATGAGAACAGTAGGAAACATATAGTAGATAAGAACAGTAGGAAACATATAGTAGATGAGAACAGTAGGAAACATATAGTAGATGAGAACAGTAGGAAACATATAGTAGATGAGAACAGTAGGAAACATATAGTAGATGAGAACAGTAGGAAACATATAGTAGACGAGAACAGTAGGAAACATATAGTAGAAGAGAACTGTAGGAAACATATAGTAGATGAGAACAGTAGGAAACATATAGTAGATGAGAACAGTAGGGAACATATAGTAGATGAGAACAGTAGGAAATATATAGTAGATAGGAACAGTAGGATATATATAGTAGATAGGAACAGTAGAAAACATATAGTAGATGAGAACAGTAGGAAACATATAGTAGATGAGAACAGTAGGAAAAATATAGTAGATGAGAACAGTAGGAAACATACAGCAGATGAGAACAGTAGGAAACATATAGTAGATGAGAACAGTAGGAAACATATAGTAGATGAGAACAGTAGGAAACATATAGTAGATGAGAACAGTAGGAAACATATAGTAGATGAGAACAGTTGGAAACATATAGTAGATGAGAACAGTAGGAAACATATAGTAGATGAGAACAGTACGAAACATATGTATAGTAGATGAGAACAGTAGGAAACATATAGTAGATGAGAACAGTACGAAACATATAGTAGATGAGAACAGTAGGAAACATATAGTAGATGAGAACAGTAGGAAACATATAGTACAGGGTTGCCCATATTCGACGGACCCATCTGGCAACGCCATAACTTTTGACAGAGATGTCAGATCGCTTGACATACCGCGTTTGAAGCGTCAGTCCAAGCAGATTTTTACCATGGAACAATACACGACACGCGAGCGCTCTGAAATAGTTGAAATTTACATTCAACAGAAGAAGTCAATTGTGAAAACTCAACGTGCTTTTAAAATATTAAAAAATGTGAGAAGTGCGCCTTCTAAGAACACCATTAAGCGTTTATACGAAAAATTTTCGACTGGTGAGGCTCTTTCTAATCCGAAGAGGCCAAATAAAAGTCGACCAAGGCGATCGGCCGAGAATATCGCTGCCGTACGAGCCAGTGTTGAGAGGTCCCCAAGAACATCCCAAAAACGCCGTTCTCAGC
This sequence comes from Eudasyphora cyanicolor, assembly GCA_963930755.1. Taxonomy (NCBI): domain Eukaryota; kingdom Metazoa; phylum Arthropoda; class Insecta; order Diptera; family Muscidae; genus Eudasyphora; species Eudasyphora cyanicolor. Next base: position 78,161,100 of record OZ005738.1, read on the forward strand.
AGTTGGGCATGGCTCGGTCCACTTTACAACGGATTATTCGTGTTGATTTGCATTTGTTCCCGTACAAAATTCAATTGACGCAAAGATTGTTGCCTGCGGACAAGCCTCGTCGATTGGAATCGGCCCAACGAGTCATCGAAATGGCCGATGATGACGAGCAATTTTGGAACAAAATTATCATGTCCGATGAAGCCCATTTCACATTGAATGGGACCGTAAAACGGCAAAATTGCCGTATTTACGCCACTGAAAATCCTCAGGAGATTCAAGAATTGCCTCTTCATGACGAAAAAGTCACAGTTTGGTGCGGCGTTAGTGCGAAAACGGTCATTGGGCCGTTTTCTTCCAAAACGAAAATGGCCATGCTGTTACCATCAACCAGGAGCGTTATCGCGACATGATGACCAATTTTGTGATGCCAATTATTCGTCGAAAGCGTATGAGGCAGTTCTGGTTTCAACAAGACGGCGCTCCACCGCACACAAGTCGCATAACAATCGATTTTCTGAAGAATTTGTTTCCGGGCCGTTTGATGTCGAAAAGTGGTGATTTGGACTGGCCACCGCGTTCGCCCGATTTGACGCCGCCTGACTTCTTCTTGTGGGGATATTTGAAGTCAAAGGTTTACGTTAACAAGCCAAGGACCGTAGAAGAGCTCAAGGACAACATTCGTGAAGAAATAGCCGCTATTCCGGCCGAAATGTTGGCGAAAACGATGGAAAATGCTGCAAAAAGGGCACAATACGCCATCAACGCCAGAGGCGGCCATTTGAGAGATATCATATTCAAAAATTGATGTAAACAAATCTACTTGGAACAAATTAAATGATTAAGATTGCCAACCGCCAAATTTTTATTTTTTTCTTTGATTTTTTTTAAAAAAACATGGGTCCGTCGAATATGGGCAACCCTGTAGATAAGAACAGTAGGAAACATATAGTAGATGAGAACAGTAGGAAATATATAGTAGATAAGAACAGTTGGAAACATATAGTAGATGAGAACAGTAGGAAACATATAGTAGATGAGAACAGTAGGAAACATACAGTAGATGAGAACAATAGGAAACATATAGTAGATGAGAACAGTAGGAAACATATAGTAGATGAGAACAGTATTAAACATATAGTAGATGAGAACAGTTGGAAACATATATTAGATGAGAACAGTAGGAAACATATAGTAGATGAGAACAGTAGGAAACATATGTATAGTAGATGAGAAGAGTAGGAAACATATAGTAGATGAGAACAGTAGGAAACATATAGTAGATGAGAATAGTAGGAAACATATAGTCGATGAGAACAGTAGGAAACATATAGTAGATGAGAACAGTAGGAAACATATAGTAGATGAGATCAGTAGGAAACATATAGTAGATGAGAACAGTAGGAAACATATAGTAGATGAGAACAGTAGGAAACATATAGTAGATGAGAACAGTAGGAAAAATATAGTAGATGAGAACAGTAGGAAACATATAGTAATGAGAACAGTAGGAAACATATAGTAGATGAAAACAGTAGGAAACATAGAGTAGATGAGAACAGTAGGAAACATATAGTAGATGAGAACAGTTGGAAAAATGTAGTAGATGAGAACAGTAGGAAACATATAGTAGATGAGAACAGTAGGAAACATATAGTAGATGAGAACAGTAGGAAACATACAGTAGATGAGAACAGTAGGAAACATATAGTAGATGAGAACAGTAGGAAACATATACTAGATGAGAACAGTAGGAAACAAATAGTAGATGAGAACAGTAGGAAACATATAGTAGATGAGAACAAAAGGAAACATATAGTAGGTGAGAACAGTTGAAAACATATAGTAGATGAGAACAGTAGGAAACATATAGTAGATGAGAACAGTAGGAAACATATAGTAGATGAGAACAGTAGGAAACATATAGTAGATGAGAACAGTAGGAAACATATAGTAGATAAGTACAGTAGGAAACATATAGTAGATAAGTACAGTAGGAAACATATAGTAGATGAGAACAGTTGGAAACATATAGTAGATGAGAACAGTAGGAAACATATAGTAGATGAGAACAGTAGGAAACATATAGTAGATGAGAACAGTAGGAAACATATAGTAGATGAGAACAGTAAGAACAGGAGAACAGTAGGAAACATATAGTAGATGAGAACAGTAGGAAACATATAGTAGATGAGAACACTAGGAAACATATAGTAGATGAGAACAGTAGGAAACATATAGCAGATGAGAACAGTATGAAACATATAGTAGATGAGAACAGTAGGAAACATATAGTAAATGAGAACAGTAGGAAACATATAGTAGATGAGAACAGTGGAAACATATAGTAGATGAGAACAGTAGGAAACATATAGTAGATGAGAACAGTAGGAAACATATAGTAGATGAGAACAGTAGGAAACATATAGTAGATGAGAACAGTAGGAAACATATAGTAGAAGAGAACAGTAGGAAACATATAGTAGATGAGAACAGTAGGAAACATATAGTAGATGAGAACAGTTGGAAACATATAGTAGATGAGAACAGTAGGAAACATATAGTAGATGAGAACAGTAGGAAAAATATAGTAGATGAGAACAGTTGGAAAAATATAGTAGATGAGAACAGTAGGAAACATATAGTAGATGAGAACAGTAGGAAAAATATAGTAGATGAGAACAGTAGGAAACATATAGTAGATGAGAACAGTAGGAAACATATAGTAGATGAGAACAGTAGGAAACATATAGTAGAAGAGAACAGTAGGAAACATATAGTAGATGAGAACAGTAGGAAACATATAGTAGATAAGAACAGTAGGAAACATATAGTAGATGAGAACAGTAGGAAACATATAGTAGATGAGAACAGTAGTTAACATATAGTAGATGAGAACAGTAGGAAACATATAGTAGATGAGAACAGTAGGAAACATATAGTAGATGAGAACAGTAGGAAACATATAGTAGATGAGAACAGTAGGAAACATATAGTAGAGGAGAACAGTAGGAAACATATAGTAGATGAGAACAGTAGGAAACATATAGTAGATGAGAACAGTAGGAAACATATAGTAGATGAGAACAGTAGGAAACATATAGTAGAGGAGAACAGTAGGAAACATATAGTAGATGAGAACAGTAGGAAACATATAGTAGATGAGAATAGTAGGAAATATATAGTAGATGAGAACAGTAGGAAACATATAGTAGATGAGAACAGTAGGAAACATATAGTAGAAGAGAACAGTAGGAAACATTTAGTAGATGAGAACAGTAGGAAACATATAGTAGATAAGAACAGTAGGAAACATATAGTAGATGAGAACAGTAGGAAACATATAGTAGATGAGAACAGTAGGAAACATATAGTAGATGAGAACAGTAGGAAACATATAGTAGATGAGAACAGTAGGAAACATATAGTAGATGAGAACAGTAGGAAACATATAGTAGATGAGAACAGTAGGAAACATATAGTAGAGGAGAACAGTAGGAAACATATATTAGATGAGAACAGTAGGAAACATATAGTAGATGAGAACAGTAGGAAACATATAGTAGATGAGAACAGTTAAAAACATATAGTAGATGAGAACAGTAGGAAACATATAGTAGATGAGAACAGTAGGAAACATATAGTAGATGAGAACAGTAGGAAACATACAGTAGATGAGAACAGTAGGAAACATATAGTAGATGAGAACAGTAGGAAACATATAGTAGATGAGAACAGTATTAAACATATAGTAGATGAGAACAGTTGGAAACATATATTAGATGAGAACAGTAGGAAACATATAGTAGATGAGAACAGTAGGAAACATATGTATAGTAGATGAGAACAGTAGGAAACATATAGTAGATGAGAACAGTAGGAAACATATAGTAGATGAGAACAGTAGGAAACATATAGTAGATGAGAACAGTAGGAAACATATAGTACAGGGTTGCCCATATTCGACGGACCCATCTGGCAACGCCATAACTTTTGACAGAGATGTCAGATCGCTTGACATACCGCGTTTGAAGCGTCAGTCCAAGCAGATTTTTACCATGGAACAATACACGCCACGCGAGCGCTCTGAAATAGTTGAAATTTACATTCAACAGAAGAAGTCAATTGTGAAAACTCAACGTGCTTTTAAAATATTAAAAAATGTGAGAAGTGCGCCTTCTAAGAACACCATTAAGCGTTTATACGAAAAATTTTCGACTGGTGAGGCTCTTTCTAATCCGAAGAGGCCAAATAAAAGTCGACCAAGGCGATCGGCCGAGAATATCGCTGCCGTACGAGCCCGTTCTCAGCAGTTGGGCATGGCTCGGTCCACTTTACAACGGATTATTCGCGTTGATTTGCATTTGTTCCCGTACAAAATTCAATTGACGCAAAGATTGTTGCCTGCGGACAAGCCTCGTCGATTGGAATCGGCCCAACGAGTCATCGAAATGGCCGATGATGACGAGCAATTTTGGAACCGATGAAGCCCATTTCACATTGAATGGGACCGTAAAACGGCAAAATTGCCGTATTTACGCCACTGAAAATCCTCAGGAGATTCAAGAATTGCCTCTTCATGACGAAAAAGTCACAGTTTGGTGCGGCGTTAGTGCGAAAACGGTCATTGGGCCGTTTTCTTCCAAAACGAAAATGGCCATGCTGTTACCATCAACCAGGAGCGTTATCGCGACATGATGACCAATTTTGTGATGCCAATTATTCGTCGAAAGCGTATGAGGCAGTTCTGGTTTCAACAAGACGGCGCTCCACCGCACACAAGTCGCATAACAATCGATTTTCTGAAGAATTTGTTTCCGGGCCGTTTGATGTCGAAAAGTGGTGATTTGGACTGGCCACCGCGTTCGCCCGATTTGACGCCGCCTGACTTCTTCTTGTGGGGATATTTGAAGTCAAAGGTTTACGTTAACAAGCCAAGGACCGTAGAAGAGCTCAAGGACAACATTCGTGAAGAAATAGCCGCTATTCCGGCCGAAATGTTGGCGAAAACGATGGAAAATGCTGCAAAAAGGGCACAATACGCCATCAACGCCAGAGGCGGCCATTTGAGAGATATCATATTCAAAAATTGAATAGATAATAAAATATTCTGTAGATAAGAACAGTAGGAAACATATAGTAGATGAGAACAGTAGGAAATATATAGTAGATAAGAACAGTTGGAAACATATAGTAGATGAGAACAGTAGGAAACATATAGTAGATGAGAACAGTAGGAAACATACAGTAGATGAGAACAGTAGGAAACATATAGTAGATGAGAACAGTAGGAAACATATAGTAGATGAGAACAGTATTAAACATATAGTAGATGAGAACAGTTGGAAACATATATTAGATGAGAACAGTAGGAAACATATAGTAGATGAGAACAGTAGGAAACATATAGTAGATGAGAACAGTAGGAAACATATAGTAGATGAGAATAGTAGGAAACATATAGTAGATGAGAACAGTAGGAAACATATAGTAGATGAGAACAGTAGGAAACATATAGTAGATGAGATCAGTAGGAAACATATAGTAGATGAGAACAGTAGGAAACATATAGTAGATGAGAACAGTAGGAAACATATAGTAGATGAGAACAGTAGGAAAAATATAGTAGATGAGAACAGTAGGAAACATATAGTAATGAGAACAGTAGGAAACATATAGTAGATGAAAACAGTAGGAAACATATAGTAGATGAGAACAGTAGGAAACATATAGTAGATGAGAACAGTTGGAAACATGTAGTAGATGAGAACAGTAGGAAACATATAGTAGATGAGAACAGTAGGAAACATATAGTAGATGAGAACAGTAGGAAACATACACTAGATGAGAACAGTAGGAAACATATAGTAGATGAGAACAGTAGGAAACATATAGTAGATGAGAACAGTAGGAAACAAATAGTAGATGAGAACAGTAGGAAACATATAGTAGATGAGAACAAAAGGAAACATATAGTAGGTGAGAACAGTTGAAAACATATAGTAGATGAGAACAGTAGGAAACATATAGTAGATGAGAACAGTAGGAAACATATAGTAGATGAGAACAGTAGGAAACATATAGTAGATGAGAACAGTAGGAAACATATAGTAGATAAGTACAGTAGGAAACATATAGTAGATAAGTACAGTAGGAAACATATAGTAGATGAGAACAGTTGGAAACATATAGTAGATGAGAACAGTAGGAAACATATAGTAGATGAGAACAGTAGGAAACATATAGTAGATGAGAACAGTAGGAAACATATAGTAGATGAGAACAGTAGGAAACATATAGTAGATGAGAACAGTAAGAACAGGAGAACAGTAGGAAACATATAGTAGATGAGAACAGTAGGAAACATATAGTAGATGAGAAAAGTAGGAAACATATAGTAGATGAGAACAGTAGGAAACATATAGTAGATGAGAACACTAGGAAACATATAGTAGATGAGAACAGTAGGAAACATATAGCAGATGAGAACAGTATGAAACATATAGTAGATGAGAACAGTAGGAAACATATAGTAAATGAGAACAGTAGGAAACATATAGTAGATGAGAACAGTGGAAACATATAGTAGATGAGAACAATAGGAAACATATAGTAGATGAGAACAGTAGGAAACATATAGTAGATGAGAACAGTAGGAAACATATAGTATATGAGAACAGTAGGAAACATATAGTAGAAGAGAACAGTAGGAAACATATAGTAGATGAGAACAGTAGGAAACATATAGTAGATGAGAACAGTTGGAAACATATAGTAGATGAGAACAGTAGGAAACATATAGTAGATGAGAACAGTAGGAAAAATATAGTAGATGAGAACAGTTGGAAAAATATAGTAGATGAGAACAGTAGGAAACATATAGTAGATGAGAACAGTAGGAAAAATATAGTAGATGAGAACAGTAGGAAACATATAGTAGATGAGAACAGTAGGAAACATATAGTAGATGAGAACAGTAGGAAACATATAGTAGATGAGAACAGTTGGAAACATATAGTAGATGAGAACAGTAGGAAACATATAGTAGATGACAACAGTAGGAAACATATAGTAGATGACAATAGTAGGAAACATATAGTAGATGACAACAGTTGGAAACATATAGTAGATGAGAACAGTAGGAAACATATAGTAGAAGAGAACTGTAGGAAACATACAGTAGATGAGAACAGTAGGAAACATATAGTAGATGAGAACAGTAGGAAACATATAGTAGATGAGAACAGTAGGAAACATATAGTAGATGAGAACAGTAGGAAACATATAGTAGATGAGAACAGTAGGAAACATATAGCAGAGGTGAACTGTAGGAAACATATAGTAGATGACAACAGTAGGAAACATATAGTAGATGACAATAGTAGGAAACATATAGTAGATGAGAACAGTAGGAAACATATAGTAGATGAGAACAGTAGGAAACATATAGTAGATGAGAACAGTTGGAAACATATAGTAGATGAGAACAGTAGGAAACATATAGTAGATCAGAACAGTAGGAAACATATAGTAGATGAGAACAGTAGGAAACATATAGTAGAAGAGAACGGTAGGAAACATATAGTAGATGAGAACAGTAGGAAACATATAGTAGACGAGAACAGTAGGAAACATATAGTAGATGAGAACAGTAGGAAACATATAGTAGGTGAGAACAGTAGGAAACATATAGTAGATGAGAACAGTAGGAAACATATAGTAGAAGAGAACTGTAGGAAACATATAGTAGATGAGAACAGTAGGAAACATATAGTAGATGAGAACAGTAGGAAACATATAGTAGATGAGAACAGTAGGAAACATATAGTAGATGAGAACAGTAGGAAACATATAGTAGATGAGAACAAGAGGAAACATATAGTAGAGGAGAACAGTAGGAAACATATAGTAGATGAGAACAGTAGGAAACATATAGTAGATGAGAACAGTAGGAAACATATAGTAGATGAGAACAGTAGGAAACATATAGTAGATGAGAACAGTAGGAAACATATAGTAGATGAGAACAAGAGGAAACATATAGTAGAGGAGAACAGTAGGAAACATATAGTAGGAAACATATAGTAGATGAGAACAGTGGAAAACATATAGTAGATGAGAACAGTATACATATAGTAGATGAGAACAGTATACATATAGTAGATGAGAACAGTAGGAAACATATAGTAGATGAGAACAGTAGGAAACATATAGTAGATGAGAACTGTAGGAAACATATAATAGATGAGAACAGTAGGAAACATATAGTAGAGGAGAACAGTAGGAAACATATAGTAGATGAGAACAGTAGGAAACATATAGTAGATGAGAACAGTAGGAAACATATAGTAGAGGAGAACAGTAGGAAACATATAGTAGATGCGAACAGTAGGAAACATATAGTAGATGAGAACAGTAGGAAACATATAGTAGAGGAGAACAGTAGGAAACATATAGTAGATGAGAACAGTAGGAAACATATAGTAGATGAGAACAGTAGGAAACATATAGTAGATGAGAACAGTAGGAAACATATAGTAGATGAGAACAGTAGGAAACATATAGTAGAAGAGAACAGTAGGAACCATATAGTAGATGAGAACAGTAGGAAACATATAGTAGATGAGAACAGTAGGAAACATTTAGTAGATGAGAACAGTAGGAAACATATAGTAGATGAGAACAGTAGGAAACATATAGTAGATGAGAACAGTAGGAAACATATAGTAGATGAGAACAGTAGGAAACATATAGTAGAGGAGAACAGTAGGAAACATATAGTAGATGAGAACAGTAGGAAACATATAGTAGATGAGAACAGTAGGAAACATATAGTAGAAGAGAACTGTAGGAAACATATAGTAGATGAGAACAGTAGGAAACATATAGTAGATGAGAACAGTAGGAAACATATAGTAGATGAGAACAGTAGGAAATATATAGTAGATAGGAACAGTAGGAAACATATAGTACATGAGAAACATATAGTAGAAGAGAACAGTAGGAAACATATAGTAGATGAGAACAGTAGGAAACATATAGTAGATGAGAACAGTAGGAAACATATAGTAGATGAGAACAGTAGGAAACATATAGTAGATGAGAACAGTAGGAAACATATAGTAGATGAGAACAGTAGTAAACATATAGTAGAGGAGAACAGTAGGAAACATATAGTAGATGAGAACAGTAGGAAACATATAGTAGATGAGAACAGTAGGAAACGTATAGTAGATATGAACAGTTGGAAACATATAGTAGATGAGAACAGTAGGAAACATATAGTAGATGAGAACAGTAGGAAACATTTAGTAGATGAGAACAGTAGGAAACATATAGTAGATGAGAACAGTAGGAAACATATAGTAGATGAGAACAGTAGGAAACATATAGTAGATGAGAACAGTAGAAAAATATAGTAAGTAGGGGGAGAATGTTACTTTCAGATAGTTGGGGCCAAGTTTGGGGGCAAATCGCTTCCGTTTGGGGCAAATCGCTTCCGTTTGGGGGCAAAACGCTTCCGGTAGACCATATATGGAATATTTGGAGACCAAATCACTTCCGCTCGACCTTATATAGATTATTTGGTGGTGAAAATCGTTTCCTGTTGGCCACTGTGATGCCGAGTATCGAAGACGAGGGACAGACATGTTCATGGGTATAACTATTTGAAAATGCATTGTTCCATTGCGAAGCCGAGGGATAGACATGTTCATGGGCACAAGTATTGGAAGAATCAAACAAAGGCGTTGTGGAGTTTTGTTATAGAAGTGGAGTCAGAAACTTCCCATGTGTATTGGTATTTCGAATCTAGGAGACAGACGTCTTCATGTAACTAATAACTAATTGGAAGCACGTGCGCGCCAACACCATATACCTTCGCTGACAATATTTGTGACCAAGGTTAGAAGGTTTCAATTTGAAGAATGCCGTTTGATGAGTTGTGTATGATATGGTAAGACACTTGCTTTAGTTCTATATGTATTTCTCGTCATTATCATATACTAGTGCATTTGTGAGGCGCCACTTGTGGTCGGTGTTAACGTCCGCTAAAGAGTTGTAAGTGTAATTGTTGTTGTGTGGTATGTGATTCGTGACAAATTATAACGGATAGTTTCCTATGGAAATCAATTATATGGTTAACCCTTGACGGAATTAGTTTCGGAAGAGAGATTCCAAAGAAATCGTTAACATATCAGAAGGTGGTTAGCAACTTTCATTGGGAAATATTAATAATAATCAATATCGTTTTGGATTTTTGATTTTCCGAGAATACATGTATTAATATGTCTACATAGAACAACTGAATAATTAATTAAAAACTATGTTTGGAAATGGAGATATAAGAAGGAATATGTTCTGCAGTGAAATCAGTGTATTTCTAAACCTCTCTACGCTACCAACATTTTTTTAAAAATAAAAAAAGCAACATGGGTCAAAACGAATTTTCTGAAAAAGAAATAGATTTTATAATTAAGATGGATGATGAAGATTTCGAGCAAGTTGTCGAAATGCGCAAAAAACCCAGTAATGGAAATATCACAGATGAGCGACCATGCACATCACGGAGCATCCAAGCGAGAAGCATTGAAACGGTCCACTCGAGACCTGCCTCAGCACCAAATGGTTACTACCCAACCGCATCGGGAATAACAATTGCAACCGTTCACTCGATGGCGTCAGAGAAAGTTGCAAGCGAAGACTTTGGTTACTCGGAAATGTTTGACTGGCCACTATTCCAAAACTCGCAGGCTCTCCCAGCATACGATTCCAGTGAAAGAGATATAATTCTGAGCAACGAATTCCAAAAAGTGAGAGAAACTGAGACTGAACAGGAAATTTCTGATGAGGAATTTATGGAAATTCTGGACAGTGAAATCGAAAAAGCAATAGAAGCAGAGATGACAAAAAGAAGTGAAGATGAGATGACCGAAATAATAAATGAATGTAGAACATGGAGAAGCGATGACCTTCTTCCTAAATAATTATTACTATAATAAATTAATAAAAATCAAATTAATATATAAACTTAAACCTTTGAGTTGTGTCTTTATTAGAAAGTTGGGAGTGATTTCCTTTTAACCATTCATGGATTATGTACATGTTTTGAGTGGGTGGGGGTTTGCACAGACGTATATAAATAGTTGAACAATTTTATAAATATATACACTTCGAAATAGAGTCTTATCAAGATGTCATCTAACACTGAGCTAGTAAAATCATTTAATTTTCTAAATTTCAAAAAAATTATTAGTATGAAGGAATTAAATCCTAACACTGAATACGTCATCAGCGGAGCATACAAGACGAAAACAAAATATGGTGAAAAAGTAGTACTTAAGCTGGACGATAGCATCCTTTATCTACCATCAAGGTTCATATCCTTGGGTGATGACGCAATAAATCGTCTCTGCGATGGAGTATTTTCAATCACTAAGACGCCACTACGTGAAGGAGCAGATAACACATTATTTAAGTTAGAATTAAAGCAAATTTTACCAACTGACACATTTTATTTACCATATTAAGTATAAGTTTTTATATCATAACTAAATAAATAAAGACTTTTACATATTTAAAATTCTTGTTTTTCCCATTGACAATTTATGTTAGGGTTTATCTCCTCAATAAAAGAGGTGTGAAAATTTGTTTAAAAAACAGTCTCACTAGAAAAACTCTGTGATAAAGATGTATAATTCAGAAAAAACAAATCGCTGCTTAAAGGACGACCATTTTTATCGTGAAGAGGAACGTTTGAAAACATTTGAGATGTGGCCAATCGATTTTATTAACTATAAAGAACTGGCTTTGACTGGGATGTTTTATACGGGTGAAGCTGACAAGACCAAATGTTATTTCTGTGAAGTTGAGATATATTCTTGGAAACATGATGATTCTCCGATTTCAGAACATCTACGGTGGTCAAAAATATGTCCACTGCTTAGGCGATTACATACAAATAATGTACCACTAAATACTGTGGAGTTAGATCGTATGCTACCAAAGTTGGGTTTTGACACATGTGGTGTGAATGATAATAAAAATGAGAAGCAGAACGACACTTATAAGGAGAAACTACAATGTTTTTTAACAGTAGATTTTAAAAATATATACACACATTTTTTGTTATGTATACTTACGATTTATATATATAAAGAAATAAAATCATTTTTAAAGAAATAAAATACATATTTTTCGTTTTTCATTCTAATCATTTTATTTTATTTGTTAATAATTTATTTCATCTAGAATAAAATCCTGAATTTGGTAATAATTTTTCTCAATAAATATGAACAGTTTAAATAAATTATTTAGTGCACACTTAAATCTATCATCTGCATGAATTGGACAAGAAGTATAGTAATTATTCAAATTTGATAGACATGTTTTATCCTCAAGATTAATAATAGTTGCATAAATATATTTTGATAAAAAGTCTTTTTTGGCTTTGCCAACAACAAAAATATACTTATAACTATTTAGAGGTACAAGAATATCGCCAACACTGCAGTAGTCCACTGAACCCATCGACCATTTCAGTCCATTTACGAATTTCTTACAGTAGTTGTTTTTTCTGCGTCCCCCTTTAGTTAATTCACGAGAATCAAAAGGTTGTTTGAACAGGAAGTAATTCGGTACGACAGAGGAACCACCCATAAACGCCAGTTCCTTCATATATATACAGTTATCATTTCCATGACAGTATTGAAAATCCAAAATGGCAATTTCCGACCTTTTGATATTAAACATTGTGTAAACAGTTCTCGTAGTAAACTAATAGATGTAACATTTTGTTGAGGGGCTTTATATACGGTTTTACCTTTCAACAAAAATTGTAGTACAATTTACTCACTCAACGACAATGGAGCATACAATTAAAGAGGCGGACAAATTTCAAAACCACAATGTCGTCTTTGAAATGGAATATTTTGTGAATTAAAGTTTAAAAGTGAAATGTGGATTCTCAACTAACTCAACTAAAAGAAAACATTTCATTGGGTTTTCTCGCGATATGTGGCTGCATATGATGACATACAAGGAGTATATTCAATTGAGACTAGACCAATTTGAATTTTTCGATGCATTCAACTTAATGAATGACCCACCCAAAGAAAATATAAATTTCGATTTTCGACAGAAGGATGGTCGAAGTTACCTAGTCCTGCAGCAGAATGGTAACAAAATAAAAATTGATGGTGACACATGGCGCTCTATAACCAGAATTGGAATTTTTCTAACAACATTTATATGTTGGAATGCAATACTTCAAAAGCAAATTGCATTTTTTTATAATAATTTTTACATTCCTACATGTGCCAATTTAAATAAAACCTATATCCAAATTACTGACATAACTGGATATTACGAAAAAGACGTTGAAATTGATTTAACTCGACTATGTTTTGAGTTTGGTAAAAAAATGACAAGTATTATTAAGAAAGATGTACAAATTTATAAATTATATTCTAGAGCTGACTAATAAAATTAAAAATTATGAAAATAAAAAAATAAAATAAATATTTATTTTTGTATGTTTTAAATTTAAAATTGAGATAGGAATTTTAGACACAAATGACCACAGTTGACCGTATTAAATCGCTGTTCCCTATTATAATTATAAGTTATGTTTTTTCCTAAATAACGTATTATTTCTAGTGGTGGTTGAAGATTCCCAAAACTGTCATAGTAATCAATTTTGTTACGGTTTTTGTAGTATGCTACCCAATGAGTACCAGGACCCCTATATGAGTCTAGGTTAACTATTCCACACTCTCTAACATGAGTTTTTTTCGGGAGTTTATCCCTCATATAGACTCCTCTAAAATGGGGGATATATTTTTCTCCAAATATTTTCAAATCGATATCAGTTAGAGGTTTAATGGGTAGCTGACTTATTAGTTTTTTGCCATGTGTTTATTGTTATAAATGACCCCCATACCTTTCTTGTAAGGTTTTAGATAAAGACCCTTGCCCATGGCAATACTCTCCATTTTCCTATTATGTCTAGAATTCTCTTCAAGTTGTTGCTTAGCATTCTTTGCAGAATTTACAGCTTTAGCTATTGATGCCCCACCCGAAGCTAACGCCCCCAAAGCGCTGAGTGCAGTTAATATTGGAATTAATGGAAGAAAGCCTCCTATTTTAGGAACTCTTATAACCCTAGGTATAATAACATGTGATTTTTTCCCTTTAAATGATTGCCCAATAGCTTTTCGAGCAATTGTTATAGCTGATTCAATATCTTGTGGTTTTTGTTTCTTTAGAATTCTTGTCGCGTTCTTTATAGCCGTAGTAAACATTTTCTTCCCACATACACGTTTCTGAGGTTTCTTTGAGACCCCCATCCCCATTTTCACTTTTGCCTTCATAGCGTTGGAAACTAAATAATCGTTTAATTTTTCACCCCAAGTGCTATCCCTAGCTTTAACTCGTTCCCAAGCTCTTTCAGATAACTCTTTATCTGCTTTATGTCGCTGATGTATATCCGTCTTTTGTGTATACGCTATATCATGGGTTTTGCAAGCCGCATCCAAACCATTTATTCCTTTGTCACCTCTTTCCAACCGTTTTTCTAATTTTGTTCCGGGGCCACAAAACTGATACCCAGGTAAATGAAGTTCAAATGGTAAAGAATCGATTAAATTATTCAGCAATCCTCTCCCTTGGACGGTTCTTTTGGTATTAATTTTATTCGTTGAATAAATTATCATTTTATATAATTTTTATGTTTCTATAAAGATAAAAAATTGTATATAAATTTGAATGAGAAAGAGAAATTTTTACAGTTGCAAAAATGCGTTTAGTAAAACAGGATACTAATATTATTGTACGAAATTTCGATTTCACACACAATAATTCTAATAAACTGAGACATAGTTCATTATTGCCAAATTCAATACGTGCATTAATTGTTGGTCCATCCAATTGCGGAAAAACTAATATTATGATAAGTCTTATTGAGAGTCCAAATGGTTTAAAATTTGAAAATATTTACTTATACTCCAAATCATTGTATCAACCGAAATATGAATATTTAAAGGCGCTCATAGCCCCTATAAAAGGTATGGGTTTTTATACATTCTCCGACAATTCAGATGTAATAACGCCAGATCAAGCTAAAGCAAATTCCATAATGATATTTGATGATGTTGCATGTGATAAACAAAATAATATTCGAAATTATTTTTGTATGGGGAGACATAAAAATATAGACTCATTCTATTTGTGTCAAACATATACGTGTATACCTAAGCACTTAATACGTGACAATGCTAATATAATTATTATGTTCAAACAGGATGAAATGAATATAAAACACATATACAGTGACCATGTGGGTAGTGACATGTCATTAAAAAAATTTTTCGATATATGTCGTGAATGTTGGCAAGATAAACACAGTTTTTTAATTATAAGTAAAGATAATGATATTAATGATGGTCGATATAGAAAAGGATTTGATATCTATATTAAAATTTAGTAAATGCTAATACCCCGATAGGAATAGACATTATTGTTAAACCAGTTAAAAAAAGAACAGATTTAAAAATATATATCCAGTCAGTTTAAAAAAGAAAACAGAACAGTTTTAAAAACAAACAGAGCAGAAACAGAACAGTTTTAAAAAACATACAGATCAGTTTAGATACATAACTGGTCAGTTTAGATATAGAACTGGTCAGTTTAGATATAGAACTGGTCTGTTTTAAAAAGGAAACAGAGCAGTTTAGATACATAACTGGTCAGTTTAGATATAGAACTGGTCAGTTTAAAAAGGAAACAGGTCAGTTTAGATATAGAACTGGTCAGTTAAGATATAGAACTGGTCAGTTTATATATAGAACTGGTCAGTTTAAAAAGAAAACAGATTAGTTTTAGATATAGAACTGGTTAGATTAAACAGAAAAACCTATCCGTTGAAAAAAATAAAACTGTTCAGTTTACAAAACATAAGTTACCAATTTGTTAAAGCAGATAAAATACATCCTTAGCAAACATTTACAATGGATGAAAATGTGTTAAAGGAGCTAATTAAATCTAGAAAAATTTTGAAAAAGAAATTTCAAAGTATTAAAATGGGAGAACATGAGAAAATTAGTCAGCTAGAGAGTACATTAAAACCTATAACCACACCATTAAATCAGATTTTAAAACTATCAAATGAAAATACACCAATCAAAATTGAAAAGAATATGCTAAAGAAACAGTTTAAAGGTCAGGAGGAGGAGGGTGAGAACTTCGAAACAAAAAGTTCTAAAAAGAAATATAAACTTGAGTTTGATAGTGATAGTCCTCGAAAAGAATATGATGAAAATGACGATGAATTTTATTCACAATCTGAGGGGGAAGACCAAAGTGATGAAAATGAGTTTGATCTAATCGCATTAAAAAAGGATAACAAGCTTGATACTATATATGGTATACACGAAGATGAGAATGGAGTTTGGAAATTTGGTAATAGTAGTATAAAATTAAATAAGGAAAAAGTAATAATCGGAAATCAAACATGGGCGTTAACACGGGGTTTATATGAACTACTATTTTTAAAAAACCCTAAGAATTACGACTCATCTGAATTAAGTATATACAAAAAGATTTTGACCAACACAAATGCACATAGGAGAAATAATGAAGCAAATGGACAAATAAAAGGAAGCCGAGCCCTTAAATATACTAATATAATAAAAAAAATGTTTCAAACTACTCACACAGGTGAAGGATTAATGAGCTTTAACATTGAAAAACCCAACTATATATATTGGGATGATCCGAATGAAATAGTTGAGCGACTAAAGCTTTTGATTGCATCTAAAACTGCCGGACACAATAATCAAAATAATGAAATAATATTAATTATTGAAGAGCTAAAGGAAGCCAATATAATATATTGACCCCATTAATATATACTTAATAACAAAATGAGCGTCGACAAGTTCGGCCACTTTTCCAATTCCGAAACACTAAAGAGAAATGTTCCGAAAATTTTGGGGATTGCTGTTGACCGGTATTATAACCTCGATATCCAAAATAAGAAAATTAAGAATTTGGCTCCGCCATCAGAAGACACAGACGCAGTCAACAAAGTTTATTTACAAACACAAATCTCTCATTCACGAGAAATATTGAAACGTGAATTGAAAATAGAATTTGAAGATATTAGGGAGCAAATATCACAGCTAAAAAAGAATCTTGAAGATGTCTTTGAGGCTATAACTAAAATGTCTATACCTACAACTTTAATATATAATAAACAAAGCTAGCCATGGAAAGAAGGACAATTGTTAACGAGATTCATTCTCCCGCACGTAAAAACTTCCCTCGTAGGAGAGTTATAATGAAGGGTATTGACGATTTATGGCAGGCTGATTTGGTTGAAATGGGGAGTTTTTCAACAATAAATAAAGGAAAGAGATATTTGCTAACCGTTATTGATACCTTTTCAAAATATGCATGGGCAGAAGCAACAAAAACCAAAAACGCCTCTGATGTTTCGAATGCGTTTCAAAAAATATTAGACCAAGGCAGAATACCAAAAAATTTACAAACAGATGATGGAAAAGAATTTTTTAACAAAGAATTTAGGACACTAATGGGTAAATATTCTATTAACCACTATTCTACATATAGTGTAATGAAGGCTTCAATTGTTGAACGTTTTAATCGCACATTAAAAACTTTAATGTTTCGAGAATTGTCATATAATGGTAACTATCATTGGCTTGATATTTATAAGCAATTGATTGATGTGTATAACAGAAAAAACCATCGTACTATAAAAATGGCACCCATAGATGTAAACCATAAAAAAGAGAAAATGTTGTTGGATACGGTATACAGTCACCTTAAAATATTTAAGTCGACTAAATTCCACGTAGGGGATTACGTACGTATAAGCAAATATAAAAATATATTCGAAAAAGGATACACCCCTAATTTTAGTACAGAGATATTTCGAATCAAATCTATACAGATTACAAATCCTGTCACATTCATCTTGGAAGACTATCAAGGAAATCCAATCAAAGGGGGTTTCTATGCAGAAGAAATTCGACGCGCTCGTTTTCCTAATACTTATCTTGTAGAGAAGGTTTTAAAAACTCGGGGAGAAAAAGTATACGTTAAATGGTTGGGTTTCTCTAGCCAACACAACTCATGGATAAATAAAAATGAAATTTTGTAAATAAAATAAATTTAATAAAATTACCAAAACGTTTTTCATTCAATATCTAGCGTTCATAATGTCAATAACACTCGCCTTAACTGGAAGGTCATCTGTTTTAACAGCTAATTATTTCCCACCAATTCAGTTGACTGAAGACTATGAATGTGCACTTATAGACTTCCATTCATACAATTCCATACCAAATGTTGACAATGACAATAATTTGTTTCATATCGGAGATAAGATAATAGAAATTCCTGTAGGCTCTTACGAGCTTGAAGATATTGTCGACTACATAAAAGCTATATATGGAAAACATGATGGTCTCAAAGCTTTAGAAATCGCCGCAAATAATAACACCTTACAAATTGAAATATTTTCTTCTCATGACGTTATAGATTTTAATCCAGATCGCTCAATAGGATCCTTATTTGGATTCGAGGGAAAAATTTTGACTGCGAACATGAGGCATAGCTCTCATCTCCCAGTAAATATTTTGAAAGTAAATGCGGTTCAAATTCAATGTAACATTACATCAGGTTCCTTTATGAATAATTTACCGGTACATACTATACATGAGTTCGCCATAAATGTCTCACCAGGATATAAATTGGATGAAATACCAAGGAATTTAATTTATTTACCTGTGAACGTCAAAGAAATCAGTTCTCTCAAAGTTTGGATTGTTGATCAAGAACAACGAATAATAAATTTTCGAGGTGATGAAATTACACTTCGATTACATCTTAAACCGATATCATAATGATTATTTATAATAATAAATATAATTCTGGAAAGCGATCTTCAAACATTCCGATTCAAACAGTCAAACCTACAAGACAGTCTCTGACCAAGGAAAATATACTTTTTTTAAAATCTTTAAAATTTCGTTTGAAAAATAATGTTGGAAATACTTAATGTATCTGAAACCCCTTTCTCTGATGAGAGTATAATAAAAAAGGATTATCATAGTTATATACCATACATAAATTCCTTTAAAAATAATGACGAAATTAGAATAACAATTCAAAACCAAGACTTATACGTTTTACCAAGCGAAAGCTATATTTATATAGAAGGAGTCGTAACCAAACCTGGAGGTGAGAAAGCAACAAATGGTCGATTACACAACAATTGTGTGGCACACATGTTCGACGAAATTCGTTATGAAATCAATGGTGTTGAAATTGATCGCACACGATACTTAGGAATAACAACTAACATAAAAAATTTTGTGTCATTAACCGATTTCGAGAGCAATATGATGCGAAATGCAGGTTGGAATAATGGTAATGACTTAGAGATGAATGTGTTTAATTTTTATGTACCACTGAAGATGTTACTCGGATTTGCGGAAGATTTTACCAAAGTTATATTGAATAGTAAGCATGATCTAATACTTTTACGGAGTTCCAATGATGTCAGCGTCTGCCATTCATCGGATACAACGGAAACTCTAAACTTGACAATCACAAACATTACTTGGAGAATTCCACATGTACACCTGTCTGACACATCGAAAATACGAATAATGAAAACGATAAAGGATGGAACTTCATTGCCAATCGCTTTTCGTAGTTGGGATTGTCATTTCAACCCCACATTTCAAGGTGCAAAAAAATGTCATTGGAATGTAAAGCTTTCTGTGAACAGAGAAAGACCTCGCTTCATTCTGTTTGCATTTGAAAAAGATGGGGGGCTTATCCACTGCAATTTAACAAATATTAAAGTGCATTTGAATTCAGATACTTATCCATATGATGACTTAAATTTGAAATTTGATGAAAATCGTTATGCTATTCTATATGATATGTATGCAAAGTTTCAGCAAAATTATTATTTTCGAGAGTCTCAACCCATCATATCATGTGAAAAATTCAAAGACAAACCAATTGTTGTAGTTGACGTGAGCCATCAGAATGAAATTATTAAAACTGGACCTATTGATGTCAAATTAGAATTTGAAACCAGTAAATCAATTCCTGAAAACACTTCAGCATACTGCATAATACTCCACGAACGACTTCTAGAATACACACCTCTAACTGGCATCGTTCGAAAGATTATTTAAGTTTCATACTTACACTTATCACCCAAAGAAAAAATTTTTATGTACACATTTTACAAAATAAAAAAAGAAATTATTTTACATTTTAATTTAAAAAATTATTGTTTTTATTTACATAAATTAAAGAAGATATATTTTACATATTATGACTACAACTCAATGTTGTGAACTTTGGTACATTTATTTCTATAAAACGATAGACAAAATAATAGTATTTATTAAATTTGGTTAAATGTTATCTTAGTCTAAACTATTTTCTAAATTCACTATTTTGTAATGACCCCAGGCATATGTATTTATACCATCTGATCGTATTTTCCTCTTATCATCATCACAGCTTAAAGTAATTTTATTTATTTTATTCGTGTAAACTATATGTTTTTTTGACACGAACGTTAACATGTCATCAGTATATTTATTTCTATTAAATAGACAGTCTCTATAATGATCTATACAATATTTTTTTAAAACCGATTTCTTAACACCCTTAGATTTTTTTATTTCCTTGCTACCCTCAACCTTTATAGCATACATTTTCGGTCTAAGTCCAACAAATTCTGTCATTACTCTACCACAGTTTTCATCCTTCATCATACCCAATTTTTGTTTATTTATGATGGGGACATTATATATGTTATTGGGGGGCATATTCGATGTGTCATACCTCGTCTCTAAGTCATTGGATGAGATATTAGAAAAGAGGTGCTCCCTAAGAGTTGCCAATACAAATGAGTCAGTGTCAATGTATGCTATTGAAACTTTGAACTCATGTTTTGGTACCAAGTAATCGTAGTAATAATTGTACATCTCCCATTTTGATAATTCCAGTATGGAGAATCCTAAATATATGGGCTTATTGTATACAGTTTTCACACGGTCCAATTGAATTGCAGCCATGTTATCAGAAAACTGTAACAAACTATTGAAATTTGGTTTGGATATCAATGCATTTGCCCCCCACCTATTTCGATTAGTTTTCCCCCAAGTTTTTACAATTTTCACATCTTTTCGTTTGTCGACATTTTCCATAGTTTTGCCGTAAACTGAATTATTTAAGAGCTTGAAAAAACCCTTATCAAATTCATTTTGCGCCTTAGCTCTTTCCTGATTATTTTTATCTATATACTTAGACAACCATTTCGATTGCGTAAAAGATATAATACGGTGAACTTTTTTTAGTACCAAACCATGTTTCAAACATTGTTGAAGTGTTCTGTAATGCATTCTATATTCTTTTTTTTCGGAAAAGTCTAAAATCAATTTTGGGATTTTTGAATTACCAACAATTTTATTTTCGGGACAGAAAGGCAAATCATTATGCGCATCGTGTAAATGCTTAGGATATATGAGAGATACTTCATACATAAAACCTGTTCTCGCATCATGTGGTATACTTTTGATAAATGATTCATCAGAATATTTTTGGAATAGTATTTGATCTACAACCCATTGAAAATCTTTTTCTGGAAGAAATTCTGACATAGCCTTTCCATACAAATTATTCATATCGATATAGAATAGAAAAATGTCTTCTAAAGTCGGATCGTAGTTAGACATATGAATATTATTAGCTACTAGATGTCTTTTTGAACATTGTACAATCCCCCCTCTGATAGCAGTCCTAAAGAAATTATACATATTAATATCAGTAAGAAGCTCTAATCTGATTCTCGTACATAAAAGCATGGCATCCCAGGATAGTGAAGGCGCTGTGTAATAATGACATGGGTCTAAATAATGTATCTTTCGACATATTTTTCTAAAATTCTCAAATACATCAGTCAACAATAAAACATCTACCATTAAATATAATTTCATGTAATCTGCTATGGTTTCGCATTTAAAATGTTTCCAAACATCATGGGCATGATTATAGTCTTCTATAGAACACTCGCTATCTGTAAGTTTATTATAGAATTCACTTCTAGGCGGAAGTTGTTTTTCAGATAATTTAGCCATTGATGAAGTATAATCATATGGATAAACACCTTTTCTGCGCATTAGATTAAAATCAGCATCGTTGGGATATTTGCTGCGAAATGCGTGGAGAGCATTTGGAGGTAGATTTTTAGAAAGGTTGTCCAAACTACTTGCCATAAATCTAAAACTATCTAAAAATCTGAGTTCTAACCTATTATTATTAGTCATTGGAATGAATTGTGACATTGATATGTATACCTCTTTATTTAAGGGTAATACTTTTAGTTCACCATCATAATCTATCAAATCTTTAATAAAAAGATGTGAATCGTATGATGAGAAATTGTGAAAAAATATTGGAATGAATTTTGGGACTCTATAACGAAGATTGCACGCATTGTGAGCAGCTCCTCTATATTTACCAGTCAAATGACAATGGTCTTGAACTCTATCCTCTAATAATTCACTCTCACAAATGTGACAATTTGTTGCCTCAACAAAGTTTACCTCCTCTAAGGGTGTTAATCTATCCATGGGTTTTTTAACACTTAAATGATTATTATAAATGCGTTTACATGACTTAACTAGACGCTCTAAAAATATTTTGGGTGCATCCTCACCAACGTATGTCTCAAATTCATCTTGGTTACTATCATAGCTACAAACTATCTTATAGCTAACAGCACAAGGAATATGCTTCTTAATTGTTATTGTTTTCCCTGATTCACTTACAATTTCTGTGTCCTCCACCAAGCACTCGATATCTGCATAGACTACATATGGCACTTCCATTTTCCTATCATAATTTATGAATTCTAGTTGGGCATCTTCTTTATTCGGTAGTTTTGTGACAATCCCGCCACAGTCTTTTTTGTGTTGGGTGTATACATTTTGTGTCGTAAAATGCTGTATACACCCATTACAAATATAAATTTCGTTTCTATTCATAGTAAATTGGCCCTTCAATAATCTACAAGAAAACATTTCTAATTAAAAAATCATTCACTTTATATTAAATAAAAGTATTTACCTTGACATATTTTTTATCCAGATGTAGTGGTAATTTCCCTCTTTTTGTAGGAGTAAGAGATTCACATGAATTCTCTTCTCTTTTTTCGTTAAATAATACGGTCCCACCACTTCGTTGCCCTCGAATCCAAAAACGTTTACGCTTATATCAGCATTGATGTCCTCAAACTTGTTGACGTCTTTTAATACTAGCGGGAACTTTAACCCCTTAAAGTTTAATTTGACACCATTTTGTAGTGTTATATCATCTTCAGTGATATTGACATTGTATGAAGATGTTAAACTTTTATTTATTAATGGTTCAACATCTAATGCGGCTACCAAACACCACTTAAAACAATAATTGTCATTGTTTTGCATATTTATACATGCTCTATTTAACGCAAGTTTCGGGGGTGACTTTATATATTGCGACCCCTTCGTTAAAGCGACTTTATTTATATTGATTTTTAGCCTTAAAATTTTTTGTAAAGCCCAACCGGAATCTTTCTCCTGAAATTCTGACATTTTGTTTTTAATTTTATCAGAATGCACATCAAATAGATCTCCCAAATCGGTAGCGAACGTTGCTAGTGTCATTTTTGATATATGCGTGAACATTTTATTTTGGTTTTTAAGATCTATATTGCTATCATTATTTTTGGTAGATGTCGATGGAACATCAATTACCCTGGTTGCTGCCTCAAGCGCAGGTTTAACATATTCTGCAATTAGTTCTATATTAAACTTTATTGCTATATGTTCTGCCAATTTTATTTCCAGCAGTTTTAACAATGGCTGTTTCACCTCATCTAAAAACTTTTCAGGGAATAAATTATTTTTTAAATTTAGATACTCGTATGTAGCGATACGATTATTAAAAGATGTTTCTAATATATTTATATTCTCGCTGAGGTTTTTAGTTGCATTTACTATGTGTTCATTTGTACGATTATGCAAATGTTTCAGCTTTATCGCTACCTCAATATTGCAATCTTCGCAAAAAGAGTTTTTAATGACTTCATCTTGTGTTTTTTCAAATTTTTTGGGGTTGTGTATTAATGAAGGGGGGTTTTGGTGAATTTGTTGTGGCTCTTCCAAAATATTATCGCTGTTTTGATTATTTGATGTCGATGGTACGTTAAGTTGCTGCTGGTATTGATGCTGATATTGTTGGTACTGTTGCTGTTGTTGTTGTTGTTGCTGGTAGAGTTGTTGATGGTGATGTTTTAGTAGTAGTTGGTGTTGTTTAGCTTGTTGTTCTAGTTGTTGTTGTTGGTGGTGATCTAGTAACTGCTTCCTTTGATTGAAATGATTCCAATTTTCTAAACTTTTAGAATTGTGTGCCATGTTTTTATGAAATCTCATGGAGTGTGCACTATCTATGAACATGTTACACTCAGAACAATGCTTTTTAGCATGTCTGTCATAACACCTCTTCTTGGCGAAATATAAATCACACAATTCGCATGTATACCGAGCCATAATTACTTTTTTTATATATATTTATTAATATCAACGGTAATCACTTCTGTTGTACAATGATAAAAGGAATGTTTTTAATTTATAAAACACTTAGAAAAAATTTGGTGAAATAAAATACGATTATATTGAACACGAAAATAAAGAAATATTTATTAAACGAAGTGAAGTGTCTCTAAACGAAAAGCGATGTTAAACGTTTTGATGCTGAACACAAACTAGCATTTTATAAAATACAACATAGTTTCTTTTTTTCGATGTGTCTATATGTCTGTCAATAATTTAACAGACAATATTTTCGTGTATGTGAGTGAAAGACAACAGTGTCTTACCATCTCATACACATTGATGTTAATTAATTATTCAGTTGTTCTATGTAGACATATTAATACATGTATTCTCGGAAAATCAAAAATCCAAAACGATATTGATTATTATTAATATTTCCCAATGAAAGTTTCTAACCACCTTCTGATATGTTAACGATTTCTTTGGAATCTCTCTTCCGAAACTAATTCCGTCAAGGGTTAACCATATAATTGATTTCCATAGGAAACTATCCGTTATAATTTGTCACGAATCACATACCACACAACAACAATTACACTTACAACTCTTTAGCGGACGTTAACACCGACCACAAGTGGCGCCTCACAAATGCACTAGTATATGATAATGACGAGAAATACATATAGAACTAAAGCAAGTGTCTTACCATATCATACACAACTCATCAAACGGCATTCTTCAAATTGAAACCTTCTAACCTTGGTCACAAATATTGTCAGCGAAGGTATATGGTGTTGGCGCGCACGTGCTTCCAATTAGTTATTAGTTACATGAAGACGTCTGTCTCCTAGATTCGAAATACCAATACACATGGGAAGTTTCTGACTCCACTTCTATAACAAAACTCCACAACGCCTTTGTTTGATTCTTCCAATACTTGTGCCCATGAACATGTCTATCCCTCGGCTTCGCAATGGAACAATGCATTTTCAAATAGTTATACCCATGAACATGTCTGTCCCTCGTCTTCGATACTCGGCATCACAGTGGCCAACAGGAAACGATTTTCACCACCAAATAATCTATATAAGGTCGAGCGGAAGTGATTTGGTCTCCAAATATTCCATATATGGTCTACCGGAAGCGTTTTGCCCCCAAACGGAAGCGATTTGCCCCAAACGGAAGCGATTTGCCCCCAAACTTGGCCCCAACTATCTGAAAGTAACATTCTCCCCCTACTATAGTAGATGAGAACAGTAGGAAACATATAGTAGATGAGAACAGTAGGAAACATATAGTAGATGAGAACAGTAGGAAACATATAGTAGATGAGAACAGTTGGAAACATATAGTAGATGAGAACAGTAGGAAACATATAGTAGATGACAACAGTAGGAAACATATAGTAGATGACAATAGTAGGAAACATATAGTAGATGACAACAGTTGGAAACATATAGTAGATGAGAACAGTAGGAAACATATAGTAGAAGAGAACTGTAGGAAACATACAGTAGATGAGAACAGTAGGAAACATATAGTAGATGAGAACAGTAGGAAACATATAGTAGATGAGAACAGTAGGAAACATATAGTAGATGAGAACAGTAGGAAACATATAGTAGATGAGAACAGTAGGAAACATATAGTAGAGGTGAACTGTAGGAAACATATAGTAGATGACAACAGTAGGAAACATATAGTAGATGACAATAGTAGGAAACATATAGTAGATGAGAACAGTAGGAAACATATAGTAGATGAGAACAGTAGGAAACATATAGTAGATGAGAACAGTTGGAAACATATAGTAGATGAGAACTGTAGGAAACATATAGTAGATGAGAACAGTAGGAAACATATAGTAGATGAGAACAGTAGGAAACATATAGTAGAAGAGAACAGTAGGAAACATATAGTAGATGAGAACAGTAGGAAACATATAGTAGACGAGAACAGTAGGAAACATATAGTAGATGAGAACAGTAGGAAACATATAGTAGGTGAGAACAGTAGGAAACATATAGTAGATGAGAACAGTAGGAAACATATAGTAGAAGAGAACTGTAGGAAACATATAGTAGATGAGAACAGTAGGAAACATATAGTAGATGAGAACAGTAGGAAACATATAGTAGATGAGAACAGTAGGAAACATATAGTAGATGAGAACAGTAGGAAACATATAGTAGATGAGAACAAGAGGAAACATATAGTAGAGGAGAACAGTAGGAAACATATAGTAGGAAACATATAGTAGATGAGAACAGTGGAAAACATATAGTAGATGAGAACAGTATACATATAGTAGATGAGAACAGTTGGAAACATATAGTAGATGAGAACAGTAGGAAACATATAGTAGATGAGAACAGTAGGAAACATATAGTAGATGAGAACTGTAGGAAACATATAGTAGAGGAGAACAGTAGGAAACATATAGTAGATGAGAACAGTAGGAAACATATAGTAGATGAGAACAGTAGGAAACATATAGTAGAGGAGAACAGTAGGAAACATATAGTAGATGCGAACAGTAGGAAACATATAGTAGATGAGAACAGTAGGAAACATATAGTAGAGGAGAACAGTAGGAAACATATAGTAGATGAGAACAGTAGGAAACATATAGTAGATGAGAACAGTAGGAAACATATAGTAGATGAGAACTGTAGGAAACATATAGTAGATGAGAACAGTAGGAAACATATAGTAGAAGAGAACAGTAGGAAACATATAGTAGATGAGAACAGTAGGAAACATATAGTAGATGAGAACAGTAGGAAACATATAGTAGATGAGAACAGTAGGAAACATATAGTAGATGAGAACAGTAGGAAACATATAGTAGATGAGAACAGTAGGAAACATATAGTAGATGAGAACAGTAGGAAACATATAGTAGATGAGAACAGTAGGAAACATATAGTAGATGAGAACAGTAGGAAACATATAGTAGATGAGAACAGTAGGAAACATATAGTAGAAGAGAACTGTAGGAAACATATAGTAGATGAGAACAGTAGGAAACATATAGTAGATGAGAACAGTAGGAAATATATAGTAGATAGGAACAGTAGGAAACATATAGTACATGAGAAACATATAGTAGAAGAGAACAGTAGGAAACATATAGTAGATGAGAACAGTAGGAAACATATAGTAGATGAGAACAGTAGGAAACATATAGTAGATGAGAACAGTAGGAAACATATAGTAGATGAGAACAGTAGGAAACATATAGTAGATGAGAACAGTAGGAAACATATAGTAGATGAGAACAGTAGGAAACATATAGTAGATGAGAACAGTAGGAAACATATAGTATATGAGAACAGTAGGAAACAGGAGAACAGTAGATGAGAACAGTAGGAAACATATAGTAGATGAGAACAGTAGGAAACGTATAGTAGATATGAACAGTTGGAAACATATAGTAGATGAGAACAGTAGGAAACATATAGTAGATGAGAACAGTAGGAAACATTTAGTAGATGAGAACAGTAGGAAACATATAGTAGATGAGAACAGTAGGAAACATATAGTAGATGAGAACAGTATGATGAGATGAGAACAGTAGGAAACACATAGTAGAGGAGAACAGTAGGAAACATATAGTAGATGAGAACAGTAGGAGACATATAGTAGATGAGAACAGTTAGAAACATATAGTAGATGAGAACAGTAGGAAACATATAGTAGATGAGAACAGTAGGAAACATATAGTAGATGAGAACAGTAGGAAACATATAGTAGATGAGAACAGTAGGAAACATATAGTAGATGAGAACAGTAGGAAAAATATAGTAGATGAGAACAGTAGGAAACATATAGTAGATGAGAACAGTAGGAAACATATAGTAGATGAAAATAGTAGGAAACATATAGTAGATGAGAACAGTAGGAAACATATAGTAGATGAGAACAGTAGGAAACATATAGTAGATGAGAACAGTAGGAAACATATAGTAGATGAGAACAGTAGGAAACATATAGCAGATGAGAACAGTAGGAAACATATAGTAGATGAGAACAGTAGGAAACATATAGTAGATAAGAACAGTAGAAAACATATAGTAGATGAGAACAGTAGGAAACATATAGTAGATGAGAACAGTAGGAAACATATAGTAGATGAGAACAGTAGGAAACATATAGTAGATGAGAACAGTAGGAAACATATAGTAGATGAGAACAGTAGGAAACATATAGTAGATGAGAACAGTAGGAAACATATAGTAGAGGAGAACAGTAGGAAACATATAGTAGATGAGAACAATAGGAAACATATAGTAGATGAGAACAGTAGTAGATGAGAACAGTAGGAAACATATAGTAGATGAGAACAGTAGGAAATTTAGTAGAGGAGAACAGTAGGAAACATATAGTAGATGAGAATAGTAGGAAATATATAGTAGATGAGAACAGTAGGAAACATATAGTAGATGAGAACAGTAGGAAACATATAGTAGAAGAGAACAGTAGGAAACATATAGTAGATGAGAACAGTAGGAAACATATAGTAGATAAGAACAGTAGAAAACATATAGTAGATGAGAACAGTAGGAAACATATAGTAGATGAGAACAGTAGGAAACATATAGTAGATGAGAACAGTAGGAAACATATAGTAGATGAGAACAGTAGGAAACATATAGTAGATGAGAACAGTAGGAAACATATAGTAGATGAGAACAGTAGGAAACATATAGTAGAGGAGAACAGTAGGAAACATATAGTAGATGAGAACAATAGGAAACATATAGTAGATGAGAACAGTAGGAAACATATAGTAGATGAGAACAGTTAAAAACATATAGTAGATGAGAACAGTAGGAAACATATAGTAGATGAGAACAGTAGGAAACATATAGTAGATGAGAACAGTAGGAAACATATAGTAGATGAGAACAGTAGGAAACATATAGTAGATGAGAACAGTAGGAAAAATATAGTAGATGAGAACAGTAGGAAACATATAGTAGATGAGAACAGTAGGAAACATATAGTAGATGACAATAGTAGGAAACATATAGTAGATGAGAACAGTAGGAAACATATAGTAGATGAGAACAGTAGGAAACATATAGTAGATGAGAACAGTAGGAAACATATAGTAGATGAGAACAGTAGGAAACATATAGTAGATGAGAACAGTAGGAAACATATAGTAGAGGAGAACAGTAGGAAACATATAGTAGATGAGAACAGTAGGAAACATATAGTAGAGGAGAATAGTAGAAAACATATAGTAGATGAGAACAGTAGGAAACATATAGTAGATGAGAACAGTAGGAAACATATAGTAGATAAGAACAGTAGGAAACATATAGTAGATGAGAACAGTAGGAAACATATAGTAGATGAGAACAGTTGGAAACATATGTATAGTAGATGAGAACAGTAGGAAACATATAGTAGATGAGAACAGTAGGAAACATATAGTAGATGAGAACAGTAGGAAACATATAGTAGATGAGAACAGTGGAAAACATATAGTAGATGAGAACAGTATACATATAGTAGATGAGAACAGTTGGAAACATATAGTAGATGAGAACAGTAGGAAACATATAGTAGATGAGAACAGTAGGAAACATATAGTAGATGAGAACTGTAGGAAACATATAGTAGATGAGAACAGTAGGAAACATATAGTAGAGGAGAACAGTAGGAAACATATAGTAGATGAGAACAGTAGGAAACATATAGTAGATGAGAACAGTAGGAAACATATAGTAGAGGAGAACAGTAGGAAACATATAGTAGATGCGAACAGTAGGAAACATATAGTAGATGAGAACAGTAGGAAACATATAGTAGAGGAGAACAGTAGGAAACATATAGTAGATGAGATAGAAGAGAACTGTAGGAAACATATAGTAGATAGGAACAGTAGGAAACATATAGTAGAAGAGAACAGTAGGAAACATATAGTAGATGAGAACAGTAGGAAACATATAGTAGATGAGAACAGTAGGAAACATATAGTAGATGAGAACAGTAGGAAACATATAGTAGATGAGAACAGTAGGAAACATATAGTAGATGAGAACAGTAGGAAACATATAGTAGATGAGAACAGTAGGAAACATATAGTAGATGAGAACAGTAGGAAACATATAGTAGATGAGAACAGTAGGAAACATACAGTAGATGAGAACAGTAGGAAACATATAGTAGATGAGAACAGTAGGAAACATATAGTAGATGAGAACAGTAGGAAACATATAGTAGATGAGAACAGTAGGAACCATATAGTAGATGAGAACAGTTGGAAACATATAGTAGATGAGAACAGTAAGAAACATATATTAGATGAGAACAGTAGGAAACATATAGTAGATGAGAACAGTAGGAAACATATAGTAGATGAGAACAGTAGGAAACATATAGTAGATGAGAACAGTAGGAAACATATAGTAGATGAGAACAGTAGGAAACATATAGTAGATGAGAACAGTAGGAAACATATAGTAGATGAGAACAGTTGGAAACATATGTATAGTAGATAAGAACAGTAGGAAACATATAGTAGAGGAGAACAGTAGGAAACATATAGTAGATGAGAACAGTAGGAAACATATAGTAGATGAGAATAGTAGGAAACATATAGTAGATGAGAACAGTATGAAACATATAGTAGATGAGAACAGTAGGAAACATATAGTAGATGAGAACAGTAGGAAACATATAGTAGATGAGAATAGTAGGAAACATATAGTAGATGAGAACAGTAGGAAACATATAGTAGATGAGAACAGTAGGAAACATATAGTAGAAGAGAACAGTAGGAAACATATAGTAGTTGAGAACCGTAGGAAACATATAGTAGATAAGAACAGTAGGAAACTTATAGTAGATGAGAACAGTAGGAAACATATAGTAGATGAGAACAGTAGGAAACATATAGTAGAAGAGAACAGTAGGAAACATATAGTAGATGAGAACAGTAGGAAACATATAGTAGATGAGAACAGTTGGAAACATATAGTAGATGAGAACAGTAGGAAACATATAGTAGAAGAGAACAGTAGGAAACATATAGTAGATGAGAACAGTAGGAAACATATAGTAGATAAGAACAGTAGGAAACATATAGTAGATGAGAACAGTAGGAAACATATAGTAGATGAGAACAGTAGGAAACATATAGTAGAAGAGAACAGTAGGAAACATATAGTAGATGAGAACAGTAGGAAACATATAGTAGATGAGAACAGTTGGAAACATATAGTAGATGAGAACAGTAGGAAACATATAGTAGATGAGAACAGTAGGAAACATATAGTAGATGAGAACAGTAGGAACCATATAGTAGATGAGAACAGTTGGAAACATATAGTAGATGAGAACAGTAAGAAACATATATTAGATGAGAACAGTAGGAAACATATAGTAGATGAGAACAGTAGGAAACATATAGTAGATGAGAACAGTAGGAAACATATAGTAGATGAGAACAGTAGGAAACATATAGTAGATGAGAACAGTAGGAAACATATAGTAGATGAGAACAGTAGGAAACATATAGTAGATGAGAACAGTAGGAAACATATAGTAGATGAGAACAGTAGGAAACATACAGTAGATGAGAACAGTAGGAAACATATAGTAGATGAGAACAGTAGGAAACATATAGTAGATGAGAACAGTAGGAAACATATAGTAGATGAGAACAGTAGGAACCATATAGTAGATGAGAACAGTTGGAAACATATAGTAGATGAGAACAGTAAGAAACATATATTAGATGAGAACAGTAGGAAACATATAGTAGATGAGAACAGTAGGAAACATATAGTAGATGAGAACAGTAGGAAACATATAGTAGATGAGAACAGTAGGAAACATATAGTAGATGAGAACAGTAGGAAACATATAGTAGATGAGAACAGTTGGAAACATATGTATAGTAGATGAGAACAGTAGGAAACATATAGTAGATAAGAACAGTAGGAAACATATAGTAGAGGAGAACAGTAGGAAACATATAGTAGATGAGAACAGTAGGAAACATATAGTAGATGAGAATAGTAGGAAACATATAGTAGATGAGAACAGTATGAAACATATAGTAGATGAGAACAGTAGGAAACATATAGTAGATGAGAACAGTAGGAAACATATAGTAGATGAGAATAGTAGGAAACATATAGTAGATGAGAACAGTAGGAAACATATAGTAGATGAGAACAGTAGGAAACATATAGTAGAAGAGAACAGTAGGAAACATATAGTAGTTGAGAACCGTAGCAAACATATAGTAGATAAGAACAGTAGGAAACTTATAGTAGATGAGAACAGTAGGAAACATATAGTAGATGAGAACAGTAGGAAACATATAGTAGAAGAGAACAGTAGGAAACATATAGTAGATGAGAACAGTAGGAAACATATAGTAGATGAGAACAGTTGGAAACATATAGTAGATGAGAACAGTAGGAAACATATAGTAGAAGAGAACAGTAGGAAACATATAGTAGATGAGAACAGTAGGAAACATATAGTAGATAAGAACAGTAGGAAACATATAGTAGATGAGAACAGTAGGAAACATATAGTAGATGAGAACAGTAGGAAACATATAGTAGAAGAGAACAGTAGGAAACATATAGTAGATGAGAACAGTAGGAAACATATAGTAGATGAGAACAGTTGGAAACATATAGTAGATGAGAACAGTAGGAAACATATAGTAGATGAGAACAGTAGGAAACATATAGAATATGAGAACAGTAGGAAACATATAGTAGATGAGAACAGTAGGAAACATATAGTAGATGAGAACAGTAGGAAACATATAGTAGAGGAGAACAGTAGGAAACATATAGTAGATGAGAACAGTAGGAGACATATAGTAGATGAGAACAGTTGGAAACATATAGTAGATGAGAACAGTAGGAAACATATAGTAGATGAGAACAGTAGGAAACATATAGTAGATGAGAACAGTAGGAAACATATAGTAGATGAGAACAGTAGGAAACATATAGTAGATGAGAACAGTAGGAAACATATAGTAGATGAGAACAGTAGGAAACATATAGTAGAAGAGAACAGTAGGAAATATATAGTAGATGAGAACAGTAGGAAACATATAGTAGATGAGAACAGTTGGAACCATATAGTAGATGAGAACAGTAGGAAATATATAGTAGATAAGAACAGTAGGAAACATATAGTAGATGAGAGCTGTAGGAAACATATAGTAGATGAGAACAGTAGGAAACATATAGTAGATGAGAACAGTAGGAAACATATAGTAGATGAGAACAGTAGGAAACATATAGTAGAAGAGAACAGTAGGAAACATATATTAGATGAGAACAGTAGGAAACATATAGTAGATGAGAACAGTTGGAAACATATAGTAGATGAGAACAGTAGGAAACATATAGTAGATAAGAACAGTAGGAAACATATAGTAGATGAGAACAGTAGGAAACATATGAGAACAGTAGGAAACATATAGTAGATGAGAACAGTAGCAAATATATAGTAGATAGGAACAGTAGGAAACATATTGTAGATGAGAAACATATAGTAGAAGAGAAGAGTAGGAAACATATAGTAGATGAGAACAGTAGGAAACATATAGTAGATGAGAACAGTAGGAAACATATAGTAGATGAGAACAGTAGGAAACATATAGTAGATGAGAACAGTAGGAAACATACAGTACATGAGAACAGTAGGAAACATATAGTAGATGAGAACAGTAGGAAACATATAGTAGATGAGAACAGTAGGAAACATATAGTAGATGAGAACAGTAGGAACCATATAGTAGATGAGAACAGTTGGAAACATATAGTAGATAAGAACAGTAAGAAACATATATTAGATGAGAACAGTAGGAAACATATAGTAGATGAGAACAGTAGGAAACATATAGTAGATGAGAACAGTAGGAAACATATAGTAGATGAGAACAGTAGGAAACATATAGTAGATGAGAACAGTAGGAAACATATAGTAGATGAGAACAGTAGGAAACATATAGTAGATGAGAACAGTTGGAAACATATAGTAGATGAGAACAGTAGGAAACATATAGTAGAGGAGAACAGTAGGAAACATATAGTAGATGAGAACAGTAGGAAACATATAGTAGATGAGAACAGTAGGAAACATATAGTAGATGAGAATAGTAGGAAACATATAGTAGATGAGAACAGTAGGAAACATATAGTAGATGAGAACAGTAGGAAACATATAGTAGAAGAGAACAGTACGAAACATATAGTAGTTGAGAACCGTAGGAAACATATAGTAGATAAGAACAGTAGGAAACTTATAGTAGATGAGAACAGTAGGAAACATATAGTAGATGAGAACAGTTTGAAACATATAGTAGAAGAGAACAGTAGGAAACATATAGTAGATGAGAACAGTAGGAAACATATAGTAGATGAGAACAGTTGGAAACATATAGTAGATGAGAACAGTAGGAAACATATAGTAGAAGAGAACAGTAGGAAACATATAGTAGATGAGAACAGTAGGAAACATATAGTAGATAAGAACAGTAGGAAACATATAGTAGATGAGAACAGTAGGAAACATATAGTAGATGAGAACAGTAGGAAACATATAGTAGAAGAGAACAGTAGGAAACATATAGTAGATGAGAACAGTAGGAAACATATAGTAGATGAGAACAGTTGGAAACATATAGTAGATGAGAACAGTAGGAAACATATAGTAGATGAGAACAGTAGGAAACATATAGAAGATGAGAACAGTAGGAAACATATAGTAGATGAGAACAGTAGGAAACATATAGTAGATGAGAACAGTAGGAAACATATAGTAGAGGAGAACAGTAGGAAACATATAGTAGATGAGAACAGTAGGAGACATATAGTAGATGAGAACAGTTGGAAACATATAGTAGATGAGAACAGTAGGAAACATATAGTAGATGAGAACAGTAGGAAACATATAGTAGATGAGAACAGTAGGAAACATATAGTAGATGAGAACAGTAGGAAACATATAGTAGATGAGAACAGTAGGAAACATATAGTAGATGAGAACAGTAGGAAACATATAGTAGAAGAGAACAGTAGGAAACATATAGTAGATGAGAACAGTAGGAAACATATAGTAGATGAGAACAGTAGGAACCATATAGTAGATGAGAACAGTAGGAAATATATAGTAGATAAGAACAGTAGGAAACATATAGTAGATGAGAACAGTAGGAAACATATAGTAGATGAGAACAGTAGGAAACATATAGTAGATGAGAACAGTAGGAAACATATAGTAGAAGAGAACAGTAGGAAACATATAGTAGATGAGAACAGTAGGAAACATATAGTAGATGAGAACAGTTGGAAACATATAGTAGATGAGAACAGTAGGAAACATATAGTAGATAAGAACAGTAGGAAACATATAGTAGATAAGAACAGTAGGAAACATATAGTAGATGAGAACAGTAGGAAACATATAGTAGATGAGAACAGTAGGAAACATATAGTAGATGAGAACAGTAGGAAACATATAGTAGATGAGAACAGTAGGAAACATATAGTAGATGAGAACAGTAGGAAACATATAGTAGATGAG
Organism: Eudasyphora cyanicolor; assembly: GCA_963930755.1. Taxonomy (NCBI): domain Eukaryota; kingdom Metazoa; phylum Arthropoda; class Insecta; order Diptera; family Muscidae; genus Eudasyphora; species Eudasyphora cyanicolor. The sequence continues at coordinate 78,197,318 of OZ005738.1, forward strand.
AACAGTAGGAAACATATAGTAGAAGAGAACTGTAGGAAACATATAGTAGATGAGAACAGTAGGAAACATATAGTAGATAAGAACAGTAGGAAACATATAGTAGATGAGAACAGTAGGAAATATATAGTAGATAGGAACAGTAGGAAACATATTGTAGATGAGAAACATATAGTAGAAGAGAAGAGTAGGAAACATATAGTAGATGAGAACAGTAGGAAACATATAGTAGATGAGAACAGTAGGAAACATATAGTAGATGAGAACAGTAGGAAACATATAGTAGATGAGAACAGTAGGAAACATACAGTAGATGAGAACAGTAGGAAACATATAGTAGATGAGAACAGTAGGAAACATATAGTAGATGAGAACAGTAGGAAACATATAGTAGATGAGAACAGTAGGAACCATATAGTAGATGAGAACAGTTGGAAACATATAGTAGATGAGAACAGTAAGAAACATATATTAGATGAGAACAGTAGGAAACATATAGTAGATGAGAACAGTAGGAAGCATATAGTAGATGAGAACAGTAGGAAACATATAGTAGATGAGAACAGTAGGAAACATATAGTAGATGAGAACAGTAGGAAACATATAGTAGATGAGAACAGTAGGAAACATATAGTAGATGAGAACAGTTGGAAACATATGTATAGTAGATGAGAACAGTAGGAAACATATAGTAGATGAGAAAAGTAGGAAACATATAGTAGATGAGAACTGTAGGAAACATATAGTAGATGAGAACAGTAGGAAACATATAGTTGATGAGAACAGTAGGAAACATATAGTAGATGAGAACAGTAGGAAACATATAGTAGATGAGAAGAGTAGGAAACATATATAGTAGATGAGAACATTAGGAAACATATAGTAGATGAGAACAGTAGGAAACTTATAGTAGATGAGAACAGTAGGAAACATATAGTAGAAGAGAACAGTAGGAAACATATAGTAGATGAGAACAGTATGAAACATATAGTAGATGAGAACAGTAGGAAACATATAGTAGATGAGAACAGTAGGAAACATATAGTAGATGAGAACAGTAGGAAACATATAGTAGATGAGAACAGTTGGAAACATATGTATATTAGATGAGAACAGTAGGAAACATATAGTAGATGAGAACAGTAGGAAACATATAGTAGATGAGAAAAGTAGGAAACATATAGTAGATGAGAACAGTAGGAAACATATAGTAGATGAGAACAGTAGGAAACATATAGTAGTTGAGAACAGTAGGAAACATATAGTAGATGAGAACAGTAGGAAACATATAGTAGATGAGAACAGTTGGAAACATATAGTAGATGAGAACAGTAGGAAACATATAGTAATGAGAACAGTAGGAAACATATAGTAGATGAAAACAGTAGGAAACATATAGTAGATGAGAACAGTAGGAAACATATAGTAGATGAGAACAGTTGGGAACATATAGTAGATGATAACAGTAGGAAACATATAGTAGATGAGAACATTAGGAAACATATAGTAGATGAGAACAGTAGGAAACATATAGTAGATGAGAACAGTAGGAAACATATAGTAGATGAGAACAGTAGGAAACATATTGTAGATGAGAACAGTAGGAAACATATAGAAGATGAGAACAATAGGAAACATATAGTATATGAGAACAGTTGAAAACATATAGTAGATGAGAACAGTAGGAAACATATAGTAGATGAGAACAGTAGGAAACATATAGTAGATGAGAACAGTAGGAAACACATAGTAGATGAGAACAGTTGGAAACATATAGTAGATGAGAACAGTAGGAAACATATAGTAGATGAGAACAGTATTAAACATATAGAAATGAGAACAGTAGGAAACATATAGTAGATGAGAACAGTAGGAAACATATAGTAGATGAGAACAGAAGGAAATATATAGTAGATGAGAACAGTAGGAAACATATAGTAGATGAGAACAGTAGCAAACATATAGTAGATGAGAAAAGTAGGAAACATATAGTAGATGAGAAAAGTAGGAAACATATAGTAGATGAGAACAGTAGGAAACATATAGTAGATGAGAACAGTAGGAAACATATAGTAGATGAGAACAGTAGGAAACATATAGTAGATGAGAACTGTAGGAAACATATAGTAGATGAGAACAGTATGAAACATATAGTAGATGAGAACAGTAGGAAACATATAGTAGATGAGAACAGTAGGAAACATATAGTAGATGAGAACAGTAGGAAACATATAGTAGATGAGAACAGTAGGAAATATATAGTAGATAGGAACAGTAGGAAACATATAGTAGATGAGAAACATATAGTAGAAGAGAAGAGTAGGAAACATATAGTAGATGAGAACAGTAGGAAACATATAGTAGATTGGAACAGTAGGAAACATATAGTAGATGAGAACAGTAGGAAACATATAGTAGATGAGAACAGTAGGAAACATACAGTAGATGAGAACAGTAGGAAACATATAGTAGATGAGAACAGTAGGAAACATATAGTAGATGAGAACAGTAGGAAACATATAGTAGATGAGAACAGTAGGAACCATATAGTAGATGAGAACAGTTGGAAACATATAGTAGATGAGAACAGTAAGAAACATATATTAGATGAGAACAGTAGGAAACATATAGTAGATGAGAACAGTAGGAAACATATAGTAGATGAGAACAGTAGGAAACATATAGTAGATGAGAACAGTAGGAAACATATAGTAGATGAGAACAGTAGGAAACATATAGTAGATGAGAACAGTTGGAAACATATGTATAGTAGATGAGAACAGTAGGAAACATATAGTAGATGAGAAAAGTAGGAAACATATAGTAGATGAGAACAGTAGGAAACATATAGTAGATGAGAACAGTAGGAAACATATAGTAGATGAGAACAGTAGGAAACATATAGTTGATGAGAACAGTAGGAAAAATATAGTAGATGAGAACAGTAGGAAACATATAGTAGATGAGAAGAGTAGGAAACATATAGTAGATGAGAACAGTAGGAAACATATAGTAGATGAGAACAGTAGGAAACTTATAGTAGATGAGAACAGTAGGAAACATATAGTAGAAGAGAACAGTAGGAAACATATAGTAGATGAGAACAGTACGAAACATATAGTAGATGAGAACAGTAGGAAACATATAGTAGATGAGAACAGTAGGAAACATATAGTAGATGAGAACAGTAGGAAACATATAGTAGATGAGAACAGTAGGAAATATATAGTAGATGAGAACAGTGGGAAACATATAGTAGATGAGAAAAGTAGGAAACATACAGTAGATGAGAACAGTAGGAAACATATAGCAGATGAGAACAGTAGGAAACATATAGTAGTTGAGAACAGTAGGAAACATGTAGTAGATGAGAACAGTAGGAAACATATAGTAGATGAGAACAGTAGGAAACATATAGTAGATACACACATACAGTAGGAAACATATAGTAATGAGAACAGTAGGAAACATATAGTAGATGAAAACAGTAGGAAACATATAGTAGATGAGAACAGTAGGAAACATATAGTAGATGAGAACAGTTGGAAACATATAGTAGATGAGAACAGTAGGAAACATATAATGGATGAGAACAGTAGGAAACATATAGTAGATGAGAACAGTAGGAAACATATAGTAGATGAGAACAGTAGGAAACATATAGTAGATGAGAACAGTAGGAAACATATAGTAGATGAGAACAGTAGGAAACATATTGTAGATGAGAACAGTATGAAACATATAGTAGATGAGAACAGTAGGAAACAAATAGTAGATGAGAACAGTAGGAAACATATAGTAGATGAGAACAGTAGGAAACATATAGTAGAAGAGAACAGTAGGAAACATATAGTAGAAGAGAAGAGTAGGAAACATATAGTAGATGAGAACAGTAGGAAACATATAGTAGATTGGAACAGTAGGAAACATATAGTAGATGAGAACAGTAGGAAACATATAGTAGATGAGAACAGTAGGAAACATACAGTAGATGAGAACAGTAGGAAACATATAGTAGATGAGAACAGTAGGAAACATATAGTAGATGAGAACAGTAGGAAACATATAGTAGATGAGAACAGTAGGAACCATATAGTAGATGAGAACAGTTGGAAACATATAGTAGATGAGAACAGTAAGAAACATATATTAGATGAGAACAGTAGGAAACATATAGTAGATGAGAACAGTAGGAAACATATAGTAGATGAGAACAGTAGGAAACATATAGTAGATGAGAACAGTAGGAAACATATAGTAGATGAGAACAATAGGAAACATATAGTAGATGAGAACAGTTGGAAACATATGTATAGTAGATGAGAACAGTAGGAAACATATAGTAGATGAGAACAGTAGGAAACATATAGTAGATGAGAAAAGTAGGAAACATATAGTAGATGAGAACAGTAGGAAACATATAGTAGATGAGAACAGTAGGAAACATATAGTTGATGAGAACAGTAGGAAACATATAGTAGATGAGAACAGTAGGAAACATATAGTAAATGAGAAGAGTAGGAAACATATAGTAGATGAGAACAGTAGGAAACATATAGTAGATGAGAACAGTAGGAAACTTATAGTAGATGAGAACAGTAGGAAACATATAGTAGAAGAGAACAGTAGGAAACATATAGTAGATGAGAACAGTACGAAACATATAGTAGATGAGAACAGTAGGAAACATATAGTAGATGAGAACAGTAGGAAACATATAGTAGATGAGAACAGTAGGAAACATATAGTAGATGAGAACGGTAGGAAACATATAGTAGATGAGAACAGTAGGAAACATATAGTAGATGAGAACAGTTGGAAACATATAGTAGATGAGAACAGTAGGAAACATATAGTAGATGAGAACAGTAGGAAACATATAGTAGATGAGAAAAGTGGGAAACATACAGTAGATGAGAACAGTAGGAAACATATAGTAGATGAGAACAGTAGGTAACATATAGTAGTTGAGAACAGTAGGAAACATATAGTAGATGAGAACAGTAGGAAACATATAGTAGATGAGAACAGTAGGAAACATATAGTAGATGAGAACAGTAGGAAACATATAGTAATGAGAACAGTAGGAAACATATAGTAGATGAAAACAGTAGGAAACATATAGTAGATGAGAACAGTAGGAAACATATAGTAGATGAGAACAGTTGGAAAAATATAGTAGATGAGAACAGTAGGAAACATATAATAGATGAGAACAGTAGGAAACATATTGTAGATGAGAACAGTAGGAAACATATAGTAGATGAGAACAGTAGGAAACATATAGTAGATGAGAACAGTAGGAAACATATAGTAGATGAGAACAGTAGGAAACATATTGTAGATGAGAACAGTATGAAACATATAGTAGCTGAGAACAGTAGGAAACATATAGTAGATGAGAACAGTAGGAAACATATAATGGATGAGAACAGTAGGAAACATATAGTAGATGAGAACAGTAGGAAACATATAGTAGATGAGAACAGTAGGAAACATATAGTAGATGAGAACAGTAGGAAACATATAGTAGATGAGAACAGTAGGAAACATATTGTAGATGAGAACAGTATGAAACATATAGTAGATGAGAACAGTAGGAAACAAATAGTAGATGAGAACAGTAGGAAACATATAGTAGATGAGAACAGTAGGAAACATATAGTAGAAGAGAACAGTAGGAAACATATAGTAGAAGAGAAGAGTAGGAAACATATAGTAGATGAGAACAGTAGGAAACATATAGTAGATTGGAACAGTAGGAAACATATAGTAGATGAGAACAGTAGGAAACATATAGTAGATGAGAACAGTAGGAAACATACAGTAGATGAGAACAGTAGGAAACATATAGTAGATGAGAACAGTAGGAAACATATAGTAGATGAGAACAGTAGGAAACATATAGTAGATGAGAACAGTAGGAACCATATAGTAGATGAGAACAGTTGGAAACATATAGTAGATGAGAACAGTAAGAAACATATATTAGATGAGAACAGTAGGAAACATATAGTAGATGAGAACAGTAGGAAACATATAGTAGATGAGAACAGTAGGAAACATATAGTAGATGAGAACAGTAGGAAACATATAGTAGATGAGAACAATAGGAAACATATAGTAGATGAGAACAGTTGGAAACATATGTATAGTAGATGAGAACAGTAGGAAACATATAGTAGATGAGAACAGTAGGAAACATATAGTAGATGAGAAAAGTAGGAAACATATAGTAGATGAGAACAGTAGGAAACATATAGTAGATGAGAACAGTAGGAAACATATAGTTGATGAGAACAGTAGGAAACATATAGTAGATGAGAACAGTAGGAAACATATAGTAAATGAGAAGAGTAGGAAACATATAGTAGATGAGAACAGTAGGAAACATATAGTAGATGAGAACAGTAGGAAACTTATAGTAGATGAGAACAGTAGGAAACATATAGTAGAAGAGAACAGTAGGAAACATATAGTAGATGAGAACAGTACGAAACATATAGTAGATGAGAACAGTAGGAAACATATAGTAGATGAGAACAGTAGGAAACATATAGTAGATGAGAACAGTAGGAAACATATAGTAGATGAGAACAGTAGGAAACATATAGTAGATGAGAACAGTAGGAAACATATAGTAGATGAGAACAGTTGGAAACATATAGTAGATGAGAACAGTAGGAAACATATAGTAGATGAGAACAGTAGGAAACATATAGTAGATGAGAAAAGTGGGAAACATACAGTAGATGAGAACAGTAGGAAACATATAGTAGATGAGAACAGTAGGTAACATATAGTAGTTGAGAACAGTAGGAAACATATAGTAGATGAGAACAGTAGGAAACATATAGTAGATGAGAACAGTAGGAAACATATAGTAGATGAGAACAGTAGGAAACATATAGTAATGAGAACAGTAGGAAACATATAGTAGATGAAAACAGTAGGAGACATATAGTAGATGAGAACAGTAGGAAACATATAGTAGATGAGAACAGTTGGAAAAATATAGTAGATGAGAACAGTAGGAAACATATAATAGATGAGAACAGTAGGAAACATATTGTAGATGAGAACAGTAGGAAACATATAGTAGATGAGAACAGTAGGAAACATATAGTAGATGAGAACAGTAGGAAACATATAGTAGATGAGAACAGTAGGAAACATATTGTAGATGAGAACAGTATGAAACATATAGTAGCTGAGAACAGTAGGAAACATATAGTAGATGAGAACAGTAGGAAACATATAGTAGATGAGAACAGTTGGAAAAATATAGTAGATGAGAACAGTAGGAAACATATAATAGATGAGAACAGTAGGAAACATATTGTAGATGAGAACAGTAGGAAACATATAGTAGATGAGAACAGTAGGAAACATATAGTAGATGAGAACAGTAGGAAACATATAGTAGATGAGAACAGTAGGAAACATATTGTAGATGAGAACAGTATGAAACATATAGTAGCTGAGAACAGTAGGAAACATATAGTAGATGAGAACAGTAGGAAACATATAGTAGATGAGAACAGTAGGAAACATATAGTAGATGAGAACAGTAGGAAACATATACTAGATGAGAACAGTAGGAAACATATAGTAATGAGAACAGTAGGAAACATATAGTAGATGAAAACAGTAGGAAACATATAGTAGATGAGAACAGTAGGAAACATATAGTAGATGAGAACAGTTGGAAACATATAGTAGATGAGAACAGTAGGAAACATATAGTAGATGAGAACAGTAGGAAACATATAGTAGATGAGAACAGTAGGAAACATATAGTAGATGAGAACAGTAGGAAACATATAGTAGATGAGAACAGTAGGAAACATATAGTAGATGAGAACAGTAGGAAACATATTGTAGATGAGAACAGTAGGAAACATATAGAAGATGAGAACAATAGGAAACATATAGTAGATGAGAACAGTTGAAAACATATAGTAGATGAGAACAGTAGGAAAAATATAGTAGATGAGAACAGTAGGAAACATATAGTAGATGAGAACAGTAGGAAACACATAGTAGATGAGAACAGTAGGAAACATATAGTAGATGAGAACAGTTGGAAACATATAGTAGATGAGAACAGTAGGAAACATATAGTAGATGAGAACAGTAGGAAACATATAGTAGATGAGAACAGTAGGAAACATATAGTAGTTGAGAACAGTAGGAAACATGTAGTAGATGAGAACAGTAGGAAACATATAGTAGATGAGAACAGTAGGAAACATATAGTAGATGAGAACAGTTGGAAACATATAGTAATGAGAACAGTAGGAAACATATAGTAGATGAAAACAGTAGGAAACATATAGTAGATGAGAACAGTAGGAAACATATAGTAGATGAGAACAGTTGGAAACATATAGTAGATGAGAACAGTAGGAAACATATAATAGATGAGAACAGTAGGAAACATATAGTAGATGAGAACAGTAGGAAACATATAGTAGATGAGAGCAGTAGGAAACATATAGTAGATGAGAACAGTAGGAAACATATAGTAGATGAGAACAGTAGGAAACATATTGTAGATGAGAACAGTATGAAACATATAGTAGATGAGAACAGTAGGAAACAAATAGTAGATGAGAACAGTAGGAAACATATAGTAGATGAGAACAGTAGGAAATATATAGTAGATGAGAACAGTAGGAAACATATAGTAGAAGAGAACAGTAGGAAACATATAGTAGAAGAGAACAGTAGGAAACATATAGTAGATGAGAACAGTAGGAAACATATAGTAGATTGGAACAGTAGGAAACATATAGTAGATGAGAACAGTAGGAAACATATAGTAGATTGGAACAGTAGGAAACATATAGTAGATGAGAACAGTAGGAAACATATAGTAGATGAGAACAGTAGGAAACATACAGTAGATGAGAACAGTAGGAAACATATAGTAGATGAGAACAGTAGGAAACATATAGTAGATGAGAACAGTAGGAAACATATAGTAGATGAGAACAGTAGGAACCATATAGTAGATGAGAACAGTTGGAAACATATAGTAGATGAGAACAGTAAGAAACATATATTAGATGAGAATAGTAGGAAACATATAGTAGATGAGAACAGTAGGAAACATATAGTAGATGAGAACAGTAGGAAACATATAGTAGATGAGAACAGTAGGAAACATATAGTAGATGAGAACAGTGGGAAACATATAGTAGATGAGAACAGTTGGAAACATATGTATAGTAGATGAGAACAGTAGGAAACATATAGTAGATGAGAACAGTAGGAAACATATAGTAGATGAGAAAAGTAGGAAACATATAGTAGATGAGAACAGTAGGAAACATATAGTAGATGAGAACAGTAGGAAACATATAGTTGATGAGAACAGTAGGAAACATATAGTAGATGAGAACAGTAGGAAACATATAGTAAATGAGAAGAGTAGGAAACATATAGTAGATGAGAACAGTAGGAAACATATAGTAGATGAGAACAGTAGGAAACTTATAGTAGATGAGAACAGTAGGAAACATATAGTAGATGAGAACAGTAGGAAACATATAGTAGATGAGAACAGTACGAAACATATAGTAGATGAGAACAGTAGGAAACATATAGTAGATGAGAACAGTAGGAAACATATAGTAGATGAGAACAGTAGGAAACATACAGTAGATGAGAACAGTAGGAAACATATAGTAGATGAGAACAGTAGGAAACATATAGTAGATGAGAACAGTTGGAAACATATAGAGATGAGAACAGTAGGAAACATATAGTAGATGAGAACAGTAGGAAACATATAGTAGATGAGAAAAGTAGGAAACATACAGTAGATGAGAATAGTAGGAAACATATAGTAGATGAGAACAGTAGGAAACATATAGTAGTTGAGAACAGTAGGAAACATATAGTAGATGAGAACAGTAGGAAACATATAGTAGATGAGAACAGTAGGAAACATATAGTAGATGAGAACAGTAGGAAACATATAGTAATGAGAACAGTAGGAAACATATAGTAGATGAAAACAGTAGGAAACATATAGTAGATGAGAACAGTAGGAAACATATAGTAGATGAGAACAGTTGGAAACATATAGTAGATGAGAACAGTAGGAAACATATACAGCCCAATTATGAATGTCCGAACGGATTTTTTCCCTTGCGGATTAAATGTTCTCGAGAAAAAAATCCTCCAATTCTAATCTCCCGGGGAATGTGTAAATGAGGGAGAGGAAAAAAATCAGTTTTCGAAAACAGCTGATTTGTTTATGACATCTAATTCATGATACAATAATATAAAGGTAGTGCCAGGGAACAGCTGAGCCTTTTCGAAGTCAATTTGACAACATTTTTGTAGTTAAATTAATTGTTTACATTTCAAATGATCGTACTCATTGATCTTTAAGTTGCATATAAATACTTAAAATAACATTGCTAGTTGTTGTTATAAAATTATAACATATATAAAATTAAAACATTGAGACTACCAAAATGGCAAGCCTCCTCACGGTTGTATTTGTAGTTGGACAAGTGGCACTACCTTCACAACATTGTATCATGATTTATATTTATACTTGTGCGGGAGCTGAATATTTAAAAAGTTTTGTGTTTTCTTAAGATAAAATAAAAAGTGTAAAATAAAATGTACAGCATAGCCTTTCGTATGCTTGCGGAGGAACTTCAAGCTGTGGAAGAGGAGCAAAATATAATTCAAAGGGTTGCAAGGAGGCAGCTGCGCGATGCATCGAATCCCCTTGAGTTACCACAATCATTGTAAGTGCAAAATATACAAGTTTACATATTCTAGTTTAAATTTAAAAATTTTTTCTGTTATAGGTTTCAAAAATATTTCAGGGTCAACAAAAGTGCTTTCCTTTATTTACTAGGAGTGCTTACATCGCACTCTCAACCCGCTAAAAAGATTTCTGCAGTTGCCCCTATTGTGAAACTAAGTGGTTGCTTACGCTTTTTTGCCGAAGGTGGGTACCAGACTGGTATTGGGAAGGATAGCGACGTGTCTTTGGCTCAGCCCACTTTCAGTAAAGTGCTCGCAGAGGTGGTCGACCTTTTTGAAGAACACCTTTGTTCCGTGTGGATAAAAATGCCCACAACTACGGAGGAAAAAAGAAGAATTGCATTGGCTTTTTATATGAAGCATAACATTCCAGGCGTTATCGGATGCGTTGATGGAACGCACATAAAAATCATTGCCCCCGCTGAAAACAAGCACCTTTATTACAATAGAAAAGGAAACTATAGTTTGAATGCTATGCTGGTAAAACAAAATTTCCATTTTATGAATTTCGAACAAATATTTACAAAATATTTTTAGCTTTGCGATCATGAACTAAGAATTCGATATGTGGACGCAACTCATCCTGGCGCTTGTCACGACTCTTTTATATGGACTACCAGTGAAGTTAGAGCCCACTTTGAAAATAAATATTTGGAAGGAATAGATAACTTTTGGCTTTTAGGTAAACCCAGTTATAAGATGTGAACAAAATACCACAATTAATTTTTATTGTACAATTAGGTGATGCAGGTTATCCTTTGGAACCATGGCTTTTGACGCCTCATCGTACTCCAGAGGATGGCACCCCAGAAATGCGATTCAATGAGGTACACTCAAAGTGCCGCAACATAATTGAAAGGACCAATGGGGTATTGAAAAACCGGTGGAGATGTATTCTGGGTGCAAGGGAACTTCATTACTGTCCAGAGAAGGCGGCGAAAATTGTAAACGTATGTTGTGCCCTACACAACATATGTTTACACTACAAAATAAGTGAAGAACCATATGCTTCTTTCAATGAAATAAACATTCAGCAAGAGGAAATCATTTCGACACCGTCGACGCATTATCTAGCTACAGCTCAGTCTGTTAGAACTAACATTGGAAGCTCACTTTAAAACATCGGTATTACATGTTACTAAATTATTTATTTTTTAAAAAAAGGCCACTTCTTGGAAAACAATAAAAAAAAGGAAACAATAAAAACTAAAACAAGTAAAAAAATATTGCAAAATTCATTTTATCTTAAAACTACAGTTGGTCCCTTTCTAAAGGGTTTCCTTCACCTCTGCGATTTGAAGCTGCAAATTATTTTTTTCTATTTTGTATTCCACTTCCCTAGCTCTCATTTGTTCCATGAAAGCGTGGTGGCGACGCATTTCGTCAATTTCATGTTTCTTAATTTTTTCCATTTCTTGGAAATGTTTGCATTGTTGCTCGTTCATTTTATCGAGGCACTTGTAAATTCTTCTGACACTCTGCTGCTGCTCCTTCATGTCCACTACTGCTTTTTTTAGAGTCTCTAACAATTCCCTTTGTATGGCAAGTTCAGCTTTTAATGCATCGGATGGACTCTCTGAGTATTCCTTCGACGTAGCAGCCTTCGACTTGGGAATGGGGTTCGGCTTTCCACTGCATTTGGGTGCTATAGAATCTTGAAGATCCTCCTCTTGTAGAACTTCCGCCACAGCATTTTCCAAGAAAACTGTTTCAGCCGTTGGCTCTGGAAGTTGTATCTGCTCTTTCGTACATCCCAGGCCGAATTTGTTTACAGGCACACCTTCAACAGAAGTTTTCATCCCAATTATATTATAAATTGTCTGTTCAGATGACGAAAATTTGTTTTCCTTGTTTGGACCTCCGCCTGTACCCTTTTGGTATTGTAAATTTTGGGCGGCCTTCTGCCGCACGTATTTTTTTTGATCAGCCCACACCTGAAAATAAAATTAAAGTATTTAGTGTTATTTCTAATTTTTTATTGAAACATGCAAATTTACCTTTTTCCACTCGGTAATGTTTTTAACTGGAGGACCTAATGTATTTAATTCGGCTTCAGCTTTCCGCCAGAATCTTTGGAGTTCCTCCTTTCCTCCCTTAAAAAATCCGCGTGCAATCTCTGCATTAGCCTCCATTAAGGTCAACAAGTGTTGCAATTGTTGTTTATTCGAACTCTTTGACCTAAAAAAATGCTTAAGCCATTGTTTTTTAATTTTTTTAAATTAAATACTTACATTTTTGCACAAGCTCCCTTCAAAATAGTTGGTGAAAAAACTCGAATGAAATTTTAACCGCCGTTCCCTTTTTTACATATTCAGAATGCCTACTTTTTTCCCGTCGTGTTTTTTCCCTTTTTCGAAATTCATTTAGAATAGGGGGAAAGAGAAATGTGAAAAAATCCGAGGGGAATTTTAATTCACAATAGGAGGAAAGGGAAAAGGGAAAAATCTCCTGCGGAATGACCATTCATAATTGGGCTGATAATAGATGAGATCAGTAGGAAACATATTGTAGATGAGAACAGTAGGAAACATATAGTAGATGAGAACAGTAGGAAACATATAGTAGATGAGAACAGTAGGAAACATATAGTAGATGAGTAGGAAACATATAGTAGATGAGAACAGTAGGAAACATATAGTAGATGAGAACAGTAGGAAACATATAGTAGATGAGAACAGTAGGAAACATATAGTAGATGAAAACAGTAGGAAACATACAGTAGATGAGAACAGTAGGAAACATATAGTAGATGAGAACAGTAGGAAACATATAGTAGATGAGAACAGTAGGAAACATATAGTAGATGAGAACAGTAGGAACCATATAGTAGATGAGAACAGTTGGAAACATATAGTAGATGAGAACAGTAAGAAACATATATTAGATGAGAACAGTAGGAAACATATAGTAGATGAGAACAGTTGGAAACATATGTATAGTAGATGAGAACAGTAGGAAACATATAGTAGATGAGAAAAGTAGGAAACATATAGTAGATGAGAACAGTAGGTAACATATAGTAGATGAGAACAGTAGGAAACATATAGTAGATGAGAACAGTAGGAAACATATAGTTGATGAGAACAGTAGGAAAAATATAGTAGATGAGAACAGTAGGAAACATATAGTAGATGAGAAGAGTAGGAAACATATAGTAGATGAGAACAGTAGGAAACATATAGTAGATGAGAACAGTAGGAAACTTATAGTAGATGAGAACAGTAGGAAACATATAGTAGAAGAGAACAGTAGGAAACATATAGTAGATGAGAACGGTACGAAACATATAGTAGATGAGAACAGTAGGAAACATATAGTAGATGAGAACAGTAGGAAACATATAGTAGATGAGAACAGTAGGAAACATATAGTAGATGAGAACAGTAGGAAACATATAGTAGATGAGAACAGTAGGAAACATATAGTAGATGAGAACAGTGGGAAACATATAGTAGATGAGAAAAGTAGGAAACATACAGTAGATGAGAACAGTAGGAAACATATAGTAGATGAGAACAGTAGGAAACATATAGTAGTTGAGAACAGTAGGAAACATGTAGTAGATGAGAACAGTAGGAAACATATAGTAGATGAGAACAGTAGGAAACATATAGTAGATGAGAACAGTAGGAAACATATAGTAGATGAGAACAGTAGGAAACATATAGTAGATGAGAACAGTAGGAAACATATAGTAGATGAGAACAGTAGGAAACATATAGTAGATGAGAACAGTAGGAAACATATAGTAGATGAGAACAGTAGGAAACATACAGTAGATGAGAACAGTAGGAAACATATAGTAGATGAGAACAGTAGGAAACATATAGTAGATGAGAACAGTAGGAAACATATAGTAGATGAGAACAGTAGGAACCATATAGTAGATGAGAACAGTTGGAAACATATAGTAGATGAGAACAGTAAGAAACATATATTAGATGAGAACAGTAGGAAACATATAGTAGATGAGAACAGTAGGAAACATATAGTAGATGAGAACAGTAGGAAACATATAGTAGATGAGAACAGTAGGAAACATATAGTAGATGAGAACAGTTGGAAACATATGTATAGAAGATGAGAACAGTAGGAAACATATAGTAGATGAGAAAAGTAGGAAACATATAGTAGATGAGAACAGTAGGAAACATATAGTAGATGAGAACAGTAGGAAACATATAGTAGTTGAGAACAGTAGGAAACATATAGTAGATGAGAAGAGTGGGAAACATATAGTAGAAGAGAAAAGTAGGAAACATACAGTAGATGAGAACAGTAGGAAACATATAGTAGATGAGAACAGTAGGAAACATATAGTAGTTGAGAACAGTAGGAAACATGTAGTAGATGAGAACAGTAGGAAACATATAGTAGATGAGAACAGTAGGAAACATATAGTAGATGAGAACAGTAGGAAACATATAGTAGATGAGAACAGTAGGAAACATATAGTAGATGAGAACAGTGGGAAACATATAGTAGATGAGAAAAGTAGGAAACATACAGTAGATGAGAACAGTAGGAAACATATAGTAGATGAGAACAGTAGGAAACATATAGTAGTTGAGAACAGTAGGAAACATGTAGTAGATGAGAACAGTAGGAAACATATAGTAGATGAGAACAGTAGGAAACATATAGTAGATGAGAACAGTAGGAAACATATAGTAATGAGAACAGTAGGAAACATATAGTAGATGAGAACAGTAGGAAACATATAGTAGATGAGAACAGTACGAAACATATAGTAGATGAGAACAGTAGGAAACATATAGTAGATGAGAACAGTAGGAAACATATAGTAGATGAGAACAGTAGGAAACATATAGTAGATGAGAACAGTAGGAAACATATAGTAGATGAGAACAGTGGGAAACATATAGTAGATGAGAAAACTAGGAAACATACAGTAGATGAGAACAGTAGGAAACATATAGTAGATGAGAACAGTAGGAAACATATAGTAGTTGAGAACAGTAGGAAACATGTAGTAGATGAGAACAGTAGGAAACATATAGTAGATGAGAACAGTAGGAAACATATAGTAGATGAGAACAGTAGGAAACATATAGTAATGAGAACAGTAGGAAACATATAGTAGATGAGAACAGTAGGAAACATATAGTAGATGAGAACAGTAGGAAACATATAGTAGATGAGAACAGTAGGAAACATATAGTAGATGAGAACAGTAGGAAACATACAGTAGATGAGAACAGTTGGAAACATATAGTAGATGAGAACAGTAGGAAACATATAGTAGATGAGAACAGTAGGAAACATATAGTAGATGAGAACAGTAGGAACCATATAGTAGATGAGAACAGTTGGAAACATATAGTAGATGAGAACAGTAAGAAACATATATTAGATGAGAACAGTAGGAAACATATAGTAGATGAGAACAGTAGGAAACATATAGTAGATGAGAACAGTAGGAAACATATAGTAGATGAGAACAGTAGGAAACATATAGTAGATGAGAACAGTTGGAAACATATGTATAGTAGATGAGAACAGTAGGAAACATATAGTAGATGAGAAAAGTAGGAAACATATAGTAGATGAGAACAGTAGGAAACATATAGTAGATGAGAACAGTAGGAAACATATAGTAGATGAGAACAGTAGGAAACATATAGTTGATGAGAACAGTAGGAAAAATATAGTAGATGAGAACAGTAGGAAACATATAGTAGATGAGAAGAGTAGGAAACATATAGTAGATGAGAACAGTAGGAAACATATAGTAGATGAGAACATTAGGAAACTTATAGTAGATGAGAACAGTAGGAAACATATAGTAGAAGAGAACAGTAGGAAACATATAGTAGATGAGAACAGTACGAAACATATAGTAGATGAGAACAGTAGGAAACATATAGTAGATGAGAACAGTAGGAAACATATAGTAGATGAGAACAGTAGGAAACATATAGTAGATGAGAACAGTATGAAACATATAGTAGATGAGAACAGTAGGAAACATATAGTAGATGAGAACAGTGGGAAACATATAGTAGATGAGAAAAGTAGGAAACATACAGTAGATGAGAACAGTAGGAAACATATAGTAGATGAGAACAGTAGGAAACATATAGTAGTTGAGAACAGTAGGAAACATGTAGTAGATGAGAACAGTAGGAAACATATAGTAGATGAGAACAGTAGGAAACATATAGTAGATGAGAACAGTAGGAAACATATAGTAATGAGAACAGTAGGAAACATATAGTAGATGAGAACAGTAGGAAACATATAGTAGATGAGAACAGTAGGAAACATATAGTAGATGAGAACAGTAGGACACATGTAGTAGATGAGAACAGTAGGAAACATATTGTAGATGAGAACAGTATGAAACATATAGTAGATGAGAACAGTAGGAAACAAATAGTAGATGAGAACAGTAGGAAACATATAGTAGATGAGAACAGTAGGAAACATATAGTAGAAGAGAACAGTAGGAAACATATAGTAGAAGAGAACAGTAGGAAACATATAGTAGAAGAGAAGAGTAGGAAACATATAGTAGATTGGAACAGTAGGAAACATATAGTAGATTGGAACAGTAGGAAACATATAGTAGATGAGAACAGTAGGAAACATATAGTAGATGAGAACAGTAGGAAACATACAGTAGATGAGAACAGTAGGAAACATATAGTAGATGAGAACAGTAGGAAACATATAGTAGATGAGAACAGTAGGAAACATATAGTAGATGAGAACAGTTGGAAACATATAGTAGATGAGAACAGTAAGAAACATATATTAGATGAGAACAGTAGGAAACATATAGTAGATGAGAACAGTAGGAAACATATAGTAGATGAGAACAGTAGGAAACATATAGTAGATGAGAACAGTAGGAAACATATAGTAGATGAGAACAGTAGGAAACATATAGTAGATGAGAACAGTTGGAAACATATGTATAGTAGATGAGAACAGTAGGAAACATATAGTAGATGAGAACAGTAGGAAACATATAGTAGATGAGAAAAGTAGGAAACATATAGTAGATGAGAACAGTAGGAAACATATAGTAGATGAGAACAGTAGGAAACATATAGTTGATGAGAACAGTAGGAAACATATAGTAGATGAGAACAGTAGGAAACATATAGTAAATGAGAAGAGTAGGAAACATATAGTAGATGAGAACAGTAGGAAACATATAGTAGATGAGAACAGTAGGAAACTTATAGTAGATGAGAACAGTAGGAAACATATAGTAGAAGAGAACAGTAGGAAACATATAGTAGATGAGAACAGTACGAAACATATAGTAGATGAGAACAGTAGGAAACATATAGTAGATGAGAACAGTAGGAAACATATAGTAGATGAGAACAGTAGGAAACATATAGTAGATGAGAACCGTAGGAAACATATAGTAGATGAGAACAGTAGGAAACATATAGTAGATGAGAACAGTTGGAAACATATAGTAGATGAGAACAGTAGGAAACATATAGTAGATAAGAACAGTAGGAAACATATAGTAGATGAGAAAAGTAGGAAACATACAGTAGCTGAGAACAGTAGGAAACATATAGTAGATGAGAACAGTAGGTAACATATAGTAGTTGAGAACAGTAGGAAACATATAGTAGATGAGAACAGTAGGAAACATATAGTAGATGAGAACAGTAGGAAACATATAGTAGATGAGAACAGTAGGAAACATATAGTAATGAGAACAGTAGGAAACATATAGTAGATGAAAACAGTAGGAAACATATAGTAGATGAGAACAGTAGGAAACATATAGTAGATGAGAACAGTTGGAAAAATATAGTAGATGAGAACAGTAGGAAACATATAATAGATGAGAACAGTAGGAAACATATTGTAGATGAGAACAGTAGGAAACATATAGTAGATGAGTACAGTAGGAAACATATAGTAGATGAGAACAGTAGGAAACATATAGTAGATGAGAACAGTAGGAAACATATTGTAGATGAGAACAGTATGAAACATATAGTAGCTGAGAACAGTAGGAAACATATAGTAGATGAGAACAGTAGGAAACATATAGTAGATGAGAACAGTAGGAAACATATAGTAGATGAGAACAGTAGGAAACATATAGTAGATGAGAACAGTAGGAAACATATAGTAGATGAGAACAGTATGAAACATATAGTAGATGAGAACAGTAGGAAACATATAGTAGATGAGAACAGTGGGAAACATATAGTAGATGAGAAAAGTAGGAAACATACAGTAGATGAGAACAGTAGGAAACATATAGTAGATGAGAACAGTAGGAAACATATAGTAGATGAGAACAGTAGGAAACATATAGTAGTTGGAACAGTAGGAAACATATAGTAGATGAGAACAGTAGGAAACATATAGTAGATGAGAACAGTAGGAAACATATAGTAGATGAGAACAGTAGGAAACATATAGTAATGAGAACAGTAGGAAACATATAGTAGATGAAAACAGTAGGAAACATATAGTAGATGAGAACAGTAGGAAACATATAGTAGATGAGAACAGTTGGAAAAATATAGTAGATGAGAACAGTAGGAAACATATAATAGATGAGAACAGTAGGAAACATATTGTAGATGAGAACAGTAGGAAACATATAGTAGATGAGTACAGTAGGAAACATATAGTAGATGAGAACAGTAGGAAACATATAGTAGATGAGAACAGTAGGAAACATATTGTAGATGAGAACAGTATGAAACATATAGTAGCTGAGAACAGTAGGAAACATATAGTAGATGAGAACAGTAGGAAACATATAGTAGATGAGAACAGTAGGAAACATATAGTAGATGAGAACAGTAGGAAACATATAGTAGATGAGAACAGTAGGAAACATATAGTAGATGAGAACAGTATGAAACATATAGTAGATGAGAACAGTAGGAAACATATAGTAGATGAGAACAGTGGGAAACATATAGTAGATGAGAAAAGTAGGAAACATACAGTAGATGAGAACAGTAGGAAACATATAGTAGATGAGAACAGTAGGAAACATATAGTAGTTGAGAACAGTAGGAAACATGTAGTAGATGAGAACAGTAGGAAACATATAGTAGATGAGAACAGTAGGAAACATATAGTAGATGAGAACAGTAGGAAACATATAGTAGATGAGAACAGTAGGAAACATATAGTAGATGAGAACAGTGGGAAACATATAGTAGATGAGAAAAGTAGGAAACATACAGTAGATGAGAACAGTAGGAAACATATAGTAGATGAGAACAGTAGGAAACATATAGTAGTTGAGAACAGTAGGAAACATGTAGTAGATGAGAACAGTAGGAAACATATAGTAGATGAGAACAGTAGGAAACATATAGTAGATGAGAACAGTAGGAAACATATAGTAGATGAGAACAGTAGGAAACATATAGTAGATGAGAACAGTAGGAAACATACAGTAGATGAGAACAGTAGGAAACATATAGTAGATGAGAACAGTAGGAAACATATAGTAGATGAGAACAGTGGGAAACATATAGTAGATGAGAAAAGTAGGAAACATACAGTAGATGAGAACAGTAGGAAACATATAGTAGATGAGAACAGTAGGAAACATATAGTAGTTGAGAACAGTAGGAAACATGTAGTAGATGAGAACAGTAGGAAACATATAGTAGATGAGAACAGTAGGAAACATATAGTAGATGAGAACAGTAGGAAACATATAGTAATGAGAACAGTAGGTAACATATAGTAGATGAGAACAGTAGGAAACATATAGTAGATGAGAACAGTAGGAAACATATAGTAGATGAGAACAGTAGGAAACATATAGTAGATGAGAACAGTAGGAAACATATAGTAGTTGAGAACAGTAGGAAACATGTAGTAGATGAGAACAGTAGGAAACATATAGTAGATGAGAACAGTAGGAAACATATAGTAGATGAGAACAGTAGGAAACATATAGTAATGAGAACAGTAGGTAACATATAGTAGATGAGAACAGTAGGAAACATATAGTAGATGAGAACAGTAGGAAACATATAGTAGATGAGAACAGTAGGAAACATATAGTAGATGAGAACAGTAGGAAACATACAGTAGATGAGAACAGTAGGAAACATATAGTAGATGAGTACAGTAGGAGACATATAGTAGAAGAGAACAGTAGGAAACATATAGTAGAAGAGAACAGTAGGAAACATATAGTAGAAGAGAAGAGTAGGAAACATATAGTAGATTGGAACAGTAGGAAACATATAGTAGATTGGAACAGTAGGAAACATATAGTAGATGAGAACAGTAGGAAACATATAGTAGATGAGAACAGTAGGAAACATACAGTAGATGAGAACAGTAGGAAACATATAGTAGATGAGAACAGTAGGAAACATATAGTAGATGAGAACAGTAGGAAACATAAAGTAGATGAGAACAGTTGGAAACATATAGTAGATGAGAACAGTAAGAAACATATATTAGATGAGAACAGTAGGAAACATATAGTAGATGAGAACAGTAGGAAATATATAGTAGATGAGAACAGTAGGAAACATATAGTAGATGAGAACAGTAGGAAACATATAGTAGATGAGAACAGTAGGAAA
The DNA here is from genome assembly GCA_963930755.1 of Eudasyphora cyanicolor. NCBI lineage: Eukaryota > Metazoa > Arthropoda > Insecta > Diptera > Muscidae > Eudasyphora > Eudasyphora cyanicolor. The sequence continues at coordinate 78,218,686 of OZ005738.1, forward strand.
CATATAGTAGATGAGAACAGTTGGAAACATATGTATAGTAGATGAGAACAGTAGGAAACATATAGTAGATGAGAACAGTAGGAAACATATAGTAGATGAGAAAAGTAGGAAACATATAGTAGATGAGAACAGTAGGAAACATATAGTAGATGAGAACAGTAGGAAACATATAGTTGATGAGAACAGTAGGAAACATATAGTAGATGAGAACAGTAGGAAACATATAGTAAATGAGAAGAGTAGGAAACATATAGTAGATGAGAACAGTAGGAAACATATAGTAGATGAGAACAGTACGAAACTTATAGTAGATGAGAACAGTAGGAAACATATAGTAGAAGAGAACAGTAGGAAACATATAGTAGATGAGAACAGTACGAAACATATAGTAGATGAGAACAGTAGGAAACATATAGTAGATGAGAACAGTAGGAAACATATAGTAGATGAGAACAGTAGGAAACATATAGTAGATGAGAACAGTTGGAAACATATAGTAGATGAGAACAGTAGGAAACATATAGTAGATGAGAACAGTAGGAAACATATAGTAGATGAGAAAAGTAGGAAACATACAGTAGATGAGAACAGTAGGAAACATATAGTAGATGAGAACAGTAGGTAACATATAGTAGTTGAGAACAGTAGGAAACATATAGTAGATGAGAACAGTAGGAAACATATAGTAGATAAGAACAGTAGGAAACATATAGTAGATGAGAACAGTAGGAAACATATAGTAGATGAAAACAGTAGGAAACATATAGTAGATGAGAACAGTAGGAAACATATAGTAGATGAGAACAGTTGGAAAAATATAGTAGATGAGAACAGTAGGAAACATATAATAGATGAGAACAGTAGGAAACATATTGTAGATGAGAACAGTAGGAAACATATAGTAGATGAGAACAGTAGGAAACATATAGTAGATGAAAACAGTAGGAAACATATAGTAGATGAGAACAGTAGGAAACATATAGTAGATGAGAACAGTTGGAAAAATATAGTAGATGAGAACAGTAGGAAACATATAATAGATGAGAACAGTAGGAAACATATTGTAGATGAGAACAGTAGGAAACATATAGTAGATGAGAACAGTAGGAAACATATAGTAGATGAGAACAGTAGGAAACATATAGTAGATGAGAACAGTAGGAAACATATAGTAATGAGAACAGTAGGAAACATATAGTAGATGAAAACAGTAGGAAACATATAGTAGATGAGAACAGTAGGAAACATATAGTAGATGAGAACAGTTGGAAACATATAGTAGATGAGAACAGTAGGAAACATATAGTAGATGAGAACAGTAGGAAACATATAGTAGATGAGAACAGTAGGAAACATATAGTAGATGAGAACAGTAGGAAACATATAGTAGATGAGAACAGTAGGAAACATATAGTAGATGAGAACAGTAGGAAACATATTGTAGATGAGAACAGTAGGAAACATATAGAAGATGAGAACAATAGGAAACATATAGTAGATGAGAACAGTTGAAAACATATAGTAGATGAGAACAGTAGGAAACATATAGTAGATGAGAACAGTAGGAAACATATAGTAGATGAGAACAGTAGGAAACACATAGTAGATGAGAACAGTAGGAAACATATAGTAGATGAGAACAGTTGGAAACATATAGTAGATGAGAACAGTAGGAAACATATAGTAGATGAGAACAGTAGGAAACATATAGTAGATGAGAACAGTAGGAAACATATAGTAGATGAGAACAGTAGGAAACATATAGTAGATGAGAACAGAAGGAAACATATAGTAGATGAGAACAGTAGGAAACATATAGTAGATGAGAACAGTAGGAAACATATGGTAGATGAGAAAAGTAGGAAACATATAGTAGATGAGAAAAGTAGGAAACATATAGTAGATGAGAACAGTAGGAAACATATAGTAGATGAGAACAGTAGGAAACATATAGTAGATGAGAACAGTGGGAGACATATAGTAGATGAGAACAGTAGGAAACATATAGTAGATGAGAACAGTATGAAACATATAGTAGATGAGAACAGTAGGAAACATATAGTAGATGAGAACAGTAGGAAACATATAGTAGATGTGAACAGTAGGAAACATATAGTAGATGAGAACAGTAGGAAATATATAGTAGATAGGAACAGTAGGAAACATATAGTAGATGAGAAACATATAGTAGAAGAGAAGAGTAGGAAGCATATAGTAGATGAGAACAGTAGGAAACATATAGTAGATGAGAACAGTAGGAAACATATAGTAGATGAGAACAGTAGGAAACATATAGTAGATGAGAACAGTAGGAAACATATAGTAGATGAGAACAGTAGGAAACATATAGTAGATGAGAACAGTAGGAACCATATAGTAGATGAGAACAGTTGGAAACATATAGTAGATGAGAACAGTAAGAAACATATATTAGATGAGAACAGTAGGAAACATATAGTAGATGAGAACAGTAGGAAACATATAGTAGATGAGAACAGTAGGAAACATATAGTAGATGAGAACAGTAGGAAACATATAGTAGATGAGAACAGTTGGAAACAGATGTATAGTAGATGAGAACAGTAGGAAACATATAGTAGATGAGAACAGTAGGAAACATACAGTAGATGAGAACAGTAGGAAACATATAGTAGATGAGAACAGTAGGAAACATATAGTAGATGAGAACAGTAGGAAACATATAGTAGATGAGAACAGTAGGAACCATATAGTAGATGAAACATATAGTAGATGAGAACAGTAAGAAACATATATTAGATGAGAACAGTAGGAAACATATAGTAGATGAGAACAGTAGGAAACATATAGTAGATGAGAACAGTAGGAAACATATAGTAGATGAGAACAGTAGGAAACATATAGTAGATGAGAACAGTAGGAAACATATAGTAGATGAGAACAGTTGGAAACATATGTATAGTAGATGAGAACAGTAGGAAACATATAGTAGACGAGAACAGTAGGAAACATATAGTAGATGAGAAAAGTAGGAAACATATAGTAGATGAGAACAGTAGGAAACATATAGTAGATGAGAACAGTAGGAAACATATAGTTGATGAGAACAGTAGGAAACATATAGTAGATGAGAACAGTAGGAAACATATAGTAGATGAGAAGAGTAGGAAACATATAGTAGATGAGAACAGTAGGAAACATATAGTAGATGAGAACAGTAGGAAACTTATAGTAGATGAGAACAGTAGGAAACATATAGTAGAAGAGAACAGTAGGAAACATATAGTAGATGAGAACAGTACGAAACATATAGTAGATGAGAACAGTAGGAAACATATAGTAGATGAGAACAGTAGGAAACATATAGTAGATGAGAACAGTAGGAAACATATAGTAGATGAGCACAGTAGGAAACATATAGTAGATGAGAACAGTAGGAAACATATAGTAGATGAGAACAGTGGGAAACATATAGTAGATGAGAACAGTAGGAAACATACAGTAGATGAGAACAGTAGGAAACATATAGTAGATGAGAACAGTAGGAAACATATAGTAGTTGAGAACAGTAGGAAACATGTAGTAGATGAGAACAGTAGGAAACATATAGTAGATGAGAACAGTAGGAAACATATAGCAGATGAGAACAGTAGGAAACAAATAGTAATGAGAACAGTAGGAAACATATAGTAGATGAAAACAGTAGGAAACATATAGTAGATGAGAACAGTAGGAAACATATAGTAGATGAGAACAGTTGGAAACATATAGTAGATGAGAACAGTAGGAAACATATAATAGATGAGAACAGTAGGAAACATATAGTAGATGAGAACAGTAGGAAACATATAGTAGATGAGAACAGTAGGAAACATATAGTAGATGAGAACAGTAGGAAACATATAGTAGATGAGAACAGTAGGAAACATATTGTAGATGAGAACAGTATGAAACATATAGTAGATGAGAACAGTAGGAAACATATAGTAGATGAGAACAGTAGGAAACATATAGTAGATGAGAACAGTAGGAAACATATAGTAGATGAGAACAGTAGGAAACATATAGTAGATGAGAACAGTAGGAAACATATAGTAGATGAGAACAGTAGGAACCATATAGTAGATGAGAACAGTTGGAAACATATAGTAGATGAGAACAGTAAGAAACATATATTAGATGAGAATAGTAGGAAACATATAGTAGATGAGAACAGTAGGAAACATATAGTAATGAGAACAGTAGGAAACATATAGTAGATGAAAACAGTAGGAAACATATAGTAGATGAGAACAGTAGGAAACATATAGTAGATGAGAACAGTTGGAAACATATAGTAGATGAGAACAGTAGGAAACATATAATAGATGAGAACAGTAGGAAACATATAGTAGATGATAACAGTAGGAAACATATAGTAGATGAGAACAGTAGGAAACATATAGTAGATTGGAACAGTAGGAAACATATAGTAGATGAGAACAGTAGGAAACATACAGTAGATGAGAACAGTAGGAAACATACAGTAGATGAGAACAGTAGGAAACATATAGTAGATGAGAACAGTAGGAAACATATAGTAGATGAGAACAGTAGGAAACATATAGTAGATGAGAACAGTAGGAACCATATAGTAGATGAGAACAGTTGGAAACATATAGTAGATGAGAACAGTAAGAAACATATATTAGATGAGAATAGTAGGAAACATATAGTAGATGAGAACAGTAGGAAACATATAGTAGATGAGAACAGTAGGAAACATATAGTAGATGAGAACAGTAGGAAACATATAGTAGACGAGAACAGTAGGAAACATATAGTAGATGAGAACAGTTGGAAACATATGTATAGTAGATGAGAACAGTAGGAAACATATAGTAGATGAGAACAGTAGGAAACATATAGTAGATGAGAAAAGTAGGAAACATATAGTAGATGAGAACAGTAGGAAACATATAGTAGATGAGAACAGTAGGAAACATATAGTTGATGAGAACAGTAGGAAACATATAGTAGATGAGAACAGTAGGAAACATATAGTAAATGAGAAGAGTAGGAAACATATAGTAGATGAGAACAGTAGGAAACATATAGTAGATGAGAACAGTAGGAAACTTATAGTAGATGAGAACAGTAGGAAACATATAGTAGATGAGAACAGTAGGAAACATATAGTAGATGAGAACAGTACGAAACATATAGTAATGAGAACAGTAGGTAACATATAGTAGATGAGAACAGTAGGAAACATATAGTAGATGAGAACAGTAGGAAACATATAGTTGATGAGAACAGTAGGAAACATATAGTAGATGAGAACAGTAGGAAACATATAGTAAATGAGAAGAGTAGGAAACATATAGTAGATGAGAACAGTAGGAAACATATAGTAGTTGAGAACAGTAGGAAACATGTAGTAGATGAGAACAGTAGGAAACATATAGTAGATGAGAACAGTAGGAAACATATAGTAGATGAGAACAGTAGGAAACATATAGTAATGAGAACAGTAGGTAACATATAGTAGATGAGAACAGTAGGAAACATATAGTAGATGAGAACAGTAGGAAACATATAGTAGATGAGAACAGTAGGAAACATATAGTAGATGAGAACAGTAGGAAACATACAGTAGATGAGAACAGTAGGAAACATATAGTAGATGAGAACAGTAGGAAACATATAATAGAAGAGAACAGTAGGAAACATATAGTAGAAGAGAACAGTAGGAAACATATAGTAGAAGAGAAGAGTAGGAAACATATAGTAGATTGGAACAGTAGGAAACATATAGTAGATTGGAACAGTAGGAAACATATAGTAGATGAGAACAGTAGGAAACATATAGTAGATGAGAACAGTAGGAAACATACAGTAGATGAGAACAGTAGGAAACATATAGTAGATGAGAACAGTAGGAAACATATAGTAGATGAGAACAGTAGGAAACATAAAGTAGATGAGAACAGTTGGAAACATATAGTAGATGAGAACAGTAAGAAACATATATTAGATGAGAACAGTAGGAAACATATAGTAGATGAGAACAGTAGGAAATATATAGTAGATGAGAACAGTAGGAAACATATAGTAGATGAGAACAGTAGGAAACATATAGTAGATGAGAACCGTAGGAAACATATAGTAGATGAGAACAGTTGGAAACATATGTATAGTAGATGAGAACAGTAGGAAACATATAGTAGATGAGAACAGTAGGAAACATATAGTAGATGAGAAAAGTAGGAAACATATAGTAGATGAGAACAGTAGGAAACATATAGTAGATGAGAACAGTAGGAAACATATAGTTGATGAGAACAGTAGGAAACATATAGTAGATGAGAACAGTAGGAAACATATAGTAAATGAGAAGAGTAGGAAACATATAGTAGATGAGAACAGTAGGAAACATATAGTAGATGAGAACAGTAGGAAACTTATAGTAGATGAGAACAGTAGGAAACATATAGTAGAAGAGAACAGTAGGAAACATATAGTAGATGAGAACAGTACGAAACATATAGTAGATGAGAACAGTAGGAAACATATAGTAGATGAGAACAGTAGGAAACATATAGTAGATGAGAACAGTAGGAAACATATAGTAGATGAGAACAGTAGGAAACATATAGTAGATGAGAACAGTAGGAAACATATAGTAGATGAGAACAGTTGGAAACATATAGTAGATGAGAACAGTAGGAAACATATAGTAGATGAGAACAGTAGGAAACATATAGTAGATGAGAAAAGTAGGAAACATACAGTAGATGAGAACAGTAGGAAACATATAGTAGATGAGAACAGTAGGTAACATATAGTAGTTGAGAACAGTAGGAAACATATAGTAGATGAGAACAGTAGGAAACATATAGTAGATAAGAACAGTAGGAAACATATAGTAGATGAGAACAGTAGGAAACATATAGTAATGAGAACAGAAGGAAACATATAGTAGATGAGAAAAGTAGGAAACATACAGTAGATGAGAACAGTAGGAAACATATAGTAGATGAGAACAGTAGGTAACATATAGTAGTTGAGAACAGTAGGAAACATATAGTAGATGAGAACAGTAGGAAACATATAGTAGATAAGAACAGTAGGAAACATATAGTAGATGAGAACAGTAGGAAACATATAGTAATGAGAACAGAAGGAAACATATAGTAGATGAAAACAGTAGGAAACATATAGTAGATGAGAACAGTAGGAAACATATAGTAGATGAGAACAGTTGGAAAAATATAGTAGATGAGAACAGTAGGAAACATATAATAGATGAGAACAGTAGGAAACATATTGTAGATGAGAACAGTAGGAAACATATAGTAGATGAGTACAGTAGGAAACATATAGTAGATGAGAACAGTAGGAAACATATAGTAGATGAGAACAGTAGGAAACATATTGTAGATGAGAACAGTATGAAACATATAGTAGCTGAGAACAGTAGGAAACATATAGTAGATGAGAACAGTAGGAAACATATAGTAGATGAGAACAGTAGGAAACATATGGTAGATGAGAACAGTAGGAAACATATAGTAGATGAGAACAGTAGGAAACATATAGTAGATGAGAACAGTAGGAAACATATAGTAGATGAGAACAGTATGAAACATATAGTAGATGAGAACAGTAGGAAACATATAGTAGATGAGAACAGTAGGAAACATATAGTAGATGAGAACAGTAGGAAACATATAGTAGATGAGAACAGTAGGAAACATATAGTAGATGAGAACAGTAGGAAACATATAGTAGATGAGAACAGTAGGAAACATATAGTAGATGAGAACAGTAGGAAACATATAGTAGATGAGAACAGTAGGAAACATATAGTAGATGAGAACAGTAGGAAACATATTGTAGATGAGAACAGTAGGAAACATATAGAAGATGAGAACAATAGGAAACATATAGTAGATGAGAACAGTTGAAAACATATAGTAGATGAGAACAGTAGGAAACATATAGTAGATGAGAACAGTAGGAAACATATAGTAGATGAGAACAGTAGGAAACACATAGTAGATGAGAACAGTAGGAAACATATAGTAGATGAGAACAGTAGGAAACATATAGTAGATGAGAACAGTAGGAAACATATAGTAGATGAGAACAGTAGGAAACATATAGTAGATGAGAACAGTAGGAAACATATAGTAGATGAGAACAGTAGGAAACATATAGTAGATGAGAACAGAAGGAAACATATAGTAGATGAGAACAGTAGGAAACATATAGTAGATGAGAACAGTAGGAAACATATAGTAGATGAGAAAAGTAGGAAACATATAGTAGATGAGAAAAGTAGGAAACATATAGTAGATGAGAACAGTAGGAAACATATAGTAGATGAGAACAGTAGGAAACATATAGTAGATGAGAACAGTAGGAGACATATAGTAGATGAGAACAGTAGGAAACATATAGTAGATGAGAACAGTATGAAACATATAGTAGATGAGAACAGTAGGAAACATATAGTAGATGAGAACAGTAGGAAACATATAGTAGATGTGAACAGTAGGAAACATATAGTAGATGAGAACAGTAGGAAATATATAGTAGATAGGAACAGTAGGAAACATATAGTAGATGAGAAACATATAGTAGAAGAGAAGAGTAGGAAACATATAGTAGATGAGAACAGTAGGAAACATATAGTAGATGAGAACAGTAGGAAACATATAGTAGATGAGAACAGTAGGAAACATATAGTAGATGAGAACAGTAGGAAACATATAGTAGATGAGAACAGTAGGAACCATATAGTAGATGAGAACAGTTGGAAACATATAGTAGATGAGAACAGTAAGAAACATATATTAGATGAGAACAGTAGGAAACATATAGTAGATGAGAACAGTAGGAAACATATAGTAGATGAGAACAGTAGGAAACATATAGTAGATGAGAACAGTAGGAAACATATAGTAGATGAGAACAGTTGGAAACAGATGTATAGTAGATGAGAACAGTAGGAAACATATAGTAGATGAGAACAGTAGGAAACATACAGTAGATGAGAACAGTAGGAAACATATAGTAGATGAGAACAGTAGGAAACATATAGTAGATGAGAACAGTAGGAAACATATAGTAGATGAGAACAGTAGGAACCATATAGTAGATGAAACATATAGTAGATGAGAACAGTAAGAAACATATATTAGATGAGAACAGTAGGAAACATATAGTAGATGAGAACAGTAGGAAACATATAGTAGATGAGAACAGTAGGAAACATATAGTAGATGAGAACAATAGGAAACATATAGTAGATGAGAACAGTAGGAAACATATAGTAGATGAGAACAGTTGGAAACATATGTATAGTAGATGAGAACAGTAGGAAACATATAGTAGACGAGAACAGTAGGAAACATATAGTAGATGAGAAAAGTAGGAAACATATAGTAGATGAGAACAGTAGGAAACATATAGTAGATGAGAACAGTAGGAAACATATAGTTGATGAGAACAGTAGGAAACATATAGTAGATGAGAACAGTAGGAAACATATAGTAGATGAGAAGAGTAGGAAACATATAGTAGATGAGAAGAGTAGGAAACATATAGTAGATGAGAACAGTAGGAAACATATAGTAGATGAGAACAGTAGGAAACATATAGTAGATGAGAACAGTAGGAAACATATAGTAGATGAGAACAGTAGGAAACATATAGTAGATGAGAACAGTAGGAAACATATAGTAGATGAGAACAGTGGGAAACATATAGTAGATGAGAAAAGTAGGAAACATACAGTAGATGAGAACAGTAGGAAACATATAGTAGATGAGAACAGTAGGAAACATATAGTAGTTGAGAACAGTAGGAAACATGTAGTAGATGAGAACAGTAGGAAACATATAGTAGATGAGAACAGTAGGAAACATATAGCAGATGAGAACAGTAGGAAACAAATAGTAATGAGAACAGTAGGAAACATATAGTAGATGAAAACAGTAGGAAACATATAGTAGATGAGAACAGTAGGAAACATATAGTAGATGAGAACAGTTGGAAACATATAGTAGATGAGAACAGTAGGAAACATATAATAGATGAGAACAGTAGGAAACATATAGTAGATGAGAACAGTAGGAAACATATAGTAGATGAGAACAGTAGGAAACATATAGTAGATGAGAACAGTAGGAAACATATAGTAGATGAGAACAGTAGGAAACATATTGTAGATGAGAACAGTATGAAACATATAGTAGATGAGAACAGTAGGAAACATATAGTAGATGAGAACAGTAGGAAACATATAGTAGATGAGAACAGTAGGAAACATATAGTAGATGAGAACAGTAGGAACCATATAGTAGATGAGAACAGTTGGAAACATATAGTAGATGAGAACAGTAAGAAACATATATTAGATGAGAATAGTAGGAAACATATAGTAGATGAGAACAGTAGGAAACATATAGTAATGAGAACAGTAGGAAACATATAGTAGATGAAAACAGTAGGAAACATATAGTAGATGAGAACAGTAGGAAACATATAGTAGATGAGAACAGTTGGAAACATATAGTAGATGAGAACAGTAGGAAACATATAATAGATGAGAACAGTAGGAAACATATAGTAGATGAGAACAGTAGGAAACATATAGTAGATGAGAACAGTAGGAAACATATAGTAGATTGGAACAGTAGGAAACATATAGTAGATGAGAACAGTAGGAAACATATAGTAGATGAGAACAGTAGGAAACATACAGTAGATGAGAACAGTAGGAAACATATAGTAGATGAGAACAGTAGGAAACATATAGTAGATGAGAACAGTAGGAAACATATAGTAGATGAGAACAGTAGGAACCATATAGTAGATGAGAACAGTTGGAAACATATAGTAGATGAGAACAGTAAGAAACATATATTAGATGAGAATAGTAGGAAACATATAGTAGATGAGAACAGTAGGAAACATATAGTAGATGAGAACAGTAGGAAACATATAGTAGATGAGAACAGTAGGAAACATATAGTAGACGAGAACAGTAGGAAACATATAGTAGATGAGAACAGTTGGAAACATATGTATAGTAGATGAGAACAGTAGGAAACATATAGTAGATGAGAACAGTAGGAAACATATAGTAGATGAGAAAAGTAGGAAACATATAGTAGATGAGAACAGTAGGAAACATATAGTAGATGAGAACAGTAGGAAACATATAGTTGATGAGAACAGTAGGAAACATATAGTAGATGAGAACAGTAGGAAACATATAGTAAATGAGAAGAGTAGGAAACATATAGTAGATGAGAACAGTAGGAAACATATAGTAGATGAGAACAGTAGGAAACTTATAGTAGATGAGAACAGTAGGAAACATATAGTAGATGAGAACAGTAGGAAACATATAGTAGATGAGAACAGTACGAAACATATAGTAGATGAGAACAGTAGGAAACATATAGTAGATGAGAACAGTAGGAAACATATAGTAGATGAGAACAGTAGGAAACATATAGTAGATGAGAACAGTAGGAAACATATAGTAGATGAGAACAGTAGGAAACATATAGTAGATGAGAACAGTTGGAAACATATAGTAGATGAGAACAGTAGGAAACATATAGTAGATGAGAACAGTTGGAAACATATAGTAGATGAGAACAGTAGGAAACATATAGTAGATGAGAACAGTAGGAAACATATAGTAGATGAGAAAAGTAGGAAACATACAGTAGATGAGAATAGTAGGAAACATATAGTAGATGAGAACACTAGGAAACATATAGTAGTTGAGAACAGTAGGAAACATATAGTAGATGAGAACAGTAGGAAACATATAGTAGATGAGAACAGTAGGAAACATATAGTAGATGAAAACAGTAGGAAACATATAGTAGATGAGAACATTAGGATTCATATAGTAGATGAGAACAGTTGGAAACATATAGTAGATGAGAACAGTAGGAAACATATAATAGATGAGATCAGTAGGAAACATATTGTAGATGAGAACAGTAGGAAACATATAGTAGATGAGAACAGTAGGAAACATATAGTAGATGAGAACAGTAGGAAACATATAGTAGATGAGAACAGTAGGAAACATATTGTAGATGAGAACAGTATGAAACATATAGTAGATGAGAACAGTAGGAAACATATAGTAGATGAGAACAGTAGGAAACATATAGTAGATGAGAACAGTAGGAAACATATAGTAGATGAGAACAGTAGGAAACATATAGTAGATGAGAACAGTAGGAAACATATAGTAGATGAGAACAGTAGGAAACATATAGTAGATGAGAACAGTATGAAACATATAGTAGATGAGAACAGTAGGAAACATATAGTAGATGAGAACAGTAGGAAACATATAGTAGATGAGAACAGTAGGAAACATATAGTAGATGAGAACAGTAGGAAACATATAGTAGATGAGAACAGTAGGAAACATATAGTAGATGAGAACAGTAGGAAACATATAGTAGATGAGAACAGTAGGAAACATACAGTAGATGAGAACAGTAGGAAACATATAGTAGATGAGAACAGTAGGAAACATATAGTAGATGAGAACAGTAGGAAACATATAGTAGATGAGAACAGTAGGAACCATATAGTAGATGAGAACAGTTGGAAACATATAGTAGATGAGAACAGTAAGAAACATATATTAGATGAGAACAGTAGGAAACATATAGTAGATGAGAACAGTAGGAAACATATAGTAGATGAGAACAGTAGGAAACATATAGTAGATGAGAACAGTTGGAAACATATGTATAGTAGATGAGAACAGTAGGAAACATATAGTAGATGAGAACAGTTGGAAACATATGTATAGTAGATGAGAACAGTAGGAAACATATAGTAGATGAGAACAGTAGGAAACATACAGTAGATGAGAACAGTAGGAAACATATAGTAGATGAGAACAGTAGGAAACATATAGTAGATGAGAACAGTAGGAAACATATAGTAGATGAGAACAGTAGGAACCATATAGTAGATGAGAACAGTTGGAAACATATAGTAGATGAGAACAGTAAGAAACATATATTAGATGAGAACAGTAGGAAACATATAGTAGATGAGAACAGTAGGAAACATATAGTAGATGAGAACAGTAGGAAACTTATAGTAGATGAGAACAGTAGGAAACATATAGTAGATGAGAACAGTAGGAAACATATAGTAGATGAGAACAGTTGGAAACATATGTATAGTAGATGAGAACAGTAGGAAACATATAGTAGAAGAGAACAGTAGGAAACATATAGTAGATGAGAACAGTTGGAAACATATGTATAGTAGATGAGAACAGTAGGAAACATATAGTAGATGAGAACAGTAGGAAACATATAGTAGATGAGAAAAGTAGGAAACATATAGTAGATGAGAACAGTAGGAAACTTATAGTAGATGAGAACAGTAGGAAACATATAGTAGAAGAGAACAGTAGGAAACATATAGTAGATGAGAACAGTACGAAACATATTGTAGATGAGAACAGTAGGAAACATATAGTAGATGAGAACAGTAGGAAACATATAGTAGATGAGAACAGTAGGAAACATATAGTAGATGAGAACAGTAGGAAACATATAGTAGATGAGAACAGTAGGAAACATATAGTAGATGAGAACAGTGGGAAACATATAGTAGATGAGAAAAGTAGGAAACATACAGTAGATGAGAACAGTAGGAAACATATAGTAGATGAGAACAGTAGGAAACATATAGTAGTTGAGAACAGTAGGAAACATGTAGTAGATGAGAACAGTAGGAAACATATAGTAGATGAGAACAGTAGGAAACATATAGTAGATGAGAACAGTAGGAAACATATAGTAATGAGAACAGTAGGAAACATATACTATATGAAAACAGTAGGAAACATATAGTAGATGAGAACAGTAGGAAACATATAGTAGATGAGAACAGTTGGAAACATATAGTAGATGAGAACAGTAGGAAACATATAATAGATGAGAACAGTAGGAAACATATAGTAGATGAGAACAGTAGGAAACATATAGTAGATGAGAACAGTAGGAAACATATAGTAGATGAGAACAGTAGGAAACATATAGTAGATGAGAACCGTAGGAAACATATTGTAGATGAGAACAGTATGAAACATATAGTAGATGAGAACAGTAGGAAACAAATAGTAGATGAGAACAGTAGGAAACATATAGTAGATGAGAACAGTAGGAAACATATAGTAGATGAGAACAGTAGGAAACATATAGTAGATGAGAACAGTAGGAAACATATAGTAGATGAGAACAGTAGGAAACATATAGTAGAAGAGAACAGTAGGAAACATATAGTAGAAGAGAAGAGTAGGAAACATATAGTAGATGAGAACAGTAGGAAACATATAGTAGATTGGAACAGTAGGAAACATATAGTAGATGAGAACAGTAGGAAACATATAGTAGATGAGAACAGTAGGAAACATACAGTAGATGAGAACAGTAGGAAACATATAGTAGATGAGAACAGTAGGAAACATATAGTAGATGAGAACAGTAGGAAACATATAGTAGATGAGAACAATAGGAACCATATAGTAGATGAGAACAGTTGGAAACATATAGTAGATGAGAACAGTAAGAAACATATATTAGATGAGAACAGTAGGAAACATATAGTAGATGAGAACAGTAGGAAACATATAGTAGATGAGAACAGTAGGAAACATATAGTATATGAGAACAGTTGGAAACATATGTATAGTAGATGAGAACAGTAGGAAACATATAGTAGATGAGAACAGTAGGAAACATATAGTAGATGAGAAAAGTAGGAAACATATAGTAGATGAGAACAGTAGGAAACATATAGTAGATGAGAACAGTAGGAAACATATAGTTGATGAGAACAGTAGGAAACATATAGTAGATGAGAACAGTAGGAAACATATAGTAAATGAGAACAGTAGGAAACATATAGTAAATGAGAAGAGTAGGAAACATATAGTAGATGAGAACAGTAGGAAACATATAGTAGATGAGAACAGTAGGAAACTTATAGTAGAAGAGAACAGTAGGAAACATATAGTAGATGAGAACAGTACGAAACATATAGTAGATGAGAACAGTAGGAAACATATAGTAGATGAGAACAGTAGGAAACATATAGTAGATGAGAACAGTAGGAAACATATAGTAGATGAGAACAGTAGGAAACATATAGTAGATGAGAACAGTATGAAACATATAGTAGATGAGAACAGTATGAAACATATAGTAGATGAGAACAGTATGAAACATATAGTAGATGAGAACAGTAGGAAACATATAGTAGATGAGAACAGTAGGAAACATATAGTAGATGAGAACAGTAGGAAACATATAGTAGATGAGAAAAGTAGGAAACATACAGTAGATGAGAACAGTAGGAAACATATAGTAGTTGAGAACAGTAGGAAACATATAGTAGATGAGAACAGTAGGAAACATATAGTAGATGAGAACAGTAGGAAACATATAGTAATGAGAACAGTAGGAAACATATAGTAGATGAAAACAGTAGGAAACATATAGTAGATGAGAACAGTAGGAAACATATAGTAGATGAGAACAGTTGGAAACATATAGTAGATGAGAACAGTAGGAAACATATAATAGATGAGAACAGTAGGAAACATATTGTAGATGAGAACAGTAGGAAACATATAGTAGATGAGAACAGTAGGAAACATATAGTAGATGAGAACAGTAGGAAACATATAGTAGATGAGAACAGTAGGAAACATATAGTAGATGAGAACAGTAGGAAACATATTGTAGATGAGAACAGTAGGAAACATATTGTAGATGAGAACAGTAGGAAACATATAGTAGATGAGAACAGTAGGAAACATATAGTAGATGAGAACAGTAGGAAACATATAGTAGATGAGAACAGTAGGAAACATATAGTAGATGAGAACAGTAGGAAACATATAGTAGATGAGAACAGTATGAAACATATAGTAGATGAGAACAGTAGGAAACATATAGTAGATGAGAACAGTAGGAAACATATAGTAGATGAGAACAGTAGGAAACATATAGTAGATGAGAACAGTAGGAAACATATAGTAGATGAGAACAGTAGGAAACATATAGTAGATGAGAACAGTAGGAAACATATAGTAGATGAGAACAGTAGGAAACATATAGTAGAAGAGAACAGTAGGAAACATATAGTAGATGAGAACAGTAGGAAACATATAGTAGATGAGAACAGTTGGAAACATATAGTAGATGAGAACAGTAGGAAACATATAGTAATGAGAACAGTAGGAAAAATATAGTAGATGAGAACAGTTGGAAAAATATAGTAGATGAGAACAGTAGGAAACATATCGTAGATGAGAACAGTATGAAACATATAGTAGATGAGAACAGTAGGAAACATATTTTAGATGAGAATAGTAGGAAAGATATAGTAGATGAGAACAGTAGGAAACATATAGTAGATGAGAACAGTAGGAAATATATAGTAGATGAGAACAGTAGGAAACATATAGTAGATGAGAACAGTTGGAAACATATAGTAGATGAGAACAGTAGGAAACATATAGTAGATGAGAACAGTAGGAAACATAGTAGATGAGAACAGTAGGAAACATATAGTAGATAAGAACAGTTGGAAACATATGTATAGTAGATGAGAACAGTAGGAAACATATAGTAGATGAGAACAGTAGGAAACATATAGTAGATGAGAAAAGTAGGAAACATATAGTAGATGAGAACAGTAGGAAACATATAGTAGATGAGAACAGTAGGAAACATATAGTAGATGAGAACAGTAGGAAACATATAGTAGATGAGAACAGTTGGAAACATATAGTAGATGAGAACAGTAGGAAACATATAGTAGATGAGAACAGTAGGAAACATATAGTAGATTAGAACAGTAGGAAACATATAGTAGATGAGAACAGTAGGAAACATATAGTAGATGAGAACAGTAGGAAACATATAGTAGATGAGAACAGTAGGAAACATAGTAGATGAGAACAGTAGGAAACATATAGTAGATGAGAACAGTTGGAAACATATGTATAGTAGATGAGAACAGTAGGAAACATATAGTAGATGAGAACAGTAGGAAACATATAGTAGATGAGAAAAGTAGGAAACATATAGTAGATGATAACAGTAGGAAACATATAGTAGATGAGAACAGTAGGAAACATATAGTAGATGAGAACAGTAGGAAACATATAGTAGATGAGAACAGTAGGAAACATATGTATAGTAGATGAGAACAGTACGAAACATATAGTAGATGAGAACAGTAGGAAACATATAGTAGATGAGAACAGTAGGAAACATATAGTAGATGAGAACAGTAGGAAACATATAGTAGATGAGAACAGTAGGAAACATATAGTAGATGAGAACAGTAGGAAACATATAGTAGATGAGAACAGTAGGAAACATATAGTAGATGAGAACAGTAGGAAACATATAGTAGATGAGAACAGTTGGAAACATATGGTAGATGAGAAAAGTAGGAAACATATAGTAGATGAGAACAGTTGGAAACATATGTATAGTAGATGAGAACAGTAGGAAACATATAGTAGATGAGAACAGTAGGAAACATATAGTAGATGAGAAAAGTAGGAAACATATAGTAGATGAGAACAGTAGGAAACATATAGTAGATGAGAACAGTAGGAAACATATAGTAGATGAGAACAGTAGGGAACATATAGTAGATGAGAACAGTAGGAAACATATAGTAGATGAGAACAGTTGGAAACATATGTATAGTAGATGATAACAGTTGGAAACATATGTATAGTAGATGAGAACAGTAGGAAATATATAGTAGATGATAACAGTTGGAAACATATGTATAGTAGATGAGAACAGTAGGAAACATATAGTAGATGAGGAAAGTAGGAAACATATAGTAGATGAGAACAGTAGGAAACATATGGTAGATGAGGACAGTAGGAAACATATACAGGGTTGCCCATATTCGACGGACCCATCTGGCAACGCCATAACTTTTGACAGAGATGTCAGATCGCTTAATGACATACCGCGTTTGAAGCGTCAGTCCAAGCAGATTTTTACCATGGAACAATACACGCCACGCGAGCGCTCTGAAATAGTTGAAATTTACATTCAACAGAAGAAGTCAATTGTGAAAACTCAAAAAACAAAATTATCATGTCCGATGAAGCCCATTTCACATTGAATGGGACCGTAAATAAGCAAAATTGCCGTATTTACGCCACTGAAGATCCTCAGGAGATTCAAGAATTGCCTCTTCATGACGAAAAAGTCACAGTTTGGTGCGGCGTTAGTGCGAAAACGGTCATTGGGCCGTTTTTCTTCCAAAACGAAAATGGCCATGCTGTTACCATCAACCAGGAGCGTTATCGCGACATGATGACCAATTTTGTGATGCCAATTATTCGTCGAAAGCGTATGAGGCAGTTCTGGTTTTAACAAGACGGCGCTCCACCGCACAAAAGTCGCATAACAATCGATTTTCTGAAGAATTTGTTTCCGGGCCGTTTGATGTCGAAAAGTGGTGATTTGGACTGGCCACCGCGTTCGCCCGATTTGACGCCGCCTGACTTCTTCTTGTGGGGATATTTGAAGTCAAAGGTTTACGTTAACAAGCCAAGGACCGTAGAAGAGCTCAAGGACAACATTCGTGAAGAAATAGCCGCTATTCCGGCCGAAATGTTGGCGAAAACGATGGAAAATGCTGCAAAAAGGGCACAATACGCCATCAACGCCAGAGGCGGCCATTTGAGAGATATTATATTCAAAAATTGATGTAAACAAACCTACTTGGAACAAATTAAATGATTAAGATTGCCAACCGCCAAATTTTTATTTTTTTCTTTGATTTTTTTTAAAAAAACATGGGTCCGTCGAATATGGGCAACCCTGTAGTAGATGAGAACAGTAGGAAACATATAGTAGATGAGAACAGTAGGAAACATATGTATAGTAGATGAGAACAGTAGGAAACAGATAGTAGATGAGAACAGTAGGAAACATATAGTAGATGAGAACAGTAGGAAACATATAGTAGATGAGAAAAGTAGGAAACATATAGTAGATGAGAACAGTAGGAAACATATAGTAGATGAGAACAGTAGGAAACATATAGTATATGAGAACAGTAGGAAACATATAGTAGATGAGAACAGTAGAAAACATATAGTAGATGAGAACAGTAGGAAACATATAGTAGATGAGAACAGTAGGAAACATATAGTAGATGAGAAAAGTAGGAAACATATAGTAGATGAGAACAGTAGGAAACATATGTATAGTAGATGACAACAGTAGGAAACATATAGTAGATGAGAACAGTAGGAAACATATAGTAGATGAGAAAAGTAGGAAACATATAGTAGATGAGAACAGTAGGAAACATATAGTAGATGAGAACAGTAGGAAACATATAGTAGATGAGAACAGTAGGAAACATATAGTAGATGAGAACAGTAGGAAACATATAGTAGATGAGAACAGTTGGAAACATATGTATAGTAGATGATAACAGTTGGAAACATATGTATAGTAGATGAGAACAGTAGGAAACATATAGTAGATGAGAACAGTAGGAAACATATAGTAGATGAGAAAAGTAGGAAACATATGGTAGATGAGAACAGTAGGAAACATATAGTAGATGAGAACAGTAGGAAACATATAGTAGATGAGAACAGTAGGAAACATATAGTAGATGAGAACAGTAGGAAACATATAGTAGATGAGAACAGTTGGAAACATATAGTAGATGAGAACAGTAGGAAACATATAGTAGATGAGAACAGTAGGAAACATATAGTAGATGAGAACAGTAGGAAACATATAGAAGATGAGAACAGTAGGAAACATATAGTAGATGAGAACTGTTGGAAACATATAGTAGATGAGAAAAGTAGGAAACATATAGTAGATGAGAACAGTAGGAAACATATAGTAGATGAGAACAGTAGGAAACATATAGTAGATGAGAACATTTGGAAACATATGTATAGTAGATGATAACAGTTGGAAACATATGTATAGTAGATGAGAACAGTAGGAAACATATAGTAGATGAGAACAGTAGGAAACATATAGTAGATGAGAAAAGTAGGAAACATACAGTAGATGAGAACAGTAGGAAACATATAGTAGATGAGAACAGTAGGAAACATATAGTAGATGAGAAAAGTAGGAAACATATAGTAGATGAGAACAGTAGGAAACATATAGTAGATGAGAACAGTAGGAAACATATAGTAGATGAGAACAGTTGGAAACATATGTATAGTAGATGAGAACAGTAGGGAACATATAGTAGATGAGAACAGTAGGAAACATATAGTAGATGAGAAAAGTAGGGCACATATAGTAGATGAGAACAGTAGGAAACATATTGTTGATGAGAACAGTAGGAAACATATAGTAGATAAGAGCAGTAGGAAACATATAGTAGATTAGAACAGTAGGAAACATATAGTAGATGAGAACAGTAGAAAACATATAGTAGATGAGAACAGTAGGAAACATATAGTAGATGAGAACAGTAGGAAACATATAGTAGATGAGAACAGTAGGAAACATATAGTAGATGAGAACAGTAGGAAACATATAGTAGATGAGAACAGAGAACATATAGTAGATGAGAACAGTAGGAAACATATAGAAGATGAGAACAGTTGGAAACATATAGTAGATGAGAACAGTAGGAAACATATAGTAGTTGAGAACAGTAGGAAACATATAGTAGATGAGAACAGTAGGAAACATATAGTAGATGAGAACAGTAGGAAACACATAGTAGATGATAACAGTAGGAAACA
Organism: Eudasyphora cyanicolor; assembly: GCA_963930755.1. NCBI lineage: Eukaryota > Metazoa > Arthropoda > Insecta > Diptera > Muscidae > Eudasyphora > Eudasyphora cyanicolor. The sequence continues at coordinate 78,239,501 of OZ005738.1, forward strand.
TATAGTAGATGATAACAGTAGGAAGCATATAGTAGATGAGAACAGTAGGAAACATATAGTAGATGAGAACAGTTGGAAACATATGTATAGTAGATGAGAACAGTAGGAAACATATAGTAGATGAGAACAGTAGGAAACATATAGTAGATGAGAAAAGTAGGAAACATATAGTAGATGAGAACAGTAGGAAACATATAGTAGATGAGAACAGTAGGAAACATATAGTAGATGAGAACAGTTGGAAAAATATGTATAGTAGATGAGAACAGTAGGGAACATATAGTAGATGAGAACAGTAGGAAACATATAGTAGATGAGAAAAGTAGGAAACATATAGTAGATGAGAACAGTAGGAAACATATTGTTGATGAGAACAGTAGGAAACATATAGTAGATGAGAGCAGTAGGAAACATATAGTAGATTAGAACAGTAGGAAACATATAGTAGATGAGAACAGTAGGAAACATATAGTAGATGAGAACAGTAGGAAACATATACATAGTAGATGAGAACAGTAGGAAACATATAGTAGATTAGAACAGTAGGAAACATATAGTAGATGAGAACAGTAGGAAACATATAGTAGATGAGAACAGTAGGAAACATATAGTAGATGAGAACAGTAGGAAACATAGTAGATGAGAACAGTAGGAAACATATAGTAGATGAGAACAGTTGGAAACATATGTATAGTAGATGAGAACAGTAGGAAACATATAGTAGATGAGAACAGTAGGAAACATATAGTAGATGAGAAAAGTAGGAAACATATAGTAGATGATAACAGTAGGAAACATATATTAGATGAGAACAGTAGGAAACATATAGTAGATGAGAACAGTAGGAAACATATAGTAGATGAGAACAGTAGGAAACATATAGTAGATGATAACAGTAGGAAACATATAGTAGATGAGAACAGTAGGAAACATATGTATAGTAGATGAGAACAGTACGAAACATATAGTAGATGAGAACAGTAGGAAACATATAGTAGATGAGAAAAGTAGGAAACATATAGTAGATGAGAACAGTAGGAAACATATAGTAGATGAGAACAGTAGGAAACATATAGTAGATGAGAACAGTAGGAAACATATAGTAGATGAGAACGGTAGGAAACATATAGTAGATGAGAACAGTAGGAAACATATAGTAGATGAGAACAGTAGGAAACATATAGTAGATGAGAACAGTAGGAAACATATAGTAGATGAGAACAGTTGGAAACATATAGTAGATGAGAACAGTAGGAAACATATAGTAGATGATAACAGTAGGAAACATATAGTAGATGATAACAGTAGGAAACATATAGTAGATGAGAACAGTAGGAAACATATAGTAGAAGAGAACAAAAGGAAACATATAGTAGATGAGAACAAAAGGAAACATATAGTAGATGAGAAAAGTAGGAAACATATAGTAGATGAGAACAGTAGGAAACATATAGTAGATGAGAACAGTAGGAAACATATAGTAGATGAGAACAGTAGGAAACACATAGTAGATGAGAACAGTTGGAAACATATGTATAGTAGATGAGAACCGTAGGAAACATATAGTAGATGAGAACAGTAGGAAACATATAGTAGATGAGAACAGTAGGAAACATATAGTAGATGAGAACAGTAGGAAACATATAGTAGATGAGAACAGTAGGAAACATATAGTAGATGAGAACAGTAGGAAACATATAGTAGATGAGAACAGTAGGAAACATATAGTAGATGAGAACAGTAGGAAACATAGTAGATGAGAACAGTATGAAACATATAGTAGATGAGAACAGTTGGAAACATATGTATAGTAGATGAGAACAGTAGGAAACATATAGTAGATGAGAACAGTAGGAAACATATAGTAGATGAGAAAAGTAGGAAACATATAGTAGATGAGAACAGTAGGAAACATATAGTAGATGAGAACAGTAGGAAACATATAGTAAATGAGAACAGTAGGAAACATATAGTAGATGAGAACAGTAGGAAACATATAGTAGATGATAACAGTAGGAAACATATAGTTGATGAGAACAGTTGGAAACATATGTATAGTAGATGAGAAAAGTAGGAAACATATAGTAGATGAGAACAGTAGGAAACATATAGTAGATGAGAACAGTAGGAAACATATAGTAGATGAGAAAAGTAGGAAACATATAGTAGATGAGAACAGTAGGAAACATATAGTAGATGAGAACAGTAGGAAACATATAGTAGATGAGAACAGTAGGAAACATATAGTAGATGAGAACAGTAGGAAACATATAGTAGATGAGAACAGTAGGAAACATATAGTAGATGAGAACAGTAGGAAACATATAGTAGATGAGAACAGTAGGAAACATATAGTAGATGAGAACAGTTGGAAACATATAGTAGATGAGAACAGTAGGAAACATATAGTAGATGAGAACAGTAGGAAACATATAGTAGATGAGAACAGTAGGAAACATATAGTAGATGAGAACAGTAGGAAACATATAGTAGATGAGAACAGTTGGAAACATATGTATAGTAGATGAGAACAGTAGGAAACATATAGTAGATGAGAACAGTTGGAAACATATAGTAGATGAGAACAGTTGGAAACATATGTATAGTAGATGAGAACAGTAGGAATCATATAGTAGATGACAACAGTAGGAAACATATAGTAGATGAGAACAGTAGGAAACATATAGTAGATGAGAACAGTAGGAAACATATTGTAGATGAGAACAGTAGGAAACATATAGTAGATGAGATCAGTAGGAAACATATAGTAGATGAGAACAGTAGGAAACATATAGTAGATGAGAACAGTAGGAAACATATAGTAGATGAGAACAGTAGGAAACATATAGTAGATGAGAACAGTTGGAAACATATGTATAGTAGATGAGAACAGTAGGAATCATATAGTAGATGACAACAGTAGGAAACATATAGTAGATGAGAACAGTTGGAAACATATAGTAGATGAGAACAGTAGGAAACATATAGTAGATGATAACAGTAGGAAACATATAGTAGATGATAACAGTAGGAAACATATAGTAGATGAGAACAGTAGGAAACATATAGTAGATGAGAACAGTTGGAAACATAAGTATAGTAGATGAGAACATTAGGAAACATATAGTAGATGAGAACAGTAGGAAACATATAGTAGATGAGAACAGTAGGAAACATATAGTAGATGAGAACAGTAGGAAACATATAGTAGATGAGAACAGTTGGAAACATATAGTAGATGAGAACAGTAGGAAACATATAGTAGATGAGAAAAGTAGGAAACATATAGTAGATGAGAACAGTAGGAAACATATAGTAGATGAGAACAGTAGGAAACATATAGTAGATGAGAACAGTAGGAAACATATAGTAGATGAGAACAGTAGGAAACATATAGTAGATGAGAACATTTGGAAACATATGTATAGTAGATGATAACAGTTGGAAACATATGTATAGTAGATGAGAACAGTAGGAAACATATAGTAGATGAGAACAGTAGGAAACATATAGTAGATGAGAAAAGTAGGAAACATATAGTAGATGAGAACAGTAGGAAACATATAGTAAATGAGAACAGTAGGAAACATATAGTAGATGAGAAAAGTAGGAAACATATAGTAGATGAGAACAGTAGGAAACATATAGTAGATGAGAACAGTAGGAAACATATAGTAGATGAGAACAGTTGGAAACATATGTATAGTAGATGAGAACAGTTGGAAACATATGTATAGTAGATGAGAACAGTAGGGAACATATAGTAGATCAGAAAAGTAGGGCACATATAGTAGATAAGAACAGTAGGAAACATATTGTTGATGAGAACAGTAGGAAACATATAGTAGATGAGAGCAGTAGGAAACAGATAGTAGATTAGAACAGTAGGAAACATATAGTAGATGAGAACAGTAGAAAACATATAGTAGATGAGAACAGTAGGAAACATATAGTAGATGAGAACAGTAGGAAACATATAGTAGATGAGAACAGTAGGAAACATATAGTAGATGAGAACAGTAGGAAACATATAGTAGATGAGAACAGAGAACACATAGTAGATGAGAACAGTAGGAAACATATAGAAGATGAGAACAGTTGGAAACATATAGTAGAGGAGAACAGTAGGAAACATATAGTAGATGAGAACAGTAGGAAACATATAGTAGATGAGAACAGTAGGAAACATATAGTAGATGAGAACAGTAGGAAACATATAGTAGATGATAACAGTAGGAAACATATAGTAGATGATAACAGTAGGAAACATATAGTAGATGAGAACAGTAGGAAACATATAGTAGATGAGAACAGTTGGAAACATATGTATAGTAGATGAGAACAGTAGGAAACATATAGTAGATGAGAACAGTAGGAAACATATAGTAGATGAGAAAAGTAGGAAACATATAGTAGATGAGAACAGTAGGAAACATATAGTAGATGAGAACAGTATAAAACATATAGTAGATGAGAACAGTTGGAAAAATATGTATAGTAGATGAGAACAGTAGGGAACATATAGTAGATGAGAACAGTAGGAAACATATAGTAGATGAGAAAAGTAGGAAACATATAGTAGATGAGAACAGTAGGAAACATATTGTTGATGAGAACAGTAGGAAACATATAGTAGATGAGAGCAGTAGGAAACATATAGTAGATTAGAACAGTAGGAAACATATAGTAGATGAGAACAGTAGGAAACATATAGTAGATGAGAACAGTAGGAAACATATAGTAGATGAGAACAGTAGGAAACATATAGTAGATTAGAACAGTAGGAAACATATAGTAGATGAGAACAGTAGGAAACATATAGTAGATGAGAACAGTAGGAAACATATAGTAGATGAGAACAGTAGGAAACGTAGTAGATGAGAACAGTAGGAAACATATAGTAGATGAGAACAGTTGGAAACATATGTATAGTAGATGAGAACAGTAGGAAACATATAGTAGATGAGATCAGTAGGAAACATATAGTAGATGAGAAAAGTAGGAAACATATAGTAGATGATAACAGTAGGAAACATATAGTAGATGAGAACAGTAGGAAATATATAGTAGATGAGAACAGTAGGAAACATATAGTAGATGAGAACAGTAGGAAACATATAGTAGATGATAACAGTAGGAAACATATAGTAGATGAGAACAGTAGGAAACATATGTATAGTAGATGAGAACAGTACGAAACATATAGTAGATGAGAACAGTAGGAAACATATAGTAGATGAGAAAAGTAGGAAACATATAGTAGATGAGAACAGTAGGAAACATATAGTAGATGAGAACAGTAGGAAACATATAGTAGATGAGAACAGTAGGAAACATATAGTAGATGAGAACATTAGGAAACATATAGTAGATGAGAACTGTAGGAAACATATAGTAGATGAGAACAGTAGGAAACATATAGTAGATGAGAACAGTAGGAAACATATAGTAGATGAGAACAGTAGGAAACATATAGTAGATGATAACAGTAGGAAACATATAGTAGATGATAACAGTAGGAAACATATAGTAGATGAGAACAGTAGGAAACATATAGTAGATGAGAACAGTTGGAAACATATAGTAGATGAGAAAAGTAGGAAACATATAGTAGATGAGAACAGTAGGAAACATATAGTAGATGAGAACAGTAGGAAACATATAGTAGATGAGAACAGTAGGAAACATATAGTAGATGAGAACAGTAGGGAACATATAGTAGATGAGAACAGTAGGAAACATATAGTAGATGAGAAAAGTAGGAAACATATAGTAGATGAGAACAGTAGGAAACATATAGTAGATGAGAACAGTAGGAAACATATAGTAGATGAGAACAGTAGGAAACATATAGTAGATGATAACAGTAGGAAACATATAGTAGATGATAACAGTAGGAAACATATAGTAGATGAGAACAGTAGGAAACATATAGTAGATGAGAACAGTTGGAAACATATGTATAGTAGATGAGAACAGTAGGAAACATATAGTAGATGAGAACAGTAGGAAACATATAGTAGATGAGAAAAGTAGGAAACATATAGTAGATGAGAACAGTAGGAAACATATAGTAGATGAGAACAGTTGGAAAAATATGTATAGTAGATGAGAACAGTAGGGAACATATAGTAGATGAGAACAGTAGGAAACATATAGTAGATGAGAAAAGTAGGAAACATATAGTAGATGAGAACCGTAGGAAACATATTGTTGATGAGAACAGTAGGAAACATATAGTAGATGAGAGCAGTAGGAAACATATAGTAGATTAGAACAGTAGGAAACATATAGTAGATGAGAACAGTAGGAAACATATAGTAGATGAGAACAGTAGGAAACATATAGTAGATGAGAACAGTAGGAAACATATAGTAGATTAGAACAGTAGGAAACATATAGTAGATGAGAACAGTAGGAAACATATAGTAGATGAGAACAGTAGGAAACATATAGTAGATGAGAACAGTAGGAAACATAGTAGATGAGAACAGTAGGAAACATATAGTAGATGAGAACAGTTGGAAACATATGTATAGTAGATGAGAACAGTAGGAAACATATAGTAGATGAGATCAGTAGGAAACATATAGTAGATGAGAAAAGTAGGAAACATATAGTAGATGATAACAGTAGGAAACATATAGTAGATGAGAACAGTAGGAAATATATAGTAGATGAGAACAGTAGGAAACATATAGTAGATGAGAACAGTAGGAAACATATAGTAGATGAGAACAGTAGGAAACATATAGTAGATGAGAACAGTAGGAAACATATGTATAGTAGATGAGAACAGTACGAAACATATAGTAGATGAGAACAGTAGGAAACATATAGTAGATGAGAAAAGTAGGAAACATATAGTAGATGAGAACAGTAGGAAACATATAGTAGATGAGAACAGTAGGAAACATATAGTAGATGAGAACAGTAGGAAACATATAGTAGATGAGAACATTAGGAAACATATAGTAGATGAGAACTGTAGGAAACATATAGTAGATGAGAACAGTAGGAAACATATAGTAGATGAGAACAGTAGGAAACATATAGTAGATGAGAACAGTAGGAAACATATAGTAGATGATAACAGTAGGAAACATATAGTAGATGATAACAGTAGGAAACATATAGTAGATGAGAACAGTAGGAAACATATAGTAGATGAGAACAGTTGGAAACATATAGTAGATGAGAAAAGTAGGAAACATATAGTAGATGAGAACAGTAGGAAACATATAGTAGATGAGAACAGTAGGAAACATATAGTAGATGAGAACAGTAGGAAACATATAGTAGATGAGAACAGTAGGGAACATATAGTAGATGAGAACAGTAGGAAACATATAGTAGATGAGAAAAGTAGGAAACATATAGTAGATGAGAACAGTAGGAAACATATTGTTGATGAGAACAGTAGGAAACATATAGTAGATGAGAGCAGTAGGAAACATATAGTAGATTAGAACAGTAGGAAACATATAGTAGATGAGAACTGTAGGAAACATATAGTAGATGAGAACAGTAGGAGACATATAGTAGATGAGAACAGTAGGGAACATATAGTAGATTAGAACAGTAGGAAACATATAGTAGATTAGAACAGTAGGAAACATATAGTAGATGAGAACAGTAGGAAACATATAGTAGATGAGAACAGTAGGAAACATAGTAGATGAGAACAGTAGGAAACATAGTAGATGAGAACATATGTATAGTAGATGAGAACAGTAGGAAACATATAGTAGATGAGAACAGTAGGAAACATATAGTAGATGAGAACAGTTGGAAACATATGTATAGTAGATGAGAAAAGTAGGAAACATATAGTAGATGAGAACAGTAGGAAACATATAGTAGATGAGAACAGTAGGAAACATATAGTAGATGAGAACAGTAGGAAACATATAGTAGATAAGAACAGTAGGAAACATATAGTAGATGAGAACAGTAGGAAACATATAGTAGATGAGAACAGTTGGAAACATATAGTAGATGAGAACAGTAGGAAACATATAGTAGATGAGAACAGTAGGAAACATATAGTAGATGAGAACAGTAGGAAACATATAGTAGATGAGAACAGTAGGAAACATATAGTAGATGAGAACAGTAGGAAACATATAGTAGATGAGAACAGTTGGAAACATATGTATAGTAGATGAGAACAGTAGGAATCATATAGTAGATGACAACAGTAGGAAACATATAGTAGATGAGAACAGTAGGAAACATATAGTAGATGAGAACAGTAGGAAACATATAGTAGATGAGAACAGAGAACATATAGTAGATGAGAACAGTAGGAAACATATAGAAGATGAGAACAGTTGGAAACATATAGTAGATGAGAACAGTAGGAAACATATATTAGATGAGAACAGTAGGAAACATATAGTAGATGAGAACAGTAGGAAACATATAGTAGATGAGAACAGTAGGAAACATATAGTAGATGAGAACAGTAGAAAACATATAGTAGATGAGAACAGTAGGAAACATATAGTATATGAGAGCAGTAGGAAACATATAGTAGATTAGAACAGTAGGAAACATATAGTAGATGAGAACAGTAGGAAACATATAGTAGATGAGAACAGAGAACATATAGTAGATGAGAACAGTAGGAAACATATAGAAGATGAGAACAGTTGGAAACATATAGTAGATGAGAACAGTAGGAAACATATAGTAGATGAGAACAGTAGGAAACATATAGTAGATGAGAACAGTAGGAAACATATAGTAGATGAGAACAGTAGGAAACATATAGTAGATGAGAACAGTAGAAAACATATAGTAGATGAGAACAGTAGGAAACATATAGTAGATGAGAACAGTAGGAAACATATAGTAGATGAGAACATTAGGAAACATATAGTAGATGAGAAAAGTAGGAAACATATAGTAGATGAGAACAGTAGGAAACATATAGTAGATGAGAACAGTAGGAAACATATAGTAGATGAGAACAGTAGGAAACATATAGTAGATGATAACAGTAGGAAACATATAGTAGATGATAACAGTAGGAAACATATAGTAGATGAGAACAGTAGGAAACATATAGTAGATGAGAACAGTTGGAAACATATGTATAGTAGATGAGAACAGTAGGAAACATATAGTAGATGAGAACAGTAGGAAACATATAGTAGATGAGAAAAGTAGGAAACATATAGTAGATGAGAACAGTAGGAAACATATAGTAGATGAGAACAGTATAAAACATATAGTAGATGAGAACAGTTGGAAAAATATGTATAGTAGATGAGAACAGTAGGGAACATATAGTAGATGAGAACAGTAGGAAACATATAGTAGATGAGAAAAGTAGGAAACATATAGTAGATGAGAACAGTAGGAAACATATTGTTGATGAGAACAGTAGGAAACATATAGTAGATGAGAGCAGTAGGAAACATATAGTAGATTAGAACAGTAGGAAACATATAGTAGATGAGAACAGTAGGAAACATATAGTAGATGAGAACAGTAGGAAACATATAGTAGATGAGAACAGTAGGAAACATATAGTAGATTAGAACAGTAGGAAACATATAGTAGATGAGAACAGTAGGAAACATATAGTAGATGAGAACAGTAGGAAACATATAGTAGATGAGAACAGTAGGAAACATAGTAGATGAGAACAGTAGGAAACATATAGTAGATGAGAACAGTTGGAAACATATGTATAGTAGATGAGAACAGTAGGAAACATATAGTAGATGAGATCAGTAGGAAACATATAGTAGATGAGAAAAGTAGGAAACATATAGTAGATGATAACAGTAGGAAACATATAGTAGATGAGAACAGTAGGAAATATATAGTAGATGAGAACAGTAGGAAACATATAGTAGATGAGAACAGTAGGAAACATATAGTAGATGAGAACAGTAGGAAACATATAGTAGATGAGAACAGTAGGAAACATATGTATAGTAGATGAGAACAGTACGAAACATATAGTAGATGAGAACAGTAGGAAACATATAGTAGATGAGAAAAGTAGGAAACATATAGTAGATGAGAACAGTAGGAAACATATAGTAGATGAGAACAGTAGGAAACATATAGTAGATGAGAACAGTAGGAAACATATAGTAGATGAGAACATTAGGAAACATATAGTAGATGAGAACTGTAGGAAACATATAGTAGATGAGAACAGTAGGAAACATATAGTAGATGAGAACAGTAGGAAACATATAGTAGATGAGAACAGTAGGAAACATATAGTAGATGATAACAGTAGGAAACATATAGTAGATGATAACAGTAGGAAACATATAGTAGATGAGAACAGTAGGAAACATATAGTAGATGAGAACAGTTGGAAACATATAGTAGATGAGAAAAGTAGGAAACATATAGTAGATGAGAACAGTAGGAAACATATAGTAGATGAGAACAGTAGGAAACATATAGTAGATGAGAACAGTAGGAAACATATAGTAGATGAGAACAGTAGGGAACATATAGTAGATGAGAACAGTAGGAAACATATAGTAGATGAGAAAAGTAGGAAACATATAGTAGATGAGAACAGTAGGAAACATATTGTTGATGAGAACAGTAGGAAACATATAGTAGATGAGAGCAGTAGGAAACATATAGTAGATTAGAACAGTAGGAAACATATAGTAGATGAGAACTGTAGGAAACATATAGTAGATGAGAACAGTAGGAGACATATAGTAGATGAGAACAGTAGGGAACGTATAGTAGATTAGAACAGTAGGAAACATATAGTAGATTAGAACAGTAGGAAACATATAGTAGATGAGAACAGTAGGAAACATATAGTAGATGAGAACAGTAGGAAACATAGTAGATGAGAACAGTAGGAAACATAGTAGATGAGAACATATGTATAGTAGATGAGAACAGTAGGAAACATATAGTAGATGAGAACAGTAGGAAACATATAGTAGATGAGAACAGTTGGAAACATATGTATAGTAGATGAGAAAAGTAGGAAACATATAGTAGATGAGAACAGTAGGAAACATATAGTAGATGAGAACAGTAGGAAACATATAGTAGATGAGAACAGTAGGAAACATATAGTAGATAAGAACAGTAGGAAACATATAGTAGATGAGAACAGTAGGAAACATATAGTAGATGAGAACAGTTGGAAACATATAGTAGATGAGAACAGTAGGAAACATATAGTAGATGAGAACAGTAGGAAACATATAGTAGATGAGAACAGTAGGAAACATATAGTAGATGAGAACAGTAGGAAACATATAGTAGATGAGAACAGTAGGAAACATATAGTAGATGAGAACAGTTGGAAACATATGTATAGTAGATGAGAACAGTAGGAATCATATAGTAGATGACAACAGTAGGAAACATATAGTAGATGAGAACAGTAGGAAACATATAGTAGATGAGAACAGAGAACATATAGTAGATGAGAACAGTAGGAAACATATAGAAGATGAGAACAGTTGGAAACATATAGTAGATGAGAACAGTAGGAAACATATATTAGATGAGAACAGTAGGAAACATATAGTAGATGAGAACAGTAGGAAACATATAGTAGATGAGAACAGTAGGAAACATATAGTAGATGAGAACAGTAGAAAACATATAGTAGATGAGAACAGTAGGAAACATATAGTATATGAGAGCAGTAGGAAACATATAGTAGATTAGAACAGTAGGAAACATATAGTAGATGAGAACAGTAGGAAACATATAGTAGATGAGAACAGAGAACATATAGTAGATGAGAACAGTAGGAAACATATAGAAGATGAGAACAGTTGGAAACATATAGTAGATGAGAACAGTAGGAAACATATAGTAGATGAGAACAGTAGGAAACATATAGTAGATGAGAACAGTAGGAAACATATAGTAGATGAGAACAGTAGGAAACATATAGTAGATGAGAACAGTAGAAAACATATAGTAGATGAGAACAGTAGGAAACATATAGTAGATGAGAACAGTAGGAAACATATAGTAGATGATAACAGTAGGAAACATATAGTAGATGAGAACAGTAGGAAACATATAGTAGATGAGAACAGTAGGAAACATATAGTAGATGAGAACAGTTGGAAACATATAGTAGATGAGAACAGTAGGAAACATATAGTAGATGAGAACAGTTGGAAACATATAGTAGATGAGAACAGTACGAAACATATAGTAGATGAGAACAGTAGGAAACATATAGTAGATGATAACAGTAGGAAACATATAGTAGATGAGAACAGTAGGAAACATATAGTAGATGAGAACAGTAGGAAACATATAGTAGATGAGAACAGTAGGAAACATATAGTAGATGAGAAAAGTAGGAAACATATAGTAGATGAGAACAGTAGGAAACATATAGTAGATGAGAACAGTAGGAAACATATAGTAGATGAGAACAGTTGGAAACATATAGTAGATGAGAACAGTAGGAAACATATAGTAGATGAGAACAGTAGGAAACATATAGTAGATGATAACAGTAGGAAACATATAGTAGATGAGAACAGTAGGAAACATATGTATAGTAGATGAGAACAGTAGAAAACGTATAGTAAATGAGAACAGTAGGAAACATATAGTAGATGAGAAAAGTAGGAAACATATAGTAGATGAGAACAGTAGGAAACATATAGTAGATGAGAACAGTAGGAAACATATAGTAGATGAGAACAGTTGGAAACATATGTATAGTAGATGAGAACAGTTGGAAAAATATGTATAGTAGATGAGAACAGTAGGGAACATATAGTAGATGAGAACAGTAGGAAACATATAGTAGATGAGAAAAGTAGGAAACATATAGTAGATGAGAACAGTAGGAAACATATTGTTGATGAGAACAGTAGGAAACATATAGTAGATGAGAGCAGTAGGAAACATATAGTAGATTAGAACAGTAGGAAGCATATAGTAGATGAGAACAGTAGGAAACATATAGTAGATGAGAACAGTAGGAAACATATAGTAGATGAGAACAGTAGGAAACATATAGTAGATTAGAACAGTAGGAAACATATAGTAGATGAGAACAGTAGGAAACATATAGTAGATGAGAACAGTAGGAAACATATAGTAGATGAGAACAGTTGGAAACATATGTATAGTAGATGAGAACAGTAGGAAACATATAGTAGATGAGAACAGTAGGAAACATATAGTAGATGAGAAAAGTAGGAAACATATAGTAGATGATAACAGTAGGAAACATATAGTAGATGTGAACAGTAGGAAACATATAGTAGATGATAACAGTAGGAAACATATAGTAGATGAGAACAGTAGGAAACATATGTATAGTAGATGAGAACAGTACGAAACATATAGTAGATGAGAACAGTAGGAAACATATAGTAGATGAGAAAAGTAGGAAACATATAGTAGATGAGAACAGTAGGAAACATATAGTAGATGAGAACAGTAGGAAACATATAGTAGATGAGAATAGTAGGAAACATATAGTAGATGAGAACAGTAGGAAACATATAGTAGATGAGAACAGTAGGAAACATATAGTAGATGAGAACAGTAGGAAACATATAGTAGATGAGAACAGTAGGAAACATATAGTAGATGAGAACAGTTGGAAACATATAGTAGATGAGAACAGTAGGAAACATATAGTAGATGATAACAGTAGGAAACATATAGTAGATGAGAACAGTAGGAAACATATAGTAGATGAGAACAGTAGGAAACATATAGTAGATGAGAACAGTTGGAAACATAAGTATAGTAGATGAGAACAGTAGGAAACATATAGTAGATGAGAAAAGTAGGAAACATATAGTAGATGAGAAAAGTAGGAAACATATAGTAGATGAGAACAGTAGGAAACATATAGTAGATGAGAACAGTACACAGAGCCGAATATACAATGATTTTTTTAACCATGTGTCTGGTTAAAATTTTCATGGTAAATGTTTGATTACGAAGACAAAAATAACCTTATATAAGTTCAAATGTACATGAAAAATGGTTAAGTTAACATTATATATGGTTGGTTTTTTTGAAAGAGAGGCAGAAAAATGTGCGAGATAAACAACAATTCGGTTCTGTTGTGGTCGACGTTTTTCAACTGCTTTGTGTTAGACGAAGTTGAGTATTAAGTTAAGACGAAGTTGAGTATTAAGTTAAACGAAGTTGAAACGAATGCGACTGTCGTCATAAGAGAATTTATCTCGCTCATTGAAAACACCACCAAATGCCAGCTTCGGTGCTTGATCGAGTGCGGGAGTTCAGTTGGTGTTGAATAGTCGATGGGACTAGTGCTGTTGTCGGAAGCTGTTGGTATAGAGGTAAGTAGTAAAACATTTTGTAAAGAACTACATTCATAAGTATGTATGTACATATGTGTATTTAAAAAGTGAAATAATAAAATATGTGTGTTAAAAATGTTAATAGTGTTTTGTGCCTGTTTAATTATAGTAAAGGCGAATGTAATATTAATATTATTTTTTGTGATTATGCCATTACAATTGTGAAATTCAGTGGTTAAGAGTGGAAAAAAATATGTACTCGCTGTCGCATTAACTGAGCATGAAAAAACAACAATGTATGTACATAAGTATATGCAGCAGCAAGCAAACATACGGGGAGAAGTGATGTGTACGTGTGGGTATGTGTTCATCTTGTCTTTTCGTTTGAACACTTGTGGCTGCTACGGCGTACATACATACGTTAGTTTTTTTTGTTGTGCGATGTTGATACTGTTAAATGTACATACATACATATGTTGTTAGAAGTGCTTTCGTAATACCTACATACATACATATAAACGATGTTTTTGTTTTTTTCTTTTCAGTTGTTTCTTTTTCTGTGGCTTGCGGCTGCTTGTGCTGGGAGTCCGGCCTTGAATCTGTTGGTAAGTTGTGCCAATACTAGAAACTGTTGATAAGCTGTATCAATACTAGTTGTAGTGTGCGAAGTAATTACAGGAAAAGTGGTATGCATGCATACATTTGTTTTTTTATACCCTCACTTTAGTAATACGAGGGTATATATCATTTGCAACGGGCCAAAAGTGTAACACATTGAAGGAGTGATCTAAGACCATAAGTATGTTCAGCGCATATTAGTTTTGGGTCATTTTAAGTCGAATGAGATATGTCCGTCAAATTTGGTATACGGTAGTATTTTTTTCTATCTCCGGTTAAGTTCAAAGATGGGCCATATTGGTCCATTCCTTCTGGTACCTCCCACACAAAGGGTTAACATTTAGTGAAATATTGATTCTTTAATAACAACTATACCTTGGTCGGTTTACCCGACTGAAACTTTCTTACTTGTTTTTAATATACAATTCAGTGCACTTCCTTGAAGTATCATCCATTGACTTACCCAATCCTTGATTTTTATATCTATTCCGATTATGATTTTGGTGGGACATCGGCTTTCTATCAGATTGCCTTTGTTATTAATCTCCTCTCTCCTATAAGTTTGCCGTAAGATCGGACTAAGCTCAGTACCCCAAACTAAGTGCCTAACCGTCCTGAGCCCTTAATAATCGAAAGATTCAGGGAGTTTACGTGGACGGCACCTTTTGATCGGGGACTGATCACATGTTGGTCAAGCACAGAAACGTAGGCACTTAACTTATATCACAGAGCAGATTTTTCCATCAGATCAGCCCATCGGTAAAAGCTTATGCTCTTTGAACTACAGAATTTAGGTAAAAAGTCAAAAGATCTTCTTAGAATTGCACCCTTCTTTACATTTATACTTATATTTTCTAACCTTTTTGTTTTTTTTTTTCTTTTCAGGTGTTTCTTATACATATATATATTAACATATATTTTGTAAATAAAAAAAAATAAAAATGCGAAAGTTAAATTTTTCTTGTTAATTGTGAAATTAACAATAAAAAAGGTTTCAATAACAATCTTCATAGTTAATAATATTTACAATTGCATTGTTAAATTGAACATGCATTGTTTCAATAAATTAACTATGAAATGTTAATATTAACAATTTTCATGGTTAAAAAATTCAAAAATGCATTGTTAAAGTAACAATTATTATTATAATATTAACAATTTTCATGGTTAAAAATTCAACTATGGAATAGTTAAATTAAATATTATTATTGTTAAATACCAGTCAACAAGAAAATGTTCAAATTAACCTTATATAACGTAGACTCCAAATCATGTTTATTTATGGTTAAGTTAACCTTATATAAGGTTAATTTTTGGCTCAGTGTAGGAAACATATAGTAGATGAGAATAGTTGGAAACATATGTATAGCAGATGAGAACAGTAGGGAACATATAGTAGATGAGAACAGTTGGAAACATATAGTAGATGAGAAAAGTAGGAAACATATAGTAGATGAGAACAGTAGGAAACATATTGTTGATGAGAACAGTAGGAAACATATAGTAGATGAGAGCAGTAGGAAACATATAGTAGATTAGAACAGTAGGAAACATATAGTAGATGAGAACAGTAGGAAACATATAGTAGATGAGAACAGTAGGAAACATATAGTAGATGAGAACAGTAGGAAACATATAGTAGATTAGAACAGTAGGAAACATATAGTAGATGAGAACAGTAGGAAACATATAGTAGATGAGAACAGTAGGAAACATATAGTAGATGAGAACAGTAGGAAACATAGTAGATGAGAACAGTAGGAAACATATGTATAGTAGATGAGAACAGTAGGAAACATATAGTAGATGAGAACAGTAGGAAACATATAGTAGATGAGAACAGCAGGAAACATATAGTAGATGAGAAAAGTAGGAAACATATAGTAGATGAGAACAGTAGGAAACATATAGTAGATGAGAACAGTAGGAAATATATAGTAAATGAGAACAGTAGGAAACATATAGTAGATGAGAACAGTAGGAAACATATAGTAGATGATAACAGTAGGAAACATATAGTAGATGAGAACAGTTGGAAACATATGTATAGTAGATGAGAACAGTAGGAAACATATAGTAGATGAGAACAGTAGGAAACATTTAGTAGATGAGAACAGTAGGAAACATATAGTAGATGAGAAAAGTAGGAAACATATAGTAGATGAGAACAGTAGGAAACATATAGTAGATGAGAACAGTAGGAAACATATAGTAGATGAGAACAGTAGGAAACATATAGTAGATGAGAACAGTAGGAAACATATAGTAGATGAGAACAGTAGGAAACATATAGTAGATGAGAACAGTAGGAAACATATAGTAGATGAGAACAGTAGGAAACATATAGTAGATGAGAACAGTTGGAAACATATAGTAGATGAGAACAGTAGGAAACATATAGTAGATGATAACAGTAGGAAACATATAGTAGATGATAACAGTAGGAAACATATAGTAGATGAGAACAGTAGGAAACATATAGTAGATGAGAACAGTTGGAAACATAAGTATAGTAGATGATAACAGTAGGAAACATATAGTAGATGAGAAAAGTAGGAAACATATAGTAGATGAGAAAAGTAGGAAACATATAGTAGATGAGAACAGTAGGAAACATAAAGTAGATGAGAACAGTACACAGAGCCGAATATACAATGATTTTTTTAACCATGTGTCTGGTTAAATTTTTCATGGTAAATGTTTGATTACGAAGACAAAAATAACCTTATATAAGTTCAAATGTACATGAAAAATGGTTAAGTTAACATTATATATGGTTGGTTTTTTTGAAAGAGAGGCAGAAAAATGTGCGAGATAAACAACAATTCGGTTCTGTTGTGGTCGACGTTTTTCAACTGCTTTGTGTTAGACGAAGTTGAGTATTAAGTTAAACGAAGTTGAAACGAATGCGACTGTCGTCATAAGAGAATTTATCTCGCTCATTGAAAACACCACCAAATGCCAGCTTCGGTGCTTGATCGAGTGCGGGAGTTCAGTTGGTGTTGAATAGTCGATGGGACTAGTGCTGTTGTCGGAAGCTGTTGGTATAGAGGTAAGTAGTAAAACATTTTGTAAAGAACTACATTCATAAGTATGTATGTACATATGTGTATTTAAAAAGTGAAATAATAAAATATGTATGTTAAAAATGTTAATAGTGTTTTGTGCCTGTTTAATTATAGTAAAGGCGAATGTAATATTAATATTATTTTTTGTGATTATGCCATTACAATTGTGAAATTCAGTGGTTAAGAGTGGAAAAAAATATGAACTCGCTGTCGCATTAACTGAGCATGAAAAAACAACAATGTATGTACGTAAGTATATGCAGCAGCAAGCAAACATACGGGGAGAAGTGATGTGTACGTGTGGGTATGTGTTCATCTTGTCTTTTCGTTTGAACACTTGTGGCTGCTACGCCGTACATACATACGTTAGTTTTTTTTGTGTGCGATGTTGATACTGTTAAATGTACATACATACATATGTTGTTAGAAGTGCTTTCGTAATACCTACATACATACATATAAACGATGTTTTTGTTTTTTTCTTTTTTTCTTTTCAGTTGTTTCTTTTTCTGTGGCTTGCGGCTGCTTGTGCTGGGAGTCCGGCCTTGAATCTGTTGGTAAGTTGTGCCAATACTAGTAACTGTTGATAAGCTGTATCAATACTAGTTGTAGTGTGCGAAGTAATTACAGGAAAAGTGGTATGCATGCATACATTTGTTTTTTTATACCCTCACTTTAGTAATACGAGGGTATATATCATTTGCAACGGGCCAAAAGTGTAACACCTTGAAGGAGTGATCTAAGACCATAAGTATGTTCAGCGCATATTAGTTTTGGGTCATTTTAAGTCGAATGAGATATGTCCGTCCGTCTGTCTACTGGCTAGTGCGCACGATAACTCTCGAAAAGAGTAACCGATTCAATTCAAATTTGGTATACGGTAATATTTTTTTCTATCTCCGGTTAAGTTCAAAGATGGGCCATATTGGTCCATTCCTTCTGGTACCTCCCACACAAAGGGTTAACATTTAGTGAAATATTGATTCTTTAATAACAACTATACCTTGGTCGGTTTACCCGACTGAAACTTTCTTACTTGTTTTTAATATACAATTCAGTGCACTTCCTTGAAGTATCATCCATTGACTTACCCAATCCTTGATTTTTATATCTATTCCGATTATGATTTTGGTGGGACATCGGCTTTCTATCAGATTGCCTTTGTTATTAATCTCCTCTCTCCTATAAGTTTGCCGTAAGATCGGACTAAGCTCAGTACCCCAAACTAAGTGCCTAACCGTCCTGGGCCCTTAATAATCGAAAGATTCAGGGAGTTTACGTGGACGGCACCTTTTGAGCGGGGACTGATCACATGTTGGTCAAGCACAGAAACGTAGGCACTTAACTTATATCACAGAGCAGATTTTTCCATCAGATCAGCCCATCGGTAAAAGCTTATGCTCTTTGAACTACAGAATTTAGGTAAAAAGTCAAAAGATCTTCTTAGAATTGCACCCTTCTTTACATTTATACTTATATTTTCTAACCTTTTTGTTTTTTTTTTCTTTTCAGGTGTTTCTTATACATATATATATTAACATAATTTTGTAAATAAAAAAAAATAAAAATGCGAAAGTTAAATTTTTCTTGTTAATTGTGAAATTAACAATAAAAAAGGTTTCAATAACAATCTTCATAGTTAATAATATTTACAATTGCATTGTTAAATTGAACATGCATTGTTTCAATAAATTAACTAAGAAATGTTAATATTAACAATTTTCATGGTTAAAAAATTCAAAAATGCATTGTTAAAGTAACAATTACTATTATAATATTAACAATTTTCATGGTTAAAAATTCAACCATGGAATAGTTAAATTAAATATTATTATTGTTAAATACCAGTCAACAAGAAAATGTTCAAATTAACCTTATATAACGTAGACTCCAAATCATGTTTATTTATGGTTAAGTTAACCTTATATAAGGTTAATTTTTGGCTCAGTGTAGGAAACATATAGTAGATGAGAATAGTTGGAAACATATGTATAGCAGATGAGAACAGTAGGGAACATATAGTAGATGAGAACAGTTGGAAACATATAGTAGATGAGAAAAGTAGGAAACATATAGTAGATGAGAACAGTAGGAAACATATTGTTGATGAGAACAGTAGGAAACATATAGTAGATGAGAGCAGTAGGAAACATATAGTAGATTAGAACAGTAGGAAACATATAGTAGATGAGAACAGTAGGAAACATATAGTAGATGAGAACAGTAGGAAACATATAGTAGATGAGAACAGTAGGAAACATATAGTAGATGAGAACAGTAGGAAACATATAGTAGATGAGAACAGTAGGAAACATATAGTAGATGAGAACAGTAGGAAACATATAGTAGATGAGAACAGTAGGAAACATATAGTAGATGAGAACAGTAGGAAACATATAGTAGATGAGAACAGTAGGAAACATATAGTAGATGAGAACAGTAGGAAACATATAGTAGATGAGAACAGTAGGAAACATATAGTAGATGAGAACAGTAGGAAACATATAGTAGATGAGAACAGTAGGAAACATATAGTAGATGAGAACAGTAGGAAACATATAGTAGATGAGAACAGTAGGAAACATATAGTAGATTAGAACAGTAGGAAACATATAGTAGATGAGAACAGTAGGAAACATATAGTAGATGAGAACAGTAGGAAACATATAGTAGATGAGAACAGTAGGAAACATATAGTAGATGAGAACAGTAGGAAACATATAGTAGATGAGAACAGTAGGAAACATATAGTAGATGAGAACAGTAGGAAACATATAGTAGATGAGAACAGTAGGAAACATATAGTAGATGAGAACAGTAGGAAACATATAGTAGATGAGAACAGTAGGAAACATATAGTAGATGAGAACAGTTGGAAACATATGTATAGTAGATGAGAACAGTAGGAATCATATAGTAGATGACAACAGTAGGAAACATATAGTAGGTGAGAACAGTAGGAAACATAGATGAGAACAGTAGGAAACATATTGTAGATGAGAACAGTAGGAAACATATAGTAGATGAGATCAGTAGGAAACATATAGTAGATGAGAACAGTAGGAAACATATAGTAGATGAGAACAGTAGGAAACATATAGTAGATGAGAACAGTAGGAAACATATGGTAGATGAGAACAGTTGGAAACATATAGTAGATGAGAACAGTAGGAAACATATAGTAGATGAGAACAGTAGAAAACATATAGTAGATGAGAACAGTAGGAAACATATAGTAGATGAGAACAGTAGGAAACATATAGTAGATGAGAACAGTAGGAAACATATAGTAGATGAGAACAGTAGGAAACATATAGTAGATGAGAACAGAGAACATATAGTAGATGAGAACAGTAGGAAACATATAGAAGATGAGAACAGTAGGAAACATATAGTAGATGAGAACAGTAGGAAATATATAGTAGATGAGAACAGTAGGAAACATATAGTAGATGAGAACAGTAGGAAACATATAGTAGATGAGAACAGTTGGAAACATATGTATAGTAGATGATAACAGTTGGAAACATATGTAGAGTAGATGAGAACAGTAGGAAACATATAGTAGATGAGAACAGTAGGAAACATATAGTAGATTAGAACAGTAGGAAACATATAGTAGATGAGAACAGTAGGAAACATATAGTAGATGAGAACAGTAGGAAACATATAGTAGATGAGAACAGTAGGAAACATTGTAGATGAGAACAGTAGGAAACATATAGTAGATGAGAACAGTAGGAAACATATAGTAGATGAGAACAGTAGGAAACATATAGTAGATGAGAAAATTAGGAAACATATAGTAGATGAGAACAGTAGGAAACATATAGTAGATGAGAACAGTAGGAAACATATAGTAGATGAGAACAGTAGGAAACATATAGTAGATGAGAACAGTAGGAAACATATAGTAGATGATAACAGTAGGAAACATATAGTAGATGAGAACAGTAGGAAACATATAGTAGATGAGAACGGTTGGAAACATATGTATAGTAGATGATAACAGTTGGAAACATATGTATAGTAGATGAGAACAGTAGGAAACATATAGTAGATGAGAACAGTAGGAAACATATAGTAGATGAGAAAAGTAGGAAACATATAGTAGATGAGAACAGTAGGAAACATATAGTAGATGAGAACAGTAGGAAACATATAGTAGATGAGAACAGTAGGAAACATATAGTAGATGAGAACAGTAGGAAACATATAGTAGATGAGAACAGTAGGAAACATATAGTAGATGAGAACAGTAGGAAACATATAGTAGATGAGAACAGTAGGAAACATATAGTAGATGAGGACAGTTGGAAACATATAGTAGATGAGAACAGTAGGAAACATATAGTAGATGATAACAGTAGGAAACATATAGTAGATGATGACAGTAGGAAACATATAGTAGATGAGAACAGTAGGAAACATATAGTAGATGAGAACAGTTGGAAACATATGTATAGTAGATGAGAACAGTAGGAAACATATAGTAGATGAGAACAGTAGGAAACATATAGTAGATGAGAAAAGTAGGAAACATATAGTAGATGAGAACAGTAGGAAACATATAGTAGATGAGAACAGTAGGAAACTTATAGTAGATGAGAACAGTTGGAAACATATGTATAGTAGATGAGAACAGTAGGAAACATATAGTAGATGAGAACAGTAGGAAACATATAGTAGATGAGAAAAGTAGGAAACATATAGTAGATGAGAACAGTTGGAAACATATGTATAGTAGATGAGAACAGTAGGGAACATATAGTAGATGAGACAGTAGGAAACATATAGTAGATGAGAACTGTAGGACACATATAGTAGATGAGAACAGTAGGAAACATATAGTAGATGAGAACAGTAGGAAACATATAGTAGATGAGAATTGTAGGAAACATATAGTAGATGAGAACAGTAGGAAACATATAGTAGATGAGAACAGTAGGAAACATATAGTAGATGAGAACAGTTGGAAACATATGTATAATAGATGAGAACAGTAGGAAACCTATAGTAGATGAGAACAGTAGGAAACATATAGTAGATGAGAACAGTAGGAAACATATAGTAGATGAGAACAGTAGGAAACATATAGTAGATGAGAACAGTTGGAAACATATAGTAGATGAGAAAAGTAGGAAACATATAGTAGGTGAGAACAGTAGGAAACATATAGTAGATGAGAACAGTAGGAAACATATAGTAGATGAGAACAGTTGGAAACATATGTATAGTAGATGATAACAGTTGGAAACATATGTATAGTAGATGAGAACAGTAGGAAACATATAGTAGATGAGAACAGTAGGAAACATATAGTAGATGAGAACAGTAGGAAACATATAGTAGATGAGAACAGTAGGAACCATATAGTAGATGAGATCAGTAGGAAACATATAGTAGATGAGAACAGTAGGAAACATATAGTAGATGAGAACAGTAGGAAACATATAGTAGATGAGAACAGTAGGAAACATATGGTAGATGAGAACAGTTGGAAACATATAGTAGATGAGAACAGTAGGAAACATATAGTAGATGAGAACAGTAGAAAAGATATAGTAGATGAGAACAGAAAGAAACATATAGTAGATGAGAACAGTAGGAAACATATAGTAGATGAGAACAGTAGGAAACATATAGTAGACGAGAACAGTAGGAAACATATAGTAGATGCGAACAGAGAACATATAGTAGATGAGAACAGTAGGAAACATATAGAAGATGAGAACAGTTGGAAACATATAGTAGATGAGAACAGTAGGAAACATATAGTAGATAAGAACAGTAGGAAACATATAGTAGATGAGAACAGTAGGAAACATATAGTAGATGAGAACAGTAGGAAACATATAGTAGATGAGAACAATAGGAAACATATAGTAGATGAGAAAATTAGGAAACATATAGTAAATGATAACAGTAGGAAACATATAGTAGATGAGAACAGTAGGAAACATATAGTAGATGAGAACAGTTGGAAACATATGTATAGTAGATGAGAACAGTAGGGAACATATAGTAGATGACAACAGTAGGAAACATATTGTAGATGAGAAAAGTAGGAAACATATAGTAGATGAGAACAGTAGGAAACATATAGTAGATGAGAACAGTAGGAAACATTGTAGATGAGAACAGTAGGAAACATATAGTAGATGAGAACAGTAGGAAACATATAGTAGATGAGAACAGTTGGAAACATATGTATAGTAGATGATAACAGTTGGAAACATATGTATAGTAGATGAGAACAGTAGGAAACATATAATAGATGAGAACAGTAGGAAACATATAGTAGATGAGAAAAGTAGGAAACATATAGTAGATGAGAACAGTAGGAAACATATAGTAGATGAGAACAGTAGGAAACATATAGTAGATGAGAACAGTAGGAAACATATAGTAGATGAGAACAGTAGGAAACATATAGTAGATGAGAACAGTAGGAAACATATAGTAGATGAGAACAGTAGGAAACATATAGTAGATGAGAACAGTAGGAAACATATAGTAGATGAGAAAATTAGGAAACATATAGTAGATGAGAACAGTAGGAAACATATAGTAGATGAGAACAGTAGGAAACATATAGTAGATGAGAACAGTAGGAAACATATAGTAGATGAGAACAGTAGGAAACATATAGTAGATGATAACAGTAGGAAACATATAGTAGATGAGAACAGTAGGAAACATATAGTAGATGAGAACAGTTGGAAACATATGTATAGTAGATGATAACAGTTGGAAACATATGTATAGTAGATGAGAACAGTAGGAAACATATAATAGATGAGAACAGTAGGAAACATATAGTAGATGAGAAAAGTAGGAAACATATAGTAGATGAGAACAGTAGGAAACATATAGTAGATGAGAACAGTAGGAAACATATAGTAGATGAGAACAGTAGGAAACATATAGTAGATGAGAACAGTAGGAAACATATAGTAGATGAGAACAGTAGGAAACATATAGTACATGAGAACAGTAGGAAACATATAGTACATGAGAACAGTAGGAAACATATAGTAGATGAGAACAGTAGGAAACATATAGTAGATGAGAACAGTAGGAAACATATAGTAGATGAGAACAGTAGGAAACATTGTAGATGAGAACAGTAGGAAATATATAGTAGATGAGAACAGTAGGAAACATATAGTAGATGAGAACAGTAGGAAACATATAGTAGATGAGAAAATTAGGAAATATATAGTAGATGAGAACAGTAGGAAACATATAGTAGATGAGAACAGTAGGAAACATATAGTAGATGAGAACAGTAGGAAACATATAGTAGATGAGAACAGTAGGAAACATATAGTAGATGATAACAGTAGGAAACATATAGTAGATGAGAACAGTAGGAAACATATAGTAGATGAGAACAGTTGGAAACATATGTATAGTAGATGATAACAGTTGGAAACATATGTATAGTAGATGAGAACAGTAGGAAACATATAGTAGCTGAGAACAGTAGGAAACATATAGTAGATGAGAAAAGTAGGAAACATATAGTAGATGAGAACAGTAGGAAACATATAGTAGATGGAAACATATAGTAGATGAGAACAGTAGGAAACATATAGTAGATGAGAACAGTAGGAAACATATAGTAGATGAGAACAGTAGGAAACTTATAGTAGATGAGAACAGTTGGAAACATATGTATAGTAGATGAGAACAGTAGGAAACATATAGTAGATGAGAACAGTAGGAAACATATAGTAGATGAGAAAAGTAGGAAACATATAGTAGATGAGAACGGTTGGAAACATATGTATAGTAGATGAGAACTGTAGGGAACATATAGTAGATGAGACAGTAGGAAACATATAGTAGATGAGAACTGTAGGAAACATATAGTAGATGAGAACAGTAGGAAACATATAGTAGATGAGAACAGTAGGAAACATATAGTAGATGAGAACTGTAGGAAACATATAGTAGATGAGAACAGTAGGAAACATATAGTAGATGAAAACAGTAGGAAACATATAGTAGATGAGAACAGTTGGAAACATATGTATAATAGATGAGAACAGTAGGAAACCTATAGTAGATGAGAACAGTAGGAAACATATAGTAGATGAGAACAGTAGGAAACATATAGTAGATGAGAACAGTTGGAAACATATAGTAGATGAGAAAAGTAGGAAACATATAGTAGGTGAGAACAGTAGGAAACATATAGTAGATGAGAACAGTAGGAAACATATAGTAGATGAGAACAGTTGGAAACATATGTATAGTAGATGATAACAGTTGGAAACATATGTATAGTAGATGAGAACAGTAGGAAACATATAATAGATGAGAACAGTAGGAAACATATAGTAGATGAGAAAAGTAGGAAACATATAGTAGATGAGAACAGTAGGAAACATATAGTAGATGAGAACAGTAGGAAACATATAGTAGATGAGAACAGTAGGAAACATATAGTAGATGAGAACAGTAGGAAACATATAGTAGATGAGAACAGTAGGAAACATATAGTACATGAGAACAGTAGGAAACATATAGTACATGAGAACAGTAGGAAACATATAGTAGATGAGAACAGTAGGAAACATATAGTAGATGAGAACAGTAGGAAACATATAGTAGATGAGAACAGTAGGAAACATTGTAGATGAGAACAGTAGGAAACATATAGTAGATGAGAACAGTAGGAAACATATAGTAGATGAGAACAGTAGGAAACATATAGTAGATGAGAAAATTAGGAAATATATAGTAGATGAGAACAGTAGGAAACATATAGTAGATGAGAACAGTAGGAAACATATAGTAGATGAGAACAGTAGGAAACATATAGTAGATGAGAACAGTAGGAAACATATAGTAGATGATAACAGTAGGAAACATATAGTAGATGAGAACAGTAGGAAACATATAGTAGATGAGAACAGTTGGAAACATATGTATAGTAGATGATAACAGTTGGAAACATATGTATAGTAGATGAGAACAGTAGGAAACATATAGTAGATGAGAACAGTAGGAAACATATAGTAGATGAGAAAAGTAGGAAACATATAGTAGATGAGAACAGTAGGAAACATATAGTAGATGGAAACATATAGTAGATGAGAACAGTAGGAAACATATAGTAGATGAGAACAGTAGGAAACATATAGTAGGTGAGAACAGTAGGAAACTTATAGTAGATGAGAACAGTTGGAAACATATGTATAGTAGATGAGAACAGTAGGAAACATATAGTAGATGAGAACAGTAGGAAACATATAGTAGATGAGAAAAGTAGGAAACATATAGTAGATGAGAACGGTTGGAAACATATGTATAGTAGATGAGAACTGTAGGGAACATATAGTAGATGAGACAGTAGGAAACATATAGTAGATGAGAACTGTAGGAAACATATAGTAGATGAGAACAGTAGGAAACATATAGTAGACGAGAACAGTAGGAAACATATAGTAGATGAGAACTGTAGGAAACATATAGTAGATGAGAACAGTAGGAAACATATAGTAGATGAAAACAGTAGGAAACATATAGTAGATGAGAACAGTTGGAAACATATGTATAATAGATGAGAACAGTAGGAAACCTATAGTAGATGAGAACAGTAGGAAACATATAGTAGATGAGAACAGTAGGAAACATATAGTAGATGAGAACAGTTGGAAACATATAGTAGATGAGAAAAGTAGGAAACATATAGTAGGTGAGAACAGTAGGAAACATATAGTAGATGAGAACAGTAGGAAACATATGTATAGTA
This sequence comes from Eudasyphora cyanicolor, assembly GCA_963930755.1. Taxonomy (NCBI): domain Eukaryota; kingdom Metazoa; phylum Arthropoda; class Insecta; order Diptera; family Muscidae; genus Eudasyphora; species Eudasyphora cyanicolor. The sequence goes on from OZ005738.1 coordinate 78,267,223, forward strand.
GATGATAACAGTTGGAAACATATGTATAGTAGATGAGAACAGTAGGAAACATATAATAGATGAGAACAGTAGGAAACATATAGTAGATGAGAAAAGTAGGAAACATATAGTAGATGAGAACAGTAGGAAACATATAGTAGATGAGAACAGTAGGAAACATATAGTAGATGAGAACAGTAGGAAACATATAGTAGATGAGAACAGTAGGAAACATATAGTAGATGAGAACAGTAGGAAACATATAGTACATGAGAACAGTAGGAAACATATAGTACATGAGAACAGTAGGAAACATATAGTAGATGAGAACAGTAGGAAACATATAGTAGATGAGAACAGTAGGAAACATATAGTAGATGAGAACAGTAGGAAACATTGTAGATGAGAACAGTAGGAAACATATAGTAGATGAGAACAGTAGGAAACATATAGTAGATGAGAACAGTAGGAAACATATAGTAGATGAGAAAATTAGGAAATATATAGTAGATGAGAACAGTAGGAAACATATAGTAGATGAGAACAGTAGGAAACATATAGTAGATGAGAACAGTAGGAAACATATAGTAGATGAGAACAGTAGGAAACATATAGTAGATGATAACAGTAGGAAACATATAGTAGATGAGAACAGTAGGAAACATATAGTAGATGAGAACAGTTGGAAACATATGTATAGTAGATGATAACAGTTGGAAACATATGTATAGTAGATGAGAACAGTAGGAAACATATAGTAGATGAGAACAGTAGGAAACATATAGTAGATGAGAAAAGTAGGAAACATATAGTAGATGAGAACAGTAGGAAACATATAGTAGATGGAAACATATAGTAGATGAGAACAGTAGGAAACATATAGTAGATGAGAACAGTAGGAAACATATAGTAGATGAGAACAGTAGGAAACTTATAGTAGATGAGAACAGTTGGAAACATATGTATAGTAGATGAGAACAGTAGGAAACATATAGTAGATGAGAACAGTAGGAAACATATAGTAGATGAGAAAAGTAGGAAACATATAGTAGATGAGAACGGTTGGAAACATATGTATAGTAGATGAGAACTGTAGGGAACATATAGTAGATGAGACAGTAGGAAACATATAGTAGATGAGAACTGTAGGAAACATATAGTAGATGAGAACAGTAGGAAACATATAGTAGATGAGAACAGTAGGAAACATATAGTAGATGAGAACTGTAGGAAACATATAGTAGATGAGAACAGTAGGAAACATATAGTAGATGAAAACAGTAGGAAACATATAGTAGATGAGAACAGTTGGAAACATATGTATAATAGATGAGAACAGTAGGAAACCTATAGTAGATGAGAACAGTAGGAAACATATAGTAGATGAGAACAGTAGGAAACATATAGTAGATGAGAACAGTTGGAAACATATAGTAGATGAGAAAAGTAGGAAACATATAGTAGGTGAGAACAGTAGGAAACATATAGTAGATGAGAACAGTAGGAAACATATAGTAGATGAGAACAGTTGGAAACATATGTATAGTAGATGATAACAGTTGGAAACATATAGTAGATGAGAACAGTAGGAAACATATAGTAGATGAGAACAGTTGGAAACATATGTATAGTAGATGAGAACAGTAGGGAACATATAGTAGATGAGAACAGTAGGAAACATATAGTAGATGAGAAAAGTAGGAAACATATAGTAGATGAGAACAGTAGGAAACATATAGTAGATGAGAACAGTAGGAAACATATATAGTAGATGAGAACAGTAGGAAACATATATAGTAGATGAGAACTGTAGGAAACATATAGTAGATAAGAACAGTAGGAAACATATAGTAGATGAGAACAGTAGGAAACATATAGTAGATGAGAACAGTAGGAAACATATAGTAGATGAGAACAGTAGGAAACATATAGTAGATGAGAAAAGTAGGAAACATATAGTAAATGAGAACAGTAGGAAACATATAGTAGATGAGAACAGTAGGAAACATATAGTAGATGAGAACAGTAGGAAACATATAGTAGATGAGAACAGTAGGAAACATATAGTAGATGAGAACAGTTGGAAACATATGTATAGTAGATGATAACAGTTGGAAACATATGTATAGTAGATGAGAACAGTAGGAAACATATAGTAGATGAGAACAGTAGGAAACATATAGTAGATTAGAACAGTAGGAAACATATAGTAGATGAGAAAAGTAGGAAACATATAGTAGATGAGAACAGTAGGAAAAAATAGTAGATGAGAACAGTAGGAAACATTGTAGATGAGAACAGTAGGAAACATATAGTAGATGAGAACAGTAGGAAACATATAGTAGATGAGAACAGTAGGAAACATATAGTAGATGAGAAAATTAGGAAACATATAGTAGATGAGAACAGTAGGAAACATATAGTAGATGAGAACAGTAGGAAACATATAGTAGATGAGAACAGTAGGAAACATATAGTAGAGGAGAACAGTAGGAAACATATAGTAGATGATAACAGTAGGAAACATATAGTAGATGAGAACAGTAGGAAACATATAGTAGATGAGAACAGTTGGAAACATATGTATAGTAGATGATAACAGTTGGAAACATATGTATAGTAGATGAGAACAGTAGGAAACATATAGTAGATGAGAAAAGTAGGAAACATATAGTAGATGAGAACAGTAGGAAACATATAGTAGATGAGAACAGTAGGAAACATATAGTAGATGAGAACTGTAGGAAACATATAGTAGATGAGAACAGTAGGAATCATATAGTAGATGAGAACAGTAGGAAACATATAGTAGATGAGAACAGAGAACATATAGTAGATGAGAACAGTAGGAAACATATAGAAGATGAGAACAGTTGGAAACATATAGTAGATGAGAACAGTAGGAAACATATAGTAGATGAAAACAGTAAGAAACATATAGTAGATGAGAACAGTAGGAAACATATAGTAGATGAGAACAGTAGGAAACATATAGTAGATTAGAACAGTAGGAAACATATAGTAGATGAGAACAGTAGGAAACATATAGTAGATGAGAACAGTAGGAAACATATATAGTAGATGAGAACAGTTGGAAACATATGTATAGTAGATGAGAACAGCAGGAATCATATAGTAGATGAGAACAGTAGGAAACATATAGTAGATGAGAACAGTAGGAAACATATGTATAGTAGATGAGAACAGTAGGAAACATATAGTAGATGAGAACAGTTGGAAACATATGTATAGTAGATGAGAACAGCAGGAATCATATAGTAGATGAGAACAGTAGGAAACATATAGTAGATGAGAACAGTAGGAAACATATGTATAGTAGATGAGAACAGTAGGAAACATATAGTAGATGAGAACAGTTGGAAACATATGTATAATAGAAGAGAACAGTAGGAAACCTATAGTATATGAGAACAGTAGGAAACATATAGTAGATGAGAACAGTAGGAAAATAGTAGTTGAGAACAGTTGGAAACATATAGTAGATGAGAACAGTAGGAAACATATAGTAGATGAGAACAGTAGGAAACATATAGTAGATGAGAAAATTAGGAAACATATAGTAGATGAGAACAGTAGGAAACATATAGTAGATGAGAACAGTAGGAAACATATAGTAGATGAGAACAGTAGGAAACATATAGTAGAGGAGAACAGTAGGAAACATATAGTAGATGATAACAGTAGGAAACATATAGTAGATGAGAACAGTAGGAAACATATAGTAGATGAGAACAGTTGGAAACATATGTATAGTAGATGAGAACAGTAGGGAACATATAGTAGATGAGAACAGTAGGAAACATATAGTAGATGAGAAAAGTAGGAAACATATAGTAGATGAGAACAGTAGGAAACATATAGTAGATGAGAACAGTAGGAAACATATAGTAGATGAGAACTGTAGGAAACATATAGTAGATGAGAACAGTAGGAATCATATAGTAGATGAGAACAGTAGGAAACATATAGTAGATGAGAACAGAGAACATATAGTAGATGAGAACAGTAGGAAACATATAGAAGATGAGAACAGTTGGAAACATATAGTAGATGAGAACAGTAGGAAACATATAGTAGATAAGAACAGTAGGAAACATATAGTAGATGAGAACAGTAGGAAACATATAGTAGATGAAAACAGTAAGAAACATATAGTAGATGAGAACAGTAGGAAACATATAGTAGATGAGAACAGTAGGAAACATATAGTAGATTAGAACAGTAGGAAACATATAGTAGATGAGAACAGTAGGAAACATATAGTAGATGAGAACAGTAGGAAACATATATAGTAGATGAGAACAGTTGGAAACATATGTATAGTAGATGAGAACAGTAGGAATCATATAGTAGATGAGAACAGTAGGAAACATATAGTAGATGAGAACAGTAGGAAACATATGTATAGTAGATGAGAACAGTAGGAAACATATAGTAGATGAGAACAGTAGGAAACATATAGTAGATGAGAACAGTAGGAAACATATAGTAGATGAGAACTGTAGGAAACATATAGTAGATGAGAACAGTAGGAATCATATAGTAGATGAGAACAGTAGGAAACATATAGTAGATGAGAACAGAGAACATATAGTAGATGAGAACAGTAGGAAACATATAGAAGATGAGAACAGTTGGAAACATATAGTAGATGAGAACAGTAGGAAACATATAGTAGATAAGAACAGTAGGAAACATATAGTAGATGAGAACAGTAGGAAACATATAGTAGATGAAAACAGTAAGAAACATATAGTAGATGAGAACAGTAGGAAACATATAGTAGATGAGAACAGTAGGAAACATATAGTAGATTAGAACAGTAGGAAACATATAGTAGATGAGAACAGTAGGAAACATATAGTAGATGAGAACAGTAGGAAACATATATAGTAGATGAGAACAGTTGGAAACATATGTATAGTAGATGAGAACAGTAGGAATCATATAGTAGATGAGAACAGTAGGAAACATATAGTAGATGAGAACAGTAGGAAACATATGTATAGTAGATGAGAACAGTAGGAAACATATAGTAGATGAGAACAGTAGGAAACATATAGTAGATGAGAACAGTTGGAAACATATGTATAATAGAAGAGAACAGTAGGAAACCTATAGTATATGAGAACAGTAGGAAACATATAGTAGATGAGAACAGTAGGAAACATATAGTAGTTGAAAACAGTTGGAAACATATAGTAGATGAGAACAGTAGGAAACATATAGTAGATGAGAACAGTAGGAAACATATAGTAGATGAGAACAGTTGGAAACATATGTATAATAGATGAGAACAGTAGGAAACCTATAGTAGATGAGAACTGTAGGAAACATATAGTAGATGAGAACAGTAGGAAACATATAGTAGATGAGAACAGTTGGAAACATATGTATAATAGATGAGAACAGTAGGAAACCTATAGTAGATGAGAACAGTAGGAAACATATAGTAGATGAGAACAGTAGGAAACATATAGTAGTTGAGAACAGTTGGAAACATATAGTAGATGAGAACAGTAGGAAACATATAGTAGATGAGAACAGTAGGAAACATATAGTAGATGAGAACAGTTGGAAACATATGTATAATAGATGAGAACAGTAGGAAACCTATAGTAGATGAGAACAGTAGGAAACATATAGTAGATGAGAACAGTAGGAAACATATAGTAGATGAGAACAGTTGGAAACATATAGTAGATGAGAAAAGTAGGAAACATATAGTAGGTGAGAACAGTAGGAAACATATAGTAGATGAGAACTGTAGGAAACATATAGTAGATGAGAACAGTTGGAAACATATAGAAGATGAGAACAGTTGGAAACATATAGTAGATGAGAACTGTAGGAAACATATAGTAGATAAGAACAGTAGGAAACATATAGAAGATGAGAACAGTTGGAAACATATAGTAGATGAGAACTGTAGGAAACATATAGTAGATAAGAACAGTAGGAAACATATAGTAGATGAGAACAGTAGGAAACATATAGTAGATGAGAACAGTAGGAAACATATAGTAGATGAGAACAGTAGGAAACATATAGTAGATGAGAACAGAGAACATATAGTAGATGAGAACAGTAGGAAACATATAGAAGATGAGAACAGTTGGAAACATATAGTAGATGAGAACTGTAGGAAACATATAGTAGATAAGAACAGTAGGAAACATATAGTAGATGAGAACAGTAGGAAACATATAGTAGATGAGAACAGTAGGAAACATATAGTAGATGAGAACAGTAGGAAACATATAGTAGATGAGAAAAGTAGGAAACATATAGTAAATGAGAACAGTAGGAAACATATAGTAGATGAGAACAGTAGGAAACATATAGTAGATGAGAACAGTAGGAAACATATAGTAGATGAGAACAGTTGGAAACATATGTATAGTAGATGAGAACAGTAGGGAACATATAGTAGATGAGAACAGTAGGAAACATATAGTAGATGAGAAAAGTAGGAAACATATAGTAGATGAGAACAGTAGGAAACATATAGTAGATGAGAACAGTAGGAAACATATATAGTAGATGAGAACAGTAGGAAACATATATAGTAGATGAGAACAGTAGGAAACATATAGTAGATGAGAACAGTAGGAAACATATAGTAGATGAGAACAGTTGGAAACATATGTATAATAGATGAGAACAGTAGGAAACATATATAGTAGATGAGAACAGTAGGAAACATATATAGTAGATGAGAACAGTAGGAAACATATAGTAGATGAAAACAGTAGGAAACATATAGTAGATGAGAACAGTTGGAAACATATGTATAATAGATGAGAACAGTAGGAAACCTATAGTAGATGAGAACAGTAGGAAACATATAGTAGATGAGAACAGTAGGAAACATATAGTAGATGAGAACAGTTGGAAACATATAGTAGATGAGAAAAGTAGGAAACATATAGTAGGTGAGAACTGTAGGAAACATATAGTAGATGAGAACAGTAGGAAACATATAGTAGATGAGAACAGTTGGAAACATATGTATAGTAGATGATAACAGTTGGAAACATATGTATAGTAGATGAGAACAGTAGGAAACATATAGTAGATGAGAACAGTAGGAAAGATATAGTATATGAGAACAGTAGGAATCATATAGTAGATGAGAACAGTAGGAAACATATAGTAGATGAGAACAGTAGGAAACATATAGTAGATGAGAACAGTAGGAAACATATAGTAGATGAGAACAGTAGGAACCATATAGTAGATGAGATCAGTAGGAAACATATAGTAGATGAGAACAGTAGGAAACATATAGTAGATGAGAACAGTAGGAAACATATAGTAGATGAGAACAGTAGGAAACATATGGTAGATGAGAACAGTTGGAAACATATAGTAGATGAGAACAGTAGGAAACATATAGTAGATGAGAACAGTAGAAAAGATATAGTAGATGAGAACAGTAGGAAACATATAGTAGATGAGAACAGTAGGAAACATATAGTAGATGAGAACAGTAGGAAACATATAGTAGATGAGAACAGTAGGAAACATATAGTAGATGAGAACAGAGAACATATAGTAGATGAGAACAGTAGGAAACATATAGAAGATGAGAACAGTTGGAAACATATAGTAGATGAGAACTGTAGGAAACATATAGTAGATAAGAACAGTAGGAAACATATAGTAGATGAGAACAGTAGGAAACATATAGTAGATGAGAACAGTAGGAAACATATAGTAGATGAGAACAGTAGGAAACATATAGTAGATGAGAAAAGTAGGAAACATATAGTAAATGAGAACAGTAGGAAACATATAGTAGATGAGAACAGTAGGAAACATATAGTAGATGAGAACAGTAGGAAACATATAGTAGATGAGAACAGTAGGAAACATATAGTAGATGAGAACAGTAGGGAACATATAGTAGATGAGAACAGTAGGAAACATATAGTAGATGAGAAAAGTAGGAAACATATAGTAGATGAGAACAGTAGGAAACATATAGTAGATGAGAACAGTAGGAAACATATATAGTAGATGAGAACAGTAGGAAACATATATAGTAGATGAGAACTGTAGGAAACATATAGTAGATAAGAACAGTAGGAAACATATAGTAGATGAGAACAGTAGGAAACATATAGTAGATGAGAACAGTAGGAAACATATAGTAGATGAGAACAGTAGGAAACATATAGTAGATGAGAAAAGTAGGAAACATATAGTAAATGAGAACAGTAGGAAACATATAGTAGATGAGAACAGTAGGAAACATATAGTAGATGAGAACAGTAGGAAACATATAGTAGATGAGAACAGTAGGAAACATATAGTAGATGAGAACAGTTGGAAACATATGTATAGTAGATGATAACAGTTGGAAACATATGTATAGTAGATGAGAACAGTAGGAAACATATAGTAGATGAGAACAGTAGGAAACATATAGTAGATTAGAACAGTAGGAAACATATAGTAGATGAGAACAGTAGGAAACATATAGTAGATGAGAACAGTAGGAAAAAATAGTAGATGAGAACAGTAGGAAACATTGTAGATGAGAACAGTAGGAAACATATAGTAGATGAGAACAGTAGGAAACATATAGTAGATGAGAACAGTAGGAAACATATAGTAGATGAGAAAATTAGGAAACATATAGTAGATGAGAACAGTAGGAAACATATAGTAGATGAGAACAGTAGGAAACATATAGTAGATGAGAACAGTAGGAAACATATAGTAGAGGAGAACAGTAGGAAACATATAGTAGATGATAACAGTAGGAAACATATAGTAGATGAGAACAGTAGGAAACATATAGTAGATGAGAACAGTTGGAAACATATGTATAGTAGATGATAACAGTTGGAAACATATGTATAGTAGATGAGAACAGTAGGAAACATATAGTAGATGAGAAAAGTAGGAAACATATAGTAGATGAGAACAGTAGGAAACATATAGTAGATGAGAACAGTAGGAAACATATAGTAGATGAGAACTGTAGGAAACATATAGTAGATGAGAACAGTAGGAATCATATAGTAGATGAGAACAGTAGGAAACATATAGTAGATGAGAACAGAGAACATATAGTAGATGAGAACAGTAGGAAACATATAGAAGATGAGAACAGTTGGAAACATATAGTAGATGTGAACAGTAGGAAACATATAGTAGATAAGAACAGTAGGAAACATATAGTAGATGAGAACAGTAGGAAACATATAGTAGATGAAAACAGTAAGAAACATATAGTAGATGAGAACAGTAGGAAACATATAGTAGATGAGAACAGTAGGAAACATATAGTAGATTAGAACAGTAGGAAACATATAGTAGATGAGAACAGTAGGAAACATATAGTAGATGAGAACAGTAGGAAACATATATATTAGATGAGAACAGTTGGAAACATATGTATAGTAGATGAGAACAGTAGGAATCATATAGTAGATGAGAACAGTAGGAAACATATAGTAGATGAGAACAGTAGGAAACATATGTATAGTAGATGAGAACAGTAGGAAACATATAGTAGATGAGAACAGTTGGAAACATATGTATAATAGAAGAGAACAGTAGGAAACCTATAGTATATGAGAACAGTAGGAAACATATAGTAGATGAGAACAGTAGGAAACATATAGTAGTTGAGAACAGTTGGAAACATATAGTAGATGAGAACAGTAGGAAACATATAGTAGATGAGAACAGTAGGAAACATATAGTAGATGAGAAAATTAGGAAACATATAGTAGATGAGAACAGTAGGAAACATATAGTAGATGAGAACAGTAGGAAACATATAGTAGATGAGAACAGTAGGAAACATATAGTAGAGGAGAACAGTAGGAAACATATAGTAGATGATAACAGTAGGAAACATATAGTAGATGAGAACAGTAGGAAACATATAGTAGATGAGAACAGTTGGAAACATATGTATAGTAGATGAGAACAGTAGGGAACATATAGTAGATGAGAACAGTAGGAAACATATAGTAGATGAGAAAAGTAGGAAACATATAGTAGATGAGAACAGTAGGAAACATATAGTAGATGAGAACAGTAGGAAACATATAGTAGATGAGAACTGTAGGAAAAATATTGTAGATGAGAACAGTAGGAATCATATAGTGGATGAGAACAGTAGGAAACATATAGAGATGAGAACAGTAGGAAACATATAGTAGATGAGAACAGAGAACATATAGTAGATGAGAACAGTAGGAAACATATAGAAGATGAGAACAGTTGGAAACATATAGTAGATGAGAACAGTAGGAAACATATAGTAGATAAGAACAGTAGGAAACATATAGTAGATGAGAACAGTAGGAAACATATAGTAGATGAAAACAGTAAGAAACATATAGTAGATGAGAACAGTAGGAAACATATAGTAGATGAGAACAGTAGGAAACATATAGTAGATGAGAACAGTAGGAAACATATAGTAGATTAGAACAGTAGGAAACATATAGTAGATGAGAACAGTAGGAAACATATAGTAGATGAGAACAGTAGGAAACATATATAGTAGATGAGAACAGTTGGAAACATATGTATAGTAGATGAGAACAGTAGGAATCATATAGTAGATGAGAACAGTAGGAAACATATAGTAGATGAGAACAGTAGGAAACATATGTATAGTAGATGAGAACAGTAGGAAACATATAGTAGATGAGAACAGTAGGAAACATATAGTAGATGAGAACAGTAGGAAACATATAGTAGATGAGAACTGTAGGAAACATATAGTAGATGAGAACAGTAGGAATCATATAGTAGATGAGAACAGTAGGAAACATATAGTAGATGAGAACAGAGAACATATAGTAGATGAGAACAGTAGGAAACATATAGAAGATGAGAACAGTTGGAAACATATAGTAGATGAGAACAGTAGGAAACATATAGTAGATAAGAACAGTAGGAAACATATAGTAGATGAGAACAGTAGGAAACATATAGTAGATGAAAACAGTAAGAAACATATAGTAGATGAGAACAGTAGGAAACATATAGTAGATGAGAACAGTAGGAAACATATAGTAGATTAGAACAGTAGGAAACATATAGTAGATGAGAACAGTAGGAAACATATAGTAGATGAGAACAGTAGGAAACATATATAGTAGATGAGAACAGTTGGAAACATATGTATAGTAGATGAGAACAGTAGGAATCATATAGTAGATGAGAACAGTAGGAAACATATAGTAGATGAGAACAGTAGGAAACATATGTATAGTAGATGAGAACAGTAGGAAACATATAGTAGATGAGAACAGTAGGAAACATATAGTAGATGAGAACAGTTGGAAACATATGTATAATAGAAGAGAACAGTAGGAAACCTATAGTATATGAGAACAGTAGGAAACATATAGTAGATGAGAACAGTAGGAAACATATAGTAGTTGAGAACAGTTGGAAACATATAGTAGATGAGAACAGTAGGAAACATATAGTAGATGAGAACAGTAGGAAACATATAGTAGATGAGAACAGTTGGAAACATATGTATAATAGATGAGAACAGTAGGAAACCTATAGTAGATGAGAACTGTAGGAAACATATAGTAGATGACAACAGTAGGAAACATATAGTAGATGAGAACAGTTGGAAACATATGTATAATAGATGAGAACAGTAGGAAACCTATAGTAGATGAGAACAGTAGGAAACATATAGTAGATGAGAACAGTAGGAAACATATAGTAGTTGAGAACAGTTGGAAACATATAGTAGATGAGAACAGTAGGAAACATATAGTAGATGAGAACAGTAGGAAACATATAGTAGATGAGAACAGTTGGAAACATATGTATAATAGATGAGAACAGTAGGAAACCTATAGTAGATGAGAACAGTTGGAAACATATAGTAGATGAGAAAAGTAGGAAACATATAGTAGGTGAGAACAGTAGGAAACATATAGTAGATGAGAACAGTAGGAAACATATAGTAGATGAGAACAGTTGGAAACATATGTATAGTAGATGATAACAGTTGGAAACATATGTATAGTAGATGAGAACAGTAGGAAACATATAGTAGATGAGAACAGTAGGAAACATATAGTATATGAGAACAGTAGGAATCATATAGTAGATGAGAACAGTAGGAAACATATAGTAGATGAGAACAGTAGGAAACATATAGTAGATGAGAACAGTAGGAAACATATAGTAGATGAGAACAGTAGGAACCATATAGTAGATGAGATCAGTAGGAAACATATAGTAGATGAGAACAGTAGGAAACATATAGTAGATGAGAACAGTAGGAAACATATAGTAGATGAGAACAGTAGGAAACATATGGTAGATGAGAACAGTTGGAAACATATAGTAGATGAGAACAGTAGGAAACATATAGTAGATGAGAACAGTAGAAAAGATATAGTAGATGAGAACAGTAGGAAACATATAGTAGATGAGAACAGTAGGAAACATATAGTAGATGAGAACAGTAGGAAACATATAGTAGATGAGAACAGTAGGAAACATATAGTAGATGAGAACAGAGAACATATAGTAGATGAGAACAGTAGGAAACATATAGAAGATGAGAACAGTTGGAAACATATAGTAGATGAGAACTGTAGGAAACATATAGTAGATAAGAACAGTAGGAAACATATAGTAGATGAGAACAGTAGGAAACATATAGTAGATGAGAACAGTAGGAAACATATAGTAGATGAGAACAGTAGGAAACATATAGTAGATGAGAAAAGTAGGAAACATATAGTAAATGAGAACAGTAGGAAACATATAGTAGATGAGAACAGTAGGAAACATATAGTAGATGAGAACAGTAGGAAACATATAGTAGATGAGAACAGTTGGAAACATATGTATAGTAGATGAGAACAGTAGGGAACATATAGTAGATGAGAACAGTAGGAAACATATAGTAGATGAGAAAAGTAGGAAACATATAGTAGATGAGAACAGTAGGAAACATATAGTAGATGAGAACAGTAGGAAACATATATAGTAGATGAGAACAGTAGGAAACATATATAGTAGATGAGAACAGTAGGAAACATATAGTAGATGAGAACAGTAGGAAACATATAGTAGATGAGAACAGTTGGAAACATATGTATAATAGATGAGAACAGTAGGAAACATATATAGTAGATGAGAACAGTAGGAAACATATATAGTAGATGAGAACAGTAGGAAACATATAGTAGATGAAAACAGTAGGAAACATATAGTAGATGAGAACAGTTGGAAACATATGTATAATAGATGAGAACAGTAGGAAACCTATAGTAGATGAGAACAGTAGGAAACATATAGTAGATGAGAACAGTAGGAAACATATAGTAGATGAGAACAGTTGGAAACATATAGTAGATGAGAAAAGTAGGAAACATATAGTAGGTGAGAACAGTAGGAAACATATAGTAGATGAGAACAGTAGGAAACATATAGTAGATGAGAACAGTTGGAAACATATGTATAGTAGATGATAACAGTTGGAAACATATGTATAGTAGATGAGAACAGTAGGAAACATATAGTAGATGAGAACAGTAGGAAACATATAGTATATGAGAACAGTAGGAATCATATAGTAGATGAGAACAGTAGGAAACATATAGTAGATGAGAACAGTAGGAAACATATAGTAGATGAGAACAGTAGGAAACATATAGTAGATGAGAACAGTAGGAACCATATAGTAGATGAGATCAGTAGGAAACATATAGTAGATGAGAACAGTAGGAAACATATAGTAGATGAGAACAGTAGGAAACATATAGTAGATGAGAACAGTAGGAAACATATGGTAGATGAGAACAGTTGGAAACATATAGTAGATGAGAACAGTAGGAAACATATAGTAGATGAGAACAGTAGAAAAGATATAGTAGATGAGAACAGTAGGAAACATATAGTAGATGAGAACAGTAGGAAACATATAGTAGATGAGAACAGTAGGAAACATATAGTAGATGAGAACAGTAGGAAACATATAGTAGATGAGAACAGAGAACATATAGTAGATGAGAACAGTAGGAAACATATAGAAGATGAGAACAGTTGGAAACATATAGTAGATGAGAACTGTAGGAAACATATAGTAGATAAGAACAGTAGGAAACATATTGTTAAGGTGGGGGGTTTGCCAGCAAGGGAGGTGAGGGTAGACGAGGCGACGAAATCCCTTCTATGACAAACTCCAATAACAACGATAGCTCAGTAGTGGGGGAACGATGTGTGGGTGTTTACGTATGCATTTATTCATGCGTGTGTAGTGACCGATGTTGGCGTTGCAGTAATGCAAAGGGCGAAATAGAAAAGGAAAATAAATAAAACACAAGAGTTTAGTTTTTTCGATAGTGATAAAGGCAGAGCTTTATTTCGTATTAATGATAACGTATATTACCATGTAGCGATGCGTAGGATCCGTAGAAATCCAAACGGCACGATAGCAAAACGACATGATATATGTATGCGCGAGTGCGAAACAGCGACTATTAGTGATGTGCGCGATTGTATCGCCTAACAAAGACTACTTTCAATACGAGAGCCAGATGAAGGAAGGAGTCGGAAATCCGCAACAGCCTCTGCTTGCGGGAAGTCCCTCTCTACATCCGAACTATGCGAATAACGTCCCGGGAGAGTCGGAGAGAGATACAATGCTGGAAGTCTCCCCTTACAATCCGTGCCATGCGAATATCGTCTTGGGAGAGTTTGTAGAGAGATTCTTTTAATCCCTCTACGATCCGTGCTGAGCGAATTCGTCCCAAGAGAGTCGAAGGAGAGCACCAGACGCTGAAAAGCCCTCTCACAATCCGTACAAGCGAATATCGTCCTGGGAGTGTCGTAGCAGAGACTTCTTCTCCTTCAACCCACTAGGGTTGCCAATCAACGAAGGAGATGCACAAGCTGGGGAAGTTGCGCGACAATGTTACGAACTTAAACATTACCGGCCCCCTTGCAACATCTAGCTCTGTTGCAAAATTATATAAGTAAACTATAACGAAAATTAGGTTAGTAAATTAGGAAGGAACGTAAATTCAGTTTCCTAGTGAGCATTAAACAAATTCAATTCGTACTTCAATGTTATATTAAGAATTCGTAAAATAATTAATATAGGCGAGGTGATGCTAACATAGCTAGTTTCGATTTAAAAAATTAGTTTATATAGACTCCGACAAAAAATAAAGGGTTGCGATATTAATTTGTGACACAAATTCGAGAGATACAAGAGCAAGTTTCAAATTAATTCAAGAAAATACGTGTTCGTAGAAACACGATCAAGAAAATTTCTATTAATTCGAGTTCAAATAATTTATAAATTCACAAGATGTGACCGTTTATAAAAAGCGAGGAGGTTGTCAAAATGTGACCAACAAACAAATTCAAGTAGAGGTGCGACGAAAAATACGAACGAAAGTGAGTCTAGCAAGTAATGAATCAGATATCAAACCTACGAGGTGGGATGGAATTCAAGTTCGGTTCTCAGACCAACGATTGAAATTCCCGAAAGGCAGAATATTTCCTGCTTCCGTATTACATGTTCTATTGCCAGGGGTGAAGACCGCGGCTGGGCTTGTAGAAATGTTAAAAAGGGCGGAAGGAATTGGTCCAGTTACAACATAACCGAAAATGGTATTTTGAGCCAGTAGTGACTCAAGCACAATTCGTGGGGGTTCAGCCAAAAGAATTTTCGGATACAAATCAGCACCAAGTAGAACGTCTATTGGGCGATTTTCCAAAGAATCAGCCAATCGCATATTGGCGAGGCGAGATTGGAGGATGGTAGCAAACGAAGGCGACGGCAAATTTTCAGAAATGTTCGGAAGAACATGGGCTACCGTTTCTAAGACGCGCGTTGGGTCTATGGGTGAGACGATTTCAAGAGAACAAATTTCTCTTGAATTTCCGGGGAGAGTACAGTTTTTGCCTGAAACGGTAGCATTTGTAGAACGCGTTGAAATTCCCAGCCGTTGCCGAAAGCGATCCGTAACTATAGACGTCTCGGAAGATGGGTCAATAAGAGCCCGAGCTGAGTACGAAATACCCTGGTGAATGATATTCACGGTGGCGGTCCCCAAAAGCACATTTCTATCTTGGGTGGTATGAAATACATGTCTACTAATTGTGGGTTTTACGATAGCCGATGTGGAGGGAGAAGTTTTCAAATTCTGGTCCAAGGAGGGATCTTTAACAGTAGGAGGGATGGAGGACGAAGGTGGTACAAAACGAGAAGATCCCACAGTTCGATGGAGAAGGGTGTGGTGACGACCATTGCACGTAGTGCAATTATGGCTACTATTGCAGGTTTTCACTGCATGTCCTCGTGAAAGACAATTCACGCAGCACCCATGCTTTTTTATGACCGAAAATCTATCACTAACTGAAAGGTTCTTGAATCGAGAACAAGAACGCAATACATGACTCTGCTGGGGACAAAGCACACAACACGTGTTCGAAGGTGACCGGGGAGGACCCAAGGGAGAGACATTCGTAGAATGTAAAGTTTTGTCCTTCACCACGGGCTTTTTCTCAGAGTCAAGACCCCTGAGCTCCCGAAGGCAAACTAAAGTCTGAATTCTTTCCGTGAGGAAAGAATCTAAGTCGTGCCAGGAGGATAGGGATGACTTATTTTTTATACTCTGTTCCCAAAGAGTAAGGGTTAGTTTCGGCAAACGACGGAGGCATTGAAAGACCAATATGGGATCCCAATGGTCAGTCACGACATCGTAGACTGCCATTGTCGAAAGACACCCATTTATTCCCCGTTGTATGGTCTTTAAACCCGAGCTAGTCTCGCGGTCTAGCACGGGAAGATCGAAGAGTAGCTTTAGGTGACTATTCACAAGAATGCGTTTGTTGTCATACGCATCTTCCAATGCTTTCCAGGCAAAAGCGAAGCTCCTGTGGGTGAGAGGGAATCTCGAGACTATTTCCCTTGCCTCACCGCTAGTATTTTGGACCAGGTGACAAAGGCGCTCAATGTCACTAAGACGCGAATTGTTTATAAAAATCGCCGAAAAGAGGTCCCGAAACGTAGGCCAAGTAACGAAATCCCCATGGAAAACGTCAATGTCGATAGGGGGCAAGTTCAAATTATGACTGTTAGAGTTATCCAAATTACACATTCTACTAAATTATAAAATTTTATCAAATAAGGACCGAATGTAGGGTACGTGGATGTACACGACTAATCAAAATGTGATAAACCAGAAGAAAAAACAACAAAATTAAATAAAATTTTAATTTTGATCAACTAGACTGGCTGTAGGGTGACTATGGTCGACTGTAGAGTGCAAGAACAAGATTAACAACGAGATAGCCAGCAATAAATTATATGCTAGAAGAACGCAAAAAATAATACAATAAAATTTTATTATGAAAATTTCCAAGTAATGTCCAATTGACCGAATGTAGGGTGTACAGTGTCGTATATGACCGATTGTAATTAACGAGTAGCGTACCACTCACCGCTATTCCCAAAAATAGCACGACAAAAAATATTTAATTTATTTTTCCAAAAGCTGTTATATTTGGCTGTTTTGACTATTTTTCCAACTGGGATGTGAAACCAAGCTCAGGTGACGACGACTCTCTCTATTCGAGTATGTGGGTGAGTACGTGTGTGTTTCTTTTCGAGTAACAAACAACAACAAATGCAATGCGAAGTTGTTGGCGAGAGACGCACAAGCTGTCGGTAGGGGGAAATGCAATCGACCGATTCGATTAACGAAGTCAACGAGAGCAAGAAATAGGAGCTAATTTTATGACGCCGACTTTCGCGCCTTTTCTAATGCAAGACGGTTGGAGAGTGTTCCTGTTTTTGTTGTAATTAAGCTAGATAGCCTCTCATGCAGTAGGGACGACTGCACTGAGATTGGAAATAAATACAACAATGCCGAATGTACAAATAAACGGGCAACACACTACACAACGCAATAACGAAATATGTAAACAAGAATTGTTCTAAGATTTAACGCGAACAAAACAAATCGAAATGAAATATTAAATAAATTAAAGCGAACAAAAACAATCGAAATAAAATATTAATGTTTTGTATTGGAATATAATTATTCCCAAAAGATTTTAAAGTGATTTAACACTATTACAACGACGAAGTGGACTGTATTTGTTGAGGAAAATCGCGATAGAGTGCTCGAAAGTCGACTAATACCGTGGGGTATATATGTATGTAATTGTATTGTAAAACCATTCGCGGCGCTCACTAGTTAGGAAAACTGAGAGTACGTTACCTGCGATTTTGTTAGTATGATTGGTGATGAGTGGTTGAAGCACCGAGGTTTTCCGTAGGAAAGCATCAAAATCACCAATTAATCGACGATGTATCCCAGCTCAAATCCGATTCGATTGGATCAAATGTTAAGGGAGTACAAATCCGGCTCGAATACGACCAAATGTTAAGGTGGGGGGTTTGCCAGCAAGGGAGGTGAGGGTAGACGAGGCGACGAAATCCCTTCTATGACAAACTCCAATAACAACGATAGCTCAGTAGTGGGGGAACGATGTGTGGGTGTTTACGTATGCATTTATTCATGCGTGTGTAGTGACCGATGTTGGCGTTGCAGTAATGCAAAGGGCGAAATAGAAAAGGAAAATAAATAAAACACAAGAGTTTAGTTTTTTCGATAGTGATAAAGGCAGAGCTTTATTTCGTATTAATGATAACGTATATTACCATGTAGCGATGCGTAGGATCCGTAGAAATCCAAACGGCACGATAGCAAAACGACAAGATATATGTATGCGCGAGTGCGAAACAGCGACTATTAGTGATGTGCGCGATTGTATCGCCTAACAAAGACTACTTTCAATACGAGAGCCAGATGAAGGAAGGAGTCGGAAATCCGCAACAGCCTCTGCTTGCGGGAAGTCCCTCTCTACATCCGAACTATGCGAATAACGTCCCGGGAGAGTCGGAGAGAGATACAACGCTGGAAGTCTCTCCTTACAATCCGTGCCATGCGAATATCGTCTTGGGAGAGTTTGTAGAGAGATTCTTTTAATCCCTCTACGATCCGTGCTGAGCGAATTCGTCCCAAGAGAGTCGAAGGAGAGCACCAGACGCTGAAAAGCCCTCTCACAATCCGTACAAGCGAATATCGTCCTGGGAGTGTCGTAGCAGAGACTTCTTCTCCTTCAACCCACTAGGGTTGCCAATCAACGAAGGAGATGCACAAGCTGGGGAAGTTGCGCGACAATGTTACGAACTTAAACACATATAGTAGATGAGAACAGTAGGAAACATATAGTAGATGAGAACAGTAGGAAACATATAGTAGATGAGAACAGTAGGAAACATATAGTAGATGAGAAAAGTAGGAAACATATAGTAAATGAGAACAGTAGGAAACATATAGTAGATGAGAACAGTAGGAAACATATAGTAGATGAGAACAGTAGGAAACATATAGTAGATGAGAACAGTTGGAAACATATGTATAGTAGATGAGAACAGTAGGGAACATATAGTAGATGAGAACAGTAGGAAACATATAGTAGATGAGAAAAGTAGGAAACATATAGTAGATGAGAACAGTAGGAAACATATAGTAGATGAGAACAGTAGGAAACATATATAGTAGATGAGAACAGTAGGAAACATATATAGTAGATGAGAACTGTAGGAAACATATAGTAGATAAGAACAGTAGGAAACATATAGTAGATGAGAACAGTAGGAAACATATAGTAGATGAGAACAGTAGGAAACATATAGTAGATGAGAACAGTAGGAAACATATAGTAGATGAGAAAAGTAGGAAACATATAGTAAATGAGAACAGTAGGAAACATATAGTAGATGAGAACAGTAGGAAACATATAGTAGATGAGAACAGTAGGAAACATATAGTAGATGAGAACAGTAGGAAACATATAGTAGATGAGAACAGTTGGAAACATATGTATAGTAGATGATAACAGTTGGAAACATATGTATAGTAGATGAGAACAGTAGGAAACATATAGTAGATGAGAACAGTAGGAAACATATAGTAGATTAGAACAGTAGGAAACATATAGTAGATGAGAACAGTAGGAAACATATAGTAGATGAGAACAGTAGGAAAAAATAGTAGATGAGAACAGTAGGAAACATTGTAGATGAGAACAGTAGGAAACATATAGTAGATGAGAACAGTAGGAAACATATAGTAGATGAGAAAATTAGGAAACATATAGTAGATGAGAACAGTAGGAAACATATAGTAGATGAGAACAGTAGGAAACATATAGTAGATGAGAACAGTAGGAAACATATAGTAGATGAGAACAGTAGGAAACATATAGTAGAGGAGAACAGTAGGAAACATATAGTAGATGATAACAGTAGGAAACATATAGTAGATGAGAACAGTAGGAAACATATAGTAGATGAGAACAGTTGGAAACATATAGTAGATGAGAAAAGTAGGAAACATATAGTAGATGAGAACAGTAGGAAACATATAGTAGATGAGAACAGTAGGAAACATATAGTAGATGAGAACTGTAGGAAACATATAGTAGATGAGAACAGTAGGAATCATATAGTAGATGAGAACAGTAGGAAACATATAGTAGATGAGAACAGAGAACATATAGTAGATGAGAACAGTAGGAAACATATAGAAGATGAGAACAGTTGGAAACATATAGTAGATGAGAACAGTAGGAAACATATAGTAGATAAGAACAGTAGGAAACATATAGTAGATGAGAACAGTAGGAAACATATAGTAGATGAAAACAGTAAGAAACATATAGTAGATGAGAACAGTAGGAAACATATAGTAGATGAGAACAGTAGGAAACATATAGTAGATTAGAACAGTAGGAAACATATAGTAGATGAGAACAGTAGGAAACATATAGTAGATGAGAACAGTAGGAAACATATATAGTAGATGAGAACAGTTGGAAACATATGTATAGTAGATGAGAACAGTAGGAATCATATAGTAGATGAGAACAGTAGGAAACATATAGTAGATGAGAACAGTAGGAAACATATGTATAGTAGATGAGAACAGTAGGAAACATATAGTAGATGAGAACAGTAGGAAACATATAGTAGATGAGAACAGTTGGAAACATATGTATAATAGAAGAGAACAGTAGGAAACCTATAGTATATGAGAACAGTAGGAAACATATAGTAGATGAGAACAGTAGGAAACATATAGTAGTTGAGAACAGTTGGAAACATATAGTAGATGAGAACAGTAAGAAACATATAGTAGATGAGAACAGTAGGAAACATATAGTAGATGAGAAAATTAGGAAACATATAGTAGATGAGAACAGTAGGAAACATATAGTAGATGAGAACAGTAGGAAACATATAGTAGATGAGAACAGTAGGAAACATATAGTAGAGGAGAACAGTAGGAAACATATAGTAGATGATAACAGTAGGAAACATATAGTAGATGAGAACAGTAGGAAACATATAGTAGATGAGAACAGTTGGAAACATATGTATAGTAGATGAGAACAGTAGGGAACATATAGTAGATGAGAACAGTAGGAAACATATAGTAGATGAGAAAAGTAGGAAACATATAGTAGATGAGAACAGTAGGAAACATATAGTAGATGAGAACAGTAGGAAACATATAGTAGATGAGAACTGTAGGAAACATATAGTAGATGAGAACAGTAGGAATCATATAGTAGATGAGAACAGTAGGAAACATATAGTAGATGAGAACAGAGAACATATAGTAGATGAGAACAGTAGGAAACATATAGTAGATGAGAACAGAGAACATATAGTAGATGAGAACAGTAGGAAACATATAGAAGATGAGAACAGTTGGAAACATATAGTAGATGAGAACAGTAGGAAACATATAGTAGATAAGAACAGTAAGAAACATATAGTAGATGAGAACAGTAGGAAACATATAGTAGATGAGAACAGTAGGAAACATATAGTAGATGAAAACAGTAAGAAACATATAGTAGATGAGAACAGTAGGAAACATATAGTAGATGAGAACAGTAGGAAACATATAGTAGATTAGAACAGTAGGAAACATATAGTAGATGAGAACAGTAGGAATCATATAGTAGATGAGAACAGTAGGAAACATATAGTAGATGAGAACAGTAGGAAACATATGTATAGTAGATGAGAACAGTTGGAAACATATAGTAGATGAGAACAGTAGGAAACATATAGTAGATGAGAACAGTAGGAAACATATATTAGATGAGAACTGTAGGAAACATATAGTAGATGAGAACAGTAGGAATCATATAGTAGATGAGAACAGTAGGAAACATATAGTAGATGAGAACAGAGAACATATAGTAGATGAGAACAGTAGGAAACATATAGAAGATGAGAACAGTTGGAAACATATAGTAGATGAGAACAGTAGGAAACATATAGTAGATAAGAACAGTAGGAAACATATAGTAGATGAGAACAGTAGGAAACATATAGTAGATGAAAACAGTAAGAAACATATAGTAGATGAGAACAGTAGGAAACATATAGTAGATGAGAACAGTAGGAAACATATAGTAGATTAGAACAGTAGGAAACATATAGTAGATGAGAACAGTAGGAAACATATAGTAGATGAGAACAGTAGGAAACATATATAGTAGATGAGAACAGTTGGAAACATATGTATAGTAGATGAGAACAGTAGGAATCATATAGTAGATGAGAACAGTAGGAAACATATAGTAGATGAGAACAGTAGGAAACATATGTATAGTAGATGAGAACAGTAGGAAACATATAGTAGATGAGAACAGTAGGAAACATATAGTAGATGAGAACAGTTGGAAACATATGTATAATAGAAGAGAACAGTAGGAAACCTATAGTATATGAGAACAGTAGGAAACATATAGTAGATGAGAACAGTAGGAAACATATAGTAGTTGAGAACAGTTGGAAACATATAGTAGATGAGAACAGTAGGAAACATATAGTAGATGAGAACAGTAGGAAACATATAGTAGATGAGAACAGTTGGAAACATATGTATAATAGATGAGAACAGTAGGAAACCTATAGTAGATGAGAACTGTAGGAAACATATAGTAGATGAGAACAGTAGGAAACATATAGTAGATGAGAACAGTTGGAAACATATGTATAATAGATGAGAACAGTAGGAAACCTATAGTAGATGAGAACAGTAGGAAACATATAGTAGATGAGAACAGTAGGAAACATATAGTAGTTGAGAACAGTTGGAAACATATAGTAGATGAGAACAGTAGGAAACATATAGTAGATGAGAACAGTAGGAAACATATAGTAGATGAGAACAGTAGGAAACATATAGTAGATGAGAACAGTAGGAAACATATAGTAGATGAGAACAGTTGGAAACATATAGTAGATGAGAACAGTAGGAAACATATAGTAGATGAGAACAGTAGGAAACATATAGTAGATGAGAACAGTAGGAAACATATAGTAGATGTGAAAAGTAGGAAACATATAGTAGATGAGAACAGTAGGAAACATATAGTAGATGAGAACAGTAGGAAACATATAGTAGATGAGAACAGTTGGAAACATATGTATAGTAGATGAGAACAGTAGGGAACATATAGTAGATGAGAACAGTAGGAAACATATAGTAGATGATAAAAGTAGGAAACATATAGTAGATGAGAACAGTAGGAAACATATAGTAGATGAGAACAGTAGGAAACATATATAGTAGATGAGAACAGTAGGAAACATATATAGTAGATGAGAACAGTTGGAAACATATGTATAGTAGATGAGAACAGTAGGAAACATATAGTAGATGAGAACAGTAGGAAACATATAGTAGATGAGAACAGTAGGAAACATATAGTAGATGAGAACAGTAGGAAACATATAGTAGATGAGAACAGTAGGAAACATATAGTAGATGAGAACAGTAGGAAATATATAGTAGATGAGAACTGTAGGAAACATATAGTAGATGAGAACAGTAGGAAACATATAGTAGATGAGAACAGTAGGAAACATATAGTAGATGAGAACAGTTGGAAACATATGTATAATAGATGAGAACAGTAGGAAACATATAGTAGATGAGAACAGTAGGAAACATATAGTAGATGGGAACAGTAGGAAACATATAGTAGATGAGAAAAGTAGGAAACATATAGTAAATGAGAACAGTAGGAAACATATAGTAGATGAGAACAGTAGGAAACATATAGTAGATGAGAACAGTTGGAAACATATGTATAGTAGATGAGAACAGTAGGGAACATATAGTAGATGAGAACAGTAGGAAACATATAGTAGATGAGAACAGTAGGAAACATATAGTAGATGAGAACAGTAGGAAACATATAGTAGATGAGAACAGTAGGAAACATGTAGTATATGAGAACAGTAGGAAACATATAGTAGATGAGAACAGTAGGAAACATATAGTAGATGAGAACAGTAGGAAACATATAGTAGATGAGAACAGTAGGAAACATATAGTAGATGAGAACAGTAGGAAACATATAGTAGATGAGAACAGTAGGAAACATATAGTAGATGAGAAAAGTAGGAAACATATAGTAAATGAGAACAGTAGGAAACATATAGCAGATGAGAACAGTAGGAAACATATAGTAGATGAGAACAGTTGGAAACATATGTATAGTAGATGAGAACAGTAGGGAACATATAGTAGATGAGAACAGTAGGAAACATATAGTAGATGAGAAAAGTAGGAAACATATAGTAGATGAGAACAGTAGGAAACATATAGTAAATGAGAACAGTAGGAAACATATATAGTAGATGAGAACAGTAGGAAACATATATAGTAGATGAGAACAGTTGGAAACATATGTATAGTAGATGAGAACAGTAGGAAACATATAGTAGATGAGAACAGTAGGAAACATATAGTAGATGAGAACAGTAGGAAACATATAGTAGATGAGAACAGTAGGAAACATATAGTAGATGAGAACAGTAGGAAACATATAGTAGATGAGAACAGTAGGAAATATATAGTAGATGAGAACTGTAGGAAACATATAGTAGATGAGAACAGTAGGAAACATATAGTAGATGAGAACAGTAGGATACATATAGTAGATGAGAACAGTTGGAAACATATGTATAATAGATGAGAACAGTAGGAAACATATAGTAGATGAGAACAGTAGGAAACATATAGTAGATGAGAACAGTTGGAAACATATAGTAGATGAGAACAGTAGGAAACATATAGTAGATGAGAACAGTAGGAAACATATAGTAGATCAGAACAGTAGGAAACATATAGTAGATGAGAACAGTAGGAAACATATAGTAGATGAGAACAGTAGGAAACATATAGTAGATGAGAACAGTTGGAAACATGTAGTAGATGAGAACAGTAGGAAACATATAGCAGATGAGAACAGTAGGAAACATATAGTAGATGAGAAAAGTAGGAAACGTATAGTAGATGAGAACAGTAGGAAACATATAGTAGATGAGAACAGTAGGAAACATATAGTAGAAGAGAACAGTAGGAAACATGTAGTAGATGAGAACAGTAGGAAACATATAGTAGATGAGAACAGTAGGAAACATATAGTAGATGAGAACAGTAGGAAACATATAGTAGATGAGAACAGTAGGAAACACATAGTAGATGAGAAGAATAGGAAACATATAGTAGATGAGAACAGTAGGAAACATGTAGTAGATGAGAACAGTAGGAAACATATAGTAGATGAGAACAGTAGGAAACATATAGTAGATGAGAACAGTTGGAAACATATAGTAGATGAGAACAGTAGGAAACATGTAGTAGATGAGAACAGTAGGAAACATATAGTAGATGAGAACAGTAGGAAATATATAGTAGATGAGAACAGTTGGAAACATATAGTAGATGAGAACAGTAAGAAACATGTAGTAGATGAGAACAGTAGGAAACATATAGTAGATGAGAACAGTAGGAAACATATAGTAGATGAAAACAGTAGGAAATATATAATAGATGAGAACAGTAGAAAACATATAGTAGATGAGAACAGTAGGAAACATATAGTAGATGAGAACAGTAGGAAACATATAGTAGATGAGAACAGTTGGAAACATATAGTAGATGAGAACAGTAGGAAACATATATTAGATGAGAACAGTTGGAAACATATAGTAGATGAGAACAGTAGGAAACATATAGTAGATGAGAACAGTAGGAAACATATAGTAGATGAGAACAGTAGGAAACATATAGTAGATAAGAACAGTTGGAAACATGTAGTAGATGAGAACAGTAGGAAACATATAGCAGATGAGAACAGTAGGAAACATATAGTAGATGAGAAAAGTAGGAAACGTATAGTAGATGAGAACAGTAGGAAACATATAGTAGATGAGAACAGTAGGAAACATATAGTAGAAGAGAACAGTAGGAAACATATAGTAGATGTGAACAGTCGAAAATATATAGTAGATGAGAACAGTGGGAAAAATATAGTAGATGAGAACAGTAGGAAACATATAGTAGATGAGAACAGTAGGAAACATATAGTATATGAGAACAGTAGGAAACATATAGTAGATGAGAACAGTAGGAAACATATAGTAGATGAGAACAGTAGGAAACATATAGTAGATGAGAACAGTAGGAAACATATAGTAGATGAGAACAGTAGGAAACATATAGTAGATGAGAACAGTAGGAAACATATAGTAGATGAGAAAAGTAGGAAACATATAGTAAATGAGAACAGTAGGAAACATATAGCAGATGAGAACAGTAGGAAACATATAGTAGATGAGAACAGTTGGAAACATATGTATAGTAGATGAGAACAGTAGGGAACATATAGTAGATGAGAACAGTAGGAAACATATAGTAGATGAGAAAAGTAGGAAACATATAGTAGATGAGAACAGTAGGAAACATATAGTAAATGAGAACAGTAGGAAACATATATAG
Organism: Eudasyphora cyanicolor; assembly: GCA_963930755.1. NCBI lineage: Eukaryota > Metazoa > Arthropoda > Insecta > Diptera > Muscidae > Eudasyphora > Eudasyphora cyanicolor. Next base: position 78,294,141 of record OZ005738.1, read on the forward strand.
TAGATGAGAACAGTACGAAACATATATAGTAGATGAGAACAGTTGGAAACATATGTATAGTAGATGAGAACAGTAGGAAACATATAGTAGATGAGAACAGTAGGAAACATATAGTAGATGAGAACAGTAGGAAACATATAGTAGATGAGAACAGTAGGAAACATATAGTAGATGAGAACAGTAGGAAACATATAGTAGATGAGAACAGTAGGAAATATATAGTAGATGAGAACTGTAGGAAACATATAGTAGATGAGAACAGTAGGAAACATATAGTAGATGAGAACAGTAGGATACATATAGTAGATGAGAACAGTTGGAAACATATGTATAATAGATGAGAACAGTAGGAAACATATAGTAGATGAGAACAGTAGGAAACATATAGTAGATGAGAACAGTTGGAAACATATAGTAGATGAGAACAGTAGGAAACATATAGTAGATGAGAACAGTAGGAAACATATAGTAGATCAGAACAGTAGGAAACATATAGTAGATGAGAACAGTAGGAAACATATAGTAGATGAGAACAGTAGGAAACATATAGTAGATGAGAACAGTTGGAAACATGTAGTAGATGAGAACAGTAGGAAACATATAGCAGATGAGAACAGTAGGAAACATATAGTAGATGAGAAAAGTAGGAAACGTATAGTAGATGAGAACAGTAGGAAACATATAGTAGATGAGAACAGTAGGAAACATATAGTAGAAGAGAACAGTAGGAAACATGTAGTAGATGAGAACAGTAGGAAACATATAGTAGATGAGAACAGTAGGAAACATATAGTAGATGAGAACAGTAGGAAACATATAGTAGATGAGAACAGTAGGAAACACATAGTAGATGAGAAGAATAGGAAACATATAGTAGATGAGAACAGTAGGAAACATGTAGTAGATGAGAACAGTAGGAAACATATAGTAGATGAGAACAGTAGGAAACATATAGTAGATGAGAACAGTTGGAAACATATAGTAGATGAGAACAGTAGGAAACATGTAGTAGATGAGAACAGTAGGAAACATATAGTAGATGAGAACAGTAGGAAATATATAGTAGATGAGAACAGTTGGAAACATATAGTAGATGAGAACAGTAAGAAACATGTAGTAGATGAGAACAGTAGGAAACATATAGTAGATGAGAACAGTAGGAAACATATAGTAGATGAAAACAGTAGGAAATATATAATAGATGAGAACAGTAGAAAACATATAGTAGATGAGAACAGTAGGAAACATATAGTAGATGAGAACAGTAGGAAACATATAGTAGATGAGAACAGTTGGAAACATATAGTAGATGAGAACAGTAGGAAACATATATTAGATGAGAACAGTTGGAAACATATAGTAGATGAGAACAGTAGGAAACATATAGTAGATGAGAACAGTAGGAAACATATAGTAGATGAGAACAGTAGGAAACATATAGTAGATAAGAACAGTTGGAAACATGTAGTAGATGAGAACAGTAGGAAACATATAGCAGATGAGAACAGTAGGAAACATATAGTAGATGAGAAAAGTAGGAAACGTATAGTAGATGAGAACAGTAGGAAACATATAGTAGATGAGAACAGTAGGAAACATATAGTAGAAGAGAACAGTAGGAAACATATAGTAGATGTGAACAGTCGAAAATATATAGTAGATGAGAACAGTGGGAAAAATATAGTAGATGAGAACAGTAGGAAACATATAGTAGATGAGAACAGTAGGAAACATATAGCAGATGAGAACAGTAGGAAACATATAGTAGATGAGAACAGTTGGAAACATGTAGTAGATGAGAACAGTAGGAAACATATAGCAGATGAGAACAGTAGGAAACATATAGTAGATGAGAAAAGTAGGAAACGTATTCTAGATGAGAACAGTAGGAAACATATAGTAGATGAGAACAGTAGGAAACATATAGTAGAAGAGAACAGTAGGAAACATATAGTAGATGTGAACAGTAGGAAACATATAGTAGATGAGAACAGTAGTAAGAATATAGTAGATGAGAACAGTAGGAAACATATAGTAGATGAGAACAGTAGGAAACATATAATAGATGAGAACAGTAGGAAACATATAGTAGATGAGAACAGTAGGAAACATATAGTAGATGAGAACAGATGGAAACATATAGTAGATGAGAACAGTAGGAAACATGTAGTAGATGAGAACAGTAGGAAACATATAGTAGATGAGAACAGTAGGAAACATATAGTAGATGAGAACAGTTGGAAACATATAGTAGATGAGAACAGTAGGAAACATGTAGTAGATGAGAACAGTAGGAAACATATAGTAGATGAGAACAGTAGGAAATATATAGTAGATGAGAACAGTTGGAAACATATAGTAGATGAGAACAGTAAGAAACATGTAGTAGATGAGAACAGTAGGAAACATATAGTAGATGAGAACAGTAGGAAACATATAGTAGATGAAAACAGTAGGAAACATATAATAGATGAGAACAGTAGAAAACATATAGTAGATGAGAACAGTAGGAAACATATAGTAGATGAGAACAGTAGGAAACATATAGTAGATGAGAACAGTTGGAAACATATAGTAGATGAGAACAGTAGGAAACATATATTAGATGAGAACAGTAGGAAACATATAGTAGATGAGAACAGTAGGAAACATATAGTAGATGAGAACAGTAGGAAACATATAGTAGATGAGAACAGTAGGAAACATATAGTAGATAAGAACAGTTGGAAACATGTAGTAGATGAGAACAGTAGGAAACATATAGCAGATGAGAACAGTAGGAAACATATAGTAGATGAGAAAAGTAGGAAACGTATACTAGATGAGAACAGTAGGAAACATATAGTAGATGAGAACAGTAGGAAACATATAGTAGAAGAGAACATGAGGAAACATATAGTAGATGTGAACAGTCGAAAATATATAGTAGATGAGAACAGTAGGAAAAATATAGTAGATGAGAACAGTAGGAAACATATAGTAGATGAGAACAGTAGGAAACATATAGCAGATGAGAACAGTAGGAAACATTTAGTAGATGAGAACAGTTGGAAACATGTAGTAGATGAGAACAGTAGGAAACATATAGCAGATGAGAACAGTAGGAAACATATAGTAGATGAGAAAAGTAGGAAACGTATTCTAGATGAGAACAGTAGGAAACATATAGTAGATGAGAACAGTAGGAAACATATAGTAGAAGAGAACAGTAGGAAACATATAGTAGATGTGAACAGTAGGAAACATATAGTAGATGAGAACAGTAGTAAGAATATAGTAGATGAGAACAGTAGGAAACATATAGTAGATGAGAACAGTAGGAAACATATAATAGATGAGAACAGTAGGAAACATATAGTAGATGAGAACAGTAGGAAACATATAGTAGATGAGAACAGATGGAAACATATAGTAGATGAGAACAGTAGGAAACATGTAGTAGATGAGAACAGTAGGAAACATATAGTAGATGAGAACAGTAGGAAACATATAGTATATGTGAACAGTAAGAAACATATAGTAGATGAGAACAGTAGGAAATATATAGTAGATGAGAACAGTAGGAAACATATAGTAGATGAGAACAGTAGGAAACATATAGTAGATGAGAACAGTAGGAAACATATAGTAGATGAGAACAGTAGGAAACATATAGTAGATGAGAACAGTAGGAAGAATATAGTAGATGAGAACAGTAGGAAACATATAGTAGATGAGAACAGTAGGAAACATATAGTAGATGAGAACAGTAGGAAACATATAGTAGATGAGAACAGTTGGCAACATATAGTAGATGAGAACAGTAGGAAACATATAGTAGATGAGAAAAGTAGGAAACGTATACTAGATGAGAACAGTAGGAAACATATAGTAGATGAGAACAGTAGGAAACATATACTAGATGAGAACAGTAGGAAACATATAGTATATGTGAACAGTAGGAAACATATAGTAGATGAGAACAGTAGGAAGAAAATAGTAGATGAGAACAGTAGGAAACATATAGTAGATGAGAACAGTAGGAAACATATAGTAGATGAGAACAGTAGGAAACATATAGTAGATGAGAACAGTTGGAAACATATAGTAGATGAGAACAGTAGGAAACATGTAGTAGATGAGAACAGTAGGAAAAATATAGTAGATGAGAACAGTAGGAAACATATAGTAGATGAGAACAGTAGGAAACATATAGTAGATGAGAACAGTAGGAAACATATAGTAGATGAGTTGGAACAGTTGGAAACATGTAGAAGATGAGAACAGTAGGAAACATATAGCAGATGAGAACAGTAGGAAACATATAGTAGATGAGAAAAGTAGGAAACGTATACTAGATGAGAACAGTTGGAAACATATAGTAGATGAGAACAGTAGGAAACATGTAGTAGATGAGAACAGTAGGAAACATATAGTAGATGAGAACAGTAGGAAACATATAGTAGATGAGAACAGTAGAAACATATAGTAGATGAGAACAGTAGGAAACATATAGTAGATGACAACATATAAAATAGATGAGAACAGTAGGAAACATATAGTAGATGAGAACAGTAGGAAACATATAGTAGATGAGAACAGTAGGAAACATATACTAGATGAGAACAGTTATAAACATATAGTAGATGAGAACAGTAGGAAACATATAATAGATGAGAACAGTAGGAAACATATAGTAGATGAGAACAGTAGGAAACATATAGTAGATGAGAACAGTAGGAAACATATACTAGATGAGAACAGTAGGAAACGTATAGTAGATGAGAACAGTAGGAAACATATAGTAGATGAGAACAGTAGGAAACATATAGTAGATGAGAACAGTTGGAAACATGTAGTAGATGAGAACAGTAGGAAACATATAGCAGATGGGAACAGTAGGAAACATATAGTAGATGAGAAAAGTAGGAAACGTATTCTAGATGAGAACAGTAGGAAACATATAGTAGATGAGAACAGTAGGAAACATATAGTAGAAGAGAACAGTAGGAAACATATAGTAGATGTGAACAGTAGGAAACATATAGTAGATGAGAACAGTAGTAAGAATATAGTAGATGAGTACAGTAGGAAACATATAGTAGATGAGAACAGTAGGAAACATATAATAGATGAGAACAGTAGGAAACATATAGTAGATGAGAACAGTAGGAAACATATAGTAGATGAGAACAGTTGGAAACATATAGTAGATGAGAACAGTAGGAAACATGTAGTAGATGAGAACCGTAGGAAACATATAGTAGATGAGAACAGTAGGAAACATATAGTAGATGAGAACAGTAGGCAACATATAGTAGATGAGAACAGTAGGAAACATATAATAGATGAGAACAGTAGGAAACATATAGTAGATGAGAACAGTAGGAAACATATAATAGATGAGAACAGTAGGAAACGTATACTAGATGAGAACAGTAGGAAACATATAGTAGATGAGAACAGTAGGAAACATATAGTAGAAGAGAACAGTAGGAAACATATAGTAGATGTGAACAGTAGGAAACATATAGTAGATGAGAACAGTAGGAAGAATATAGTAGATGAGAACAGTAGGAAACATATAGTAGATGAGAACAGTAGGAAGAATATAGTAGATGAGAACAGTAGGAAACATATAGTAGATGAGAACAGTAGGAAACATATAGTAGATGAGAACAGTTGGAAACATATAGTAGATGAGAACAGTAGGAAACATGTAGTAGATGAGAACAGTAGGAAAAATATAGTAGATGAGAACAGTAGGAAACATATAGTAGATGAGAACAGTAGGAAACATATAGTAGATGAGAACAGTAGGAAACATATAGTAGATGAGAACAGTAGGAAACATATAGTAGATGAGAACAGTTGGAAACATATAGTAGATGAGAACAGTAGGAAACATATAGTAGATAAGAACAATAGGAAAAATATAGTAGATGAGAACAGTAGGAAACATATAGTAGATGAGAACAGTAGGAAACATATAGTAGATGGGAACAGTAGGAAACATATAGTAGATGCGAACAGTTGGAAACATGTAGTAGATGAGAACAGTAGGGAACATATAGCAGATGAGAACAGTAGGAAACATATAGTAGATGAGAACAGTAGGAAACGTATAGTAGATGAGAACAGTAGGAAACATATAGTAGATGAGAACAGTAGGAAACATATAGTAGAAGAGAACAGTAGGAAACATATAGTAGATGTGAACAGTCGGAAACATATAGTAGATGAGAACAGTAGGAAAAATATAGTAGATGAGAACAGTAGGAAACATATAGTAGATGAGAACAGTAGGAAACATATAGTAGATGAGAACAGTAGGAAACATATAGTAGATGAGAACAGTTGGAAACATGTAGTAGATGAGAACAGTAGGAAACATATAGCAGATGAGAACAGTTGGAAACATATAGTAGATGAGAAAAGTAGGAAACGTATTCTAGATGAGAACAGTAGGAAACATATAGTAGATGAGAACAGTAGGAAACATATAGTAGAAGAGAACAGTAGGAAACATATAGTAGATGTGAACAGTAGGAAACATATAGTAGATGAGAACAGTAGGAAGAATATAGTAGATGAGAACAGTAGGAAACATATAGTAGATGAGAACAGTAGGAAACATATAGTAGATGAGAACAGTAGGAAACATATAATAGATGAGAACAGTAGGAAACATATAGTAGATGAGAACAGTAGGAAACATATAATAGATGAGAACAGTAGGAAACATATAGTAGATGAGAACAGTAGGAAACATATAGTAGATGTGAACAGTAGGAAACATATAATAGATGAGAACAGTAGGAAATATATAATAGATAAGAACAGTAGTGTCGAAGCCACTTCGACAATAGCCAAGAAGGGAACCTTCCCTTCCCATTTCGCTTCAACAAAAGCTTACGGACTCGCTCTATCTCTATTTCTTTCTCTCTCTTTCATTATTATTACCGTATTATTACCTTACTCATGAAGAGTTATCCCTTTCTTTATATATTCGTTATTTAGTCATTTACCTTTTTATTACATTACCTCTTGTTACATGGTTCCTTTTGTATACATAATTGAACATTTGAATTGTTAGAACTAGTATAAGCTTTGATCTCAAAGGAGAAGGTTGCAAACCCTCTCCTAATAAAATCATAATCTTGAAGATAGAACAGTTGTCGTTTCTTTTTACAAAAAAAAAGGCAACGGCTTCGCGCTACATGTTCGACTATTGTAGCCAAGCCAACTATCAATCACCCCAGTTCGAATACTGGAGTTAACATATGGTCCATTCGAGCCTCCTAATTTGGTGTTAGGAGCAGGTGTTCCAGCGACAACGGTCGCTAACAACAACGGTGGTAGATTTCCGAGCAAATCTCCACAACAAAAGCCTACATTGGGTCAGCGGCAGTTGATTTTCTACGTACGGAAACAACTCCAACAACAACGCAAGCAAAGTGGCAACAGGCAATTGGTTTTCTGCACACGAAAACCCCATCTTCATCCGAAACAACAACAACAGGGCAAGAGGCCCACGACTGGCAGACAACCATAACCCCAAAACGAGGAAAACAACCAACAACAACAGGGCAAGAGGCCCACGACAGACATCACTTCATCTACAACCTCAACCGAGGAAAACCAAAACAGCAACGAATAAAAAAGGCACACGACAAGAAGGCACAGGTATCTGTAAGGAATAGACTGGGTATGTACAAATGTTTTATTTGGTATTTGACTGAGTGATCGCGAACGGGAAAAAATAAAGAACTTTTGTTTAATATAAAACGGCCTACAAACAATAATTTTATCAAAAATCGTACAACAAATCGCCCAACATATTCGACGAGTTCCCAATTAATTAAAAATTTCTCGCAATTCATTCCTTTTTTATGCCTATCATAATCTCGGTACAAAATTGCACCAACAACATCCCTCTCAAGTTCAACGAACACATAAAAACTCCGCGTAACGAAAGGCAAATTCGTTAAACAACAACAACGTCGTCTGTTGTCTTCCCCCACCAAACGCACAAAAGGTTCTTCGCGCGAAGAGAATAGAAAAGAGGTAATTACAATAACAATTGTATACCAAAGCAATCGCAATCAAATTGCAAACATTACAAAACACCCCAAAATCAACGTTTTCATAGCAGGCAGCTTTCGTACGGGTTGTAACTGCCAAACCAATAACCAGTAACCACACATTCACAGCACTAATAAACGTCACGAACATCAAAATATACAAGAAGCGCGAGCGGACGGACAATATAAAAAACACAAAATCGGGAAAACAGCAAAATAGTGTCGAAATAAATAAAACGAGTAAGTAAACGTGCAAAGTGCCGGTAAACCTAAAACGAAAATACATACAATAAGTGAGAAATTATCAAAAAAAAAAACAAAAGAAAAATATACAATTTTACAAAATTAAGTGTCGGCAAAATAATACCCGCTACATACAAGCTCGTTCCAATAACAACACTGGCAAAGTCCCTCGCGGAACAACAACAGACTTCACGAAAGTACTGGTGAGTGTTTCAATCAAAAGAATGTATAAATATTAACAAAAACATTTATTGTGGAGACAGTTAAATCCCTCGGTCAGCATAAATACAGCATTTTCTAACATTTCTGGAAAAAATAATTTACAGTTATACTGAGTTCATACCACTTTGAAATATTCTCCTTTTGTACATTCTTCTTTAATAGAACCGTTATGTTTAGTTCTCGTTCTCTTTTCCACAAAAAAGAATTCAAGAGTCAATCGCCTCGACACATATTTATGAACATATGTATGTATGCACCTTAGTACATAGCAATACATTGGGTATGTACATCGATCGCCAATAGGGTTGCCATCCGACTACAAATTATTTTACCCTTGTGGGGACAGCATAAAACGTCCAAAATACCCTCTGGGCGAATTAAATAACAATTTATTTATTTTAAACGACGATTAATACACAATCAACGTGTTTCAACGAAGAATCGCGAACTTTCGATAAACACAACATTAAAATAAACTAGCCAAAACAACGTACTTAACACCATACATTAATATATGCATGTATATGCTCCGGGCAGTTTAACACAACATCTTTTTTTTTAAATTACAATCGATTTTAGCGAAACAATCAATCAAATTTACAATTCAAAAAAAATATATAAAGATTATTTGCATATAGGCATACCAAAAGTATAAATACGTGCAAATCGAAGCTCAACAAATAAATAAAAAATATTCGAAAGGCAAATCTTGGCAAATAAACAAAAATAGCACCCTTTTACACGCACTAAGGAAAATATTTTTTTTCTGCGAGAGACCATACCACAATTTTAAATCGATTTAAACATTTTAAGAAAAAATTCATAGACATTCAAAACAATTTATTATCGTATTAAATTTATAACGTAACAATGGCAGCGCGAAGAAAATTTCTTTTCGATTACAACCACGTAATCAAATTTTGCAAACAGTTCGAAACCGAAAAATCTGAAACGTTAACAACACAATTACTTGAGATAAAAGATCTCGAATTAGAGCGAAGATGGCCTCTTTTAGTTGCAAGTTACGAGGCTTTAGTTTTAGAAGACGACAAGGAAGAGCACGACTTTAATGACGCCAACGCGACAAAATTCGAGGAAGCAAGCACTATGTACCAGATATGTAAGAGTAGCATTATGGCGTTAATTTGTGCTCAGACCCAACCAGAACAAAGCGTGGAAGGGACTCAAGTCAGGCAGAATGTTCCAACGTTAAAACTACCCCCATGTGATACTCCACCATTTGAGGGGGGATACTCTAAATGGCCAGCCTTTAGAGACATTTTTACCGCCGTTTTTGGAAATCACCCACATTTATCTCCAGCTCAGAAGCTGTATCACCTCCGAGGTAAAACGAGGGGTGAGGCATATGACATCGTAAAGAAGTTTGAGTTAGTCGATGCGAATTTCCGATTAGCTTGGGAAGCGTTAAAAATCGATACGAGAATCGACGAATACTAGTCAACCAGCAAATGAAGAAACTTTTCAATGTCTCTTCTATCCAAAGCGAATCGCCAAAGTCCCTAAGACAAATTCAAAGTGCCATAAATGACAGTGTAGCCATTTTTCAATCTTATGATATCGCGGTAGACAATTGGGATCCAATACTTATTCACATTGTTTCCTCAAAAGTCCCCGATGACACCCTGCGAGCATGGGAAGATTCCTTGAGCAATCATAAGGAATTGCCCACATGGCAGCAAATGGATAAATTCTTATCCAATAGAATTGAGAAGCTGGAGACAATAATCGATTTTAGAAAAACAAGCGCTAGGGACAATAACGGCACCAAATCGCATTCGTTTCATGTTTCCGAAACTGAAAATAAAAACAGAAATTTCTGCAAGAAATGTAGACAATATCACCATTTGATGCTCTGCAAGCATTTCAAATCACTATCTCCAAAAAATCGAATACAGTACGCAATGCAGAACAAACATTGTTTAAATTGCCTCTCTCCTGATCATTTCAAACCGAATTGTACAAGTACGAAATTATGTACAAAGTGCAATCAGAAGCACCATACTATGCTCCACATAGAACCAACTCATAGAAATTCGGAATTAGCTTCCCATCAAAGACACTCAACGAGTCCTCGCGAAGAGGACAGCCCAACTCCATCAAACAAAAATTCGTTTCTAAACACAGAAAAGACTGCGGAGAAAATCCACACACTTTTTTCACAAAATGAGGGAACAACTATTCTTCCAACTGCGCGTTTTTACATCGATCATTGCGGAGAGCTATTTGCCGTCAGGGCACTATTAGACGCAGGATCAGAAAAAAGCTTCATCTCAAAACGAGTCCAACAAAAACTGGCGATCCCCATAGAATTTCACAACTCTCAGATTTCTGGATTAGGTGGAACTGTTGTCAGCAATTCTAAAGGCAGGTGTAATCTCACCCTTCAATCTCAATACTCTAACTTCCAAATTCAAATAAAGGCCCTCGTCGTGTCAAACCTGGCACAATTCCTACCTTCGCGGCCTGTAAAAACACAACTTCTTGAGAAAATGCAACATTTAGATCTCGCGGATCCATTCTTTTATAGACCAGCGCCCATCGATATGATCATTGGTAGTGATTATCTCCCCTTTATCAATAAAGAGGGCATAATCTTGCAAATTGGAGATGGGATCGAAGTCCGAGAGTCTCAATTCGGGTGGTATTTGTCAGGACCTGCGAATACAGACACGATCAGCTCATTTTCCACATTAGTATCTACTTCTGACGACATGGCTCTGCAGGAGCAACTACGAAAATTTTGGGAATTAGAGGAAGTCGAGAAATCTCGAACCACTTCAGAAAATGACGCTTTCTGCGAGAATTTTTTTCAATCCACCACGTATCGACAGCCTGATGGACGCTACGTAGTCCGACTACCCTTCAAGCAGGAATATCCAAATGATATATCCTTGGGGTCGTCGAAACATATGGCTTTGGCCCAATACTGCCGTATGGAGAAACACCTCGATAGAACTCCAGAGTTCAAAACTGAATATGACAAAGTGCTTCACGAATATGTCGAATTAGGGCACATGGTTCCCATCTCCGCTCTCGAGGATCAATCTAGCGGTGAAACGAACTATTTCCTCCCCCACCACGCGGTCATCCGACCCGAGAGTAAATCCACGAGAGTCAGAGTTGTATTCAACGCGTCCAAAAAGACAACTAGTGGTTTCTCGTTGAATGACGTTTTGCATTCCGGACCGATTCTTCAACAAGATCTAATGAAAGTTCTACTAAACTGGCGGTACTATCAATTCGTGTTTAATGGTGACATCCAAAAGATGTACCGCCAGATATGGATCCACGAGGACGATCAACCATTTCAACAAATTCTGTTTCGCCCTTCCCACAACAAACCCATAGAAACCTTCCGCTTAAAAACAGTAACATTTGGCGTCAATGCTGCACCTTTCCTCGCAATACGCACCCTTTTAGAGCTAAGCAAAGACTGCAAAAATCTGCATCCCAAAGCCTCGAGCATATTAAAAGACGAGGTCTATGTCGACGACATATTGTCAGGCGGACATTCAATCGAGGAAACCCAGGCGAAACAAATTGAGCTCATCAAAGCTTTATCATCCGCTGGATTTCCACTAAAGAAACTCACTGCAAACCACAGCACACTTCTTAAAAATTGGCCCCACGAGGATCTTCTTAGCGAAGAATTCCTGAAAATCGAAGACCATAGCTCCCTGAAAACTTTAGGCATTCGGTGGAATGCCATGACCGACTGCTTTTACTATACAGTCGAACCCATCGAAATTTCGACCCATACGACAAAAAGAAAAGTCTTATCTTCAATAGCGAAGTTGTTTGACCCACTTGGTTGGCTAGGACCAACCATAATTATCGCCAAAATATTAATGCAAGATTTATGGGAAGAGAAGACCGGATGGGATGAGGATTTACCACCTCAATTGCTCAGAAGATGGTCATTATTTGCAGAGAACTTACCCCAGTTAGCAGACGTAAAAATAGACAGATGGGTGAGAGTCTCGCCTCAAGCAGTAGTTCAGGTCCATGGTTTCAGTGACGCATCGGAGAAGGCGTACTGTGCAGCCGTATATCTTCGAGCTGCGAATCCGGATGGATATATCACGTCGAATCTCTTAGTTGCGAAAACAAAAGTCGCTCCCATAAAAAGAACCACGATCCCAAAATTAGAATTATGCGGAGCACTGTTACTGGCTAAATTGGTCCAAAATGTGACCAGGGACTTCAAGTTCGATTATGAGTTATTTTTGTGGACTGACTCTTCGATCGTACTTGGATGGTTACAAAAATCGCCTCTAATGTTGAAAACCTTCGTAGCCAACAGAGTAAGTGACATCCTTACCATCGCCAGTGCCACCCACTGGAAACATGTAAAAACCGACGAGAACCCAGCGGATTTGGGCTCTCGAGGATGCGTTCCTCAAGATCTTACCAACAGCCAGCTTTGGTGGCATGGACCTTCGTGGCTAACCAAACCAATTGAAAATTGGCCGCCACCGCGAAGTTTTGAATCAACCGAACTAGAAACAAAAAGAGCTTCCAATTTTAATTTAATAGCAGACACAGAAGAAGTCATAAGCAGATTCTCCTCACTAAATCGTTGTCTTCGTGTGTTGTGCTATGTCTTTCGATTTCACAGGGCATGCCACAAAAAATTGACGGAATCCGATATACTTCTAAATCAAGAGGAAATAACATTCGTAAAATTTCGCCTAATAAATCTAACTCAGCGAGCAGCGTTCCCCAGAGAAATTGAAGATTTACAAAATAATCGGCCTATTCACAAGAAAAGCAGACTCCTCGCGGTTACACCATTTTTGGATAATTCCGGTTTATTACGAGTAGGCGGTCGACTTACTAATTCGGATCTACGGTACGAAGAAAGACATCCGATAATTTTGCCCGAAAAGTCCAGATTAACCGAACTTCTGGTTCTCTTTACACACACAATTCTCTTACATTCTGAACACAACATTATGCTTCGTGCAATCCGACAAGGATTTTATATACCACGAATTAAAAACCTAGTACGAAAATGCATTAGAAATTGCAAAACTTGCACCATTTTCAAACACCGTTTTCAAAATCAGTTAATGGCCTCGTTACCCGTAGAAAGAGTCCAATTTTCCCTACCGTTTACTTACGCCGGAGTGGATTTCGCAGGACCATTCAACATAAGAGCCTCGACAGTACGAAACGCTAAAATATTGAAAGGTTACGCAGCAGTCTTCGTATGCTTCTCTACGAAGGCCGTCCACTTGGAAACTTGCTCCGAGCTGTCTGCAGACGCCTTTATCGCAACGTTCAGTCGATTTATCAGCAGGCGCGGTCTTCCGAAGACGATGTTTTCCGACAATGGTCGTAATTTTGTCGGTGCTAGCTACAAGCTCCTCAAAGACCACCACGACTTTCTCAAAGGGGCTGAAAAAGTAGTTATCGAAAAATACGCAGCGCACGGGTTTAGTTGGTCCTTTATACCACCATATGCTCCCCACATGGGTGGGCTTTGGGAGGCTGCAGTTAAGAGCCTAAAAATACACCTCAAAAAAGTTGCAGCGAACCACAACTTCACTTTCGAAGAATTCACCACTTTATTAGCGAAAATAGAAGCCATATTAAATTCCCGTCCATTGTCAGCCCTATCTGAAAATCCACAAGAATTAATCCCGCTAACGCCAGGTCATTTTCTTCGAGGAGCCCCCATAATTGCAGCACCTGATACCGCACAAACCATCGCCGAAACGGATATATGTTTATTAAAAAGATGGGAGCGACTCAAAGCTCTCCACCGAATATTCGCAAAAAGATGGAAAAACGAATACTTAACAGAACTACAGCGACGCTCAAAATGGAAAACGACCAAAAATAATATAAAAGAAAATGATTTCGTAGTAATCAAAGATGACTTACTGCCCCCCACTGAATGGCGCCTAGGCCGAGTCACCAAGGTCTTTTACGGCAAAGACAGCAACGTGAGAGTCGCTGAAATCAAAACTTTGAATGGAACTATAACAAGGCCTATAGTTAAATTATGCGTTCTACCTACGAATACGTCAACACAGACACCACCCACGACTCCACAATAAATTTCAAAATTTTATCCGATCACTCACTCCCCAAATGCCTCATAATCATTTGTATGCACTCCTTTCTTTCTTTACTTTCAGACCAACATGCCTCACTGTCATTTGTGCCACCTCTCCCACCAGCTGAAATACTGTCCTTTCTTCATCAGCTTGGGCCCCGAGTTACGACGCCGCACTCTGGAGAAAGCCAACATGTGCGTTAATTGCCTCGCGCACTCCCATACCGTCCAAGATTGTCTCTCCCTCATTCGTTGTCGCTACTGTGCGTCCAACCATCACTCCATGCTTCATGTGCATCCATTGGGCAATGAACAAGCTCAGGACCAAGCACAACCATCATCCACCGCTGCAGTCACCAAAAATCCGTATGCTTTAACAATTCCACAACCGCCAGTACAAATCGTTCCCTTAATTCGTACGACTGTTACCTACAACGGCCACGAAGAAACCCTCACCCTCATGGTCAACCCTCAGGCTCGACACTCCCAGATATTGACGGACACGGCATCAAGATTTCCAGACTTTCAAGCCGAATACAATCCTGCTGGAAAACCATATGGCCGCTTCATTATCCACAGCCACGGGCCAAAATATGCTTGGTTCCTAGGGTTGACCCCGGAATTTGGTTTAGAAGCCCCAGAGGCCATCGGGGATACACGGCTCCGCGCCCACTTCAACAATTTTCTGCCACTTGCCCACGAGAACTTCCACAATGAGGACCAAGTTGACATCATCATCGGAGGAAAATCGTGGGAATTTATCAAGATACCGGCGATCATAAAGCAGGATAAAACGCTTCCCACAGCCCAGGCAACAACTTTTGGATGGGTAATCCACGGCACCTGGCAAGGATGCGGATGCAGCCAACACGAAGCCCAAATCCCCATTCATTTGCCACGCTGAGGCGGGAGTATGTCGAAGCCACTTCGACAATAGCCAAGAAGGGAACCTTCCCTTCCCATTTCGCTTCAACAAAAGCTTACGGACTCGCTCTATCTCTATTTCTTTCTCTCTCTTTCATTATTATTACCGTATTATTACCTTACTCATGAAGAGTTATCCCTTTCTTTATATATTCGTTATTTAGTCATTTACCTTTTTATTACATTACCTCTTGTTACATGGTTCCTTTTGTATACATAATTGAACATTTGAATTGTTAGAACTAGTATAAGCTTTGATCTCAAAGGAGAAGGTTGCAAACCCTCTCCTAATAAAATCATAATCTTGAAGATAGAACAGTTGTCGTTTCTTTTTACAAAAAAAAGGCAACGGCTTCGCGCTACATGTTCGACTATTGTAGCCAAGCCAACTATCAATCACCCCAGTTCGAATACTGGAATTAACAAGTAGGAAACATATAATAGATGAGAACAGTAGGAAACATATAGTAGATGAGAACAGTAGGAAACATATAGTAGATGTGAACAGTAGGAAACATATAGTAGATGAGAACAGTAGGAAATATATAGTAGATGAGAACAGTAGGAAACATATAGTAGATGAGAACAGTAGGAAACATATAGTAGATGTGAACAGTAGGAAACATATAGTAGATGAGAACAGTAGGAAATATATAGTAGATGAGAACAGTAGGAAACATATAGTAGATGAGAACAGTAGGAAACATATAATAGATGAGAACAGTAGGAAACATATAGTAGATGAGAACAGTAGGAAACATATAATATATGAGAACAGTAGGAAACATATAGTAGATGAGAACAGTAGGAAACATATAATAGATGAGAACAGTAGGAAACATATAGTAGATGAGAACAGTAGGAAACATATAATAGATGAGAACAGTAGGAAACATATAGTAGATGAGAACAGTAGGAAACATATAGTAGACGAGAACAGTAGGAAACATATAATAGATGAGAACAGTAGGAAACATATAGTAGATGAGAACAGTAGGAAACATATAATAGATGAGAACAGTAGGAAACATATAGTAGATGAGAACAGTAGGAAACATATAGTAGATGTGAACAGTAGGAAACATATAGTAGATGAGAACAGTAGGAAATATATAGTAGATGAGAACAGTAGGAAACATATAGTAGATGAGAACAGTAGGAAACATATAGTAGATAAGAACAGTTGGAAACATGTAGTAGATGAGAACAGTAGGAAACATATAGCAGATGAGAACAGTAGGAAACATATAGTAGATGAGAAAAGTAGGAAACGTATAGTAGATGAGAACAGTAGGAAACATATAGTAGATGAGAACAGTAGGAAACATATAGTAGAAGAGAACAGTAGGAAACATATAGTAGATGTGAACAGTCGAAAATATATAGTAGATGAGAACAGTGGGAAAAATATAGTAGATGAGAACAGTAGGAAACATATAGTAGATGAGAACAGTAGGAAACATATAGCAGATGAGAACAGTAGGAAACATATAGTAGATGAGAACAGTTGGAAACATGTAGTAGATGAGAACAGTAGGAAACATATAGCAGATGAGAACAGTAGGAAACATATAGTAGATGAGAAAAGTGGGAAACGTATTCTAGATGAGAACAGTAGGAAACATATAGTAGATGAGAACAGTAGGAAACATATAGTAGAAGAGAACAGTAGGAAACATATAGTAGATGTGAACAGTAGGAAACATATAGTAGATGAGAACAGTAGTAAGAATATAGTAGATGAGAACAGTAGGAAACATATAGTAGATGAGAACAGTAGGAAACATATAATAGATGAGAACAGTAGGAAACATATAGTAGATGAGAACAGTAGGAAACATATAGTAGATGAGAACAGATGGAAACATATAGTAGATGAGAACAGTAGGAAACATGTAGTAGATGAGAACAGTAGGAAACATATAGTAGATGAGAACAGTAGGAAACATATAGTAGATGAGAACAGTTGGAAACATATAGTAGATGAGAACAGTAGGAAACATGTAGTAGATGAGAACAGTAGGAAACATATAGTAGATGAGAACAGTAGGAAATATATAGTAGATGAGAACAGTTGGAAACATATAGTAGATGAGAACAGTAAGAAACATGTAGTAGATGAGAACAGTAGGAAACATATAGTAGATGAGAACAGTAGGAAACATATAGTAGATGAAAACAGTAGGAAACATATAATAGATGAGAACAGTAGAAAACATATAGTAGATGAGAACAGTAGGAAACATATAGTAGATGAGAACAGTAGGAAACATATAGTAGATGAGAACAGTTGGAAACATATAGTAGATGAGAACAGTAGGAAACATATATTAGATGAGAACAGTAGGAAACATATAGTAGATGAGAACAGTAGGAAACATATAGTAGATGAGAACAGTAGGAAACATATAGTAGATGAGAACAGTAGGAAACATATAGTAGATAAGAACAGTTGGAAACATGTAGTAGATGAGAACAGTAGGAAACATATAGCAGATGAGAACAGTAGGAAACATATAGTAGATGAGAAAAGTAGGAAACGTATACTAGATGAGAACAGTAGGAAACATATAGTAGATGAGAACAGTAGGAAACATATAGTAGAAGAGAACATGAGGAAACATATAGTAGATGTGAACAGTCGAAAATATATAGTAGATGAGAACAGTAGGAAAAATATAGTAGATGAGAACAGTAGGAAACATATAGTAGATGAGAACAGTAGGAAACATATAGCAGATGAGAACAGTAGGAAACATTTAGTAGATGAGAACAGTTGGAAACATGTAGTAGATGAGAACAGTAGGAAACATATAGCAGATGAGAACAGTAGGAAACATATAGTAGATGAGAAAAGTAGGAAACGTATTCTAGATGAGAACAGTAGGAAACATATAGTAGATGAGAACAGTAGGAAACATATAGTAGAAGAGAACAGTAGGAAACATATAGTAGATGTGAACAGTAGGAAACATATAGTAGATGAGAACAGTAGTAAGAATATAGTAGATGAGAACAGTAGGAAACATATAGTAGATGAGAACAGTAGGAAACATATAATAGATGAGAACAGTAGGAAACATATAGTAGATGAGAACAGTAGGAAACATATAGTAGATGAGAACAGATGGAAACATATAGTAGATGAGAACAGTAGGAAACATGTAGTAGATGAGAACAGTAGGAAACATATAGTAGATGAGAACAGTAGGAAACATATAGTATATGTGAACAGTAAGAAACATATAGTAGATGAGAACAGTAGGAAATATATAGTAGATGAGAACAGTAGGAAACATATAGTAGATGAGAACAGTAGGAAACATATAGTAGATGAGAACAGTAGGAAACATATAGTAGATGAGAACAGTAGGAAACATATAGTAGATGAGAACAGTAGGAAGAATATAGTAGATGAGAACAGTAGGAAACATATAGTAGATGAGAACAGTAGGAAACATATAGTAGATGAGAACAGTAGGAAACATATAGTAGATGAGAACAGTTGGCAACATATAGTAGATGAGAACAGTAGGAAACATATAGTAGATGAGAAAAGTAGGAAACGTATACTAGATGAGAACAGTAGGAAACATATAGTAGATGAGAACAGTAGGAAACATATACTAGATGAGAACAGTAGGAAACATATAGTATATGTGAACAGTAGGAAACATATAGTAGATGAGAACAGTCGGAAGAAAATAGTAGATGAGAACAGTAGGAAACATATAGTAGATGAGAACAGTAGGAAACATATAGTAGATGAGAACAGTAGGAAACATATAGTAGATGAGAACAGTTGGAAACATATAGTAGATGAGAACAGTAGGAAACATGTAGTAGATGAGAACAGTAGGAAAAATATAGTAGATGAGAACAGTAGGAAACATATAGTAGATGAGAACAGTAGGAAACATATAGTAGATGAGAACAGTAGGAAACATATAGTAGATGAGTTGGAACAGTTGGAAACATGTAGAAGATGAGAACAGTAGGAAACATATAGCAGATGAGAACAGTAGGAAACATATAGTAGATGAGAAAAGTAGGAAACGTATACTAGATGAGAACAGTTGGAAACATATAGTAGATGAGAACAGTAGGAAACATGTAGTAGATGAGAACAGTAGGAAACATATAGTAGATGAGAACAGTAGGAAACATATAGTAGATGAGAACAGTAGAAACATATAGTAGATGAGAACAGTAGGAAACATATAGTAGATGACAACATATAAAATAGATGAGAACAGTAGGAAACATATAGTAGATGAGAACAGTAGGAAACATATAGTAGATGAGAACAGTAGGAAACATATACTAGATGAGAACAGTTATAAACATATAGTAGATGAGAACAGTAGGAAACATATAATAGATGAGAACAGTAGGAAACATATAGTAGATGAGAACAGTAGGAAACATATAGTAGATGAGAACAGTAGGAAACATATACTAGATGAGAACAGTAGGAAACGTATAGTAGATGAGAACAGTAGGAAACATATAGTAGATGAGAACAGTAGGAAACATATAGTAGATGAGAACAGTTGGAAACATGTAGTAGATGAGAACAGTAGGAAACATATAGTAGATGAGAACAGTAGGAAACATATAGTAGATGAGAACAGTAGGAAACATATAGCAGATGAGAACAGTAGGAAACATATAGTAGATGAGAACAGTTGGAAACATGTAGTAGATGAGAACAGTAGGAAACATATAGCAGATGAGAACAGTAGGAAACATATAGTAGATGAGAAAAGTGGGAAACGTATTCTAGATGAGAACAGTAGGAAACATATAGTAGATGAGAACAGTAGGAAACATATAGTAGAAGAGAACAGTAGGAAACATATAGTAGATGTGAACAGTAGGAAACATATAGTAGATGAGAACAGTAGTAAGAATATAGTAGATGAGAACAGTAGGAAACATATAGTAGATGAGAACAGTAGGAAACATATAATAGATGAGAACAGTAGGAAACATATAGTAGATGAGAACAGTAGGAAACATATAGTAGATGAGAACAGATGGAAACATATAGTAGATGAGAACAGTAGGAAACATGTAGTAGATGAGAACAGTAGGAAACATATAGTAGATGAGAACAGTAGGAAACATATAGTAGATGAGAACAGTAGGAAACATATAGCAGATGAGAACAGTAGGAAACATATAGTAGATGAGAACAGTTGGAAACATGTAGTAGATGAGAACAGTAGGAAACATATAGCAGATGAGAACAGTAGGAAACATATAGTAGATGAGAAAAGTGGGAAACGTATTCTAGATGAGAACAGTAGGAAACATATAGTAGATGAGAACAGTAGGAAACATATAGTAGAAGAGAACAGTAGGAAACATATAGTAGATGTGAACAGTAGGAAACATATAGTAGATGAGAACAGTAGTAAGAATATAGTAGATGAGAACAGTAGGAAACATATAGTAGATGAGAACAGTAGGAAACATATAATAGATGAGAACAGTAGGAAACATATAGTAGATGAGAACAGTAGGAAACATATAGTAGATGAGAACAGATGGAAACATATAGTAGATGAGAACAGTAGGAAACATGTAGTAGATGAGAACAGTAGGAAACATATAGTAGATGAGAACAGTAGGAAACATATAGTAGATGAGAACAGTTGGAAACATATAGTAGATGAGAACAGTAGGAAACATGTAGTAGATGAGAACAGTAGGAAACATATAGTAGATGAGAACAGTAGGAAATATATAGTAGATGAGAACAGTTGGAAACATATAGTAGATGAGAACAGTAAGAAACATGTAGTAGATGAGAACAGTAGGAAACATATAGTAGATGAGAACAGTAGGAAACATATAGTAGATGAAAACAGTAGGAAACATATAATAGATGAGAACAGTAGAAAACATATAGTAGATGAGAACAGTAGGAAACATATAGTAGATGAGAACAGTAGGAAACATATAGTAGATGAGAACAGTTGGAAACATATAGTAGATGAGAACAGTAGGAAACATATATTAGATGAGAACAGTAGGAAACATATAGTAGATGAGAACAGTAGGAAACATATAGTAGATGAGAACAGTAGGAAACATATAGTAGATGAGAACAGTAGGAAACATATAGTAGATAAGAACAGTTGGAAACATGTAGTAGATGAGAACAGTAGGAAACATATAGCAGATGAGAACAGTAGGAAACATATAGTAGATGAGAAAAGTAGGAAACGTATACTAGATGAGAACAGTAGGAAACATATAGTAGATGAGAACAGTAGGAAACATATAGTAGAAGAGAACATGAGGAAACATATAGTAGATGTGAACAGTCGAAAATATATAGTAGATGAGAACAGTAGGAAAAATATAGTAGATGAGAACAGTAGGAAACATATAGTAGATGAGAACAGTAGGAAACATATAGCAGATGAGAACAGTAGGAAACATTTAGTAGATGAGAACAGTTGGAAACATGTAGTAGATGAGAACAGTAGGAAACATATAGCAGATGAGAACAGTAGGAAACATATAGTAGATGAGAAAAGTAGGAAACGTATTCTAGATGAGAACAGTAGGAAACATATAGTAGATGAGAACAGTAGGAAACATATAGTAGAAGAGAACAGTAGGAAACATATAGTAGATGTGAACAGTAGGAAACATATAGTAGATGAGAACAGTAGTAAGAATATAGTAGATGAGAACAGTAGGAAACATATAGTAGATGAGAACAGTAGGAAACATATAATAGATGAGAACAGTAGGAAACATATAGTAGATGAGAACAGTAGGAAACATATAGTAGATGAGAACAGATGGAAACATATAGTAGATGAGAACAGTAGGAAACATGTAGTAGATGAGAACAGTAGGAAACATATAGTAGATGAGAACAGTAGGAAACATATAGTATATGTGAACAGTAAGAAACATATAGTAGATGAGAACAGTAGGAAATATATAGTAGATGAGAACAGTAGGAAACATATAGAGGATGAGAACAGTAGGAAACATATAGTAGATGAGAACAGTAGGAAACATATAGTAGATGAGAACAGTAGGAAACATATAGTAGATGAGAACAGTAGGAAGAATATAGTAGATGAGAACAGTAGGAAACATATAGTAGATGAGAACAGTAGGAAACATATAGTAGATGAGAACAGTAGGAAACATATAGTAGATGAGAACAGTTGGCAACATATAGTAGATGAGAACAGTAGGAAACATATAGTAGATGAGAAAAGTAGGAAACGTATACTAGATGAGAACAGTAGGAAACATATAGTAGATGAGAACAGTAGGAAACATATACTAGATGAGAACAGTAGGAAACATATAGTATATGTGAACAGTAGGAAACATATAGTAGATGAGAACAGTCGGAAGAAAATAGTAGATGAGAACAGTAGGAAACATATAGTAGATGAGAACAGTAGGAAACATATAGTAGATGAGAACAGTAGGAAACATATAGTAGATGAGAACAGTTGGAAACATATAGTAGATGAGAACAGTAGGAAACATGTAGTAGATGAGAACAGTAGGAAAAATATAGTAGATGAGAACAGTAGGAAACATATAGTAGATGAGAACAGTAGGAAACATATAGTAGATGAGAACAGTAGGAAACATATAGTAGATGAGTTGGAACAGTTGGAAACATGTAGAAGATGAGAACAGTAGGAAACATATAGCAGATGAGAACAGTAGGAAACATATAGTAGATGAGAAAAGTAGGAAACGTATACTAGATGAGAACAGTTGGAAACATATAGTAGATGAGAACAGTAGGAAACATGTAGTAGATGAGAACAGTAGGAAACATATAGTAGATGAGAACAGTAGGAAACATATAGTAGATGAGAACAGTAGAAACATATAGTAGATGAGAACAGTAGGAAACATATAGTAGATGACAACATATAAAATAGATGAGAACAGTAGGAAACATATAGTAGATGAGAACAGTAGGAAACATATAGTAGATGAGAACAGTAGGAAACATATACTAGATGAGAACAGTTATAAACATATAGTAGATGAGAACAGTAGGAAACATATAATAGATGAGAACAGTAGGAAACATATAGTAGATGAGAACAGTAGGAAACATATAGTAGATGAGAAAAGTAGGAAACGTATTCTAGATGAGAACAGTAGGAAACATATAGTAGATGAGAACAGTAGGAAACATATAGTAGAAGAGAACAGTAGGAAACATATAGTAGATGTGAACAGTAGGAAACATATAGTAGATGAGAACAGTAGTAAGAATATAGTAGATGAGTACAGTAGGAAACATATAGTAGATGAGAACAGTAGGAAACATATAATAGATGAGAACAGTAGGAAACATATAGTAGATGAGAACAGTAGGAAACATATAGTAGATGAGAACAGTTGGAAACATATAGTAGATGAGAACAGTAGGAAACATGTAGTAGATGAGAACCGTAGGAAACATATAGTAGATGAGAACAGTAGGAAACATATAGTAGATGAGAACAGTAGGCAACATATAGTAGATGAGAACAGTAGGAAACATATAATAGATGAGAACAGTAGGAAACATATAGTAGATGAGAACAGTAGGAAACATATAATAGATGAGAACAGTAGGAAACGTATACTAGATGAGAACAGTAGGAAACATATAGTAGATGAGAACAGTAGGAAACATATAGTAGAAGAGAACAGTAGGAAACATATAGTAGATGTGAACAGTAGGAAACATATAGTAGATGAGAACAGTAGGAAGAATATAGTAGATGAGAACAGTAGGAAACATATAGTAGATGAGAACAGTAGGAAACATATAGTAGATGAGAACAGTAGGAAACATATAGTAGATGAGAACAGTAGGAAACATATAGTAGATGAGAACAGTTGGAAACATATAGTAGATGAGAACAGTAGGAAACATGTAGTAGATGAGAACAGTAGGAAAAATATAGTAGATGAGAACAGTAGGAAACATATAGTAGATGAGAACAGTAGGAAACATATAGTAGATGAGAACAGTAGGAAACATATAGTAGATGAGAACAGTAGGAAACATATAGTAGATGAGAACAGTTGGAAACATATAGTAGATGAGAACAGTAGGAAACATATAGTAGATAAGAACAATAGGAAAAATATAGTAGATGAGAACAGTAGGAAACATATAGTAGATGAGAACAGTAGGAAACATATAGTAGATGGGAACAGTAGGAAACATATAGTAGATGCGAACAGTTGGAAACATGTAGTAGATGAGAACAGTAGGGAACATATAGCAGATGAGAACAGTAGGAAACATATAGTAGATGAGAACAGTAGGAAACGTATAGTAGATGAGAACAGTAGGAAACATATAGTAGATGAGAACAGTAGGAAACATATAGTAGAAGAGAACAGTAGGAAACATATAGTAGATGTGAACAGTCGGAAACATATAGTAGATGAGAACAGTAGGAAAAATATAGTAGATGAGAACAGTAGGAAACATATAGTAGATGAGAACAGTAGGAAACATATAGTAGATGAGAACAGTAGGAAACATATAGTAGATGAGAACAGTTGGAAACATGTAGTAGATGAGAACAGTAGGAAACATATAGCAGATGAGAACAGTTGGAAACCTATAGTAGATGAGAAAAGTAGGAAACGTATTCTAGATGAGAACAGTAGGAAACATATAGTAGATGAGAACAGTAGGAAACATATAGTAGAAGAGAACAGTAGGAAACATATAGTAGATGTGAACAGTAGGAAACATATAGTAGATGAGAACAGTAGGAAGAATATAGTAGATGAGAACAGTAGGAAACATATAGTAGATGAGAACAGTAGGAAACATATAGTAGATGAGAACAGTAGGAAACATATAATAGATGAGAACAGTAGGAAACATATAGTAGATGAGAACAGTAGGAAACATATAGTAGATGAGAACAGTAGGAAACATATAGTAGAAGAGAACAGTAGGAAACATATAGTAGATGAGAACTGGAGGAAACACATAGTAGATGAGAACAGTAGGAAACATATAGTATATGAGAACAGTAGGAAACATATAGTAGAAGAGAACAGTAGGAAACATATAATAGATGAGAACAGTAGGAAACATATAGTAGATGAGAACAGTTGGAAACATGTAGTAGATGAGAACAGTAGGAAACATATAGCAGATGAGAACAGTAGGAAACATATAGCAGATGAGAAAAGTAGGAAACATATAGTAGATGAGAACAGTTGGAAACATGTAGTAGATGACAACAGTAGGAAACATATAGCAGATGAGAACAGTAGGAAACATATAGTAGATGAGAAAAGTAGGAAACGTATAGTAGATGAGAACAGTTATAAACATATAGTAGATGAGAACAGTAGGAAACATATAATAGATGAGAACAGTAGGAAACATATAGTAGATGAGAACAGTTGGAAACATGTAGTAGATGAGAACAGTAGGAAACATATAGCAGATGAGAACAGTAGGATACATATAGTAGATGAGAAAAGTAGGAAACGTATAGTAGATGAGAACAGTAGGAAACATATAGTAGATGAGAACAGTAGGAAACATATAGTAGAAGAGAACAGTATTAAACATGTAGTAGATGAGAACAGTAGGAAACATATAGTAGATGAGAACAGTAGGAAACATATAGTAGATGAGAACAGTAGGAAACATATAGTAGATGAGAACAGTAGGAAACATATAGTAGATGAGAACAGTAGGAAACATATAGTAGATGAGAACAGTAGGAAACATATAGTAGATGAGAACAGTTGGAAACATATAGTAGATGAGAACAGTAGGAAACATGTAGTAGATGAGAACAGTAGGAAACATATAGTAGATGAGAACAGTAGGAAACATATAGTAGATGAGAACAGTTGGAAACATATAGTAGATGAGAACAGTAGGAAACATATAGTAGATGAGAACAGTAGGAAATATATAGTAGATGAGAACAGTAGGAAACATATAGTAGATGAGAACAGTAGGAAACATATAGTAGATAAGAACAGTAGGAAACATATAGTAGATGAGAACAGTAGGAAACATATAGTAGATGAGAACAGTTGGAAACATGTAGTAGATGAGAACAGTAGGAAACATATAGTAGATGAGAACAGTAGGAAACATATAGTAGATGAGAACAGTAGGAAACATATAGTAGATGAGAACAGTAGGAAACATATAGTAGATGAGAACAGTTGGAAACATGTAGTAGATGAGAACAGTAGGAAACATGTAGTAGATGAGAACAGTAGGAAACATATAGTAGATGAGAACAGTAGGAAACATATAGTAGATGAGAACAGTTATAAACATATAGTAGATGAGAACATTAGGAAACATATAGTAGATGAGAACAGTAGGAAACATATAGTAGATGAGAACAGTTGGAAACATGTAGTAGATGACAACAGTAGGAAACATATAGCAGATGAGAACAGTAGGAAACATATAGTAGATGAGAAAAGTAGGAATCGTATAGTAGATGAGAACAGTAGGAAACATATAGTAGATGAGAACTGTAGGAAACATATAGTAGAAGAGAACAGTAGGAAACATGTAGTAGATGAGAACAGTAGGAAACATATAGTAGATGAGAACAGTAGGAAACATATAGTAGATGAGAACAGTAGGAAACATATAGTAGATGGAAACATATAACAGTTAGTAGATGAGAACAGTAGGAAACATATAGGAGATGAGAACAGTAGGAAAAATATAGTAGATGAGAACAGTAGGAAACATATAGTAGATGAGAACAGTAGGAAACATATAGTAGATGAGAAAAGTAGGAAACGTATAGTAGATGAGAACAGTAGGAAACATATAGTAGATGAGAACAGTAGGAAACATATAGTAGAAGAGAACAGTAGGAAACATATAGTAGATGTGAACAGTCGGAAACATATAGTAGATGAGAACAGTAGGAAAAATATAGTAGATGAGAACAGTAGGAAACATATAGTAGATGAGAACTGTAGGAAGCATATAGTAGAAGAGAACAGTTGGAAACATGTAGTAGATGAGAACAGTAGGAAACATATAGCAGATGAGAACAGTAGGAAACATATAGTAGATGAGAACAGTAGGAAACATATAGTAGATGAGAACAGTAGGAAACATATAGTAGATGAGAAAAGTAGGAAACGTATAGTAGATGAGAACAGTAGGAAACATATAGTAGATGAGAACAGTAGGAAACATATAGTAGAAGAGAACAGTAGGAAACATATAGGAGATGAGAAAAGTAGGAAACGTATAGTAGATGAGAACAGTAGGAAACATATAGTAGATGAGAACAGTAGGAAACATATAGTAGATAAGAACAGTAGGAAACATATAGTAGATGAGAACAGTAGGAACAATATAGTAGATGAGAACAGTAGGAAACATACAGTAGATGAGAAGAGTAGGAAACATATAGTAGATGAGAACAGTAGGAAACATATAGTAGATGGGAACAGTTGGAAACATATAGTCGATGAGAACAGTAGGAAACATGTAGTAGATGAGAACAGTAGGAAACATATAGTAGATGAGAACTGTAGGAAACATATAGTAGATGAGAACAGTTGGAAACATAGTAGATGAGAACAGTAGGAAACATGTAGTAGATGAGAACAGTAGGACACATATAGTAGATGAGAACAGTAGGAAACATATAGTAGATGAGAACAGTTGGAAACATATAGTAGATGAGAACAGTAGGAAACATATAGTAGATGAGAACAGTAGGAAACATGTAGTAGATGAGAACAGTAGGAAACATATAGTAGATGAGAACTGTAGGAAACATATAGTAGATGAGAACAGTTGGAAACATAGTAGATGAGAACAGTAGGAAACATGTAGTAGATGAGAACAGTAGGACACATATAGTAGATGAGAACAGTAGGAAACATATAGTAGATGAGAACAGTTGGAAACATATAGTAGATGAGAACAGTAGGAAACATATAGTAGATGAGAAAAGTAGGAAACGTATAGTAGATGAGAACAGTAGGAAACATATAGTAGATGAGAACAGTAGGAAACATATAGTAGAAGAGAACAGTAGGAAACATATAGTAGATGTGAACAGTCGGAAACATATAGTAGATGAGAACAGTAGGAAAAATATAGTAGATGAGAACAGTAGGAAACATATAGTAGATGAGAACTGTAGGAAGCATATAGTAGAAGAGAACAGTTGGAAACATGTAGTAGATGAGAACAGTAGGAAACATATAGCAGATGAGAACAGTAGGAAACATATAGTAGATGAGAACAGTAGGAAACATATAGTAGATGAGAACAGTTTGAAACATGTAGTAGATGAGAACAGTAGGAAACATATAGTAGATGGAAACATATAACAGTTAGTAGATGAGAACAGTAGGAAACATATAGGAGATGAGAACAGTAGGAAAAATATAGTAGATGAGAACAGTAGGAAACATATAGTAGATGAGAACAGTAGGAAACATATAGTAGATGAGAAAAGTAGGAAACGTATAGTAGATGAGAACAGTAGGAAACATATAGTAGATGAGAACAGTAGGAAACATATAGTAGAAGAGAACAGTAGGAAACATATGGTAGATGTGAACAGTCGGAAACATATAGTAGATGAGAACAGTAGGAAAAATATAGTAGATGAGAACAGTAGGAAACATATAGTAGATGAGAACTGTAGGAAGCATATAGTAGAAGAGAACAGTTGGAAACATGTAGTAGATGAGAACAGTAGGAAACATATAGCAGATGAGAACAGTAGGAAACATATAGTAGATGAGAACAGTAGGAAACATATAGTAGATGAGAACAGTAGGAAACATATAGTAGATGAGAAAAGTAGGAAACGTATAGTAGATGAGAACAGTAGGAAACATATAGTAGATGAGAACAGTAGGAAACATATAGTAGATGAGAACAGTAGGAAACATATAGTAGATGAGAAAAGTAGGAAACGTATAGTAGATGAGAACAGTAGGAAACATATAGTAGATGAGAACAGTAGGAAACATATAGTAGATAAGAACAGTAGGAAACATATAGTAGATGAGAACAGTAGGAACAATATAGTAGATGAGAACAGTAGGAAACATACAGTAGATGAGAAGAGTAGGAAACATATAGTAGATGAGAACAGTAGGAAACATATAGTAGATGGGAACAGTTGGAAACATATAGTAGATGAGAACAGTAGGAAACATGTAGTAGATGAGAACAGTAGGAAACATATAGTAGATGAGAACTGTAGGAAACATATAGTAGATGAGAACAGTTGGAAACATAGTAGATGAGAACAGTAGGAAACATGTAGTAGATGAGAACAGTAGGACACATATAGTAGATGAGAACAGTAGGAAACATATAGTAGATGAGAACAGTTGGAAACATATAGTAGATGAGAACAGTAGGAAACATGTAGTAGATGAGAACAGTAGGAAACATATAGTAGATGAGAACAGTAGGAAACATATAGTAGATGAGAACAGTAGGAAACATATAGTAGATGAGAACAGTAGGAAACATATAATAGATGAGAACAGTAGGAAACATATAGTAGATGAGAACAGTAAGAAACATATAGTAGATGAGAACTGTAGGAAACATATAGTAGATGAGAACAGTTGGAAACATATAGTAGATGAGAACAGTAGGAAACATATAGGAGATGAGAACAGTAGGAAAAATATAGTAGATGAGAACAGTAGGAAACATATAGTAGATGAGAACAGTAGGAAACATATAGTAGATGAGAACAGTAGGAAACATATAGTAGATGAGAACAGTTTGAAACATGTAGTAGATGAGAACAGTAGGAAACATATAGTAGATGGAAACATATAACAGTTAGTAGATGAGAACAGTAGGAAACATATAGGAGATGAGAACAGTAGGAAAAATATAGTAGATGAGAACAGTAGGAAACATATAGTAGATGAGAACAGTAGGAAACATATAGTAGATGAGAAAAGTAGGAAACGTATAGTAGATGAGAACAGTAGGAAACATATAGTAGATGAGAACAGTAGGAAACATATAGTAGAAGAGAACAGTAGGAAACATATAGTAGATGTGAACAGTCGGAAACATATAGTAGATGAGAACAGTAGGAAAAATATAGTAGATGAGAACAGTAGGAAACATATAGTAGATGAGAACTGTAGGAAGCATATAGTAGAAGAGAACAGTTGGAAACATGTAGTAGATGAGAACAGTAGGAAACATATAGCAGATGAGAACAGTAGGAAACATATAGTAGATGAGAAAAGTAGGAAATGTATAGTAGATGAGAACAGTAGGAAACATATAGTAGATGAGAACAGTAGGAAGCATATAGTAGAAGAGAACAGTAGGAAACATATAGTAGATGTGAACAGTAGGAAACATATAGTAGATGAGAACAGTAGGAAATATATAGTAGATGAGAACAGTAGGAAACATATAGTAGATGAGAACAGTAGGAAACATATAGTAGATGAGAACAGTAGGAAACATATAGTAGAAGAGAACAGTAGGAAACATATAGTAGATGTGAACAGTCGGAAACATATAGTAGAAGAGAACAGTAGGAAACATATAGTAGATGTGAACAGTAGGAAACATATAGTAGATGAGAACAGTAGGAAATATATAGTAGATGAGAACAGTAGGAAGCATATAGTAGATGAGAACAGTAGGAAACATATAGTAGATGAGAACAGTAGGAAACATATAGTAGATGAGAACAGTTGGAAACATATAGTAGATGAGAACACTAGGAAACATGTAGTAGATGAGAACAGTAGGAAACATATTGTAGATGAGAACAGTAGGAAACATATAGTAGATGAGAACAGTAGGAAACATATAGCAGATGAGAACAGTAGGAAACATATAGTAGATGAGAACAGTAGGAAACATATAGTAGATGAGAACAGTTATAAACATATAGTAGATGAGAACAGTAGGAAACATATAGTAGATGAGAACAGTAGGAAACATGTAGTAGATGAGAACAGTAGGAAATGTATAATAGATGAGAACAGTAGGAAACATATAGTAGATGAGAACAGTAGGAAGCATATAGTAGAAGAGAACAGTAGGAAACATATAGTAGATGTGAACAGTAGGAAACATATAGTAGATGAGAACAGTAGGAAATATATAGTAGATGAGAACAGTAGGAAGCATATAGTAGATGAGAACAGTAGGAAACATATAGTAGATGAGAACAGTAGGAAACATATAGTAGATGAGAACAGTTGGAAACATATAGTAGATGAGAACACTAGGAAACATGTAGTAGATGAGAACAGTAGGAAACATATTGTAGATGAGAACAGTAGGAAACATATAGTAGATGAGAACAGTAGGAAACATATAGTAGATGAGAACAGTAGGAAACATATAGTAGAAGAGAACAGTAGGAAACATGTAGTAGATGAGAACAATAGGAAACATATAGTAGATGAGAACAGTAGGAAACATATAGTAGATGAGAACAGTAGGAAACATATAGTAGATGAGAACAGTAGGAAACATATAGTAGATGAGAACAGTTGGAAACATGTAGTAGATGAGAACAGTAGGAAACATATAGTAGATGAGAACAGTAGGAAACATATAGTAGATGAGAAAAGTAGGAAACATATAGTAGATGAGAACAGTAGGAAACATATAGTAGATGAGAACAGTTGGAAACATGTAGTAGATGAGAACAGTAGGATACATGTAGTAGATGAGAACAGTAGGAAACATATAGTAGATGAGAACAGTAGGAAACATATAGTAGATGAGAACAGTTGGAAACATATAATAGATGAGAACAGTAGGAAACATATAGCAGATGAGAACAGTAGGAAACATATAGTAGATGAGAACAGTAGGAAACATATAGTAGATGAGAACAGTTATAAACATATAGTAGATGAGAACAGTAGGAAACATATAGTAGATGAGAACAGTAGGAAACATATAGTAGATGAGAACAGTAGGAAACATATAGTAGATGAGAACAGTAGGAAACATATAGTAGATGAGAACAGTAGGAAACATATAGTAAGCGAGAACAGTAGGAAACATATAGTAGATGAGAACAGTAGGAAACATATAGTAGATGAGAACAGTAGGAAACATATAGTAGATGAGAACAGTAGGAAACATACAGTAGATGAGAACAGTTGGAAACATATAGTAGATGAGAACAGTAGGAAACATATAGTAGATGAGAACAGTAGGAAACATATAGTAAGCGAGAACAGTAGGAAACATATAGTAGATGAGAACAGTAGGAAACATATAGTAGATGAGAACAGTAGGAAACATATAGTAGATGAGAACAGTAGGAAACATACAGTAGATGAGAACAGTTGGAAACATATAGTAGATGAGAACAGTAGGAAACATATAGTAGATGAGAACAGTAGGAAACATATAGTAGATGAGAACAGTAGGAAACATATCGACAGTTCATATTCAATATCCTCTATCTTAAAAAATACAATTGTTCAGTAGAGCCAAAAAACCGTTTATATCCCTAATTTTAAAGAAAATTAAAATTGTTTGTTGTACAATGTTTATTACAAATAACTACGTGAACTACTAAATAATATTTTTTTTTATTATTTGCATCACGAGCCATTTTATGGAACATAGAGGGTATTGCTAATAAAAAATTCTTCATGTATAAAAAAAGATAGAGGGTTTTGCATAGTAAAAAAAAAATATTTATGAATTCCACAAATTTTTTAATATATAATTATACATATTATAATAAAAATAATAAATAATAATAACAATGAATTAATGATTGTATTTTTATTTATGTATTATCCATTTCTTGGAGTTCATTTTTGAATCCATTTTCAAATTGTCATAGAAAAAATGGTATTCACAGTTTAGATATAAAAATAGTCATAATTTGAAAACTAAAGCTTCGACTACAAAAAATTTAACCAAATTCGGGTTTAGCAAAGAACCACCTTTATGAAGAAAAAAAAACGAACAAAAAAATAGTCCCAAATTATATGAAGAGATAGAGGGTATTGTATTCAGAAAAAATAAGTGTCTAAGATAGAGAAATTAGAAAAATTACCATAAAATCTCAATTTTTGTTTTTTTTTATTTCCAAATTAGTACCATAGATGCGATGCGCCTTATTTTACCGAATATTTTAACATAAAAATCTCATTTTTGAAAAAATTGAAGATAGAGGGTTTTGAATATAAGCTCTCGATATAGTAGATGAGAACAGTAGGAAACATATAGTAGATGAGAACAGTAGGAAACATATAGTAGATGAGAACAGTAGGAAACATATAGTAGATGAGAACAGTAGGAAACATATAGAAGATGAGAACAGTTGGAAACATATAGTAGATGAGAACAGTAGGAAACATATAGTAGATGAGAACAGTTGGAAACATGTAGTAGATGAGAACAGTAGGAAACATATAGTAGATGAGAACAGTAGGAAACATATAGTAGATGAGAACAGTAGGAAACATATAGTAGACGAGAACAGTAGGAAACATATAGTAGATGAGAACAGTTGGAAACATGTAGTAGATGAGAACAGTAGGAAACATGTAGTAGATGAGAACAGTAGGAAACATATAGTAGATGAGAACAGTAGGAAACATATAGTAGATGACAACAGTTGGAAACATATAATAGATGAGAACAGTATTAAACATATAGTAGATGAGAACAGTAGGAAACATATAGTAGATGAGAACAGTTATAAACATATAGTAGATGAGAACAGTAGGAAACATATAATAGATGAGAACAGTAGGAAACATATAGTAGATGAGAACAGTTGGAACATGTAGTAGATGAGAACAGTAGGAAACATATAGCAGATGAGAACAGTAGGAAACATATAGTAAATGAGAAAAGTAGGAAACGTATAGTAGATGAGAACAGTAGGAAACATATAGTAGATGAGAACAGTAGGAAACATATAGTAGAAGAGAACAGTAGGAAACATGTAGTAGATGAGAACAGTAGGAAACATATAGTAGATGAGAACAGTAGGAAACATATAGTAGATGAGAACAGTAGGAAACATATAGTAGATGAGAACAGTAGGAAACATATAGTAGATGAGAAGAGTAGGAAACATATAGTAGATGAGAACAGTAGGAAACATATAGTAGATGAGAACAGTTGGAAACATATAGTAGATGAGAACAGTAGGAAACATGTAGTAGATGAGAACAGTAGGAAACATATAGTAGATGAGAACAGTAGGAAACATATAGTAGATGAGAACAGTTGGAAACATATAGTAGATGAGAACAGTAGGAAACATATAGTAGATGAGAACAGTAGGAAACATATAGTAGATGAGAACAGTAGGAAACATATAGTAGATGAGAACAGTAGGAAACATATAGTAGATAAGAACAGTAGGAAACATATAGTAGATGAGAACTGTAGGAAACATATAGTAGATGAGAACAGTTGGAAACATGTAGTAGATGAGAACGGTAGGAAACATATAGTAGATGAGAACAGTAGGAAACATATAGTAGATGAGAACAGTAGGAAACATATAGTAGATGAGAACAGTAGGAAACATATAGTAGATGAGAACAGTTGGAAACATGTAGTAGATGAGAGCAGTAGGAAACATATAGCAGATGAGAACAGTAGGAAACATATAGTAGATGAGAACAGTAGGAAACATATAGTAGATGAGAACAGTCATAAACATATAGTAGATGAGAACAGTAGGAAACATATAGTAGATGAGAACAGTAGGAGACATATAGTAGATGAGAACAGTTGGAAACATGTAGTAGATGAGAACAGTAGGAAACATATAGCAGATGAGAACAGTAGGAAACATATAGTAGATGAGAAAAGTAGGAAACGTATAGTATATGAGAACAGTAGGAAACATATAGCAGATGAGAACAGTAGGAAACATATAGTAGATGAGAAAAGTAGGAAACGTATAGTAGATGAGAACAGTAGGAAACATATAGTAGATGAGAACAGTAGGAAACATATAGTAGAAGAGAACAGTAGGAAACATATAGTAGATGTGAACAGTAGGAAACATATAGTAGATGAGAACAGTAGGAAAAATATAGTAGATGAGAACAGTAGGAAACATATAGTAGATGAGTAGGAAACATATAGTAGATGAGAACAGTAGGAAACATATAGTAGAGGAGAACAGTTGGAAACATGTAGTAGATGACAACAGTAGGAAACATATAGCAGATGAGAACAGTAGGAAACATATAGTAGATGAGAAAAGTAGGAAACGTATAGTAGATGAGAACAGTAGGAAACATATAGTAGATGAGAACAGTAGGAAACATATAGTAGGAGAGAACAGTAGGAAACATGTAGTAGATGAGAACAATAGGAAACATATAGTAGATGAGAACAGTAGGAAACATATAGTAGATGAGAACAGTAGGAAAAATATAGTAGATGAGAACAGTAGGAAACATACAGTAGATGAGAAGAGTAGGAAACATATAGTAGATGAGAACAGTAGGAAACATATAGTAGATGGGAACAGTTGGAAACATATAGTAGATGAGAACAGTAGGAAACATGTAGTAGTAGAGAACAGTAGGAAACATATAGTAGATGAGAACTGTAGGAAACATATAGTAGATGAGAACAGTTGGAAACATATAGTAGATGAGAACAGTAGGAAACATGTAGTAGATGACAACAGTAGGACACATATAGTAGATGAGAACAGTAGGAAACATATAGTAGATGAGAACAGTTGGAAACATATAGTAGATGAGAACAGTAGGAAACATGTAGTAGATGAGAACAGTAGGAAACATATAGTAGATGAGAACAGTAGGAAACATATAGTAGATGAGAACAGTAGGAAACATATAGTAGATGAGAACAGTAGGAAACATATAGTAGATGAGAACAGTTTGAAACATGTAGTAGATGAGAACAGTAGGAAACATATAGTAGATGAGAACAGTTGGAAACATGTAGTAGATGAGAACAGTAGGAAACATATAGCAGATGAGAACAGTAGGAAACATATAGTAGATGAGAAAAGTAGGAAACGTATAGTAGATGAGAACAGTAGGAAACATATAGTAGATGAGAACAGTAGGAAACATATAGTAGAAGAGAAAAGTAGGAAACATATAGTAGATGTGAACAGTCGGAAACATATAGTAGATGAGAACAGTAGGAAAAATATAGTAGATGAGAACAGTAGGAAACATATAGTAGATGAGAACAGTAGGAAACATATAGTAGATGAGAACAGTAGGAAACATATGGTAGATGAGAACAGTTGGAAACATGTAGTAGATGAGAACAGTAGGAAACATATAGCAGATGAGAACAGTAGGAAACATATAGTAAATGAGAAAAGTAGGAAATGTATAGTAGATGAGAACAGTAGGAAACATATAGTAGATGAGAACAGTAGGAAACATATAGTAGAAGAGAACAGTAGGAAACATATAGTAGATGTGAACAGTAGGAAACATATAGTAGATGAAAACAGTAGGAAATATATAGTAGATGAGAACAGTAGGAAGCATATAGTAGATGAGAACAGTAGGAAACATATAGTAGATGAGAACAGTAGGAAACATATAGTAGATGAGAACAGTAGGAAACATATAGTAGATGAGAACAGTTGGAAACATATAGTAGATGAGAACACTAGGAAACATGTAGTAGATGAGAACAGTAGGAAACATATTGTAGATGAGAACAGTAGGAAACATATAGTAGATGAGAACAGTAGGAAACATATAGTAGATGAGAACAGTAGGAAACATATAGTAGAAGAGAACAGTAGGAAACATGTAGTAGATGAGAACAATAGGAAACATATAGTAGATGAGAACAGTAGGAAACATATAGTAGATTAGAACAGTAGGAAAAATATAGTAGATGAGAACAGTAGGAAACATACAGTAGATGAGAAGAGTAGGAAACATATAGTAGATGAGAACAGTAGGAAACATATAGTAGATGGGAACAGTTGGAAACATATAGTAGATGAGAACAGTAGGAAACATGTAGTAGATGACAACAGTAGGAAACATATAGTAGATGAGAACTGTAGGAAACATATAGTAGATGAGAACAGTTGGAAACATATAGTAGATGAGAACAGTAGGAAACATGTAGTAGATGAGAACAGTAGGACACATATAGTAGATGAGAACAGTAGGAAACATATAGTAGATGAGAACAGTAGGAAACATATAGTAGATGAGAACAGTAGGAAACATATAGTAGATGAGAACAGTTGGAAACATGTAGTAGATGAGAACAGTAGGAAACATGTAGTAGATGAGAACAGTAGGAAACATATAGTAGATGAGAACAGTAGGAAACATATAGTAGATGACAACAGTTGGAAACATATAATAGATGACAACAGTAGGAAACATATAGCAGATGAGAACAGTAGGAAACATATAGTAGATGAGAACAGTAGGAAACATATAGTAGATGAGAACAGTTATAAACATATAGTAGATGAGAACAGTAGGAAACATATAGTAGATGAGAACAGTTGGAAACATGTAGTAGATGAGAACAGTAGGAAACATATAGCAGATGAGAACAGTAGGAAACATATAGTAGATGAGAAAAGTAGGAAACGTATAGTATATGAGAAGAGTAGGAAACATATAGCAGATGAGAACAGTAGGAAACATATAGTAGATGAGAAAAGTAGGAAACGTATAGTAGATGAGAACAGTAGGAAACATATAGTAGATGAGAACAGTAGGAACCATATAGTAGAAGAGAACAGTAGGAAACATATAGTAGATGTGAACAGTAGGAAACATATAGTAGATGAGAACAGTAGGAAAAATATAGTAGATGAGAACAGTAGGAAACATATAGTAGATGAGAACAGTAGGAAACATATAGTAGATGAGAACAGTAGGAAACATATAGTAGATGAGAACAGTTGGAAACATGTAGTAGATGACAACAGTAGGAAACATATAGCAGATGAGAACAGTAGGAAACATATAGTAGATGAGAAAAGTAGGAAACGTATAGTAGATGAGAACAGTAGGAAACATATAGTAGATGAGAACAGTAGGAAACATATAGTAGAAGAGAACAGTAGGAAACATGTAGTAGATTAGAACAATAGGAAACATATAGTAGATGAGAACAGTAGGAAACATATAGTAGATGAGAACAGTAGGACAAATATAGTAGATGAGAACAGTAGGAAACATACAGTAGATGAGAAGAGTAGGAAACATATAGTAGATGGGAACAGTAGGAAACATATAGTAGATGGGAACAGTTGGAAACATATAGTAGATGAGAACAGTAGGAAACATGTAGTAGATGAGAACAGTAGGAAACATATAGCAGATGAGAACTGTAGGAAACATATAGTAGATGAGAACAGTTGGAAATATATAGTAGATGAGAACAGTAGGAAACATGTAGTAGATGAGAACAGTAGGACACATATAGTAGATGAGAACAGTAGGAAACATATAGTAGATGAGAACAGTTGGAAACATATAGTAGATGAGAACAGTAGGAAACATGTAGTAGATGAGAACAGTAGGAAACATATAGTAGATGAGAACAGTAGGAAACATATAGTAGATGAGAACAGTAGGAAACATATAGTAGATGAGAACAGTTTGAAACATGTAGTAGATGAGAACAGTAGGAAACATATAGTAGATGAGAACAGTTGGAAACATGTAGTAGATGAGAACAGTAGGAAACATATAGCAGATGAGAACAGTAGGAAACATATAGTAGATGAGAAAAGTAGGAAACGCATAGTAGATGAGAACAGTAGGAAACATATAGTAGATGAGAACAGTAGGAAACATATAGTAGAAGAGAACAGTAGGAAACATATAGTAGATGTGAACAGTCGGAAACATATAGTAGATGAGAACAGTAGGAAAAATATAGTAGATGAGAACAGTAGGAAACATATAGTAGATGAGAACAGTAGGAAACATATAGTAGATGAGAACAGTAGGAAACATATAGTAGATGAGAACAGTTGGAAACATGTAGTAGATGAGAACAGTAGGAAACATATAGCAGATGAGAACAGTAGGAAACATATAGTAGATGAGAAAAGTAGGAAATGTATAGTAGATGAGAACAGTAGGAAACATATAGTAGATGAGAACAGTAGGAAGCATATAGTAGAAGAGAACAGTAGGAAACATATAGTAGATGTGAACAGTAGGAAACATAGAGTAGATGAGAACAGTAGGAAATATATAGTAGATGAGAACAGTAGGGAGCATATAGTAGATGAGAACAGTAGGAAACATATAGTAGATGAGAACAGTAGGAAACATATAGTAGATGAGAACAGTTGGAAACATATAGTAGATGAGAACACTAGGAAACATATAGTAGATGAGAACACTAGGAAACATATTGTAGATGAGAACAGTAGGAAACATATAGTAGATGAGAACAGTAGGAAACATATAGTAGATGAGAACAGTAGGAAACATATAGTAGAAGAGAACAGTAGGAAACATGTAGTAGATGAGAACAATAGGAAACATATAGTAGATGAGAACAGTAGGAAACATATAGTAGATTAAAACAGTAGGAAAAATATAGTAGATGAGAACAGTAGGAAACATACAGTAGATGAGAAGAGTAGGAAACATGTAGTAGATGAGAACAGTAGGAAACATATAGTAGATGGGAACAGTTGGAAACATATAGTAGATGAGAACAGTAGGAAACATGTAGTAGATGAGAACAGTAGGAAACATATAGTAGATGAGAACTGTAGGAAACATATAGTAGATGAGAACAGTTGGAAACATATAGTAGATGAGAACAGTAGGAAACATGTAGTAGATGAGAACAGTAGGACACATATAGTAGATGAGAACAGTAGGAAACATATAGTAGATGAGAACAGTTGGAAACATATAGTAGATGAGAACAGTTGGAAACATATAGTAGATGAGAACAGTAGGAAACATGTAGTAGATGAGAACAGTAGGAAACATATAGTAGATGAGAACAGTAGGAAACATATAGTAGATGAGAACAGTAGGAAACATATAGTAGATGAGAACAGTAGGAAACATATAATAGATGAGAACAGTAGGAAACATATAGTAGATGAGAACAGTAAGAAACATATAGTAGATGAGAACAGTAGGAAACATATAGTAGATGAGAACAGTTGGAAACATATAGTAGATGAGAACAGTAGGAAACATATAGGAGATGAGAACAGTAGGAAAAATATAGTAGATGAGAACAGTAGGAAACATATAGTAGATGAGAACAGTAGGAAACATGTAGTAGATGAGAACAGTAGGAAACATATAGTAGATGAGAACAGTTGGAAACATGTAGTAGATGAGAACAGTAGGAAACATATAGCAGATGAGAACAGTAGGAAACATATAGTAGATGAGAAAAGTAGGAAACGTATAGTAGATGAGAACAGTAGGAAACATATAGTAGATGAGAACAGTAGGAAACATATAGTAGAAGAGAACAGTAGGAAACATATAGTAGATGAGAACAGTAGGAAAAATATAGTAGATGAGAACAGTAGGAAACATATAGTAGATGAGAACAGTAGGAAACATATAGCAGATGAGAACAGTAGGAAACATATAGTAGATGAGAACAGTTGGAAACATGTAGTAGATGAGAACAGTAGGAAACATATAGCAGATGAGAACAGTAGGAAACATATAGTAGATGAGAAAAGCAGGAAATGTATAGTAGATGAGAACAGTAGGAAACATATAGTAGATGAGAACAGTAGGAAGCATATAGTAGAAGAGAACAGTAGGAAACATATAGTAGATGTGAACAGTAGGAAACATATAGTAAATGAGAACAGTAGGAAATATATAGTAGATGAGAACAGTAGGAAGCATATAGTAGATGAGAAAAGTAGGAAACGTATAGTAGATGAGAACAGTAGGAAACATATAGTAGATGAGAACAGTAGGAAACATATAGTAGAAGAGAACAGTAGGAAACATGTAGTAGATTAGAACAATAGGAAACATATAGTAGATGAGAACAGTAGGAAACATATAGTAGATGAGAACAGTTATAAACATATAGTAGATGAGAACAGTAGGAAACATATAGTAGATGAGAACAGTTGGAAACATGTAGTAGATGAGAACAGTAGGAAACATATAGCAGATGAGAACAGTAGGAAACATATAGTAGATGAGAAAAGTAGGAAACGTATAGTATATGAGAAGAGTAGGAAACATATAGCAGATGAGAACAGTAGGAAACATATAGTAGATGAGAAA
The DNA here is from genome assembly GCA_963930755.1 of Eudasyphora cyanicolor. Classification (NCBI taxonomy): domain Eukaryota; kingdom Metazoa; phylum Arthropoda; class Insecta; order Diptera; family Muscidae; genus Eudasyphora; species Eudasyphora cyanicolor. Next base: position 78,335,958 of record OZ005738.1, read on the forward strand.
AGTAGGAAACGTATAGTAGATGAGAACAGTAGGAAACATATAGTAGAGGGGAACAGTAGGAAACATATAGTAGATGGGAACAGTTGGAAACATATAGTAGAAGAGAACAGTAGGAAACATGTAGTAGATTAGAACAATAGGAAACATATAGTAGATGAGAACAGTAGGAAACATATAGTAGATGAGAACAGTAGGAAACATATAGTAGATGAGAACAGTAGGAAACATATAGTAGATGAGAACAGTTGGAAACATGTAGTAGATGACAACAGTAGGAAACATATAGCAGATGAGAACAGTAGGAAACATATAGTAGATGAGAAAAGTAGGAAACGTATAGTAGATGAGAACAGTAGGAAACATATAGTAGATGAGAACAGTAGGAAACATATAGTAGAAGAGAACAGTAGGAAACATGTAGTAGATTAGAACAATAGGAAACATATAGTAGATGAGAACAGTAGGAAACATATAGTAGATGAGAACAGTAGGAAAAATATAGTAGATGAGAACAGTAGGAAACATACAGTAGATGAGAAGAGTAGGAAACATATAGTAGATGGGAACAGTAGGAAACATATAGTAGATGGGAACAGTTGGAAACATATAGTAGATGAGAACAGTAGGAAACATGTAGTAGATGAGAACAGTAGGAAACATATAGCAGATGAGAACTGTAGGAAACATATAGTAGATGAGAACAGTTGGAAATATATAGTAGATGAGAACAGTAGGAAACATGTAGTAGATGAGAACAGTAGGACACATATAGTAGATGAGAACAGTAGGAAACATATAGTAGATGAGAACAGTTGGAAACATATAGTAGATGAGAACAGTAGGAAACATGTAGTAGATGAGAACAGTAGGAAACATATAGTAGATGAGAACAGTAGGAAACATATAGTAGATGAGAACAGTAGGAAACATATAGTAGATGAGAACAGTTTGAAACATGTAGTAGATGAGAACAGTAGGAAACATATAGTAGATGAGAACAGTTGGAAACATGTAGTAGATGAGAACAGTAGGAAACATATAGCAGATGAGAACAGTAGGAAACATATAGTAGATGAGAAAAGTAGGAAACGCATAGTAGATGAGAACAGTAGGAAACATATAGTAGATGAGAACAGTAGGAAACATATAGTAGAAGAGAACAGTAGGAAACATATAGTAGATGTGAACAGTCGGAAACATATAGTAGATGAGAACAGTCGGAAACATATAGTAGATGAGAACAGTAGGAAAAATATAGTAGATGAGAACAGTAGGAAACATATAGTAGATGAGAACAGTAGGAAACATATAGTAGATGAGAACAGTAGGAAACATATGGTAGATGAGAACAGTTGGAAACATGTAGTAGATGAGAACAGTAGGAAACATATAGCAGATGAGAACAGTAGGAAACATATAGTAAATGAGAAAAGTAGGAAATGTATAGTAGATGAGAACAGTAGGAAACATATAGTAGATGAGAACAGTAGGAAACATATAGTAGAAGAGAACAGTAGGAAACATATAGAAGATGTGAACAGTAGGAAACATATAGTAGATGAAAACAGTAGGAAATATATAGTAGATGAGAACAGTAGGAAGCATATAGTAGATGAGAACAGTAGGAAACATATAGTAGATGAGAACAGTAGGAAACATATAGTAGATGAGAACAGTAGGAAACATATAGTAGATGAGAACAGTTGGAAACATATAGTAGATGAGAACACTAGGAAACATGTAGTAGATGAGAACAGTAGGAAACATATTGTAGATGAGAACAGTAGGAAACATATAGTAGATGAGAACAGTAGGAAACATATAGTAGATGAGAACAGTAGGAAACATATAGTAGAAGAGAACAGTAGGAAACATGTAGTAGATGAGAACAATAGGAAACATATAGTAGATGAGAACAGTAGGAAACATATAGTAGATTAGAACAGTAGGAAAAATATAGTAGATGAGAACAGTAGGAAACATACAGTAGATGAGAAGAGTAGGAAACATATAGTAGATGAGAACAGTAGGAAACATATAGTAGATGGGAACAGTTGGAAACATATAGTAGATGAGAACAGTAGGAAACATGTAGTAGATGACAACAGTAGGAAACATATAGTAGATGAGAACTGTAGGAAACATATAGTAGATGAGAACAGTTGGAAACATATAGTAGATGAGAACAGTAGGAAACATGTAGTAGATGAGAACAGTAGGACACATATAGTAGATGAGAACAGTAGGAAACATATAGTAGATGAGAACAGTAGGAAACATATAGTAGATGAGAACAGTAGGAAACATATAGTAGATGAGAACAGTTGGAAACATGTAGTAGATGAGAACAGTAGGAAACATGTAGTAGATGAGAACAGTAGGAAACATATAGTAGATGAGAACAGTAGGAAACATATAGTAGATGACAACAGTTGGAAACATATAATAGATGACAACAGTAGGAAACATATAGCAGATGAGAACAGTAGGAAACATATAGTAGATGAGAACAGTAGGAAACATATAGTAGATGAGAACAGTTATAAACATATAGTAGATGAGAACAGTAGGAAACATATAGTAGATGACAACAGTTGGAAACATATAATAGATGACAACAGTAGGAAACATATAGCAGATGAGAACAGTAGGAAACATATAGTAGATGAGAACAGTAGGAAACATATAGTAGATGAGAACAGTAGGAAACATATAGTAGATGAGAAGAGTAGGAAACATATAGTAGATGAGAACAGTTTGAAACATGTAGTAGATGAGAACAGTAGGAAACATATAGTAGATGAGAACAGTTGGAAACATATAGTAGATGAGAACAGTAGGAAACATATAGGAGATGAGAACAGTAGGAAAAATATAGTAGATGAGAACAGTAGGAAACATATAGTAGATGAGAACAGTTGGAAACATATAGTAGATGAGAACAGTTGGAAACATGTAGTAGATGAGAACAGTAGGAAACATATAGCAGATGAGAACAGTAGGAAACATATAGTAGATGAGAAAAGTAGGAAACGTATAGTAGATGAGAACAGTAGGAAACATATAGTAGATGAGAACAGTAGGAAACATATAGTAGAAGAGAACAGTAGGAAACATATAGTAGATGAGAACAGTAGGAAAAATATAGTAGATGAGAACAGTAGGAAACATATAGTAGATGAGAACAGTAGGAAACATATAGCAGATGAGAACAGTAGGAAACATATAGTAGATGAGAACAGTTGGAAACATGTAGTAGATGAGAACAGTAGGAAACATATAGCAGATGAGAACAGTAGGAAACATATAGTAGATGAGAAAAGCAGGAAATGTATAGTAGATGAGAACAGTAGGAAACATATAGTAGATGAGAACAGTAGGAAGCATATAGTAGAAGAGAACAGTAGGAAACATATAATAGATGTGAACAGTAGGAAACATATAGTAAATGAGAACAGTAGGAAATATATAGTAGATGAGAACAGTAGGAAACATGTAGTAGATGAGAACAGTAGGAAACATATAGTAGATGAGAACAGTAGGAAACATATAGTAGATGACAACAGTTGGAAACATATAATAGATGACAACAGTAGGAAACATATAGCAGAGAAGAACAGTAGGAAACATATAGTAGATGAGAACAGTAGGAAACATATAGTAGATGAGAACAGTTATAAACATATAGTAGATGAGAACAGTAGGAAACATATAGTAGATGAGAACAGTTGGAAACATGTAGTAGATGAGAACAGTAGGAAACATATAGCAGATGAGAACAGTAGGAAACATATAGTAGATGAGAAAAGTAGGAAACGTATAGTATATGAGAAGAGTAGGAAACATATAGCAGATGAGAACAGTAGGAAACATATAGTAGATGAGAAAAGTAGGAAACGTATAGTAGATGAGAACAGTAGGAAACATATAGTAGATGAGAACAGTAGGAACCATATAGTAGAAGAGAACAGTAGGAAACATATAGTAGATGTGAACAGTAGGAAACATATAGTAGATGAGAACAGTAGGAAAAATATAGTAGATGAGAACAGTAGGAAACATATAGTAGATGAGAACAGTAGGAAACATATAGTAGATGAGAACAGTAGGAAACATATAGTAGATGAGAACAGTTGGAAACATGTAGTAGATGACAACAGTAGGAAACATATAGCAGATGAGAACAGTAGGAAACATATAGTAGATGAGAAAAGTAGGAAACGTATAGTAGATGAGAACAGTAGGAAACATATAGTAGATGAGAACAGTAGGAAACATATAGTAGAAGAGAACAGTAGGAAACATGTAGTAGATTAGAACAATAGGAAACATATAGTAGATGAGAACAGTAGGAAACATATAGTAGATGAGAACAGTAGGAAAAATATAGTAGATGAGAACAGTAGGAAACATACAGTAGATGAGAAGAGTAGGAAACATATAGTAGATGGGAACAGTAGGAAACATATAGTAGATGGGAACAGTTGGAAACATATAGTAGATGAGAACAGTAGGAAACATGTAGTAGATGAGAACAGTAGGAAACATATAGCAGATGAGAACTGTAGGAAACATATAGTAGATGAGAACAGTTGGAAATATATAGTAGATGAGAACAGTAGGAAACATGTAGTAGATGAGAACAGTAGGACACATATAGTAGATGAGAACAGTAGGAAACATATAGTAGATGAGAACAGTTGGAAACATATAGTAGATGAGAACAGTAGGAAACATGTAGTAGATGAGAACAGTAGGAAACATATAGTAGATGAGAACAGTAGGAAACATATAGTAGATGAGAACAGTAGGAAACATATAGTAGATGAGAACAGTTTGAAACATGTAGTAGATGAGAACAGTAGGAAACATATAGTAGATGAGAACAGTTGGAAACATGTAGTAGATGAGAACAGTAGGAAACATATAGCAGATGAGAACAGTAGGAAACATATAGTAGATGAGAAAAGTAGGAAACGCATAGTAGATGAGAACAGTAGGAAACATATAGTAGATGAGAACAGTAGGAAACATATAGTAGAAGAGAACAGTAGGAAACATATAGTAGATGTGAACAGTCGGAAACATATAGTAGATGAGAACAGTAGGAAAAATATAGTAGATGAGAACAGTAGGAAACATATAGTAGATGAGAACAGTAGGAAACATATAGTAGATGAGAACAGTAGGAAACATATAGTAGATGAGAACAGTTGGAAACATGTAGTAGATGAGAACAGTAGGAAACATATAGCAGATGAGAACAGTAGGAAACATATAGTAGATGAGAAAAGTAGGAAATGTATAGTAGATGAGAACAGTAGGAAACATATAGTAGATGAGAACAGTAGGAAGCATATAGTAGAAGAGAACAGTAGGAAACATATAGTAGATGAGAACAGTAGGAAACATAGAGTAGATGAGAACAGTAGGAAATATATAGTAGATGAGAACACTAGGAAACATGTAGTAGATGAGAACAGTAGGAAACATATTGTAGATGAGAACAGTAGGAAACATATAGTAGATGAGAACAGTAGGAAACATATAGTAGATGAGAACAGTAGGAAACATATAGTAGAAGAGAACAGTAGGAAACATGTAGTAGATGAGAACAATAGGAAACATATAGTAGATGAGAACAGTAGGAAATATATAGTAGATTAAAACAGTAGGAAAAATATAGTAGATGAGAACAGTAGGAAACATACAGTAGATGAGAAGAGTAGGAAACATGTAGTAGATGAGAACAGTAGGAAACATATAGTAGATGGGAACAGTTGGAAACATATAGTAGATGAGAACAGTAGGAAACATGTAGTAGATGAGAACAGTAGGAAACATATAGTAGATGAGAACTGTAGGAAACATATAGTAGATGAGAACAGTTGGAAACATATAGTAGATGAGAACAGTAGGAAACATGTAGTAGATGAGAACAGTAGGACACATATAGTAGATGAGAACAGTAGGAAACATATAGTAGATGAGAACAGTTGGAAACATATAGTAGATGAGAACAGTTGGAAACATATAGTAGATGAGAACAGTAGGAAACATGTAGTAGATGAGAACAGTAGGAAACATATAGTAGATGAGAACAGTAGGAAACATATAGTAGATGAGAACAGTAGGAAACATATAGTAGATGAGAACAGTAGGAAACATATAATAGATGAGAACAGTAGGAAACATATAGTAGATGAGAACAGTAAGAAACATATAGTAGATGAGAACAGTAGGAAACATATAGTAGATGAGAACAGTTGGAAACATATAGTAGATGAGAACAGTAGGAAACATATAGGAGATGAGAACAGTAGGAAAAATATAGTAGATGAGAACAGTAGGAAACATATAGTAGATGAGAACAGTAGGAAACATGTAGTAGATGAGAACAGTAGGAAACATATAGTAGATGAGAACAGTTGGAAACATGTAGTAGATGAGAACAGTAGGAAACATATAGCAGATGAGAACAGTAGGAAACATATAGTAGATGAGAAAAGTAGGAAACGTATAGTAGATGAGAACAGTAGGAAACATATAGTAGATGAGAACAGTAGGAAACATATAGTAGAAGAGAACAGTAGGAAACATATAGTAGATGAGAACAGTAGGAAAAATATAGTAGATGAGAACAGTAGGAAACATATAGTAGATGAGAACAGTAGGAAACATATAGCAGATGAGAACAGTAGGAAACATATAGTAGATGAGAACAGTTGGAAACATGTAGTAGATGAGAACAGTAGGAAACATATAGCAGATGAGAACAGTAGGAAACATATAGTAGATGAGAAAAGCAGGAAATGTATAGTAGATGAGAACAGTAGGAAACATATAGTAGATGAGAACAGTAGGAAGCATATAGTAGAAGAGAACAGTAGGAAACATATAGTAGATGTGAACAGTAGGAAACATATAGTAAATGAGAACAGTAGGAAATATATAGTAGATGAGAACAGTAGGAAGCATATAGTAGATGAGAACAGTAGGAAACATATAGTAGATGAGAACAGTAGGAAACATATAGTAGATGAGAACAGTAGGAAACATATAGTAGATGAGAACAGTTGGAAACATGTAGTAGATGAGAACTGTAGGAAACATATTGTAGATGCGAACAGTAGGAAACATATAGTGGATGAGTCAGTCGCCGCCTGTCGTAGCGAACGGACGTGTTATCGCAGAGCGGATAGTTTTTAACCTATTACGCAATACCTATTCACCTACCTACTACGCAACCAGGAGGTTTGTTGTTTATAAAGCGTAGGTTGAATTGGATGCATCGGTCTCTGGACAGATATTTCTGAGGTCAGTCTGGAAGGCCTATACCGACGTACCTATTACGGGCTAATACTGGCTATGGGGGTGTCTCCCCCAACCAATTTATGATTAAACCAAAAAAGACGAAGGAGATTACGGCGCAGGGGAGGGAAAACCCAGTGCCGTCGACAAGCGTTGATTCACTCACGAGTCATGTGTCGTCGTTATAGAACAATCGTGAGCAAGCAGCTTCTACGAGCTTTGGTGCCTTGGATCCCGTAGTCGAAAATGAAACAAGAGCACATCCAGCCGCAGGCAAAACAAATGATAAGACAGATGAAGCAGAACCCAGCCGGGGCTTTAAGCAACCCCAGCCTTTAAAAGCCATTGGAGACTCTGACTCATCAAATGAAAGCAATATCACTATTGTTGCTAACTCAAAGAGACTGTCAGGGGCACAAAGAAGGAAACTGAATAAGTTGAACCGACAGAACCTATTACGGGATGAACCTGACAATTCTACCTCCAATGCAAACATGGAGGCCGCTAAAAGAGTCAGGTCTCCCGAAGAACATAGCGCTGTGAAAGTGACTAAGAAGAAAAAGGGCTCGCCGCCTTCCAGTAATTCGGATAAGCCTAACGTAACCACACAAGAGGAGGTCTCTAGTCTGGGTCCTTCAATTGTGTGCCGTAAAGTTGACCACATAACGCAGTTCAAGTCAACCAAATCATCCGTTAAGGATGAGGCTTTAACCAAATAGACTCTACAGACACGGAAAAATCAATTGGCCATAAAGAAGGGTAAGAAGCCACCGTCTTATTCTAATATAGCTAAACAACATTTTCGAGACGATCTATGCTACGCCATAATTGATAGCAGTAGTGCATCTGGCAGAATCCCCGAAGACCAAAAGAGTAACTTCGAAGATTTGGTCTATACGAGGGTAGCGGAATACGTCCTCGAATCTAAGGATGAACCACCAATCGAAGTAATGAGTTGCAAGTTTGAGAGGGGTGTTTTGATGCTAAGGTGGATATCTTCCCCTCACCTTGGGACGGCGCAAAGCTAAAAGGAAAGCGACATTCCTGAACTCATAAAAACGACCCTATATGTTAAGGGATGTCCCAGTAAGTTCTCATCAGAGTACATACTCGACATCATTGGCAAACAGAATTCAAAACTTTCCGTGAGAAAGTGGGAAGTCTTCTATAGGAAGGATGATACCGAGGGTACTCTCCTCATGTTAGGCATAGACCCAGAATCCAAGAACAATCTTGTCATGGCGAAGGGCTTGGCGTACTTCTTGATCTGGACATTTTTTCAAAATTGGAAAGGTCCCGATTGGCAGGACAAATGAATCGAGTCCAAATATACTGTCTGAAGAGGCAAACACTGGTATTGAACGGATGGAGACAAGTGAGACACTGCCAAAAACTGATGTGGAAGTAGTCAATAACACCACCAGTTCACCAATAGTACCGCCACTTTTGCAGGAAGTTCCCAGCAAAGGTGCTGATCAAAATAAAAAGAGCCACAAAACGATTCAAACCAACCAGGGAGCGACAAAAAATAACACCGCCTCCCAAAATTGTCGACTGGAATATGGTGTAGTAGGTAGTGAACGAAAGGAGGAGAATGACCCACTACCAAATAATGAGGGGGTGCCACCAGATAGGATAGACTCCCAAAAGTAACTTTTACTGGAAGGACAATGATTGAGGTCATCCAGATAAACCTCCACCGGAGCGAGACAGCATCGAACGCTCTGATGGACATCATAAATAAAGGCAAGGTTCATATTGCTTTGATCCAGGAACCATGGACAACTAGCAACAAGGTTACTGGATTAAACCATGTGAACTATAACCTTTTCTACGCTAACACAGGTACTCGTCCAAGGACTTGTATTCTGTGCCATAAAAACTTATGTTTTATTTTCTCTCCAGAGTTGTCAACATCGGACGCAACGGTGCTGAGGCAAGGTAATGGAAATATGTACCTGGCGTCAATATATCTGCCATTCGATGCGCCGACATTGCCACCTACATCGGAATTACAACGTATGGTGAGGGAATCCAAACACACAAGTAATGAGTTATTAGCTGGATGTGACGCCAACTCCCATCATATCGCTTGGGGTAGTACTAACACCAATATAAGGGGACACGCCCTTATCGAATTTTTGAATACAAATGACCTCATAACTCTTAACATAGGAAACACTGCAACCTTTGTTAACAAAATTAGGGAAGAAGTATTAGATATAACGATATGTTCAGAAAATCTTATTGATGAGATTCATGAGTGGAGGGTTTCGGATGAACACGTTATATAAGGTTTAAAATTGCACGGCCACCGCCGTTTGGAAAAGATGTCCGCAGACTTTGCAATAGAGCTCGACGTAAAAAACAATCAGTATATTGGGACGACTACCACAGAAGACTCAAAGAATACAATAAAATCGTTAGATCGGCGAAACGTAACTCGCTTTTCTGTGAACAGGTAGACAGCGTTAACAGCATGTCTAAAATGGAAAAGTTCCTCTCAAAAACTCATGTCCAAACCGAAACACTGGTGGATGAAACGGGTAAAAGGATGGAAACTATAGAGGATACCGTAAGGCTCTTGATGAAAACTCATTTTCCGACTGGTAGTGCTGGACCAACGAACAGTTACAAAATGAAAATGTATTGCATCAAGTACCTATTACGGATATAACAGATGGTATGGTTAAAGAAGCGATAAAAAGTTTCTCTCCCTTTAAGGCTGCGGGACCGGATGGAATATTTCCAGCACTTCTGCAGAATGAGGTGGATCTGGTATCAACTCATCTGGCTGGAGTGTTCACTGCATGGCTAACCCATTCGTATACCCCAAAAAACTGGCAGGAATCAAGGGTGGTCTTCATACCAAAGCCTGGCAAGGCGAGTTACACGACCCTAAAGGCTTATCGACCCATTAGCCTTACTTCTTTCCTGTTAAAAATAATGGAGCGAATAATTGATGACATGGTCAACGGTAAAATAGCGGATGACAGGCTAAAATTCAAACAACACGCCTATGTCAAAGGAAGATCCGTGGAAACAGCTCTGCATGAGGTAGTGCACCACATAGAAGAGTCCTTCAGTAAAGAAATGTATACACTTGCTGTTTGCATAGACATTGAGGGCGCATTTAACAATGTACAGACCGATACATTTATCCAGTCCTTAGACGAGTTTCAGGTTGACCGGGCGCTGAAAAACTGGATCAACAATACGCTAAGGAATAGGTGGATTATTTGTGGGTCATATGACGTAAAAATTAGAGACAAGGTAAATCGTGGTATACCTCAGGGGGGCATTTTATCGCCTCTTCTATGGGTTACGACGATATACAGTCTCCTAAAAGCCCTCACCAATGAAGGACTTAAACCAGTCTGTTATGCAGACGACGTTGTAATACTTCTAAGGGGCTTTCATCCAAATCTATTATGCAGAAGAGCTGAAGAGGCACTTAACATAGCATATAACTGGGCACAATCACCTACGCCTCTGTAGTGTAGTGGACATCAATGGACAAGAAGTGCAACGTAATACCTTTGCAAAAAATTCAACCTATGTGCTGTCTAGGCATAAGCGGGGCATTTAGAACTGCACCAACAAAAGCGTTGGAGACTATACTGCACATCCAACCAATAGACATCCGTATAAAGTATGAGGCAGCCCTCACAGCAAGACGTCTACAAGTGATGGGTGAATGGATAAATCGAGACCACAAGTCGTACCATCAGAAGATTTTAGAATATCTAGTTGGTCACATTCAAACGCCAGAAATCTCGGACCGCATTCCTGAAGTGCGGCTTACAGCTACCTGTGATACGTTTGTGCCAGACAGACGCTCCTGGGAAAATGCAACTTTGGCCCATGTGCCAGTGGGAACCAGCTGCTACTCGGATGGGTCCAAGCGAGGAGGAAGGACGGTTCTGGGACTTTTTATTGATGAACCAGAAGTCGAACTTCACTTCCGCCTCCCTGACCATAACACGGTATTTCAAGCAGAAGTTCGAGCAATCACGGAGTGTGTGAACTGGCTCAGTAACACGACAAAGCTTAAATATGCCAACATCTTCACAGATAGCCAAATGGCGATTCAAGCAATAACATCGGAAAGGGTCAAATCCAGAACTGTGTTGGACTGTAAAAGAACGATAAATGATTACTCAGCCCATGGTCAATTGCGTATTTGCTGGGTACCAGGACACAACGGAGTAATTGGAAATGAACGGGCAAACAACTTGGCTTCAAAGGGCAGAGAACTTCGAGTAATATACTTGAAAAATTGGAAACCTTTCGAAGCCACGAAAAATGAGTTGAAGCACTGGGCAGTGATGGCTCATAAAACTGTGTGGAATAGCGCATCAGTAGGAGAAACTGCAAAGATACTGTGGGGTGACCCAAATGAAAAGAAAACAAGAAGTCTTCTGAAACTAAACAAGATCGATATTAGTAAGATGATGAGTGTTCTCAAGCTTACAAGCACATCTTCATCGCATAGGACTAGCAGGAAACGACGAATGCAGGGCATGCAGAGAAAACATCGAAACGATGGAACATTTTCTGTGTCACTGCCCGGCTTTCACACATGCAAGATCCCAACATTTCGGGTCCGACATATTACCAGACTTGACTCATCTCAGAGAATATGACTGGAAGATACTGAGAAAATTCGTGTCTAGTACCGATTTTCTGTAACTCGTGAGGTATAAAAAGATCATAAATAAGGAGCGCACAACAGGCCGAACCACTGGCTTAAGTGTATGTCCATGGACATGAGACGTTTAAACGTCTCCTCTATTCAACTTAACCTAACCTAACCTATAGTAGATGAGAACAGTAGGAAACATATAGTAGATGAGAACGGTAGGAAACATATAATAGATGAGAACAGTAGGAAACATATAGTAGATGAGAACAGTAGGAAACATATAGTAGATGAGAACAGTAGGAAACATATAGTAGATGAGAACAGTAGGAAACATATAGTAGATGAGAACAGTTGGAAACATATAGTAGATGAGAACAGTAGGAAACATGTAGTAGATGAGAACAGTAGGAAACATGTAGTAGATGAGAACAGTAGGAAACATATAGTAGATGAGAACAGTAGGAAACATATAGTAGATGAGAACAGTAGGAAACATATAGTAGATGAGAACAGTAGGAAACATATAGTAGATGAGAACAGTAGGAAACATATAGTAGATGTGAACAGTAGGAAACATATAGTAGATGAGAACAGTAGGAAATATATAGTAGATGAGAACAGTAGGAAACATATAGTAGATGAGAACAATAGGAAACATATAGTAGATGAGAACAGTAGGAAACATATAGTAGATGAGAACAGTCGGAAACATATAGTAGATGAGAACAGTTGGAAACATTTAGTAGATGAGAACAGTAGGAAACATGTAGTAGATGAGAACAGTTGGAAACATGTAGTAGATGAGAACAGTAGGAAACATATAGTAGATGAGAACAGTTGGAAACATATAGTAGATGAGAACAGTAGGAAACATGTAGTAGATGAGAACAGTAGGAAACATATAGTAGATGAGAACAGTAGGAAACATATGGTAGATGAGAACAGAAGGAAACATATTGTAGATGAGAACAGTAGGAAACATATAGTAGATAAGAACAGTAGGAAACATATAGTAGATGAGAACAGTAGGAAACATATAGTAGATGAGAACAGTAGGAAACATATAGTAGAAGAGAACAGTAGGAAACATATAGTAGATGAGAACTCTAGGAAACACATAGTAGATGAGAACAGTAGAAAACATATAGTAGATGAGAACAGTAGGAAACATATAGTAGAAGAGAACAGTAGGAAACATATAGTAGATGAGAACAGTAGGCAACATATAGTAGAAGAGAACAGTAGGAAACATATAGTAGATGAGAACAGTAGGAATCATATAGTAGATAAGAACAGTAGGAAATATATAGTAGATGAGAACAGTAGGAAACATATAGTAGATGAGAACAGTAGGAAACATATAGTAGATGAGAACAGTAGGAAACATATAGTAAATGAGAACAGTAGGAAACATAGGAAACATATAGTAGATGAGAACAGTAGCAAAAAAACAGTAGATGACAACAGTAGGGAACATTTGGTAGATGAGAACAGTAGGAAACATATAGTAGATGAGAACAGTAGGAAACATATAGTAGATGAGAACAGTAGGAAACATATAGTAGATGAGAACAGTAGGAAACATATAGTAGATGAGAACAGTAGGAAACATATAGTAGATGAGAACAGTAGGAAACATATAGTAGATGAGTACAGTAGGAAACATATAGTAGGTGAGAACAGTAGGAAACATATAGTAGATGAGAACAGTAGGAAACATATAGTAGATGAGAACAGTAGGAAACATATAGTAGATGAGAACAGTAGGAAACATATAGTAGATGAGAACAGTTAAAAACATATAGTAGATGAGAACAGTTGGAAACATGTAGTAGATGAGAACAGTAGGAAACATATAGCAGATGAGAACAGTAGGAAACATATAGTAGATGAGAAAAGTAGGAAACGTATAGTAGATGAGAACAGTAGGAAACATATAGTAGATGAGAGCAGTTGGAAACATATAGTAGATGAGAACAGTAGGAAACATGTAGCAGATGAGAACAGTAGGAAACATATAGTAGATGAGAACAGTAGGAAACATATAGTAGATGAGAACAGTAGGAAACATATAGTAGATGAGAACAGTATGAAATATATAGTAGATGAGAACAGTAGGAAACATATGGTAGATGAGAACAGTAGGAAACATATAGTAGATGAGAACAGTAGGAAACATATAGTAGATGTGAACAGTAGGAAACATATAGTAGATGAGAACAGTAGGAAATATATAGTAGATGAGAACAGTAGGAAACATATAGTAGATGAGAACAGTAGGAAACATATAGTAGATGAGAACAGTAGGAAACATATAGTAGATGAGAACAGTAGGAAACATATAGTAGATGAGAACAGTTGGAAACATGTAGTAGATAAGAACAGTAGGAAACATGTAGTAGATGAGAACAGTAGGAAACATATAGTAGATGAGAACAGTAGGAAACATATAGTAGATGACAACATATAATAGATGAGAACAGTAGGAAACATATAGTAGATGAGAACAGTAGGAAGCATATAGTAGATGAGAACAGTAGGAAACATATAGTAGATGAGAACAGTAGGAAACATATAGTAGATGAGAACAGTAGGAAACATATAGTAGATGAGAACAGTTGGAAACATATAGTAGATGAGAACAGTTGGAAACATGTAGTAGATGAGAACAGTAGGAAACATATAGCAGATGAGAACAGTAGGAAACATATAGTAGATGAGAAAAGTAGGAAACGTATAGTAGATGAGAACAGTAGGAAACATATAGTAGATGAGAGCAGTTGGAAACATATAGTAGATGAGAACAGTAGGAAACATGTAGCAGATGAGAACAGTAGGAAACATATAGTAGATGAGAACAGTAGGAAACATATAGTAGATGAGAACAGTAGGAAACATATAGTAGATGAGAACAGTATGAAATATATAGTAGATGAGAACAGTAGGAAACATATGGTAGATGAGAACAGTAGGAAACATATAGTAGATGAGAACAGTAGGAAACATATAGTAGATGTGAACAGTGGGAAACATATAGTAGATGAGAACAGTAGGAAATATATAGTAGATGAGAACAGTAGGAAACATATAGTAGATGAGAACAGTAGGAAACATATAGTAGATGAGAACAGTAGGAAACATATAGTAGATGAGAACAGTAGGAAACATATAGTAGATGAGAACAGTAGGAAACATATAGTAGATGGGAACAGTAGGAAACATATAGTAGATGAGAACAGTTGGAAACATGTAGTAGATGAGAACAGTAGGAAACATGTAGTAGATGAGAACAGTAGGAAACATATAGTAGATGAGAACAGTAGGAAACATATAGTAGATGACAACATATAATAGATGAGAACAGTAGGAAACATATAGTAGATGAGAACAGTAGGAAACATATAGTAGATGAGAACAGTAGGAAACATATAGTAGATGAGAACAGTTATAAACATATAGTAGATGAGAACAGTAGGAAACATATAGTAGATGAGAACAGTAGGAAACATATAGTAGATGAGAACAGTTGGAAACATGTAGTAGATGAGAACAGTAGGAAACATATAGCAGATCAGAACAGTAGGAAATATATAGTAGATGAGAAAAGTAGGAAACGTATAGTAGATGAGAACAGTAGGAAACATATAACAGATGAGAACAGTAGGAAACATATAGTAGATGAGAAAAGTAGGAAACGTATTGTAGATGAGAACAATAGGAAACATATAGTAGATGAGAACAGTAGGAAACATATAGTAGAAGAGAACAGTAGGAAACATATAGTAGATGTGAACAGTAGGAAACATATAGTAGATGAGAACAGTAGGACAAATATAGTAGATGAGAACAGTAGGAAACATATAGTAGATGAGAACAGTAGGAAACATATAGTAGATGAGAACAGTAGGAAACATATAGTAGATGAGAACAGTTGGAAACATGTAGTAGATGAGAACAGTAGGAAACATATAGCAGATGAGAACAGTAGGAAACATATAGTAGATGAGAAAAGTAGGAAACGTATAGTAGATGAGAACAGTAGGAAACATGTAGTAGATGAGAACAGTAGGAAACATATAGTAGATGAGAACAGTAGGAAACATATAGTAGATGAGAACAGTAGGAAACATATAGTAGATGAGAAGAGTAGGACACATATAGTAGATGAGAACAGTAGGAAACATATAGTAGATGAGAACAGTTGGAAACATATAGTAGATGAGAACAGTAGGAAACATGTAGTAGATGAGAACAGTAGGAAACATATAGTAGATGAGAACAGTAGGAAACATATAGTAGATGAGACCAGTTGGAAACATATAGTAGATGAGAACAGTAGGAAACATATAGTAGATGAGAACAGTAGGAAACATATAGTAGATGAGAACAGTTGGAAACATATAGTAGATGAGAACAGTAGGAAACATGTAGTAGACGAGAACAGTAGGAAACATATAGTAGATGAGAACAGTAGGAAACATATAGTAGATGAGAACAGTTGGAAACATATAGTAGATGAGCACAGTAGGAAACATGTAGTAGATGAGAACAGTAGGAAACATATAGTAGATGAGAACAGTAGGAAACATATAGTAGATGAGAACAGTAGAAAACATATAGTAGATGAGAACAGTAGGAAACATATAGTAGATGAGAACAGTAGGAAACATATAGTAGATGAGAACAGTAGGAAACATATAGTAGATGAGAACAGTAGGAAACATATAGTAGATGAGAACAGTAGGAAACATATAGTAGATGAGAACAGTAGGAAACATGTAGTAGATGAGAACAGTTGGAAACATGTAGTAGATGAGAACAGTAGGAAACATATAGCAGATGAGAACAGTAGGAAACATATAGTAGATGAGAAAAATAGGAAACGTATAGTAGATGAGAACAGTAGGAAACATATAGTAGATGAGAACAGTAGGAAACATATAGTGGAAGAGAACAGTAGGAAACATGTAGTAGATGAGAACAGTAGGAAACATATAGTAGATGAGAACAGTAGGAAACATATAGTAGATGAGAACAGTAGGAAACATATAGTATATGAGAACAGTAGGAAACATATAGTAGATGAGAAGAGTAGGAAACATATAGTAGATGAGAACAGTAGGAAACATATAGTAGATGAGAACAGTTGGAAACATATAGTAGATGAGAACAGTAGGAAACATGTAGTAGATGAGAACAGTTGGAAACATATAGTAGATGAGAACAGTAGGAAACATATAGTAGATGAGAAGAGTAGGAAACATATAGTAGATGAGAACAGTTGGAAACATGTAGTAGATGAGAACAGTAGGAAACATATAGCAGATGAGAACAGTAGGAAACATATAGTAGATGAGAAAAGTAGGAAACGTATAGTAGATGAGAACAGTAGGAAACATATAGTAGATGAGAACAGTAGGAAACATATAGTAGAAGAGAACAGTAGGAAACATGTAGTAGATGAGAACAGTAGGAAACATATAGTAGATGAGAACAGTAGGAAACATATAGTAGATGAGAACAGTAGGAAACATATAGTAGATAAGAACAGTAGGAAACACATAGTAGATGAGAAGAGTAGGAAACATATAGTAGATGAGAACAGTAGGAAACATATAGTAGATGAGAACAGTTGGAAACATATAGTAGATGAGAACAGTAGGAAACATGTAGTAGATGAGAACAGTAGGAAACATATAGTAGATGAGAACAGTAGGAAACATATAGTAGATGAGAACAGTTGCAAACATATAGTAGATGAGAACAGTAGGAAACATGTAGTAGATGAGAACAGTAGGAAACATATAGTAGATGAGAACAGTAGGAAATATATAGTAGATGAGAACAGTTGGAAACATATAGTAGATGAGAACAGTAAGAAACATGTAGTAGATGAGAACAGTAGGAAACATATAGTAGATGAGAACAGTAGGAAACATATAGTAGATGAGAACAGTAGGAAACATATAATAGATGAGAACAGTAGGAAACATATAGTAGATGAGAACAGTAGGAAACATATAGTAGATGAGAACAGTAGGAAACATATAGTAGATGAGAACAGTTGGAAACATATAGTAGATGAGAACAGTAGGAAACATATAGTAGATGAGAACAGTAGGAAACATATAGTAGATGAGAACAGTAGGAAACATATAGTAGATGAGAACAGTAGGAAAAATATAGTAGATGAGAACAGTAGGAAACATATAGTAGATAAGAACAGTTGGAAACATGTAGTAGATGAGAACAGTAGGAAACATATAGCAGATGAGAACAGTAGGAAACATATAGTAGATGAGAAAAGTAGGAAACGTATAGTAGATGAGAACAGTAGGAAACATATAGTAGATGAGAACAGTAGGAAACATATAGTAGAAGAGAACAGTAGGAAACATATAGTAGATGTGAACAGTCGAAAATATATAGTAGATGAGAACAGTAGGAAAAATATAGTAGATGAGAACAGTAGGAAACATATAGTAGATGAGAACAGTAGGAAACATATAGCAGATGAGAACAGTAGGAAACATATAGTAGATGAGAACAGTTGGAAACATGTAGTAGATGAGAACAGTAGGAAACATATAGCAGATGAGAACAGTAGGAAACATATAGTAGAAGAGAAAAGTAGGAAACGTATTCTAGATGAGAAAGTAGGAAACATATAGTAGATGAGAACAGATGGAAACATATAGTAGATGAGAACAGTAGGAAACATGTAGTAGATGAGAACAGTAGGAAACATATAGTAGATGAGAACAGTAGGAAACATATAGTAGAAGAGAACAGTAGGAAACATGTAGTAGATGAGAACAGTAGGAAACATATAGTAGATGAGAACAGTAGGAAACATATAGTAGATGAGAACAGTAGGAAACATATAGTATATGAGAACAGTAGGAAACATATAGTAGATGAGAAGAGTAGGAAACATATAGTAGATGAGAACAGTAGGAAACATATAGTAGATGAGAACAGTTGGAAACATATAGTAGATGAGAACAGTAGGAAACATGTAGTAGATGAGAACAGTTGGAAACATATAAGGCATGTTTTCGTTACAAGCTAGCACTTTTAGTTTAGCACTTTGCAACGAAAACAACTGACTTCCACTAACTGGCACATAAGCAATAAGTGGCGGATTTTCACTATCTGGTAGCAATGGTGTCATGAGTTGGGAAGAAAGAACAGTGCGAAACAGACAAAAAATTCGTGAATAGTATTTATAAAACATATATTTACTATTCTATGTTCAATTGTTTACACTCTTTTTGCAAATATTAAAATAATTTCCCATTTTTGTTCTTCTTCTTCCCGTTAATTCACAGTAATTGATAACAATCTCTCAAAAAAATGGGATGCCATATTGCTAAATATAGGGTGCCCAATCTGGCAACATCATACTCGATTAAGACATGAACACAAGCACCAAACTTCATTGGGAACTAATAGTGCTTAAAAGTGCTTAGCTCCCCATACAAATTAAGCACTTATGGTGTAACGAAAACACGCCTATAGTAGATGAGAACAGTAGGAAACATATAGTAGATGAGCACAGTAGGAAACATGTAGTAGATGAGAACAGTAGGAAACATATAGTAGATGAGAACAGTAGGAAACATATAGTAGATGAGAACAGTAGGAAACATATAGTAGATGAGAACAGTAGGAAAAATATAGTAGATGAGAACAGTAGGAAACATATAACAGATGAGAACAGTAGGAAACATATAGTAGATGAGAAAAGTAGGAAACGTATTGTAGATGAGAACAATAGGAAACATATAGTAGATGAGAACAGTAGGAAACATATAGTAGAAGAGAACAGTAGGAAACATATAGTAGATGTGAACAGTAGGAAACATATAGTAGATGAGAACAGTAGGACAAATATAGTAGATGAGAACAGTAGGAAACATATAGTAGATGAGAACAGTAGGAAACATATAGTAGATGAGAACAGTAGGAAACATATAGTAGATGAGAACAGTTGGAAACATGTAGTAGATGAGAACAGTAGGAAACATATAGCAGATGAGAACAGTAGGAAACATATAGTAGATGAGAAAAGTAGGAAACGTATAGTAGATGAGAACAGTAGGAAACATGTAGTAGATGAGAACAGTAGGAAACATATAGTAGATGAGAACAGTAGGAAACATATAGTAGATGAGAACAGTAGGAAACATATAGTAGATGAGAAGAGTAGGACACATATAGTAGATGAGAACAGTAGGAAACATATAGTAGATGAGAACAGTTGGAAACATATAGTAGATGAGAACAGTAGGAAACATGTAGTAGATGAGAACAGTAGGAAACATATAGTAGATGAGAACAGTAGGAAACATATAGTAGATGAGACCAGTTGGAAACATATAGTAGATGAGAACAGTAGGAAACATATAGTAGATGAGAACAGTAGGAAACATATAGTAGATGAGAACAGTTGGAAACATATAGTAGATGAGAACAGTAGGAAACATGTAGTAGACGAGAACAGTAGGAAACATATAGTAGATGAGAACAGTAGGAAACATATAGTAGATGAGAACAGTTGGAAACATATAGTAGATGAGCACAGTAGGAAACATGTAGTAGATGAGAACAGTAGGAAACATATAGTAGATGAGAACAGTAGGAAACATATAGTAGATGAGAACAGTAGAAAACATATAGTAGATGAGAACAGTAGGAAACATATAATAGATGAGAACATTAGGAAACATATAGTAGATGAGAACAGTAGGAAACATATAGTAGATGAGAACAGTAGGAAACATATAGTAGATGAGAACAGTAGGAAACATATAGTAGATGAGAACAGTAGGAAACATATAGTAGATGAGAACAGTAGGAAACATATAGTAGATGAGAACAGTAGGAAACATGTAGTAGATGAGAACAGTTGGAAACATGTAGTAGATGAGAACAGTAGGAAACATATAGCAGATGAGAACAGTAGGAAACATATAGTAGATGAGAAAAATAGGAAACGTATAGTAGATGAGAACAGTAGGAAACATATAGTAGATGAGAACAGTAGGAAACATATAGTGGAAGAGAACAGTAGGAAACATGTAGTAGATGAGAACAGTAGGAAACATATAGTAGATGAGAACAGTAGGAAACATATAGTAGATGAGAACAGTAGGAAACATATAGTATATGAGAACAGTAGGAAACATATAGTAGATGAGAAGAGTAGGAAACATATAGTAGATGAGAACAGTAGGAAACATATAGTAGATGAGAACAGTTGGAAACATATAGTAGATGAGAACAGTAGGAAACATGTAGTAGATGAGAACAGTTGGAAACATATAGTAGATGAGAACAGTAGGAAACATATAGTAGATGAGAAGAGTAGGAAACATATAGTAGATGAGAACAGTTGGAAACATGTAGTAGATGAGAACAGTAGGAAACATATAGCAGATGAGAACAGTAGGAAACATATAGTAGATGAGAAAAGTAGGAAACGTATAGTAGATGAGAACAGTAGGAAACATATAGTAGATGAGAACAGTAGGAAACATATAGTAGAAGAGAACAGTAGGAAACATGTAGTAGATGAGAACAGTAGGAAACATATAGTAGATGAGAACAGTAGGAAACATATAGTAGATGAGAACAGTAGGAAACATATAGTAGATAAGAACAGTAGGAAACACATAGTAGATGAGAAGAGTAGGAAACATATAGTAGATGAGAACAGTAGGAAACATATAGTAGATGAGAACAGTTGGAAACATATAGTAGATGAGAACAGTAGGAAACATGTAGTAGATGAGAACAGTAGGAAACATATAGTAGATGAGAACAGTAGGAAACATATAGTAGATGAGAACAGTTGCAAACATATAGTAGATGAGAACAGTAGGAAACATGTAGTAGATGAGAACAGTAGGAAACATATAGTAGATGAGAACAGTAGGAAATATATAGTAGATGAGAACAGTTGGAAACATATAGTAGATGAGAACAGTAAGAAACATGTAGTAGATGAGAACAGTAGGAAACATATAGTAGATGAGAACAGTAGGAAACATATAGTAGATGAGAACAGTAGGAAACATATAATAGATGAGAACAGTAGGAAACATATAGTAGATGAGAACAGTAGGAAACATATAGTAGATGAGAACAGTAGGAAACATATAGTAGATGAGAACAGTTGGAAACATATAGTAGATGAGAACAGTAGGAAACATATAGTAGATGAGAACAGTAGGAAACATATAGTAGATGAGAACAGTAGGAAACATATAGTAGATGAGAACAGTAGGAAAAATATAGTAGATGAGAACAGTAGGAAACATATAGTAGATAAGAACAGTTGGAAACATGTAGTAGATGAGAACAGTAGGAAACATATAGCAGATGAGAACAGTAGGAAACATATAGTAGATGAGAAAAGTAGGAAACGTATAGTAGATGAGAACAGTAGGAAACATATAGAAGATGAGAACAGTAGGAAACATATAGTAGAAGAGAACAGTAGGAAACATATAGTAGATGTGAACAGTCGAAAATATATAGTAGATGAGAACAGTAGGAAAAATATAGTAGATGAGAACAGTAGGAAACATATAGTAGATGAGAACAGTAGGAAACATATAGCAGATGAGAACAGTAGGAAACATATAGTAGATGAGAACAGTTGGAAACATGTAGTAGATGAGAACAGTAGGAAACATATAGCAGATGAGAACAGTAGGAAACATATAGTAGAAGAGAAAAGTAGGAAACGTATTCTAGATGAGAAAGTAGGAAACATATAGTAGATGAGAACAGATGGAAACATATAGTAGATGAGAACAGTAGGAAACATGTAGTAGATGAGAACAGTAGGAAACATATAGTAGATGAGAACAGTAGGAAACATATAGTAGAAGAGAACAGTAGGAAACATGTAGTAGATGAGAACAGTAGGAAACATATAGTAGATGAGAACAGTAGGAAACATATAGTAGATGAGAACAGTAGGAAACATATAGTATATGAGAACAGTAGGAAACATATAGTAGATGAGAAGAGTAGGAAACATATAGTAGATGAGAACAGTAGGAAACATATAGTAGATGAGAACAGTTGGAAACATATAGTAGATGAGAACAGTAGGAAACATGTAGTAGATGAGAACAGTTGGAAACATATAAGGCATGTTTTCGTTACAAGCTAGCACTTTTAGTTTAGCACTTTGCAACGAAAACAACTGACTTCCACTAACTGGCACATAAGCAATAAGTGGCGGATTTTCACTATCTGGTAGCAATGGTGTCATGAGTTGGGAAGAAAGAACAGTGCGAAACAGACAAAAAATTCGTGAATAGTATTTATAAAACATATATTTACTATTCTATGTTCAATTGTTTACACTCTTTTTGCAAATATTAAAATAATTTCCCATTTTTGTTCTTCTTCTTCCCGTTAATTCACAGTAATTGATAACAATCTCTCAAAAAAATGGGATGCCATATTGCTAAATATAGGGTGCCCAATCTGGCAACATCATACTCGATTAAGACATGAACACAAGCACCAAACTTCATTGGGAACTAATAGTGCTTAAAAGTGCTTAGCTCCCCATACAAATTAAGCACTTATGGTGTAACGAAAACACGCCTATAGTAGATGAGAACAGTAGGAAACATATAGTAGATGAGAACAGTAGGAAACATATAGTAGATGAGAACAGTTGGAAACATATAGTAGATGAGAACAGTAGGAAACATATAGTAGATGAGAACAGTAGGAAACATATAGTAGATGAGAACAGTAGGAAACATATAGTAGATAAGAACAGTAGGAAACACATAGTAGATGAGAAGAGTAGGAAACATATAGTAGGTGAGAACAGTAGGAAACATATAGTAGATGAGAACAGTTGGAAACATATAGTAGATGAGAACAGTAGGAAACATGTAGTAGATGAGAACAGTAGGAAACATATAGTAGATGAGAACAGTAGGAAACATATAGTAGATGAGAACAGTTGGAAACATATAGTAGATGAGAACAGTAGGAAACATGTAGTAGATGAGAACAGTAGGAAACATATAGTAGATGAGAACAGTAGGAAATATATAGTAGATGAGAACAGTTGGAAACATATAGTAGATGAGAACAGTAAGAAACATGTAGTAGATGAGAACAGTAGGAAACATATAGTAGATGAGAACAGTAGGAAACATATAGTATATGAGAACAGTAGGAAACATATAATAGATGAGAACAGTAGGAAACATATAGTAGATGAGAACAGTAGGAAACATATAGTAGATGAGAACAGTAGGAAACATATAGTAGATGAGAACAGTTGGAAACATATAGTAGATGAGAACAGTAGGAAACATATAGTAGATGAGAACAGTAGGAAACATATAGTAGATGAGAACAGTAGGAAACATGTAGTAGATGAGAACAGTAGGAAACATATAGTAGATGAGAACAGTAGGAAATATATAGTAGATGAGAACAGTTGGAAACATATAGTAGATGAGAACAGTAAGAAACATGTAGTAGATGAGAACAGTAGGAAACATATAGTAGATGAGAACAGTAGGAAACATATAGTAGATGAGAACAGTAGGAAACATATAATAGATGAGAACAGTAGGAAACATATAGTAGATGAGAACAGTAGGAAACATATAGTAGATGAGAACAGTAGGAAACATATAGTAGATGAGAACAGTAGGAAACATATAGTAGATGAGAACAGTAGGAAACATATAGTAGATGAGAACAGTAGGAAACATATAGCAGATGAGAACAGTAGGAAACATATAGTAGATGAGAACAGTTGGAAACATGTAGTAGATGAGAACAGTAGGAAACATATAGCAGATGAGAACAGTAGGAAACATATAGTAGAAGAGAAAAGTAGGAAACGTATTCTAGATGAGAACAGTAGGAAACATATAGAAGATGAGAACAGTAGGAAACATATAGTAGAAGAGAACAGTAGGAAACATATAGTAGATGTGAACAGTAGGAAACATATAGTAGATGAGAACAGTAGTAAGAATATAGTAGATGAGAACAGTAGGAAACATATAGTAGATGAGAACAGTAGGAAACATATAATAGATGAGAACAGTAGGAAACATATAGTAGATGAGAAAGTAGGAAACATATAGTAGATGAGAACAGATGGAAACATATAGTAGATGAGAACAGTAGGAAACATGTAGTAGATGAGAACAGTAGGAAACATATAGTAGATGAGAACAGTAGGAAACATATAGTATATGTGAACAGTAAGAAACATATAGTAGATGAGAACAGTAGGAAATATATAGTAGATGAGAACAGTAGGAAACATATAGTAGATGAGAACAGTAGGAAACATATAGTAGATGAGAACAGTAGGAAACATATAGTAGATGAGAACAGTAGGAAACATATAGTAGATTAGAACAGTTGGAAAAATATAGTAGATGAGAACAGTAGGAAACATGTAGTAGATGAGAACAATAGGAAACATGTAGTAGATGAGAACAGTAGGAAACATATAGTAGATGAGAACAGTAGGAAACATATAGTAGATGAGAACAGTAGGAAACATATAGTAGAAGAGAACAGTAGGAAACATATAGTAGATGTGAACGGTAGGAAACATATAGTAGATGAGAACAGTAGGAAGAATATAGTAGATGAGAACAGTAGGAAACATATAGTAGATGAGAACAGTAGGAAACATATAGTAGATGAGAACAGTAGGAAACATATAGTAGATGAGAACAGTTGGAAACATATAGTAGATGAGAACAGTAGGAAACATATAGTAGATGAGAAAAGTAGGAAACGTATACTAGATGAGAACAGTAGGAAACATATAGTAGATGAGAACAGTAGGAAACATATAGTAGAAGAGAACAGTAGGAAACATATAGTATATGTGAACAGTAGGAAACATATAGTAGGAAGAAAATAGTAGATGAGAACAGTAGGAAACATATAGTAGATGAGAACAGTAGGAAACATATAGTAGATGAGAACAGTAGGAAACATATAGTAGATGAGAACAGTAGGAAACATATAGTAGATGAGAACAGTAGGAAACATATAGTAGATGAGAACAGTAGGAAACATATAGTAGATGAGAACAGTAGGAAACATATAGTAGATGAGAACAGTTGGAAACATGTAGTAGATGAGAACAGTAGGAAACATATAGCAGATGAGAACAGTAGGAAACATATAGTAGATGAGAAAAGTAGGAAACGTATAGTAGATGAGAACAGCAGGAAACATATAGTAGATGAGAACAGTAGGAAACATATAGTAGAAGAGAACAGTAGGAAACATGTAGTAGATGAGAACAGTAGGAAACATATAGTAGATGAGAACAGTAGGAAACATATAGTAGATGAGAACAGTAGGAAACATATAGTAGATAAGAACAGTAGGAAACACATAGTAGATGAGAAGAGTAGGAAACATATAGTAGATGAGAACAGTAGGAAACATATAGTAGATGAGAACAGTTGGAAACATATAGTAGATGAGAACAGTAGGAAACATGTAGTAGATGAGAACAGTAGGAAACATATAGTAGATGAGAAAAGTAGGAAACGTATAGTAGATGAGAACAGTAGGAAACATATAGTAGATGAGAACAGTAGGAAACATATAGTAGAAGAGAACAGTAGGAAACATGTAGTAGATGAGAACAGTAGGAAACATATAGTAGATGAGAACAGTAGGAAACATATAGTAGATGAGAACAGTAGGAAACATATAGTAGATAAGAACAGTAGGAAACACATAGTAGATGAGAAGAGTAGGAAACATATAGTAGATGAGAACAGTAGGAAACATATAGTAGATGAGAACAGTTGGAAACATATAGTAGATGAGAACAGTAGGAAACATGTAGTAGATGAGAACAGTAGGAAACATATAGTAGATGAGAACAATAGGAAACATATAGTAGATGAGAACAGTTGGAAACATATAGTAGATGAGAACAGTAGGAAACATGTAGTAGATGAGAACAGTAGGAAACATATAGTAGATGAGAACAGTAGGAAATATATAGTAGATGAGAACAGTTGGAAACATATAGTAGATGAGAACAGTAAGAAACATGTAGTAGATGAGAACAGTAGGAAACATATAGTAGATGAGAACAGTAGGAAACATATAGTAGATG
Organism: Eudasyphora cyanicolor; assembly: GCA_963930755.1. Lineage (NCBI taxonomy): Eukaryota > Metazoa > Arthropoda > Insecta > Diptera > Muscidae > Eudasyphora > Eudasyphora cyanicolor. The sequence goes on from OZ005738.1 coordinate 78,363,080, forward strand.
AGAACAGTAGGAAACATATAATAGATGAGAACAGTAGGAAACATATAGTAGATGAGAACAGTAGGAAACATATAGTAGATGAGAACAGTAGGAAACATATAGTAGATGAGAACAGTTGGAAACATATAGTAGATGAGAACAGTAGGAAACATATAGTAGATGAGAACAGTAGGAAACACATAGTAGATGAGAACAGTAGGAAACATATAGTAGATGAGAACAGTAGGAAACATATAGTAGATGAGAACAGTAGGAAACATATAGTAGATAAGAACAGTTGGAAACATGTAGTAGATGAGAACAGTAGGAAACATATAGCAGATGAGAACAGTAGGAAACATATGGTAGATGAGAAAAGTAGGAAACGTATAGTAGATGAGAACAGTAGGAAACATATAGTAGATGAGAACAGTTGGAAACATATAGTAGAAGAGAACAGTAGGAAACATATAGTAGATGTGAACAGTCGAAAATATATAGTAGATGAGAACAGTAGGAAAAATATAGTAGATGAGAACAGTAGGAAACATATAGTAGATGAGAACAGTAGGAAACATATAGCAGATGAGAACAGTAGGAAACATATAGTAGATGAGAACAGTTGGAAATATGTAGTAGATGAGAACAGTATGAAACATATAGCAGATGAGAACAGTAGGAAACATATAGTAGATGTGAACAGTCGAAAATATATAGTAGATGAGAACAGTAGGAAAAATATAGTAGATGAGAACAGTAGGAAACATATAGTAGATGAGAACAGTAGGAAACATATAGCAGATGAGAACAGTAGGAAACATATAGTAGATGAGAACAGTTGGAAATATGTAGTAGATGAGAACAGTATGAAACATATAGCAGATGAGAACAGTAGGAAACATATAGTAGATGAGAAAAGTAGGAAACGTATTCTAGATGAGAACAGTAGGAAACATATAGTAGATGAGAACAGTAGGAAACATATAGTAGAAGAGAACAGTAGGAAACATATAGTAGATGTGAACAGTAGGAAACATATAGTAGATGAGAACAGTAGTAAGAATATAGTAGATGAGAACAGTAGGAAACATATAGTAGATGAGAACAGTAGGAAACATATAATAGATGAGAACAGTAGGAAACATATAGTAGGTGAGAACAGTAGGAAACATATAGTAGATGAGAACAGATGGAAACATATAGTAGATGAGAACTGTAGGAAACATGTAGTAGATGAGAACAGTAGGAAACATATAGTAGATGAGAACAGTAGGAAACATATAGTATATGTGAACAGTAAGAAACATATAGTAGATGAGAACAGTAGGAAATATATAGTAGATGAGAACAGTAGGAAACATATAGTAGATGAGAACAGTAGGAAACATATAGTAGATGAGAACAGTAGGAAACATATAGTAGATGAGAACAGTAGGAAACATATAGTAGATTAGAACAGTTGGAAACATATAGTAGATGAGAACAGTAGGAAACATGTAGTAGATGAGAACAGTAGGAAACATGTAGTAGATGAGAACAGTAGGAAACATATAGTAGATGAGAACAGTAGGAAACATATAGTAGATGAGAACAGTAGGAAACATATAGTAGAAGAGAACAGTAGGAAACATATAGTAGATGTGAACGGTAGGAAACATATAGTAGATGAGAACAGTAGGAAGAATATAGTAGATGAGAACAGTAGGAAACATATAGTAGATGAGAACAGTAGGAAACATATAGTAGATGAGAACAGTAGGAAACATATAGTAGATGAGAACAGTTGGAAACATATAGTAGATGAGAACAGTAGGAAACATATAGTAGATGAGAAAAGTAGGAAACGTATACTAGATGAGAACAGTAGGAAACATATAGTAGATGAGAACAGTAGGAAACATATAGTAGAAGAGAACAGTAGGAAACATATAGTATATGTGAACAGTAGGAAACATATAGTAGATGAGAACAGTAGGAAGAAAATAGTAGATGAGAACAGTAGGAAACATATAGTAGATGAGAACAGTAGGAAACATATAGTAGATGAGAACAGTAGGAAACATATAGTAGATGAGAACAGTAGGAAACATATAGTAGATGAGAACAGTTGGAAACATATAGTAGATGAGAACAGTAGGAAACATGTAGTAGATGAGAACAGTAGGAAAAATATAGTAGATGAGAACAGTAGGAAACATATAGTAGATGAGAACAGTAGGAAACATATAGTAGATGAGTTGGAACAGTTGGAAACATGTAGAAGATGAGAACAGTAGGAAACATATAGCAGATGAGAACAGTAGGAAACATATAGTAGATGAGAAAAGTAGGAAACGTATACTAGATGAGAACAGTTGGAAACATATAGTAGATGAGAACAGTAGGAAACATGTAGTAGATGAGAACAGTAGGAAACATATAGTAGATGAGAACAGTAGGAAACATATAGTAGATGAGAACAGTAGAAACATATAGTAGATGAGAACAGTAGGAAACATATAGTAGATGACAACATATAATAGATGAGAACAGTAGGAAACATATAGTAGATGAGAACAGTAGGAAACATATAGTAGATGAGAACAGTAGGAAACATATACTAGATGAGAACAGTTATAAACATATAGTAGATGAGAACAGTAGGAAACATATAATAGATGAGAACAGTAGGAAACATATAGTAGATGAGAACAGTAGGAAACATATAGTAGATGAGAACAGTAGGAAACATATAGTATATGTGAACAGTAAGAAACATATAGTAGATGAGAACAGTAGGAAATATATAGTAGATGAGAACAGTAGGAAACATATAGTAGATGAGAACAGTAGGAAACATATAGTAGATGAGAACAGTAGGAAACATATAGTAGATGAGAACAGTAGGAAACATATAGTAGATTAGAACAGTTGGAAACATATAGTAGATGAGAACAGTAGGAAACATGTAGTAGATGAGAACAGTAGGAAACATGTAGTAGATGAGAACAGTAGGAAACATATAGTAGATGAGAACAGTAGGAAACATATAGTAGATGTGAACAGGAGGAAACATATAGTAGAAGAGAACAGTAGGAAACATATAGTAGATGTGAACGGTAGGAAACATATAGTAGATGAGAACAGTAGGAAGAATATAGTAGATGAGAACAGTAGGAAACATATAGTAGATGAGAACAGTAGGAAACATATAGTAGATGAGAACAGTAGGAAACATATAGTAGATGAGAACAGTTGGAAACATATAGTAGATGAGAACAGTAGGAAACATATAGTAGATGAGAAAAGTAGGAAACGTATACTAGATGAGAACAGTAGGAAACATATAGTAGATGAGAACAGTAGGAAACATATAGTAGAAGAGAACAGTAGGAAACATATAGTATATGTGAACAGTAGGAAACATATAGTAGATGAGAACAGTAGGAAGAAAATAGTAGATGAGAACAGTAGGAAACATATAGTAGATGAGAACAGTAGGAAACATATAGTAGATGAGAACAGTAGGAAACATATAGTAGATGAGAACAGTAGGAAACATATAGTAGATGAGGACAGTTGGAAACATATAGTAGATGAGAACAGTAGGAAACATGTAGTAGATGAGAACAGTAGGAAAAATATAGTAGATGAGAACAGTAGGAAACATATAGTAGATGAGAACAGTAGGAAACATATAGTAGATGAGAACAGTAGGAAACATATAGTAGATGAGTTGGAACAGTTGGAAACATGTAGAAGATGAGAACAGTAGGAAACATATAGCAGATGAGAACAGTAGGAAACATATAGTAGATGAGAAAAGTAGGAAACGTATACTAGATGAGAACAGTTGGAAACATATAGTAGATGAGAACAGTAGGAAACATGTAGGATGAGAACAGTAGGAAACATATAGTAGATGAGAACAGTAGGAAACATATAGTAGATGAGAACAGTAGAAACATATAGTAGATGAGAACAGTAGGAAACATATAGTAGATGACAACATATAATAGATGAGAACAGTAGGAAACATATAGTAGATGAGAACAGTAGGAAACATATAGTAGATGAGAACAGTAGGAAACATATACTAGATGAGAACAGTTATAAACATATAGTAGATGAGAACAGTAGGAAACATATAATAGATGAGAACAGTAGGAAACATATAGTAGATGAGAACAGTAGGAAACATATAGTAGATGAGAACAGTAGGAAACATATACTAGATGAGAACAGTAGGAAACGTATAGTAGATGAGAACAGTAGGAAACATATAGTAGATGAGAACAGTAGGAAACATATAGTAGATGAGAACAGTTGGAAACATGTAGTAGATGAGAACAGTAGGAAACATATAGCAGATGAGAACAGTAGGAAACATATAGTAGATGAGAAAAGTAGGAAACGTATTCTAGATGAGAACAGTAGGAAACATATAGTAGATGAGAACAGTAGGAAACATATAGTAGAAGAGAACAGTAGGAAACATATAGTAGATGTGAACAGTAGGAAACATATAGTAGATGAGAACAGTAGTATGAATATAGTAGATGAGAACAGTAGGAAACATATAGTAGATGAGAACAGTAGGAAACATATAATAGATGAGAACAGTAGGAAACATATAGTAGATGAGAACAGTAGGAAACATATAGTAGATGAGAACAGTTGGAAACATATAGTAGATGAGAACAGTAGGAAACATATAGTAGATGAGAACAGTAGGCAACATATAGTAGATGAGAACAGTAGGAAATATATAATAGATGAGAACAGTAGGAAACATATAGTAGATGAGAACAGTAGGAAACATATAATAGATGAAAACAGTAGGAAACGTATACTAGATGAGAACAGTAGGAAACATATAGTAGATGAGAACAGTAGGAAACATATAGTAGAAGAGAACAGTAGGAAACATATAGTAGATGTGAACAGTAGGAAACATATAGTAGATGAGAACAGTAGGAAGAATATAGTAGATGAGAACAGTAGGAAACATATAGTAGATGAGAACAGTAGGAAACATATAGTAGATGAGAACAGTAGGAAACATATAGTAGATGAGAACAGTAGGAAACATATAGTAGATAAGAACAGTTGGAAACATGTAGTAGATGAGAACAGTAGGAAACATATAGCAGATGAGAACAGTAGGAAACATATAGTAGATGAGAAAAGTAGGAAACGTATAGTAGATGAGAACAGTAGGAAACATATAGTAGATGAGAACAGTAGGAAACATATAGTAGAAGAGAACAGTAGGAAACATATAGTAGATGTGAACAGTCGAAAATATATAGTAGATGAGAACAGTAGGAAAAATATAGTAGATGAGAACAGTAGGAAACATATAGTAGATGAGAACAGTAGGAAACATATAGCAGATGAGAACAGTAGGAAACATATAGTAGATGAGTTGGAACAGTTGGAAACATGTAGAAGATGAGAACAGTAGGAAACATATAGCAGATGAGAACAGTAGGAAACATATAGTAGATGAGAAAAGTAGGAAACGTATACTAGATGAGAACAGTTGGAAACATATAGTAGATGAGAACAGTAGGAAACATGTAGTAGATGAGAACAGTAGGAAACATATAGTAGATGAGAACAGTAGGAAACATATAGTAGATGAGAACAGTAGAAACATATAGTAGATGAGAACAGTAGGAAACATATAGTAGATGACAACATATAATAGATGAGAACAGTAGGAAACATATAGTAGATGAGAACAGTAGGAAACATATAGTAGATGAGAACAGTAGGAAACATATACTAGATGAGAACAGTTATAAACATATAGTAGATGAGAACAGTAGGAAACATATAATAGATGAGAACAGTAGGAAACATATAGTAGATGAGAACAGTAGGAAACATATAGTAGATGAGAACAGTAGGAAACATATACTAGATGAGAACAGTAGGAAACGTATAGTAGATGAGAACAGTAGGAAACATATAGTAGATGAGAACAGTAGGAAACATATAGTAGATGAGAACAGTTGGAAACATGTAGTAGATGAGAACAGTACGAAACATATAGCAGATGAGAACAGTAGGAAACATATAGTAGATGAGAAAAGTAGGAAACGTATTCTAGATGAGAACAGTAGGAAACATATAGTAGATGAGAACAGTAGGAAACATATAGTAGAAGAGAACAGTAGGAAACATATAGTAGATGTGAACAGTAGGAAACATATAGTAGATGAGAACAGTAGTAAGAATATAGTAGATGAGAACAGTAGGAAACATATAGTAGATGAGAACAGTAGGAAACATATAATAGATGAGAACAGTAGGAAACATATAGTAGATGAGAACAGTAGGAAACATATAGTAGATGAGAACAGTTGGAAACATATAGTAGATGAGAACAGTAGGAAACATATAGTAGATGAGAACAGTAGGCAACATATAGTAGATGAGAACAGTAGGAAATATATAATAGATGAGAACAGTAGGAAACATATAGTAGATGAGAACAGTAGGAAACATATAATAGATGAGAACAGTAGGAAACGTATACTAGATGAGAACAGTAGGAAACATATAGTAGATGAGAACAGTAGGAAACATATAGTAGAAGAGAACAGTAGGAAACATATAGTAGATGTGAACAGTAGGAAACATATAGTAGATGAGAACAGTAGGAAGAATATAGTAGATGAGAACAGTAGGAAACATATAGTAGATGAGAACAGTAGGAAACATATAGTAGATGAGAACAGTAGGAAACATATAGTAGATGAGAACAGTAGGAAACATATAGTAGATAAGAACAGTTGGAAACATGTAGTAGATGAGAACAGTAGGAAACATATAGCAGATGAGAACAGTAGGAAACATATAGTAGATGAGAAAAGTAGGAAACGTATAGTAGATGAGAACAGTAGGAAACATATAGTAGATGAGAACAGTAGGAAACATATAGTAGAAGAGAACAGTAGGAAACATATAGTAGATGTGAACAGTCGAAAATATATAGTAGATGAGAACAGTAGGAAAAATATAGTAGATGAGAACAGTAGGAAACATATAGTAGATGAGAACAGTAGGAAACATATAGCAGATGAGAACAGTAGGAAACATATAGTAGATGAGAACAGTTGGAAACATGTAGTAGATGAGAACAGTATGAAACATATAGCAGATGAGAACAGTAGGAAACATATAGTAGATGAGAAAAGTAGGAAACGTATTCTAGATGAGAACAGTAGGAAACATATAGTAGATGAGAACAGTAGGAAACATATAGTAGAAGAGAACAGTAGGAAACATATAGTAGATGTGAACAGTAGGAAACATATAGTAGATGAGAACAGTAGTAAGAATATAGTAGATGAGAACAGTAGGAAACATATAGTAGATGATAACAGTAGGAAACATATAGTAGATGAGAACAGTAGGAAACATATAGTAGAAGAGAACAGTAGGAAACATATAGTAGATGTGAACGGTAGGAAACATATAGTAGATGAGAACAGTAGGAAGAATATAGTAGATGAGAACAGTAGGAAACATATAGTAGATGAGAACAGTAGGAAACATATAGTAGATGAGAACAGTAGGAAACATATAGTAGATGAGAACAGTAGGAAACATATAGTAGATGAGAACAGTTGGAAACATATAGTAGATGAGAAAAGTAGGAAACGTATACTAGATGAGAACAGTAGGAAACATATAGTAGATGAGAACAGTAGGAAACATATAGTAGAAGAGAACAGTAGGAAACATATAGTATATGTGAACAGTAGGAAACATATAGTAGATGAGAACAGTAGGAAGAAAATAGTAGATGAGAACAGTAGGAAACATATAGTAGATGAGAACAGTAGGAAACATATAGTAGATGAGAACAGTAGGAAACATATAGTAGATGAGAACAGTTGGAAACATATAGTAGATGAGAACAGTAGGAAACATGTAGTAGATGAGAACAGTAGGAAAAATATAGTAGATGAGAACAGTAGGAAACATATAGTAGATGAGAACAGTAGGAAACATATAGTAGATGAGAACAGTAGGAAACATATAGTAGATGAGTTGGAACAGTTGGAAACATGTAGAAGATGAGAACAGTAGGAAACATATAGCAGATGAGAACAGTAGGAAACATATAGTAGATGAGAAAAGTAGGAAACGTATACTAGATGAGAACAGTTGGAAACATATAGTAGATGAGAACAGTAGGAAACATGTAGTAGATGAGAACAGTAGGAAACATATAGTAGATGAGAACAGTAGGAAACGTATAGTAGATGAGAACAGTAGAAACATATAGTAGATGAGAACAGTAGGAAACATATAGTAGATGACAACATATAATAGATGAGAACAGTAGGAAACATATAGTAGATGAGAACAGTAGGTAACATATAGTAGATGAGAACAGTAGGAAACATATACTAGATGAGAACAGTTATAAACATATAGTAGATGAGAACAGTAGGAAACATATAATAGATGAGAACAGTAGGAAACATATAGTAGATGAGAACAGTAGGAAACATATAGTAGATGAGAACAGTAGGAAACATATACTAGATGAGAACAGTAGGAAACGTATAGTAGATGAGAACAGTAGGAAACATATAGTAGATGAGAACAGTAGGAAACATATAGTAGATGAGAACAGTTGGAAACATGTAGTAGATGAGAACAGTAGGAAACATATAGCAGATGAGAACAGTAGGAAACATATAGTAGATGAGAAAAGTAGGAAACGTATTCTAGATGAGAACAGTAGGAAACATATAGTAGATGAGAACAGTAGGAAACATATAGTAGAAGAGAACAGTAGGAAACATATACTAGATGAGAACAGTAGGAAACGTATAGTAGATGAGAACAGTAGGAAACATATAGTAGATGAGAACAGTAGGAAACATATAGTAGATGAGAACAGTAGGAAACATATAATAGATGAGAACAGTAGGAAACATATAGTAGATGAGAACAGTAGGAAACATATAGTAGATGAGAACAGTTGGAAACATATAGTAGATGAGAACAGTAGGAAACATGTAGTAGATGAGAACAGTAGGAAACATATAGTATATGAGAACAGTAGGAAACATATAGTAGATGAGAACAGTAGGAAACATATAGTAGATGAGAACAGTAGGAAACATATAGTAGATGAGAACAGTAGGAAACATATAGTAGATGAGAACAGTAGGAAACATATAGTAGATAAGAACAGTTGGAAACATGTAGTAGATGAGAACAGTAGGAAACATATAGCAGATGAGAACAGTAGGAAACATATAGTAGATGAGAAAAGTAGGAAACGTATAGTAGATGAGAACAGTAGGAAACATATAGTAGATGAGAACAGTAGGAAACATATAGTAGAAGAGAACAGTAGGAAACATATAGTAGATGTGAACAGTCGAAAATATATAGTAGATGAGAACAGTAGGAAAAATATAGTAGATGAGAACAGTAGGAAACATATAGTAGATGAGAACAGTAGGAAACATATAGCAGATGAGAACAGTAGGAAACATATAGTAGATGAGAACAGTTGGAAACATGTAGTAGATGAGAACAGTAGGAAACATATAGCAGATGAGAACAGTAGGAAACATATAGTAGATGAGAAAAGTAGGAAACGTATTCTAGATGAGAACAGTAGGAAACATATAGTAGATGAGCACAGTAGGAAACATATAGTAGAAGAGAACAGTAGGAAACATATAGTAGATGTGAACAGTAGGAAACATATAGTAGATGAGAACAGTAGTAAGAATATAGTAGATGAGAACAGTAGGAAACATATAGTAGGAAACATATAGTAGATGTGAACAGTCGAAAATATATAGTAGATGAGAACAGTAGGAAAAATATAGTAGATGAGAACAGTAGGAAATATATAGTAGATGAGAACAGTAGGAAACATATAGTAGATGAGAACAGTAGGAAATATATAGTAGATGAGAACAGTAGGAAACATATAGTAGATGAGAACAGTAGGAAACATATAGTAGATGAGAACAGTAGGAAACATATAGTAGATGAGAACAGTAGGAAATATATAGTAGAAGAGAACAGTAGGAAACATATAGTATATGTGAACAGTAGGAAACATATAGTAGATGAGAACAGTAGGAAGAAAATAGTAGATGAGAACAGTAGGAAACATATAGTAGATGAGAACAGTAGGAAACATATAGTAGATGAGAACAGTAGGAAACATATAGTAGATGAGAACAGTAGGAAACATATAGTAGATGAGAACAGTTGGAAACATATAGTAGATGAGAACAGTAGGAAACATGTAGTAGATGAGAACAGTAGGAAAAATATAGTAGATGAGAACAGTAGGAAACATATAGTAGATGAGAACAGTAGGAAACATATAGTAGATGAGAACAGTAGGAAACATATAGTAGATGAGTTGGAACAGTTGGAAACATGTAGAAGATGAGAACAGTAGGAAACATATAGCAGATGAGAACAGTAGGAAACATATAGTAGATGAGAAAAGTAGGAAACGTATACTAGATGAGAACAGTTGGAAACATATAGTAGATGAGAACAGTAGGAAACATGTAGTAGATGAGAACAGTAGGAAACATATAGTAGATGAGAACAGTAGGAAACATATAGTAGATGAGAACAGTAGAAACATATAGTAGATGAGAACAGTAGGAAACATATAGTAGATGACAACATATAATAGATGAGAACAGTAGGAAACATATAGTAGATGAGAACAGTAGGAAACATATACTAGATGAGAACAGTTATAAACATATAGTAGATGAGAACAGTAGGAAACATATAATAGATGAGAACAGTAGGAAACATATAGTAGATGAGAACAGTAGGAAACATATAGTAGATGAGAACAGTAGGAAACATATACTAGATGAGAACAGTAGGAAACATATAGTAGATGAGAACAGTTGGAAACATGTAGTAGATGAGAACAGTAGGAAACATATAGCAGATGAGAACAGTAGGAAACATATAGTAGATGAGAAAAGTAGGAAACGTATTCTAGATGAGAACAGTAGGAAAAATATAGTAGATGAGAACAGTAGGAAACATATAGTAGAAGAGAACAGTAGGAAACATATAGTAGATGTGAACAGTAGGAAACATATAGTAGATGAGAACAGTAGTAAGAATATAGTAGATGAGAACAGTAGGAAACATATAGTAGATGAGAACAGTAGGAAACATATAATAGATGAGAACAGTAGGAAACATATAGTAGATGAGAACAGTAGGAAACATATAGTAGATGAGAACAGTTGGAAACATATAGTAGATGAGAACAGTAGGAAACATGTAGTAGATGAGAACAGTAGGAAACATATAGTAGATGAGAACAGTAGGAAACATATAGTAGATGAGAACAGTAGGCAACATATAGTAGATGAGAACAGTAGGAAATATATAATAGATGAGAACAGTAGGAAACATATAGTAGATGAGAACAGTAGGAAACATATAGTAGAAGAGAACAGTAGGAAACATATAGTAGATGTGAACAGTAGGAAACATATAGTAGATGAGAACAGTAGGAAGAATATAGTAGATGAGAACAGTAGGAAACATATAGTAGATGAGAACAGTAGGAAACATATAGTAGATGAGAACAGTAGGAAACATATAGTAGATGAGAACAGTAGGAAACATATAGTAGATGAGAACAGTTGGAAACATATAGTAGATGAGAACAGTAGGAAACATATAATAGATGAGAACAGTAGGAAACATATAGTAGATGAGAACAGTAGGAAACATATAGTAGATGAGAACAGTAGGAAACATATAGTAGATGAGAACAGTTGGAAACATATAGTAGATGAGAACAGTAGGAAACATATAGTAGATGAGAACAGTAGGAAACATATAGTAGATGAGAACAGTAGGAAACATATAGTAGATGAGAACAGTAGGAAACATATAGTAGATGAGAACAGTAGGAAACATATAGTAGATAAGAACAGTTGGAAACATGTAGTAGATGAGAACAGTAGGAAACATATAGCAGATGAGAACAGAAGGAAACATATAGTAGATGAGAAAAGTAGGAAACGTATAGTAGATGAGAACAGTAGGAAACATATAGTAGATGAGAACAGTAGGAAACATATAGTAGAAGAGAACAGTAGGAAACATATAGTAGATGTGAACAGTCGAAAATATATAGTAGATGAGAACAGTAGGAAAAATATAGTAGATGAGAACAGTAGGAAACATATAGTAGATGAGAACAGTAGGAAACATATAGCAGATGAGAACAGTAGGAAACATATAGTAGATGAGAACAGTTGGAAACATGTAGTAGATGAGAACAGTAGGAAACATATAGCAGATGAGAACAGTAGGAAACATATAGTAGATGAGAAAAGTAGGAAACGTATTCTAGATGAGAACAGTAGGAAACATATAGTAGATGAGAACAGTAGGAAACATATAGTAGAAGAGAACAGTAGGAAACATATAGTAGTTGTGAACAGTAGGAAACATATAGTAGATGAGAACAGTAGGAAACATATAGTAGATGAGAACAGTAGGAAACATATAGTAGATTAGAACAGTTGGAAACATATAGTAGATGAGAACAGTAGGAAACATGTAGTAGATGAGAACAGTAGGAAACATGTAGTAGATGAGAACAGTAGGAAACATATAGTAGATGAGAACAGTAGGAAACATATAGTAGATGAGAACAGTAGGAAACATGTAGTAGAAGAGAACAGTAGGAAACATATAGTAGATGTGAACGGTAGGAAACATATAGTAGATGAGAACAGTAGGAAGAATATAGTAGATGGGAACAGTAGGAAACATATAGTAGATGAGAACAGTAGGAAACATATAGTAGATGAGAACAGTAGGAAACATATAGTAGATGAGAACAGTTGGAAACATATAGTAGATGAGAACAGTAGGAAACATATAGTAGATGAGAAAAGTAGGAAACGTATACTAGATGAGAACAGTAGGAAACATATAGTAGATGAGAACAGTAGGAAACATATAGTAGAAGAGAACAGTAGGAAACATATAGTATATGTGAACAGTAGGAAACATATAGTAGATGAGAACAGTAGGAAGAAAATAGTAGATGAGAACAGTAGGAAACATATAGTAGATGAGAACAGTAGGAAACATATAGTAGATGAGAACAGTAGGAAACATATAGTAGATGAGAACAGTAGGAAACATATAGTAGATGAGAACAGTTGGAAACATATAGTAGATGAGAACAGTAGGAAACATGTAGTAGATGAGAACAGTAGGAAAAATATAGTAGATGAGAACAGTAGGAAACATATAGTAGATGAGAACAGTAGGAAACATATAGTAGATGAGTTGGAACAGTTGGAAACATGTAGAAGATGAGAACAGTAGGAAACATATAGCAGATGAGAACAGTAGGAAACATATAGTAGATGAGAAAAGTAGGAAACGTATACTAGATGAGAACAGTTGGAAACATATAGTAGATGAGAACAGTAGGAAACATGTAGTAGATGAGAACAGTAGGAAACATATAGTAGATGAGAACAGTAGGAAACATATAGTAGATGAGAACAGTAGAAACATATAGTAGATGAGAACAGTAGGAAACATATAGTAGATGACAACATATAATAGATGAGAACAGTAGGAAACATATAGTAGATGAGAACAGTAGGAAACATATAGTAGATGAGAACAGTAGGAAACATATACTAGATGAGAACAGTTATAAACATATAGTAGATGAGAACAGTAGGAAACATATAATAGATGAGAACAGTAGGAAACATATAGTAGATGAGAACAGTAGGAAACATATAGTAGATGAGAACAGTAGGAAACATATACTAGATGAGAACAGTAGGAAACGTATAGTAGATGAGAACAGTAGGAAACATATAGTAGATGAGAACAGTAGGAAACATATAGTAGATGAGAACAGTTGGAAACATGTAGTAGATGAGAACAGTAGGAAACATATAGCAGATGAGAACAGTAGGAAACATATAGTAGATGAGAAAAGTAGGAAACGTATTCTAGATGAGAACAGTAGGAAACATATAGTAGATGAGAACAGTAGGAAACATATAGTAGAAGAGAACAGTAGGAAACATATAGTAGATGTGAACAGTAGGAAACATATAGTAGATGAGAACAGTAGTAAGAATATAGTAGATGAGAACAGTAGGAAACATATAGTAGATGAGAACAGTAGGAAACATATAGTAGATGAGTTGGAACAGTTGGAAACATGTAGAAGATGAGAACAGTAGGAAACATATAGCAGATGAGAACAGTAGGAAACATATAGTAGATGAGAAAAGTAGGAAACGTATACTAGATGAGAACAGTTGGAAACATATAGTAGATGAGAACAGTAGGATACATGTAGTAGATGAGAACAGTAGGAAACATATAGTAGATGAGAACAGTAGGAAACATATAGTAGATGAGAACAGTAGAAACATATAGTAGATGAGAACAGTAGGAAACATATAGTAGATGACAACATATAATAGATGAGAACAGTAGGAAACATATAGTAGATGAGAACAGTAGGAAACATATAGTAGATGAGAACAGTAGGAAACATATACTAGATGAGAACAGTTATAAACATATAGTAGATGAGAACAGTAGGAAACATATAATAGATGAGAACAGTAGGAAACATATAGTAGATGAGAACAGTAGGAAACATATAGTAGATGAGAACAGTAGGAAACATATACTAGATGAGAACAGTAGGAAACGTATAGTAGATGAGAACAGTAGGAAACATATAGTAGATGAGAACAGTAGGAAACATATAGTAGATGAGAACAGTTGGAAACATGTAGTAGATGAGAACAGTAGGAAACATATAGCAGATGAGAACAGTAGGAAACATATAGTAGATGAGAAAAGTAGGAAACGTATTCTAGATGAGAACAGTAGGAAACATATAGTAGATGAGAACAGTAGGAAACATATAGTAGAAGAGAACAGTAGGAAACATATAGTAGATGTGAACAGTAGGAAACATATAGTAGATGAGAACAGTAGTAAGAATATAGTAGATGAGAACAGTAGGAAACATATAGTAGATGAGAACAGTAGGAAACATATAATAGATGAGAACAGTAGGAAACATATAGTAGATGAGAACAGTAGGAAACATATAGTAGATGAGAACAGTTGGAAACATATAGTAGATGAGAACAGTAGGAAACATGTAGTAGATGAGAACAGTAGGAAACATATAGTAGATGAGAACAGTAGGAAACATATAGTAGATGAGAACAGTAGGCAACATATAGTAGATGAGAACAGTAGGAAATATATAATAGATGAGAACAGTAGGAAACATATAGTAGATGAGAACAGTAGGAAACATATAATAGATGAGAACAGTAGGAAACGTATACTAGATGAGAACAGTAGGAAACATATAGTAGATGAGAACAGTAGGAAACATATAGTAGAAGAGAACAGTAGGAAACATATAGTAGATGTGAACAGTAGGAAACATATAGTAGATGAGAACAGTAGGAAGAATATAGTAGATGAGAACAGTAGGAAACATATAGTAGATGAGAACAGTAGGAAACATATAGTAGATGAGAAAGTAGGAAACATATAGTAGATGAGAACAGTAGGAAACATATAGTAGATGAGAACAGTTGGAAACATATAGTAGATGAGAACAGTAGGAAACATATAATAGATGAGAACAGTAGGAAACATATAGTAGATGAGAACAGTAGGAAACATATAGTAGATGAGAACAGTAGGAAACATATAGTAGATGAGAACAGTTGGAAACATATAGTAGATGAGAACAGTAGGAAACATATAGTAGATGAGAACAGTAGGAAACATATAGTAGATGAGAACAGTAGGAAACATATAGTAGATGAGAACAGTAGGAAACATATAGTAGATGAGAACAGTAGGAAACATATAGTAGATAAGAACAGTTGGAAACATGTAGTAGATGAGAACAGTAGGAAACATATAGCAGATGAGAACAGTAGGAAACATATAGTAGATGAGAAAAGTAGGAAACGTATAGTAGATGAGAACAGTAGGAAACATATAGTAGATGAGAACAGTAGGAAACATATAGTAGAAGAGAACAGTAGGAAACATATAGTAGATGTGAACAGTCGAAAATATATAGTAGATGAGAACAGTAGGAAAAATATAGTAGATGAGAACAGTAGGAAACATATAGTAGATGAGAACAGTAGGAAACATATAGCAGATGAGAACAGTAGGAAACATATAGTAGATGAGAACAGTTGGAAACATGTAGTAGATGAGAACAGTAGGAAACATATAGCAGATGAGAACAGTAGGAAACATATAGTAGATGAGAAAAGTAGGAAACGTATTCTAGATGAGAACAGTAGGAAACATATAGTAGATGAGAACAGTAGGAAACATATAGTAGAAGAGAACAGTAGGAAACATATAGTAGATGTGAACAGTAGGAAACATATAGTAGATGAGAACAGTAGTAAGAATATAGTAGATGAGAACAGTAGGAAACATATAGTAGATGAGAACAGTAGGAAACATATAATAGATGAGAACAGTAGGAAACATATAGTAGATGAGAACAGTAGGAAACATATAGTAGATGAGAACAGATGGAAACATATAGTAGATGTGAACAGTAGGAAACATATAGTAGATGAGAACAGTAGGAAGAAAATAGTAGATGAGAACAGTAGGAAACATATAGTAGATGAGAACAGTAGGAAACATATAGTAGATGAGAACAGTAGGAAACATATAGTAGATGAGAACAGTAGGAAACATATAGTAGATGAGAACAGTTGGAAACATATAGTAGATGAGAACAGTAGGAAACATGTAGTAGATGAGAACAGTAGGAAAAATATAGTAGATGAGAACAGTAGCAAACATATAGTAGATGAGAACAGTAGGAAACATATAGTAGATGAGAACAGTAGGAAACATATAGTAGATGAGTTGGAACAGTTGGAAACATGTAGAAGATGAGAACAGTAGGAAACATATAGCAGATGAGAACAGTAGGAAACATCTAGTAGATGAGAAAAGTAGGAAACGTATACTAGATGAGAACAGTTGGAAACATATAGTAGATGAGAACAGTAGGAAACATGTAGTAGATGAGAACAGTAGGAAACATATAGTAGATGAGAACAGTAGGAAACATATAGTAGATGAGAACAGTAGAAACATATAGTAGATGAGAACAGAAGGAAACATATAGTAGATGACAACATATAATAGATGAGAACAGTAGGAAACATATAGTAGATGAGAACAGTAGGAAACATATAGTAGATGAGAACAGTAGGAAACATATACTAGATGAGAACAGTTATAAACATATAGTAGATGAGAACAGTAGGAAACATATAATAGATGAGAACAGTAGGAAACATATAGTAGATGAGAACAGTAGGAAACATATAGTAGATGAGAACAGTAGGAAACATATACTAGATGAGAACAGTAAGAAACGTATAGTAGATGAGAACAGTAGGAAACATATAGTAGATGAGAACAGTAGGAAACATATAGTAGATGAGAACAGTTGGAAACATGTAGTAGATGAGAACAGTAGGAAACATATTGCAGACGAGAACAGTAGGAAACATATAGTAGATGAGAAAAGTAGGAAACGTATTCTAGATGAGAACAGTAGGAAACATATAGTAGATGAGAACAGTAGGAAACATATAGTAGAAGAGAACAGTAGGAAACATATAGTAGATGTGAACAGTAGGAAACATATAGTAGATGAGAACAGTAGTAAGAATATAGTAGATGAGAATAGTAGGAAACATATAGTAGATGAGAACAGTAGGAAACATATAATAGATGAGAACAGTAGGAAATATATAGTAGATGAGAACAGTAGGAAACATATAGTAGATGAGAACAGTTGGAAACATATAGTAGATGAGAACAGTAGGAAACATGTAGTAGATGAGAACAGTAGGAAACATATAGTAGATGAGAACAGTAGGAAACATATAGTAGATGAGAACAGTAGGCAGCATATAGTAGATGAGAACAGTAGGAAACATATAATAGATGAGAACAGTAGGAAACATATAGTAGATGAGAACAGTAGGAAACATATAATAGATGAGAACAGTAGGAAACGTATACTAGATGAGAACAGTAGGAAACATATAGTAGATGAGAACAGTAGGAAACATATAGTAGAAGAGAACAGTAGGAAACATATAGTAGATGTGAACAGTAGGAAACATATAGTAGATGAGAACAGTAGGAAGAATATAGTAGATGAGAACAGTAGGAAACATATAGTAGATGAGAACAGTAGGAAACATATAGTAGATGAGAACAGTAGGAAACATATAGTAGATGAGAACAGTAGGAAACATATAGTAGATGAGAACAGTTGAAAACATATAGTAGATGAGAACAGTAGGAAACATGTAGTAGATGAGAACAGTAGGAAAAATATAGTAGATGAGAACAGTAGGAAACATATAGTAGATGAGAACAGTAGGAAACATATAGTAGATGAGAACAGTAGGAAACATATAGTAGATGAGAACAGTAGGAAACATATAGTAGATGAGAACAGTTGGAAACATATAGTAGATGAGAACAGTAGGAAACATATAGTAGATGAGAACAGTAGGAAAAATATAGTAGATGAGAACAGTAGGAAACATATAGTAGATGAGAACAGTAGGAAACATATAGTAGATGGGAACAGTAGGAAACATATAGTAGATGCGAACAGTTGGAAACATGCAGTAGATGAGAACAGTAGGGAACATATAGCAGATGAGAACAGTAGGAAACATATAGTAGATGAGAACAGTAGGAAACGTATAGTAGATGAGAACAGTAGGAAACATATAGTAGATGAGAACAGTAGGAAACATATAGTAGAAGAGAACAGTAGGAAACATATAGTAGATGTGAACAGTCGGAAACATATAGTAGATGAGAACAGTAGGAAAAATATAGTAGATGAGAACAGTAGGAAACATATAGTAGATGAGAACAGTAGGAAACATATAGTAGATGAGAACAGTAGGAAACATATAGTAGATGAGAACAGTTGGAAACATGTAGTAGATGAGAACAGTAGGAAACATATAGCAGATGAGAACAGTTGGAAACATATAGTAGATGAGAAAAGTAGGAAACGTATTCTAGATGAGAACAGTAGGAAACATATAGTAGATGAGAACAGTAGGAAACATATAGTAGAAGAGAACAGTAGGAAACATATAGTAGATGTGAACAGTAGGAAACATATAGTAGATGAGAACAGTAGGAAGAATATAGTAGATGAGAACAGTAGGAAACATATAGTAGATGAGAACAGTAGGAAACATATAGTAGATGAGAACAGTAGGAAACATATAATAGATGAGAACAGTAGGAAACATATAGTAGATGAGAACAGTAGGAAACATATAATAGATGAGAACAGTAGGAAACATATAGTAGATGAGAACAGTAGGAAACATATAGTAGATGTGAACAGTAGGAAACATATAATAGATAAGAACAGTAGGAAATATATAGTAGATAAGAACAGTAGGAAACATATAATAGATGAGAACAGTAGGAAACATATAGTAGATGAGAACAGTAGGAAACATATAGTAGATGTGAACAGTAGGAAACATATAGTAGATGAGAACAGTAGGAAATATATAGTAGATGAGAACAGTAGGAAACATATAGTAGATGAGAACAGTAGGAAACATATAGTAGATGTGAACAGTAGGAAACATATAGTAGATGAGAACAGTAGGAAATATATAGTAGATGAGAACAGTAGGAAACATATAGTAGATGAGAACAGTAGGAAACATATAATAGATGAGAACAGTAGGAAACATATAGTAGATGAGAACAGTAGGAAACATATAGTAGATGAGAACAGTAGGAAACATATAGTAGATGAGAACAGTTGGAAACATATAGTAGATGAGAACAGTAGGAAACATGTAGTAGACGAGAACAGTAGGAAACATGTAGTAGATGAGAACAGTAGGAAACATGTAGTAGACGAGAACAGTTGGAAACATATAGTAGATGAGAACAGTAGGAAACATGTAGTAGATGAGAACAGTAGGAAACATATAGTAGATGAGAACAGTAGGAAACATATAGTAGATGAGAACAGTAGGAAACATATAGTAGATGTGAACAGTAGGAAACATATAGTAGATGAGAACAGTAGGAAATATATAGTAGATGAGAACAGTAGGAAACATATAGTAGATGAGAACAGTAGGAAACATATAATAGATGAGAACAGTAGGAAACATATAGTAGATGAGAACAGTAGGAAACATATAATAGATGAGAACAGTAGGAAACATATAGTAGATGAGAACAGTAGGAAACATATAATAGATGAGAACAGTAGGAAACATATAGTAGATGAGAACAGTAGGAAACATATAATAGATGAGAACAGTAGGAAACATATAGTAGATGAGAACAGTAGGAAACATATAATAGATGAGAACAGTAGGAAACATATAGTAGATGAGAACAGTAGGAAACATATAGTAGACGAGAACAGTAGGAAACATATAATAGATGAGAACAGTAGGAAACATATAGTAGATGAGAACAGTAGGAAACATATAATAGATGAGAACAGTAGGAAACATATAGTAGATGAGAACAGTAGGAAACATATAGTAGATGTGAACAGTAGGAAACATATAGTAGATGAGAACAGTAGGAAATATATAGTAGATGAGAACAGTAGGAAACATATAGTAGATGAGAACAGCAGGAAACATATAGTAGATGAGAACAGTAGGAAACATATAGTAGATGAGAACAGTAGGAAACATATAGTAGATGAGAACAGTTGGAAACATATAGTAGATGAGAACAGTAGGAAACATGTAGTAGACGAGAACAGTAGGAAACATGTAGTAGATGAGAACAGTAGGAAACATGTAGTAGACGAGAACAGTTGGAAACATATAGTAGATGAGAACAGTAGGAAACATGTAGTAGATGAGAACAGTAGGAAACATATAGTAGATGAGAACAGTAGGAAACATATAGTAGATGAGAACAGTAGGAAACATATTGTAGATGAGAACAGTAGGAAACATATAGTAGATGAGAACAGTAGGAAACATATAGTAGATGAGAACAGTAGGAAACATATAGTAGATGAGAACAGTAGGAAACATATAGTAGAAGAGAACAGTAGGAAACATATAGTAGATGAGAACTGTAGGAAACACATAGTAGATGAGAACAGTAGGAAACATATAGTATATGAGAACAGTAGGAAACATATAGTAGAAGAGAACAGTAGGAAACATATAGTAGATGAGAACAGTAGGAAACATATAGTAGATGAGAACAGTAGGAAACATATAGTAGATGAGAACAGTTGGAAACATATAGTAGATGAGAACAGTAGGAAACATATAGTAGATGAGAACAGTAGGAAACGTATAGTAGATGAGAACAGTAGGAAACATATAGTAGATGAGAACAGTAGGAAAAATATAGTAGAAGAGAACAGTAGGAAACATATAGTAGATGTGAACAGTCGGAAACATATAGTAGATGAGAACAGTAGGAAAAATATAGTAGATGAGAACAGTAGGAAACATATAGTAGATGAGAACAGTAGGAAACATATAGTAGATGAGAACAGTAGGAAACATATAGTAGATGAGAACAGTTGGAAACATGTAGTAGATGAGAACAGTAGGAAACATATAGCAGATGAGAACAGTAGGAAACATATAGTAGATGAGAAAAGTAGGAAACATATAGTAGATGAGAACAGTAGGAAACATGTAGTAGACGAGAACAGTAGGAAACATGTAGTAGATGAGAACAGTAGGAAACATATAGTAGATGAGAACAGTTGGAAACATATAGTAGATGAGAACAGTAGGAAACATGTAGTAGATGAGAACAGTAGGAAACATATAGTAGATGAGAACAGTAGGAAACATATAGTAGATGAGAACAGTAGGAAACATATTGTAGATGAGAACAGTAGGAAACATATAGTAGATGAGAACAGTAGGAAACATATAGTAGAAGAGAACAGTAGGAAACATATAGTAGATGTGAACAGTAGGAAACATATAGTAGATGAGAACAGTAGGAAGAATATAGTAGATGAGAACAGTAGGAAACATATAGTAGATGAGAACAGTAGGAAACATATAGTAGATGAGAACAGTAGGAAACATATAGTAGATGAGAACAGTAGGAAACATATAGTAGATGAGAACAGTTGGAAACATATAGTAGATGAGAACAGTAGGAAACATGTAGTAGATGAGATCAGTAGGAAACATATAGTAGATGAGAACAGTAGGAAACATATAGTGGATGAGAACAGTAGGAAACATATAGTAGACGAGAACAGTAGGAAACATATAATAGATGAGAACAGTAGGAAACATATAGTAGATGAGAACGGTAGGAAACATATAATAGATGAGAACAGTAGGAAACATATAGTAGATGAGAACAGTAGGAAACATATAGTAGATGTGAACAGTAGGAAACATATAGTAGATGAGAACAGTAGGAAATATATAGTAGATGAGAACAGTAGGAAACATATAGTAGATGAGAACAGTAGGAAACATATAGTAGATGAGAACAGTAGGAAACATATAGTAGATGAGAACAGTAGGAAACATATAGTAGATGAGAACAGTTGGAAACATATAGTAGATGAGAACAGTAGGAAACATGTAGTAGACGAGAACAGTAGGAAACATGTAGTAGATGAGAACAGTAGGAAACATATAGTAGATGAGAACAGTTGGAAACATATAGTAGATGAGAACAGTAGGAAACATGTAGTAGATGAGAACAGTAGGAAACATATAGTAGATGAGAACAGTAGGAAACATATAGTAGATGAGAACAGTAGGAAACATATTGTAGATGAGAACAGTTGGAAACATATAGTAGATGAGAACAGTAGGAAACATATAGTAGATGAGAACAGTAGGAAACATATAGTAGATGAGATCAGTAGGAAACATATAGTAGAAGAGAACAGTATGAAACATATAGTAGATGAGAACTGTAGGAAACACATAGTAGATGAGAACAGTAGGAAACATATAGTATATGAGAACAGTAGGAAACATATAGTAGAAGAGAACAGTAGGAAACATATAGTAGATGAGAACAGTAGGAAACATATAGTAGAAAAGAATAGTAGGAAACATATAGTAGATGAGAACAGTAGGAATCATATAGTAGATAAGAACAGTAGGAAACATATAGTAGATGAGAACAGTAGGAAACATATAGTAGATGAGAACAGTAGGAAACATATAGTAGATGAGAACAGTAGGAAACATATAGCAGATGAGAACAGTAGGAAACATATAGTAAATGAGAACAGTCAGAAACATATAGCAGATGAGAACAGTAGGACACATATGGTAGATAAGAACAGTAGGAAACATATAGTAGATGAGAACAGTAGGAAACATTTAGTAGATGAGAACAGTAGGAAACATATAGTAGATGAGAACAGTAGGAAACATATAGTAGATGAGAACAGTAGGAAACATATAGTAGATGAGAACAGTAGGAAACATATAGTAGATGAGAACAGTAGGAAACATATAGTAGGTGAGAACAGTAGGAAACATATAGTAGATGAGAACAGTAGGAAACATATAGTAGATGAGAACAGTAGGAAACATATAGTAGATGAGAACAGTAGGAAACATATAGTCAATGAGAACAGTAGGAAACATATAGTAGATGAGAACAGTAGGGAACATATAGTAGATGAGAACAGTAGGAAACATATAGTAGATGAGAACAGTAGGAAACATATAGTAGATGAGAACAGTAGGAAACATATAGTAGATGAGAACAGTTGGAAACATATAGTAGATGAGAACAGTAGGAAACATGTAGTAGATGAGATCAGTAGGAAACATATAGTAGATGAGAACAGTAGGAAACATATAGTGGATGAGAACAGTAGGAAACATATAGTAGACGAGAACAGTAGGAAACATATAATAGATGAGAACAGTAGGAAACATATAGTAGATGAGAACGGTAGGAAACATATAATAGATGAGAACAGTAGGAAACATATAGTAGATGAGAACAGTAGGAAACATATAGTAGATGTGAACAGTAGGAAACATATAGTAGATGAGAACAGTAGGAAATATATAGTAGATGAGAACAGTAGGAAACATATAGTAGATGAGAACAGTAGGAAACATATAGTAGATGAGAACAGTAGGAAACATATAGTAGATGAGAACAGTAGGAAACATATAGTAGATGAGAACAGTTGGAAACATATAGTAGATGAGAACAGTAGGAAACATGTAGTAGACGAGAACAGTAGGAAACATGTAGTAGATGAGAACAGTAGGAAACATATAGTAGATGAGAACAGTTGGAAACATATAGTAGATGAGAACAGTAGGAAACATGTAGTAGATGAGAACAGTAGGAAACATATAGTAGATGAGAACAGTAGGAAACATATAGTAGATGAGAACAGTAGGAAACATATTGTAGATGAGAACAGTTGGAAACATATAGTAGATGAGAACAGTAGGAAACATATAGTAGATGAGAACAGTAGGAAACATATAGTAGATGAGATCAGTAGGAAACATATAGTAGAAGAGAACAGTATGAAACATATAGTAGATGAGAACTGTAGGAAACACATAGTAGATGAGAACAGTAGGAAACATATAGTATATGAGAACAGTAGGAAACATATAGTAGAAGAGAACAGTAGGAAACATATAGTAGATGAGAACAGTAGGAAACATATAGTAGAAAAGAATAGTAGGAAACATATAGTAGATGAGAACAGTAGGAATCATATAGTAGATACGAACTGTAGGAAACATATAGTAGATGAGAACAGTAGGAAACATATAGTAGATGAGAACAGTAGGAAACATATAGTAGATGAGAACAGTAGGAAACATATAGCAGATGAGAACAGTAGGAAACATATAGTAAATGAGAACAGTCAGAAACATATAGCAGATGAGAACAGTAGGACACATATGGTAGATAAGAACAGTAGGAAACATATAGTAGATGAGAACAGTAGGAAACATTTAGTAGATGAGAACAGTAGGAAACATATAGTAGATGAGAACAGTAGGAAACATATAGTAGATGAGAACAGTAGGAAACATATAGTAGATGAGAACAGTAGGAAACATATAGTAGATGAGAACAGTAGGAAACATATAGTAGGTGAGAACAGTAGGAAACATATAGTAGATGAGAACAGTAGGAAACATATAGTAGATGAGAACAGTAGGAAACATATAGTAGATGAGAACAGTAGGAAACATATAGTCAATGAGAACAGTAGGAAACATATAGTAGATGAGAACAGTAGGGAACATATAGTAGATGAGAACAGTAGGAAACATATAGTAGATGAGAACAGTAGGAAACATATAGTAGATGAGAACAGTAGGAAACATATAGTAGATGAGAACAGTAGGAAACATATAGTAGATGAGAACAGTAGGAAACATATAGTAGATGAGAACAGTAGGAAACATATAGTAGATGAGAACAGTAGGAAACATATAGTAGATGAGAACAGTAGGAAACATATAGTAGATGAGAACAGTAGGAAACATATAGTAGATGAGAACAGTAGGAAGCATATAGTAGATGAGAACAGTAGGAAACAAATAGTAGATGAGAACAGTAGGAAACATATAGTAGATGAGAACAGTTGGAAACATGTAGTAGATGAGAACAGTAGGAAACATATAGCAGATCAGAACAGTAGGAAATATATAGTAGATGAGAAAAGTAGGAAACGTATAGTAGATGAGAACAGTAGGAAACATATAACAGATGAGAACAGTAGGAAACATATAGTAGATGAGAAAAGTAGGAAACGTATTGTAGATGAGAACAGTAGGAAACATATAGTAGATGAGAACAGTAGGAAACATATAGTAGAAGAGAACAGTAGGAAACATATAGTAGATGTGAACAGTAGGAAACATATAGTAGATGAGAACAGTAGGAAAAATATAGTAGATGAGAACAGTAGGAAACATATAGTAGATGAGAACAGTAGGAAACATATAGTAGATGAGAACAGTAGGAAACATATAGTAGATGAGAACAGTTGGAAACATGTAGTAGATGAGAACAGTAGGAAACATATAGCAGATGAGAACAGTAGGAAACATATAGTAGATGAGAAAAGTAGGAAACGTATAGTAGATGAGAATAGTAGGAAACATGTAGTAGATGAGAACAGTAGGAAACATATAGTAGATGAGAAGAGTAGGAAACATATAGTAGATGAGAACAGTAGGAAACATATAGTAGATGAGAAGAGTAGGAAACATATAGTAGATGAGAACAGTAGGAAACATATAGTAGATGAGAACAGTTGGAAAAATATAGTAGATGAGAACAGTAGGAAACATGTAGTAGATGAGAACAGTAGGAAACATATAGTAGATGAGAACAGTAGGAAACATATAGTAGATGAGACCAGTTGGAAACATATAGTAGATGAGAACAGTAGGAAACATATAGTAGATGAGAACAGTAGGAAACATATAGTAGATGAGAACAGTTGGAAACATATAGTAGATGAGAACAGTAGGAAACATGTAGTAGATGAGAACAGTAGGAAACATATAGTAGATGAGAACAGTAGGAAACATATAGTAGATGAGAACAGTTGGAAACATATAGTAGATGAGAACAGTAGGAAACATGTAGTAGATGAGAACAGTAGGAAACATATAGTAGATGAGAACAGTAGGGAACATATAGTAGATGAGAACAGTAGAAAACATATAGTAGATGAGAACAGTAGGAAACATATAATAGATGAGAACATTAGGAAACATATAGTAGAAACATATAGTAGTAGATGAGAACAGTTGGAAACATATAGTAGATGAGAACAGTAGGAAACATGTAGTAGATGAGATCAGTAGGAAACATATAGTAGATGAGAACGGTAGGAAACATATAATAGATGAGAACAGTAGGAAACATATAGTAGATGAGAACGGTAGGAAACATATAATAGATGAGAACAGTAGGAAACATATAGTAGATGAGAACAGTAGGAAATATATAGTAGATGTGAACAGTAGGAAACATATAGTAGATGAGAACAGTAGGAAATATATAGTAGATGAGAACAGTAGGAAACATATAGTAGATGAGAACAGTAGGAAACATATAGTAGATGAAAACAGTTGGAAACATATAGTAGATGAGAACAGTAGGAAACATGTAGTAGATGAGATCAGTAGGAAACATATAGTAGATGAGAACGGTAGGAAACATATAATAGATGAGAACAGTAGGAAACATATAGTAGATGAGAACGGTAGGAAACATATAATAGATGAGAACAGTAGGAAACATGTAGTAGATGAGAACAGTAGGAAACATATAGTAGATGAGAACAGTAGGGAACATATAGTAGATGAGAACAGTAGAAAACATATAGTAGATGAGAACAGTAGGAAACATATAATAGATGAGAACATTAGGAAACATATAGTAGAAACATATAGTAGTAGATGAGAACAGTTGGAAACATATAGTAGATGAGAACAGTAGGAAACATGTAGTAGATGAGATCAGTAGGAAACATATAGTAGATGAGAACGGTAGGAAACATATAATAGATGAGAACAGTAGGAAACATATAGTAGATGAGAACGGTAGGAAACATATAATAGATGAGAACAGTAGGAAACATATAGTAGATGAGAACAGTAGGAAATATATAGTAGATGTGAACAGTAGGAAACATATAGTAGATGAGAACAGTAGGAAATATATAGTAGATGAGAACAGTAGGAAACATATAGTAGATGAGAACAGTAGGAAACATATAGTAGATGAAAACAGTAGGAAACATATAGTAGATGAGAACAGTAGGAAACATATAGTAGATGAGAACAGTTGGAAACATATAGTAGATGAGAACAGTAGGAAACATGTAGTAGACGAGAACAGTAGGAAACATGTAGTAGATGAGAACAGTAGGAAACATATAGTAGATGAGAACAGTTGGAAACATATGGTAGATGAGAACAGTAGGAAACATGTAGTAGATGAGAACAGTAGGAAACATATAGTAGATGAGAACAGCAGGAAACATATAGTAGATGAGAACAGTAGGAAACATATTGTAGATGAGAACAGTAGGAAACATATAGTAGATGAGAACAGTAGGAAACATATAGTAGATGAGAACAGTAGGAAACATATAGTAGATGAGAACAGTAGGAAACATATAGTAGATGAGAACAGTGGGAAACATATAGTAGAAGAGAACAGTATGAAACATATAGTAGATGAGAACTGTAGGAAACACATAGTAGATGAGAACAGTAGGAAACATATAGTATATGAGAACAGTAGGAAACATATAGTAGAAGAGAACAGTAGGAAATATATAGTAGATGAGAACAGTAGGAAACATATAGTAGAAGAGAACAGTAGGAAACATATAGTAGATGAGAACAGTAGGAATCATATAGTAGATAAGAACAGTAGGAAACATATAGTAGATGAGAACAGTAGGAAACATATAGTAGATGAGAACAGTAGGAAACATATAGTAGATGAGAACAGTAGGAAACATATAGCAGATGAGAACAGTAGGAAACATATAGTAAATGAGAACAGTCAGAAACATATAGCAGATGAGAACAGTAGGACACATATGGTAGATGAGAACAGTAGGAAACATATAGTAGTTGAGAACAGTAGGAAACATTTAGTAGTAGTAGGAAACATATAGTAGATGAGAACAGTAGGAAACATATAGTAGATGAGAACAGTAGGAAACATATAGTAGATGAGAACAGTAGGAAACATATAGTAGATGAGAACAGTAGGAAACATATAGTAGATGAGAACAGTAGGAAACATATAGTAGGTGAGAACAGTAGGAAACATATAGTAGATGAGAACAGTAGGAAACATATAGTAGATGAGAACAGTAGGAAACATATAGTAGATGAGAACAGTAGGAAACATATAGTAGATGAGAACAGTAGGAAACATATAGTAGATGAGAACAGTAGGGAACATATAGTAGATGAGAACAGTAGGAAACATATAGTAGATGAGAACAGTAGGAAACATATAGTAGATGAGAACAGTAGGAAACATATAGTAGATGAGAACAGTAGGAAACATATAGTAGATGAGAACAGTAGGAAACATATAGTAGATGAGAACAGTAGGAAACATATAGTAGATGAGAACAGTAGGAAACATATAGTAGATGAGAACAGTAGGAAACATATAGTAGATGAGAACAGTAGGAAACATATAGTAGATGAGAACAGTAGGAAACATATAGTAGATGAGAACAGTAGGAAACAAATAGTAGATGAGAACAGTAGGAAACATATAGTAGATGAGAACAGTTGGAAACATGTAGTAGATGAGAACAGTAGGAAACATATAGCAGATCAGAACAGTAGGAAATATGTAGTAGATGAGAAAAGTAGGAAACGTATAGTAGATGAGAACAGTAGGAAACATATAACAGATGAGAACAGTAGGAAACATATAGTAGATGAGAAAAGTAGGAAACGTATTGTAGATGAGAACAGTAGGAAACATATAGTAGATGAGAACAGTAGGAAACATACAGTAGAAGAGAACAGTAGGAAATATATAGTAGATGTGAACAGTAGGAAACATATAGTAGATGAGAGCAGTAGGAAAAATATAGTAGATGAGAACAGTAGGAAACATATAGTAGATGAGAACAGTAGGAAACATATAGTAGGTGAGAACAGTAGGAAACATATAGTAGATGAGAACAGTTGGAAACATGTAGTAGATGAGAACAGTAGGAAACATATAGTAGATGAGAACAGTAGGAAACATTTAGTAGATGAGAACAGTAGGAAACATATAGTAGATGAGAACAGTAGGAAACATATAGTAGATGAGAACAGTAGGAAACATATAGTAGATGAGAACAGTAGGAAACATATAGTAGATGAGAACAGTAGGAAACATATAGTAGATGAGAACAGTAGGAAACATATAGTAGGTGAGAACAGTAGGAAACATATAGTAGATGAGAACAGTAGGAAACATATAGTAGATGAGAACAGTAGGAAACATATAGTAGATGAGAACAGTAGGAAACATATAGTAGATGAGAACAGTAGGAAACATATAGTAGATGAGAACAGTAGGGAACATATAGTAGATGAGAACAGTAGGAAACATATAGTAGATGAGAACAGTAGGAAACATATAGTAGATGAGAACAGTAGGAAACATATAGTAGATGAGAACAGTAGGAAACATATAGTAGATGAGAACAGTAGGAAACATATAGTAGATGAGAACAGTGGGAAATATATAGTAGATGAGAACAGTAGGAAACATATAGTAGATGAGAACAGTAGGAAACATATAGTAGATGAGAACAGTAGGAAACATATAGTAGATGAGAACAGTAGGAAACATATAGTAGATGAGAACAGTAGGAAACAAATAGTAGATGAGAACAGTAGGAAACATATAGTAGATGAGAACAGTTGGAAACATGTAGTAGATGAGAACAGTAGGAAACATATAGTAGATCAGAACAGTAGGAAATATATAGTAGATGAGAAAAGTAGGAAACGTATAGTAGATGAGAACAGTAGGAAACATATAACAGATGAGAACAGTAGGAAACATATAGTAGATGAGAAAAGTAGGAAACGTATTGTAGATGAGAACAGTAGGAAACATATAGTAGATGAGAACAGTAGGAAACATATAGTAGAAGAGAACAGTAGGAAACATATAGTAGATGTGAACAGTAGGAAACATATAGTAGATGAGAACAGTAGGAAAAATATAGTAGATGAGAACAGTAGGAAACATATAGTAGATGAGAACAGTAGGAAACATATAGTAGATGAGAACAGTAGGAAACATATAGTAGATGAGAACAGTTGGAAGCATGTAGTAGATGAGAACAGTAGGAAACATATAGCAGATGAGAACAGTAAGAAACATATAGTAGATGAGAAAAGTAGGAAACGTATAGTAGATGAGAACAGTAGGAAACATGTAGTAGATGAGAACAGTAGGAAACATATAGTAGATGAGAACAGTAGGAAACATATAGTAGATGAGAACAGTAGGAAACATATAGTAGATGAGAAGAGTAGGAAACATATAGTAGATGAGAACAGTAGGAAACATATAGTAGATGAGAACAGTTGGAAACATATAGTAGATGAGAACAGTAGGAAACATGTAGTAGATGAGAACAGTAGGAAACATATAGTAGATGAGAACAGTAGGAAACATATAGTAGATGAGACCAGTTGGAAACATATAGTAGATGAGAACAGTAGGAAACATATAGTAGATGAGAACAGTAGGAAACATATAGTAGATGAGAACAGTTGGAAACATATAGTAGATGAGAACAGTAGGAAACATGTAGTAGATGAGAACAGTAGGAAACATATAGTAGATGAGAACAGTAGGAAACATATAGTAGATGAGAACAGTTGGAAACATATAGTAGATGAGAACAGTAGGAAACATGTAGTAGATGAGAACAGTAGGAAACATATAGTAGATGAGAACAGTAGGAAACATATAGTAGATGAGAACAGTAGAAAACATATAGTAGATGAGAACAGTAGGAAACATATAATAGATGAGAACATTAGGAAACATATAGTAGATGAGAACAGTAGGAAACATATAGTAGATGAGAACAGTAGGAAACATATAGTAGATGAGAACAGTAGGAAACATATAGTAGATGAGAACAGTAGGAAACATATAGTAGATGAGAACAGTTGGAAACATGTAGTAGATGAGAACAGTAGGAAACATATAGCAGATGAGAACAGTAGGAAACATATAGTAGATGAGAAAAATAGGAAACGTATAGTAGATGAGAACAGTAGGAAACATATAGTAGATGAGAACAGTAGGAAACATATAGTAGAAGAGAACAGTAGGAAACATGTAGTAGATGAGAACAGTAGGAAACATATAGTAGATGAGAACAGTAGGAAACATATAGTAGATGAGAACAGTAGGAAACATATAGTAGATGAGAACAGTAGGAAACATATAGTAGATGAGAAGAGTAGGAAACATATAGTAGATGAGAACAGTAGGAAACATATAGTAGATGAGAACAGTTGGAAACATATAGTAGATGAGAACAGTAGGAAACATGTAGTAGATGAGAACAGTTGGAAACATATAGTAGATGAGAACAGTAGGAAACATATAGTAGATGAGAACAGTAGGAAACATATAGTAGATGAGAACAGTTGGAAACATGTAGTAGATGAGAACAGTAGGAAACATATAGCAGATGAGAACAGTAGGAAACATATAGTAGATGAGAAAAGTAGGAAACGTATAGTAGATGAGAACAGTAGGAAACATATAGTAGATGAGAACAGTAGGAAACATATAGTAGAAGAGAACAGTAGGAAACATGTAGTAGATGAGAACAGTAGGAAACATATAGTAGATGAGAACAGTAGGAAACATATAGTAGATGAGAACAGTAGGAAACATATAGTAGATGAGAACAGTAGGAAACACATAGTAGATGAGAAGAGTAGGAAACATATAGTAGATGAGAACAGTAGGAAACATATAGTAGATGAGAACAGTTGGAAACATATAGTAGATGAGAACAGTAGGAAACATGTAGTAGATGAGAACAGTAGGAAACATATAGTAGATGAGAACAGTAGGAAACATATAGTAGATGAGAACAGTTGGAAACATATAGTAGATGAGAACAGTAGGAAACATGTAGTAGATGAGAACAGTAGGAAACATATAGTAGATGAGAACAGTAGGAAATATATAGTAGATGAGAACAGTTGGAAACATATAGTAGATGAGAACAGTAAGAAACATGTAGTAGATGAGAACAGTAGGAAACATATAGTAGATGAGAACAGTAGGAAACATATAGTAGATGAAAACAGTAGGAAACATATAATAGATGAGAACAGTAGAAAACATATAGTAGATGAGAACAGTAGGAAACATATAGTAGATGAGAACAGTAGGAAACATATAGTAGATGAGAACAGTTGGAAACATATAGTAGATGAGAACAGTAGGAAACATATATTAGATGAGAACAGTAGGAAACATATAGTAGATGAGAACAGTAGGAAACATATAGTAGATGAGAACAGTAGGAAACATATAGTAGATGAGAACAGTAGGAAACATATAGTAGATAAGAACAGTTGGAAACATATATTAGATGAGAACAGTAGGAAACATATAGTAGATGAGAACAGTAGGAAACATATAGTAGATGAGAACAGTAGGAAACATATAGCAGATGAGAACAGTAGGAAACATATAGTAGATGAGAAAAGTAGGAAACGTATAGTAGATGAGAACAGTAGGAAACATATAGTAGATGAGAACAGTAGGAAACATATAGTAGAAGAGAACAGTTGGAAACATATAGTAGATGAGAACAGTAGGAAACATGTAGTAGATGAGAACAGTTGGAAACATATAGTAGATGAGAACAGTAGGAAACATATAGTAGATGAGAACAGTAGGAAACATATAGTAGATGAGAACAGTTGGAAACATGTAGTAGATGAGAACAGTAGGAAACATATAGCAGATGAGAACAGTAGGAAACATATAGTAGATGAGAAAAGTAATAAACGTATAGTAGATGAGAACAGTAGGAAACATATAGTAGATGAGAACAGTAGGAAACATATAGTAGAAGAGAACAGTAGGAAACATGTAGTAGATGAGAACAGTAGGAAACATATAGTAGATGAGAACAGTAGGAAACATATAGTAGATGAGAACAGTAGGAAACATATAGTAGATGAGAACAGTAGGAAACACATAGTAGATGAGAAGAGTAGGAAACATATAGTAGATGAGAACAGTAGGAAACATATAGTAGATGAGAACAGTTGGAAACATATAGTAGATGAGAACAGTAGGAAACATGTAGTAGATGAGAACAGTAGGAAACATATAGTAGATGAGAACAGTAGGAAACATATAGTAGATGAGAACAGTTGGAAACATATAGTAGATGAGAACAGTAGGAAACATGTAGTAGATGAGAACAGTAGGAAACATATAGTAGATGAGAACAGTAGGAAATATATAGTAGATGAGAACAGTTGGAAACATATAGTAGATGAGAACAGTAAGAAACATGTAGTAGATGAGAACAGTAGGAAACATATAGTAGATGAGAACAGTAGGAAACATATAGTAGATGAAAACAGTAGGAAACATATAATAGATGAGAACAGTAGAAAACATATAGTAGATGAGAACAGTAGGAAACATATAGTAGATGAGAACAGTAGGAAACATATAGTAGATGAGAACAGTTGGAAACATATAGTAGATGAGAACAGTAGGAAACATATATTAGATGAGAACAGTAGGAAACATATAGTAGATGAGAACAGTAGGAAACATATAGTAGATGAGAACAGTAGGAAACATATAGTAGATGAGAACAGTAGGAAACATATAGTAGATAAGAACAGTTGGAAACATATATTAGATGAGAACAGTAGGAAACATATAGTAGATGAGAACAGTAGGAAACATATAGTAGATGAGAACAGTAGGAAACATATAGCAGATGAGAACAGTAGGAAACATATAGTAGATGAGAAAAGTAGGAAACGTATAGTAGATGAGAACAGTAGGAAACATATAGTAGATGAGAACAGTAGGAAACATATAGTAGAAGAGAACAGTAGGAAACATATAGTAGATGTGAACAGTCGAAAATATATAGTAGATGAGAACAGTAGGAAAAATATAGTAGATGAGAACAGTAGGAAACATATAGTAGATGAGAACAGTAGGAAACATATAGCAGATGAGAACAGTAGGAAACATATAGTAGATGAGAACAGTTGGAAACATGTAGTAGATGAGAACAGTAGGAAACATATAGCAGATGAGAACAGTAGGAAACATATAGTAGATGAGAAAAGTAGGAAACGTATTCTAGATGAGAACAGTAGGAAACATATAGTAGATGAGAACAGTAGGAAACATATAGTAGATGAGAACAGTTGGAAACATATAGTAGATGAGAACAGTAGGAAACATGTAGTAGATGAGAACAGTAGGAAACATATAGTAGATGAGAACAGTAGGAAACATATAGTAGATGAAAACAGTAGGAAACATATAATAGATGAGAACAGTAGAAAACATATAGTAGATGAGAACAGTAGGAAACATATAGTAGATGAGAACAGTAGGAAACATATAGTAGATGAGAACAGTTGGAAACATATAGTAGATGAGAACAGTAGGAAACATATATTAGATGAGAACAGTAGGAAACATATAGTAGATGAGAACAGTAGGAAACATATAGTAGATGAGAACAGTAGGAAACATATAGTAGATGAGAACAGTTGGAAACATATAGTAGATGAGAACAGTAGGAAACATATATTAGATGAGAACAGTAGGAAACATATAGTA
Organism: Eudasyphora cyanicolor; assembly: GCA_963930755.1. Lineage (NCBI taxonomy): Eukaryota > Metazoa > Arthropoda > Insecta > Diptera > Muscidae > Eudasyphora > Eudasyphora cyanicolor. The sequence goes on from OZ005738.1 coordinate 78,398,588, forward strand.
GATGAGAACAGTAGGAAACATATAGTAGATGAGAACAGTAGGAAACATATAGCAGATGAGAACAGTAGGAAACATATAGTAGATGAGAAAAGTAGGAAACGTATAGTAGATGAGAACAGTAGGAAACATATAGTAGATGAGAACAGTAGGAAACATATAGTAGAAGAGAACAGTAGGAAACATATAGTAGATGTGAACAGTCGAAAATATATAGTAGATGAGAACAGTAGGAAAAATATAGTAGATGAGAACAGTAGGAAACATATAGTAGATGAGAACAGTAGGAAACATATAGCAGATGAGAACAGTAGGAAACATATAGTAGATGAGAACAGTTGGAAACATGTAGTAGATGAGAACAGTAGGAAACATATAGCAGATGAGAACAGTAGGAAACATATAGTAGATGAGAAAAGTAGGAAACGTATTCTAGATGAGAACAGTAGGAAACATATAGTAGATGAGAACAGTAGGAAACATATAGTAGAAGAGAACAGTAGGAAACATATAGTAGATGTGAACAGTAGGAAACATATAGTAGATGAGAACAGTAGTAAGAATATAGTAGATGAGAACAGTAGGAAACATATAGTAGATGAGAACAGTAGGAAACATATAATAGATGAGAACAGTAGGAAACATATAGTAGATGAGAACAGTAGGAAACATATACTAGATGAGAACAGATGGAAACATATAGTAGATGAGAACAGTAGGAAACATGTAGTAGATGAGAACAGTAGGAAACATATAGTAGATGAGAACAGTAGGAAACATATAGTAGATGAGAACAGTTGGAAACATATAGTAGATGAGAACAGTAGGAAACATGTAGTAGATGAGAACAGTAGGAAACATATAGTAGATGAGAACAGTAGGAAATATATAGTAGATGAGAACAGTTGGAAACATATAGTAGATGAGAGCAGTAAGAAACATGTAGTAGATGAGAACAGTAGGAAACATATAGTAGATGAGAACAGTAGGAAACATATAGTAGATGAAAACAGTAGGAAACATATAATAGATGAGAACAGTAGAAAACATATAGTAGATGAGAACAGTAGGAAACATATAGTAGATGAGAACAGTAGGAAACATATAGTAGATGAGAACAGTTGGAAACATATAGTAGATGAGAACAGTAGGAAACATATATTAGATGAGAACAGTAGGAAACATATAGTAGATGAGAACAGTAGGAAACATATAGTAGATGAGAACAGTAGGAAACATATAGTAGATGAGAACAGTAGGAAACATATAGTAGATAAGAACAGTTGGAAACATGTAGTAGATGAGAACAGTAGGAAACATATAGCAGATGAGAACAGTAGGAAACATATAGTAGATGAGAAAAGTAGGAAACGTATAGTAGATGAGAACAGTAGGAAACATATAGTAGATGAGAACAGTAGGAAACATATAGTAGAAGAGAACAGTAGGAAACATATAGTAGATGTGAACAGTCGAAAATATATAGTAGATGAGAACAGTAGGAAAAATATAGTAGATGAGAACAGTAGGAAACATATAGTAGATGAGAACAGTAGGAAACATATAGCAGATGAGAACAGTAGGAAACATATAGTAGATGAGAACAGTTGGAAACATGTAGTATATGAGAACAGTAGGAAACATATAGCAGATGAGAACAGTAGGAAACATATAGTAGATGAGAAAAGTAGGAAACGTATTCTAGATGAGAACAGTAGGAAACATATAGTAGATGAGAACAGTAGGAAACATATAGTAGAAGAGAACAGTAGGAAACATATAGTAGATGTGAACAGTAGGAAACATATAGTAGATGAGAACAGTAGTAAGAATATAGTGGATGAGAACAGTAGGAAACATATAGTAGATGAGAACAGTAGGAAACATATAATAGATGAGAACAGTAGGAAACATATAGTAGATGAGAACAGTAGGAAACATATAGTAGATGAGAACAGATGGAAACATATAGTAGATGAGAACAGTAGGAAACATGTAGTAGATGAGAACAGTAGGAAACATATAGTAGATGAGAACAGTAGGAAACATATAGTATATGTGAACAGTAAGAAACATATAGTAGATGAGAACAGTAGGAAATATATAGTAGATGAGAACAGTAGGAAACATATAGTAGATGAGAACAGTAGGAAACATATAGTAGATGAGAACAGTAGGAAACATATAGTAGATGAGAACAGTAGGAAACATATAGTAGATGAGAACAGTAGGAAGAATATAGTAGATGAGAACAGTAGGAAACATATAGTAGATGAGAACAGTAGGAAACATATAGTAGATGAGAACAGTAGGAAACATATAGTAGATGAGAACAGTTGGAAACATATAGTAGATGAGAACAGTAGGAAACATATAGTAGATGAGAAAAGTAGGAAACGTATACTAGATGAGAACAGTAGGAAACATATAGTAGATGAGAACAGTAGGAAACATATACTAGATGAGAACAGTAGGAAACATATAGTATATGTGAACAGTAGGAAACATATAGTAGATGAGAACAGTAGGAAGAAAATAGTAGATGAGAACAGTAGGAAACATATAGTAGATGAGAATAGTAGGAAACATATAGTAGATGAGAACAGTAGGAAACATATAGTAGATGAGAACAGTAGGAAACATATAGTAGATGAGAACAGTTGGAAACATATAGTAGATGAGAACAGTAGGAAACATGTAGTAGATGAGAACAGTAGGAAAAATATAGTAGATGAGAACAGTAGGAAACATATAGTAGATGAGAACAGTAGGAAACATATAGTAGATGAGAACAGTAGGAAACATATAGTAGATGAGTTGGAACAGTTGGAAACATGTAGAAGATGAGAACAGTAGGAAACATATAGCAGATGAGAACAGTAGGAAACATATAGTAGATGAGAAAAGTAGGAAACGTATACTAGATGAGAACAGTTGGAAACATATAGTAGATGAGAACAGTAGGAAACATGTAGTAGATGAGAACAGTAGGAAACATATAGTAGATGAGAACAGTAGGAAACATATAGTAGATGAGAACAGTAGAAACATATAGTAGATGAGAACAGTAGGAAACATATAGTAGATGACAACATATAAAATAGATGAGAACAGTAGGAAACATATAGTAGATGAGAACAGTAGGAAACATATAGTAGATGAGAACAGTAGGAAACATATACTAGATGAGAACAGTTATAAACATATAGTAGATGAGAACAGTAGGAAACATATAATAGATGAGAACAGTAGGAAACATATAGTAGATGAGAACAGTAGGAAACATATAGTAGATGAGAACAGTAGGAAACATATACTAGATGAGAACAGTAGGAAACGTATAGTAGATGAGAACAGTAGGAAACATATAGTAGATGAGAACAGTAGGAAACATATAGTAGATGAGAACAGTTGGAAACATGTAGTAGATGAGAACAGTAGGAAACATATAGCAGATGGGAACAGTAGGAAACATATAGTAGATGAGAAAAGTAGGAAACGTATTCTAGATGAGAACAGTAGGAAACATATAGTAGATGAGAACAGTAGGAAACATATATTAGAAGAGAACAGTAGGAAACATATAGTAGATGTGAACAGTAGGAAACATATAGTAGATGAGAACAGTAGTAAGAATATAGTAGATGAGTACAGTAGGAAACATATAGTAGATGAGAACAGTAGGAAACATATAATAGATGAGAACAGTAGGAAACATATAGTAGATGAGAACAGTAGGAAACATATAGTAGATGAGAACAGTTGGAAACATATAGTAGATGAGAACAGTAGGAAACATGTAGTAGATGAGAACAGTAGGAAACATATAGTAGATGAGAACAGTAGGAAACATATAGTAGATGAGAACAGTAGGCAACATATAGTAGATGAGAACAGTAGGAAACATATAATAGATGAGAACAGTAGGAAACATATAGTAGATGAGAACAGTAGGAAACATATAATAGATGAGAACAGTAGGAAACGTATACTAGATGAGAACAGTAGGAAACATATAGTAGATGAGAACAGTAGGAAACATATAGTAGAAGAGAACAGTAGGAAACATATAGTAGATGTGAACAGTAGGAAACATATAGTAGATGAGAACAGTAGGAAGAATATAGTAGATGAGAACAGTAGGAAACATATAGTAGATGAGAACAGTAGGAAATATATAGTAGATGAGAACAGTAGGAAACATATAGTAGATGAGAACAGTAGGAAACATATAGTAGATGAGAACAGTTGGAAACATATAGTAGATGAGAACAGTAGGAAACATGTAGTAGATGAGAACAGTAGGAAAAATATAGTAGATGAGAACAGTAGGAAACATATAGTAGATGAGAACAGTAGGAAACATATAGTAGATGAGAACAGTAGGAAACATATAGTAGATGAGAACAGTAGGAAACATATAGTAGATGAGAACAGTTGGAAACATATAGTAGATGAGAACAGTAGGAAACATATAGTAGATAAGAACAGTAGGAAAAATATAGTAGATGAGAACAGCAGGAAACATATAGTAGATGAGAACAGTAGGAAACATATAGTAGATGGGAACAGTAGGAAACATATAGTAGATGCGAACAGTTGGAAACATGTAGTAGATGAGAACAGTAGGGAACATATAGCAGATGAGAACAGTAGGAAACATATAGTAGATGAGAACAGTAGGAAACGTATAGTAGATGAGAACAGTAGGAAACATATAGTAGAAGAGAACAGTAGGAAACATATAGTAGATGAGAACAGTAGGAAACATATAGTATATGAGAACAGTAGGAAACATATAGTAGATGAGAACAGTAGGAAGAATATAGTAGATGAGAACAGTAGGAAACATATAGTAGATGAGAACAGTAGGAAATATATAGTAGATGAGAACAGTAGGAAACATATAGTAGATGAGAACAGTAGGAAACATATAGTAGATGAGAACAGTTGGAAACATATAGTAGATGAGAACAGTAGGAAACATGTAGTAGATGAGAACAGTAGGAAAAATATAGTAGATGAGAACAGTAGGAAACATATAGTAGATGAGAACAGTAGGAAACATATAGTAGATGAGAACAGTTGGAAACATATAGTAGATGAGAACAGTAGGAAACATGTAGTAGATGAGAACAGTAGGAAAAATATAGTAGATGAGAACAGTAGGAAACATATAGTAGATGAGAACAGTAGGAATCATATAGTTCATGAGAACAGTAGGAAACATATAGTAGATGAGAACAGTAGGAAACATATAGTAGATGAGAACAGTTGGAAACATATAGTAGATGAGAACAGTAGGAAACATATAGTAGATAAGAACAGTAGGAAAAATATAGTAGATGAGAACAGTAGGAAACATATAGTAGATGAGAACAGTAGGAAACATATAGTAGATGGGAACAGTAGGAAACATATAGTAGATGCGAACAGTTGGAAACATGTAGTAGATGAGAACAGTAGGAAACATATAGTAGATGAGAACAGTAGGAAACGTATAGTAGATGAGAACAGTAGGAAACATATAGTAGATGAGAACAGTAGGAAACATATAGTAGAAGAGAACAGTAGGAAACATATAGTAGATGTGAACAGTCGGAAACATATAGTAGATGAGAACAGTAGGAAAAATATAGTAGATGAGAACAGTAGGAAACATATAGTAGATGAGAACAGTAGGAAACATATAGTAGATGAGAACAGTAGGAAACATATAGTAGATGAGAACAGTTGGAAACATGTAGTAGATGAGAACAGTAGGAAACATATAGCAGATGAGAACAGTTGGAAACATATAGTAGATGAGAAAAGTAGGAAACGTATTCTAGATGAGAACAGTAGGAAACATATAGTAGATGAGAACAGTAGGAAACATATAGTAGAAGAGAACAGTAGGAAACATATAGTAGATGTGAACAGTAGGAAACATATAGTAGATGAGAACAGTAGGAAGAATATAGTAGATGAGAACAGTAGGAAACATATAGTAGATGAGAACAGTAGGAAACATATAGTAGATGAGAACAGTAGGAAACATATAATAGATGAGAACAGTAGGAAACATATAGTAGATGAGAACAGTAGGAAACATATAATAGATGAGAACAGTAGGAAACATATAGTAGATGAGAACAGTAGGAAACATATAGTAGATGTGAACAGTAGGAAACATATAATAGATGAGAACAGTAGGAAATATATAATAGATAAGAACAGTAGGAAACATATAATAGATGAGAACAGTAGGAAACATATAGTAGATGAGAACAGTAGGAAACATATAGTAGATGTGAACAGTAGGAAACATATAGTAGATGAGAACAGTAGGAAATATATAGTAGATGAGAACAGTAGGAAACATATAGTAGATGAGAACAGTAGGAAACATATAGTAGATGTGAACAGTAGGAAACATATAGTAGATGAGAACAGTAGGAAATATATAGTAGATGAGAACAGTAGGAAACATATAGTAGATGAGAACAGTAGGAAACATATAATAGATGAGAACAGTAGGAAACATATAGTAGATGAGAACAGTAGGAAACATATAATAGATGAGAACAGTAGGAAACATATAGTAGATGAGAACAGTAGGAAACATATAATAGATGAGAACAGTAGGAAACATATAGTAGATGAGAACAGTAGGAAACATATAATAGATGAGAACAGTAGGAAACATATAGTAGATGAGAACAGTAGGAAACATATAGTAGACGAGAACAGTAGGAAACATATAATAGATGAGAACAGTAGGAAACATATAGTAGATGAGAACAGTAGGAAACATATAATAGATGAGAACAGTAGGAAACATATAGTAGATGAGAACAGTAGGAAACATATAGTAGATGAGAACAGTAGGAAACATATAGTAGATGAGAACAGTAGGAAACATATAGTAGAAGAGAACAGTAGGAAACATATAGTAGATGTGAACAGTCGGAAACATATAGTAGATGAGAACAGTAGGAAAAATATAGTAGATGAGAACAGTAGGAAACATATAGTAGATGAGAACAGTAGGAAACATATAGTAGATGAGAACAGTAGGAAACATATAGTAGATGAGAACAGTTGGAAACATGTAGTAGATGAGAACAGTAGGAAACATATAGCAGATGAGAACAGTTGGAAACATATAGTAGATGAGAAAAGTAGGAAACGTATTCTAGATGAGAACAGTAGGAAACATATAGTAGATGAGAACAGTAGGAAACATATAGTAGAAGAGAACAGTAGGAAACATATAGTAGATGTGAACAGTAGGAAACATATAGTAGATGAGAACAGTAGGAAGAATATAGTAGATGAGAACAGTAGGAAACATATAGTAGATGAGAACAGTAGGAAACATATAGTAGATGAGAACAGTAGGAAACATATAATAGATGAGAACAGTAGGAAACATATAGTAGATGAGAACAGTAGGAAACATATAATAGATGAGAACAGTAGGAAACATATAGTAGATGAGAACAGTAGGAAACATATAGTAGATGTGAACAGTAGGAAACATATAATAGATGAGAACAGTAGGAAATATATAATAGATAAGAACAGTAGGAAACATATAATAGATGAGAACAGTAGGAAACATATAGTAGATGAGAACAGTAGGAAACATATAGTAGATGTGAACAGTAGGAAACATATAGTAGATGAGAACAGTAGGAAATATATAGTAGATGAGAACAGTAGGAAACATATAGTAGATGAGAACAGTAGGAAACATATAGTAGATGTGAACAGTAGGAAACATATAGTAGATGAGAACAGTAGGAAATATATAGTAGATGAGAACAGTAGGAAACATATAGTAGATGAGAACAGTAGGAAACATATAATAGATGAGAACAGTAGGAAACATATAGTAGATGAGAACAGTAGGAAACATATAATAGATGAGAACAGTAGGAAACATATAGTAGATGAGAACAGTAGGAAACATATAATAGATGAGAACAGTAGGAAACATATAGTAGATGAGAACAGTAGGAAACATATAATAGATGAGAACAGTAGGAAACATATAGTAGATGAGAACAGTAGGAAACATATAGTAGACGAGAACAGTAGGAAACATATAATAGATGAGAACAGTAGGAAACATATAGTAGATGAGAACAGTAGGAAACATATAATAGATGAGAACAGTAGGAAACATATAGTAGATGAGAACAGTAGGAAACATATAGTAGATGTGAACAGTAGGAAACATATAGTAGATGAGAACAGTAGGAAATATATAGTAGATGAGAACAGTAGGAAACATATAGTAGATGAGAACAGCAGGAAACATATAGTAGATGAGAACAGTAGGAAACATATAGTAGATGAGAACAGTAGGAAACATATAGTAGATGAGAACAGTTGGAAACATATAGTAGATGAGAACAGTAGGAAACATGTAGTAGACGAGAACAGTAGGAAACATGTAGTAGATGAGAACAGTAGGAAACATATAGTAGATGAGAACAGTTGGAAACATATAGTAGATGAGAACAGTAGGAAACATGTAGTAGATGAGAACAGTAGGAAACATATAGTAGATGAGAACAGTAGGAAACATATAGTAGATGAGAACAGTAGGAAACATATTGTAGATGAGAACAGTAGGAAACATATAGTAGATGAGAACAGTAGGAAACATATAGTAGATGAGAACAGTAGGAAACATATAGTAGATGAGAACAGTAGGAAACATATAGTAGAAGAGAACAGTAGGAAACATATAGTAGATGAGAACTGTAGGAAACACATAGTAGATGAGAACAGTAGGAAACATATAGTATGTATATGAGAACAGTAGGAAACATATAGTAGAAGAGAACAGTAGGAAACATATAGTAGATGAGAACAGTAGGAAACATATAGTAGATGAGAACAGTAGGAAACATATAGTAGATGAGAACAGTTGGAAACATATAGTAGATGAGAACAGTAGGAAACATATAGTAGATGAGAACAGTAGGAAACGTATAGTAGATGAGAACAGTAGGAAACATGTAGTAGATGAGAACAGTAGGAAACATATAGTAGATGAGAACAGTAGGAAACATATAGTAGATGAGAACAGTAGGAAACATATTGTAGATGAGAACAGTAGGAAACATATAGTAGATGAGAACAGTAGGAAACATATAGTAGAAGAGAACAGTAGGAAACATATAGTAGATGTGAACAGTAGGAAACATATAGTAGATGAGAACAGTAGGAAGAATATAGTAGATGAGAACAGTAGGAAACATATAGTAGATGAGAACAGTTGGAAACATATAGTAGATGAGAACAGTAGGAAACATATAGTAGATGAGATCAGTAGGAAACATATAGTAGATGAGAACAGTAGGAAACATATAGTGGATGAGAACAGTAGGAAACATATAGTAGACGAGAACAGTAGGAAACATATAATAGATGAGAACAGTAGGAAACATATAGTAGATGAGAACGGTAGGAAACATATAATAGATGAGAACAGTAGGAAACATATAGTAGATGAGAACAGTAGGAAACATATAGTAGATGTGAACAGTAGGAAACATATAGTAGATGAGAACAGTAGGAAATATATAGTAGATGAGAACAGTAGGAAACATATAGTAGATGAGAACAGTAGGAAACATATAGTAGATGAGAACAGTAGGAAACATATAGTAGATGAGAACAGTAGGAAACATATAGTAGATGAGAACAGTTGGAAACATATAGTAGATGAGAACAGTAGGAAACATGTAGTAGACGAAAACAGTAGGAAACATGTAGTAGATGAGAACAGTAGGAAACATATAGTAGATGAGAACAGTTGGAAACATATAGTAGATGAGAACAGTAGGAAACATGTAGTAGATGAGAACAGTAGGAAACATATAGTAGATGAGAACAGTAGGAAACATATAGTAGATGAGAACTGTAGGAAACACATAGTAGATGAGAACAGTAGGAAACATATAGTATATGAGAACAGTAGGAAACATATAGTAGAAGCGAACAGTAGGAAACATATAGTAGATGAGAACAGTAGGAAACATATAGTAGAAGAGAACAGTAGGAAACATATAGTAGATGAGAACAGTAGGAATCATATAGTAGATAAGAACAGTAGGAAACATATAGTAGATGAGAACAGTAGGAAACATATAGTAGATGAGAACAGTAGGAAACATATAGTAGATGAGAACAGTAGGAAACATATAGCAGATGAGAACAGTAGGAAACATATAGTAAATGAGAACAGTCAGAAACATATAGCAGATGAGAACAGTAGGACACATATGGTAGATGAGAACAGTAGCAAAGATATAGTAGATGAGAACAGTAGGAAACATTTAGTAGATGAGAACAGTAGGAAACATATAGTAGATGAGAACAGTAGGAAACATATAGTAGATGAGAACAGTAGGAAATATATAGTAGATGAGAACAGTAGGAAACATATAGTAGATGAGAACAGTAGGAAACATATAGTAGATAAGAACAGTAGGAAACATATAGTAGGTGAGAACAGTAGGAAACATATAGTAGATGAGAACAGTAGGAAACATATAGTAGATGAGAACAGTAGGAAACATATAGTAGATGAGAACAGGAGGGGACATATAGTAGATGAGAACAGTAGGAAACATATAGTAGATGAGAACAGTAGGAAACATATAGTAGATGAGAACAGTAGGAAACATATAGTAGATGAGAACAGTAGGAAACATATAGTAGATGATAACAGTAGGAAACATATAGTAGATGAGAACAGTAGGAAACATATAGTAGATGAGAACAGTAGGAAACATATAGTAGATGAGAACAGTAGGAAACATATAGTAGATGAGAACAGTAGGAAACATATAGTAGATGAGAACAGTAGGAAACATATAGTAGATGAGAACAGTAGGAAACAAATAGTAGATGAGAACAGTAGGAAACATATAGTAGATGAGAACAGTAGAACCCATATAGTAGATGAGAACAGTAGGAAACATATAGTAGATGAGAACAGTAGGAAACATATAGTAGATGAGAACAGTAGAAAACATATAGTAGATGAGAACAGTAGGAAACATATAGTAGATGAGAACAGTAGGAAACATATAGAAGATGAGAACAGTAGGAAACATATAGTAGATGAGAACAGTAGGAAACATATAGTAAGTGAGAACAGTAGGAAACATATAGTAGATGAGAACAGTAGGAAACATATAGTAGATGAGAACAGTAGGAAACATATAGTAGATGAGAACAGTAGGAAACATATAGTAGATGAGAACAATAGGAAACATATAGTAGATGAGAACAGTAGGAAACATATAGTAGATGAGAACAGTTGGAAACATATAGTAGATGAGAACAGTAGGAAACATGTAGTAGACGAGAACAGTAGGAAACATGTAGTAGATGAGAACAGTAGGAAACATATAGTAGATGAGAACAGTAGGAAACATATAGTAGATGAGAACAGTTGGAAACATATAGTAGATGAGAACAGTAGGAAACATGTAGTAGACGAGAACAGTAGGAAACATGTAGTAGATGAGAACAGTAGGAAACATATAGCAGATGAGAACAGTAGGAAACATATAGTAAATGAGAACAGTCAGAAACATATAGCAGACGAGAACAGTAGGACACATATGGTAGATGAGAACAGTAGGAAACATATAGTAGATGAGAACAGTAGGAAACATTTAGTAGATGAGAACAGTAGGAAACATATAGTAGATGAGAACAGTAGGAAACATATAGTAGATGAGAACAGTAGGAAACATATAGTAGATGAGAACAGTAGGAAACATATAGTAGATGAGAACAGTAGGAAACATATAGTAGATGAGAACAGTAGGAAACATATAGTAGGTGAGAACAGTAGGAAACATATAGTAGATGAGAACAGTAGGAAACATATAGTAGATGAGAACAGTTGGAAACATATAGTAGATGAGAACAGTAGGAAACATGTAGTAGACGAGAACAGTAGGAAACATGTAGTAGATGAGAACAGTAGGAAACATATAGCAGATGAGAACAGTAGGAAACATATAGTAAATGAGAACAGTCAGAAACATATAGCAGACGAGAACAGTAGGACACATATGGTAGATGAGAACAGTAGGAAACATATAGTAGATGAGAACAGTAGGAAACATTTAGTAGATGAGAACAGTAGGAAACATATAGTAGATGAGAACAGTAGGAAACATATAGTAGATGAGAACAGTAGGAAACATATAGTAGATGAGAACAGTAGGAAACATATAGTAGATGAGAACAGTAGGAAACATATAGTAGATGAGAACAGTAGGAAACATATAGTAGGTGAGAACAGTAGGAAACATATAGTAGATGAGAACAGTAGGAAACATATAGTAGATGAGAACAGTAGGAAACATATAGTAGATGAGAACAGTAGGAAACATATAGTAGATGAGAACAGTAGGAAACATATAGTAGATGAGAACAGTAGGGAACATATAGTAGATGAGAACAGTAGGAAACATATAGTAGATGAGAACAGTAGGAAACATATAGTAGATGAGAACTGTAGGAAACATATAGTAGATGAGAACAGTAGGAAACATATAGTAGATGAGAACAGTAGGAAACATATAGTAGATGAGAACAGTAGGAAACATATAGTAGATGAGAACAGTAGGAAACATATAGTAGATGAGAACAGTAGGAAACATATAGTAGATGAGAACAGTAGGAAACATATAGTAGATGAGAACAGTAGGAAACATATAGTAGATGAGAACAGTAGGAAACATATAGTAGATGAGAACAGTAGGAAACATATAGTAGATGAGAACAGTAGGAAACAAATAGTAGATGAGAACAGTAGGAAACATATAGTAGATGAGAACCATATAGTAGATGAGAACAGTAGGAAACATATAGTAGATGAGAACAGTAGGAAACATATAGTAGATGAGAACAGTAGAAAACATATAGTAGATGAGAACAGTAGGAAACATATAGTAGATTAGAACAGTAGGAAACATATAGAAGATGAGAACAGTAGGAAACATATAGTAGATGAGAACAGTAGGAAACATATAGTAAGTGAGAACAGTAGGAAACATATAGTAGATGAGAACAGAAGGAAACATATAGTAGATGAGAACAGTAGGAAACATATAGTAGATGAGAACAATAGGAAACATATAGTAGATGAGAACAGTAGGAAACATATAGTAGATGAGAACAGTTGGAAACATATAGTAGATGAGAACAGTAGGAAACATGTAGTAGACGAGAACAGTAGGAAACATGTAGTAGATGAGAACAGTAGGAAACATATAGTAGATGAGAACAGTTGGAAAAATATAGTAGATGAGAACAGTAGGAAACATGTAGTAGATGAGAACAGTAGGAAACATATAGTAGATGAGAACAGTAGGAAACATATATTAGATGAGAACAGTAGCAAACATATTGTAGATGAGAACAGTAGGAAACATATAGTAGATGAGAACAGTAGGAAACATATAGTAGATGAGAACAGTAGGAAACATATAGTAGATGAGAACAGTAGGAAACATATAGTAGATGAGAACAGTAGGAAACATATAGTAGATGAGAACAGTAGGAAACATATAGTAGAAGAGAACAGTAGGAAACATATAGTAGATGAGAACTGTAGGAAGCACATAGTAGATGAGAACAGTAGAAAACATATAGTAGATGAGAACAGTAGGAAGCATATAGTAGAAGAGAACAGTAGGAAACATATAGTAGATGAGAACAGTAGGAAACATATAGTAGAAGAGAACAGTAGGAAACATATAGTAGATGAGAACAGTAGGAATCATATAGTAGATAAGAACAGTAGGAAACATATAGTAGATGAGAACAGTAGGAAACATATAGTAGATGAGAACAGTAGGAAACATATAGTAGATGAGAACAGTAGGAAACATATAGCAGATGAGAACAGTAGGAAACATATAGTAGGTGACAACAGTAGGAAACATATAGTAGATGAGAACAGTAGGAAACATATAGTAGATGAGAACAGTAGGAAACATATAGTAGATGAGAACAGTAGGAAGCATATAGTAGATGAGAACAGTAGGAAACATATAGTAGATGAGAACAGTAGGGAACATATAGTAGATGAGAACAGTAGGAAACATATAGTAGATGAGAACAGTAGGAAACATATAGTAGATGAGAACAATAGGAAACATATAGTAGATGAGAACAGTAGGAAACATATAGTAGATGAGAACAGTAGGAAACATATAGTAGATGAGAACAGTAGGAAACATATAGTAGATGAGAACAGTAGGAAACATATAGTAGATGAGAACAGTAGGAAACTTATAGTAGATGAGAACAGTAGGAAACTTATAGTAGATGAGAACAGTAGGAAACATATAGTAGATGAGAACAGTAGGAAACATATAGTAGATGAGAACAGTAGGAAGCATATAGTAGATGAGAACAGTAGGAAGCATATAGTAGATGAGAACAGTAGGAAACATATAGTAGATGAGAACAGTAGGAAACATATAGTAGATGAGAACAGTAGGAAACATATAGTAGATGAGAACAATAGGAAACATATAGTAGATGAGAACATATAGTAGATGAGAACAGTAGGAAACATATAGTAGATGAGAACAGTAGGAAACATATAGTAGATGAGAACAGTAGGAAACATATAGTAGATGAGAACAGTAGGAAACATATAGTAGATGAGAACAGTAGGAAACATATAGTAGATGAGAACAGTAGGAAACATATAGTAGATGAGAACAGTTGGAAACATATAGTAGATGAGAACAGTAGGAAACATATAGTAGATGAGAACAGCAGGAAACATATAGTAGATGAGAACAGTAGGAAACATATAGTAGATGAGAACAGTAGGAAACATATAGTAGATGAGAACAGTAGGAAACATATAGTAGATGAGAACAGTAGAAAACATATAGTAGATGAGAACAGTAGGAAACATATAGTAGATGAGAAGAGTAGGAAACATATAGTAGATGAGAACAGTAGGAAACATATAGTAAGTGAGAACAGTAGGAAACATATAGTAGATGAGAACAGTAGGAAACATATAGTAGATGAGAATAGTAGGAAACATATAGTAGATGAGAATAGTAGGAAACATATAGTAGATGAGAACAATAGGAAACATATAGTAGATGAGAACAGTTGGAAACATATAGTAGATGAGAACAGTAGGAAACATGTAGTAGACGAGAACAGTAGGAAACATGTAGTAGATGAGAACAGTAGGAAACATATAGTAGATGAGAACAGTAGGAAACATATAGTAGATGAGAACAGTAGGAAACATGTAGTAGATGAGAACAGTAGGAAACATATAGTAGATGAGAACAGTAGGAAACATATAGTAGATGAGAACAGTAGGAAACATATAGTAGATGAGAACAGTAGGAAACATATTGTAGATGAGAACAGTAGGAAACATATAGTAGATGAGAACAGTAGGAAACATATAGTAGATGAGAACAGTAGTAAACATATAGTAGAAGAGAACAGTAGGAAACATATAGTAGATGAGAACTGTAGGAAACACATAGTAGATGAGAACAGTAGGAAACATATAGTAGATGAGAACAGTAGGAAACATATAGTAGAAGAGAACAGTAGGAAACATATAGTAGAAGAGAACAGTAGGAAACATCTAGTAGATGAGAACAGTAGGAAACATATAGTAGAAGAGAACAGTAAGAAACATATAGTAGAAGAGAACAGTAGGAAACATATAGTAGATGAGAACAGTAGGAAACATATAGTAGAAGAGAACAGTAGGAAACATATAGTAGATGAGAACAGTAGGAATCATATAGTAGATGAGAACAGTAGGAAACATATAGCAGATGAGAACAGTAGGAAACATATAGTAAATGAGAACAGTCAGAAACATATAGCAGATGAGAACAGTAGGAAACATATAGTAGATGAGAACAGTAGGAAACATATAGTAGATGAGAACAGTAGGAAACATTTAGTAGATGAGAACAGTAGGAAACATATAGTAGATGAGAACAGTAGGAAACATATAGTAGATGAGAACAGTAGGAAACATATAGTAGATGAGAACAGTAGGAAACATATAGTAGATGAGAACAGTAGGAAACATATAGCAGATGAGAACAGTAGGAAACATATAGTAAATGAGAACAGTCAGAAACATATAGCAGATGAGAACAGTAGGAAACATATAGTAGATAAGAACAGTAGGAAACATATAGTAGATGAGAACAGTAGGAAACATATAGTAGATGAGAACAGTAGGAAACATATAGTAGATGAGAACAGTAGGAAACATATAGTAGAAGAGAACAGTAGGAAACATATAGTAGATGAGAACAGTAGGAAACATATAGTAGAAGAGAACAGTAGGAAACATATAGTAGATGAGAACAGTAGGAATCATATAGTAGATAAGAACAGTAGGAAACATATAGTAGATGAGAACAGTAGGAAACATATAGTAGATGAGAACAGTAGGAAACATATAGTAGATGAGAACAGTAGGAAACATATAGCAGATGAGAACAGTAGGAAACATATAGTAAATGAGAACAGTCAGAAACATATAGCAGATGAGAACAGTAGGAAACATATAGTAGATGAGAACAGTAGGAACCATATAGTAGATGAGAACAGTAGGAAACATTTAGTAGATGAGAACAGTAGGAAACATATAGTAGATGAGAACAGTAGGAAACATATAGTAGATGAGAACAGTAGGAAACATATAGAAGATGAGAACAGTAGGAAACATATAGTAGATGAGAACAGTAGGAAACATATAGTAGATGAGAACAGTAGGAAACATATAGTAGGTGAGAACAGTAGGAAACATATAGTAGATGAGAACAGAAGGAAACATATAGTAGATGAGAACAGTAGGAAACATATAGTAGATGAGAACAGTAGGAAACATATAGTAGATGAGAACAGTAGGAAACATATAGTAGATGAGAACAGTAGGGAACATATAGTAGATGAGAACAGTAGGAAACATATAGTAGATGAGAACAGTAGGAAACATATAGTAGATGAGAACAGTAGGAAACATATAGTAGATGAGAACAGTAGGAAACATATAGTAGATGAGAACAGTAGGAAACATATAGTAGATGAGAACAGTAGGCAACATATAGTAGATGAGAACAGTAGGAAACATATAGTAGATGAGAACAGTAGGAAACATATAGTAGATGAGAACAGTTGGAAACATATAGTAGATGAGAACAGTAGGAAACATATAGTAGATGAGAACAGTAGGAAACATATAGTAGATGAGAACAGCAGGAAACATATAGTAGATGAGAACAGTAGGAAACATATAGTAGATGAGAACAGTAGGAAACATATAGTAGATGAGAACAGTAGGAAACATATAGTAGATGAGAACAGTAGAAAACATATAGTAGATGAGAACAGTAGGAAACATATAGTAGATGAGAACAGTAGGAAACATATAGTAGATGAGAACAGTAGGAAACATATAGTAAGTGAGAACAGTAGGAAACATATAGTAGATGAGAACAGTAGGAAACATATAGTAGATGAGAACAGTAGGAAACATATAGTAGATGAGAATAGTAGGAAACATATAGTAGATGAGAACAATAGGAAACATATAGTAGATGAGAACACTTGGAAACATATAGTAGATGAGAACAGTAGGAAACATGTAGTAGATGAGAACAGTAGAAAACATATAGTAGATGAGAACAGTAGGAAACATATAGTAGATGAGAACAGTAGGAAACATGTAGTAGATGAGAACAGTAGGAAACATATAGTAGATGAGAACAGTAGGAAACATATAGTAGATTAGAACAGTAGGAAACATATAGCAGATGAGATCAGTAGGAAACATATTGTAGATGAGAACAGTAGGAAACATATAGTAGATGAGAACAGTAGGAAACATATAGTAGATGAGAACAGTAGTAAACATATAGTAGATGAGAACAGTAGGAAACATATAGTAGATGAGAACAGTAGGAAACATATAGTAGAAGAGAACAGTAGGAAACATATAGTAGATGAGAACAGTAGGAAACATATAGTAGAAGAGAACAGTAGGAAACATATAGTAGATGAGAACAGTAGGAATCATATAGTAGATAAGAACAGTAGGAAACATATAGTAGATGAGAACAGTAGGAAACATATAGTAGATGAAAACAGTATGAAACATATAGTAGATGAGAACAGTAGGAAACATATAGCAGATGCGAACAGTAGGAAACATATAGTAAATGAGAACAGTAGGAAACATATAGTAGATGAGAACAGTAGGAAACATATAGTAGATGAGAACAGTAGAAAACATATAGTAGTTGAGAACAGTAGGAAACATATAGTAGATGAGAACAGTAGGAAACATATAGTAGATGAGAACAGTAGGAAACATATAGTAAGTGAGAACAGTAGGAAACAAATAGTAGATGAGAACAGTAGGAAACATATAGTAGATGAGAACAGTAGGAAACATATAGTAGATGAGAATAGTAGGAAACATATAGTAGATGAGAACTATAGGAAACATATAGTAGATGAGAACAGTTGGAAACATATAGTAGATGAGAACAGTAGGAAACATGTAGTAGACGAGAACAGTAGGAAAAATGTAGTAGATGAGAACAGTAGGAAACATATAGTAGATGAGAACAGTAGGAAACATATAGTAGATGAGAACAGTAGAAAACATATAGTAGATGAGAACAGTAGGAAACATATAGTAGATGAGAACAGTAGGAAACATATAGTAGATGAGAACAGTAGGAAACATATAGCAGATGAGAACAGTAGGAAACATATAGTAAATGAGAACAGTCAGAAACATATAGCAGATGAGAACAGTAGGAAACATATAGTAGATGAGAACAGTAGGAAACATATAGTAGATGAGAACAGTAGGAAACATTTAGTAGATGAGAACAGTAGGAAACATATAGTAGATGAGAACAGTAGGAAACATATAGTAGATGAGAACAGTAGGAAACATATAGAAGATGAGAACAGTAGGAAACATATAGTAGATGAGAACAGTAGGAAACATATAGTAGATGAGAACAGTAGGAAACATATAGTAGGTGAGAACAGTAGGAAACATATAGTAGATGAGAACAGAAGGAAACATATAGTAGATGAGAACAGTAGGAAACATATAGTAGATGAGAACAGTAGGAAACATATAGTAGATGAGAACAGTAGGAAACATATAGTAGATGAGAACAGTAGGGAACATATAGTAGATGAGAACAGTAGTAAACATATAGTAGATGAGAACAGTAGGAAACATATAGTAGATGAGAACAGTAGGAAACATATAGTAGATGAGAACAGTAGGAAACATATAGTAGATGAGAACAGTAGGCAACATATAGTAGATGAGAACAGTAGGAAACATATAGTAGATGAGAACAGTAGGAAACATATAGTAGATGAGAACAGTAGGAAACATATAGTAGATGAGAACAGTAGGAAACATATAGTAGATGAGAACAGTAGGAAACATATAGTAGATGAGAACAGCAGGAAACATATAGTAGATGAGAACAGTAGGAAACATATAGTAGATGAGAACAGTAGGAAACATATAGTAGATGAGAACAGTAGGAAACATATAGTAGATGAGAACAGTAGGAAACATATAGTAGATGAGAACAGTAGGAAACATATAGTAGATGAGAACAGTAGGAAACATATAGTAGATGAGAACAGTAGGAAACATATAGTAAGTGAGAACAGTAGGAAACATATAGTAGATGAGAACAGTAGGAAACATATAGTAGATGAGAACAGTAGGAAACATATAGTAGATGAGAATAGTAGGAAACATGTAGTAGATGAGAACAATAGGAAACATATAGTAGATGAGAACAGTTGGAAACATATAGTAGATGAGAACAGTAGGAAACATGTAGTACACGAGAACAGTAGGAAACATGTAGTAGATGAGAACAGTAGAAAACATATAGTAGATGAGAACAGTAGGAAACATATAGTAGATGAGAACAGTAGGAAACATGTAGTAGATGAGAACAGTAGGAAACATATAGTAGATGAGAACAGTAGGAAACATATAGTAGATTAGAACAGTAGGAAACATATAGTAGATGAGAACAGTAGGAAAAATATTGTAGATGAGAACAGTAGGAAACATATAGTAGATGAGAACAGTAGGAAACATATAGTAGATGAGAACAGTAGTAAACATATAGTAGATGAGAACAGTAGGAAACATATAGTAGATGAGAACAGTAGGAAACATATAGTAGAAGAGAACAGTAGGAAACATATAGTAGATGAGAACAGTAGGAAACATATAGTAGAAGAGAACAGTAGGAAACATATAGTAGATGAGAACAGTAGGAATCATATAGTAGATAAGAACAGTAGGAAACATATAGTAGATGAGAACAGTAGGAAACATATAGTAGATGAGAACAGTAGGAAACATATAGTAGATGAGAACAGTAGGAAACATATAGCAGATGAGAACAGTAGGAAACAGTAGATGAGAACAGTAGGAACCATATAGTAGATGAGAACAGTAGAAAACATATAGTAGATGAGAACAGTAGGAAACATATAGTAGATGAGAACAGTAGGAAACATATAGTAGATGAGAACAGTAGGAAACATATAGTAAGTGAGAACAGTAGGAAACAAATAGTAGATGAGAACAGTAGGAAACATATAGTAGATGAGAACAGTAGGAAACATATAGTAGATGAGAATAGTAGGAAACATATAGTAGATGAGAATAATAGGAAACATATAGTAGATGAGAACAGTTGGAAACATATAGTAGATGAGAACAGTAGGAAACATGTAGTAGACGAGAACAGTAGGAAAAATGTAGTAGATGAGAACAGTAGGAAACATATAGTAGATGAGAACAGTAGGAAACATACAGTAGATGAGAACAGTAGAAAACATATAGTAGATGAGAACAGTAGGAAACATATAGTAGATGAGAACAGTAGGAAACATATAGTAGATGAGAACAGTAGGAAACATATAGTAAGTGAGAACAGTAGGAAACATATAGTAGATGAGAACAGTAGGAAACATATAGTAGATGAGAACAGTAGGAAACATATAGTAGATGAGAATAGTAGGAAACATATAGTAGATGAGAACAATAGGAAACATATAGTAGATGAGAACAGTTGGAAACATATAGTAGATGAGAACAGTAGGAAACATGTAGTAGACGAGAACAGTAGGAAACATGTAGTAGATGAGAACAGTAGAAAACATATAGTAGATGAGAACAGTAGGAAACATATAGTAGATGAGAACAGTAGGAAACATGTAGTAGATGAGAACAGTGGGAAACATATAGTAGATGAGAACAGTAGGAAACATATAGTAGATTAGAACAGTAGGAAACATATAGTAGATGAGAACAGTAGGAAACATATTGTAGATGAGAACAGTAGGAAACATATAGTAGATGAGAACAGTAGGAAACATATAGTAGATGAGAACAGTAGTAAACATATAGTAGAAGAGAACAGTAGGAAACATATAGTAGATGAGAACTGTAGGAAACACATAGTAGATGAGAACAGTAGGAAACATATAGTAGATGAGAACAGTAGGAAACATATAGTAGAAGAGAACAGTAGGAAACATATAGTAGAAGAGAACAGTAGGAAACATATAGTAGATGAGAACAGTAGGAAACATATAGTAGAAGAGAACAGTAAGAAACATATAGTAGAAGAGAACAGTAGGAAACATATAGTAGATGATAACAGTAGGAAACATATAGTAGAAGAGAACAGTAGGAAACACATAGTAGATGAGAACAGTAGGAATCATATAGTAGATGAGAACAGTAGGAAACATATAGCAGATGAGAACAGTAGGAAACATATAGTAAATGAGAACAGTCAGAAACATATAGCAGATGAGAACAGTAGGAAACATATAGTAGATGAGAACAGTAGGAAACATATAGTAGATGAGAACAGTAGGAAACATTTAGTAGATGAGAACAGTAGGAAACATATAGTAGATGAGAACAGTAGGAAACATATAGTAGATGAGAACATTAGGAAACATTTAGTAGATGAGAACAGTAGGAAACATATAGTAGATGAGAACAGTAGGAAACATATAGTAGATGAGAACAGTAGGAAACATATAGTAGGTGAGAACAGTAGGAAACATATAGTAGATGAGAACAGTAGGAAACATATAGTAGATGAGAACAGTAGGAAACATATAGTAGATGAGAACAGTAGGAAACATATAGTAGATGAGAACAGTAGGAAACATATAGTAGATGAGAACAGTAGGAAACATATAGTAGAAGAGAACAGTAGGAAACATATAGTAGATGAGAACAGTAGGAAACATATAGTAGATGAGAACTGTAGGAAACATATAGTAGATGAGAGCAGTAGGAATCATATAGTAGATAAGAACAGTAGGAAACATATAGTAGATGAGAACAGTAGGAAACATATAGTAGATGAGAACAGTAGGAAACATATAGTAGATGAGAACAGTAGGAAACATATAGCAGATGAGAACAGTAGGAAACATATAGTAAATGAGAACAGTCAGAAAACATATAGCAGATGAGAACAGTAGGAAACATATAGTAGATGAGAACAGTAGGAAACATATAGTAGATGAGAACAGTAGGAAACATTTAGTAGATGAGAACAGTAGGAAACATATAGTAGATGAGAACAGTAGGAAACATATAGTAGATGAGAACAGTAGGAAACATATAGTAGATGAGAACAGTAGGAAACATATAGTAGATGAGAACAGTAGGAAACATATAGTAGATGAGAACAGTAGGAAACATATAGTAGGTGAGAACAGTAGGAAACATATAGTAGATGAGAAAAGTAGGAAACATATAGTAGATGAGAGCAGTAGGAAACATATAGTAGATGAGAACAGTAGGAAACATATAGTAGATGAGAACAGTAGGAAACATATAGTAGATGAGAACAGTAGGGAACATATAATAGATGAGAACAGTAGGAAACATATAGTAGATGAGAACAGTAGGAAACATATAGTAGCTGAGAACAGTAGGAAACATGTAGTAGATGAGAACAGTAGGAAACATATAGTAGATGAGAACAGTAGGAAACATATAGTAGATGAGAACAGTAGGAAACATATTGTAGATGAGAACAGTAGGAAACATATAGTAGATGAGAACAGTAGGAAACATATAGTAGATGAGAACAGTAGGAAACATATAGTAGATGAGAACAGCAGGAAACATATAGTAGATGAGAACAGTGGGAAACATATAGTAGATGAGAACAGTAGGAAACATATAGTAGATGAGAACAGTAGGAAACATATAGTAGATGAGAACAGTAGGAAACATATAGTAGAGGAGAACAGTAGGAAACATATAGTAGATGAGAACAGTAGGAAATATATAGTAGATGAGAACAGTAGGAAACATATAGTAGATGAGAACAGTAGGAAACATATAGTAGATGAGAACAGTAGGAAACATATAGTAGAGGAGAACAGTAGGAAACATATAGTAGATGAGAACAGTAGGAAACATATAGTAGATGAGAGCAGTAGGAAACATATAGTAGATGAGAACAGTAGGAAACATATAGTAGATGTGAACAGTAGGAAACATATAGTAGATGAGAACAGTAGGAAACATATAGTAGATGAGAACAGTAGGAAACATATAGTAGATGAGAACAGTAGGAAACATATATGTTTGCTACTGTATATGTAGATGAGATGAGAACAGTAGGAAACATATAGTAGATGAGAACAGTAGGAAACATATAGTAGATGAGAACGGTAGGAAACATATAGTAGATGAGAACAGTAGGAAATATATACTAGATAAGAACAGTAGGAAACATATAGTAGATGAGAACAGTAGGAAACATATAGTAGATGAGAACAGTAGGAAACATATAGTAGATGAGAACAGTAGGAAACATATAGTAGATGAGAACAGTAGGAAACATATAGTAGATGAGAACAGTAGGAAACATATAGTAGAGGAGAACAGTAGGAAACATATAGTAGATGAGAACAGTAGAAAACATATAGTAGATGAGAACAGTAGGAAACATATAGTAGATGAGAATAGTAGGAAACAAATAGTAGATGAGAACAGTAGGAAACATATAGTAGATAAGAACAGTTGGAAACATATAGTAGATGAGAACAGTAGGAAACATATAGTAGATAAGAACAGTAGGAAAAATATAGTAGATGAGAACAGTAGGAAACATATAGTAGATGAGAACAGTAGGAAACATATAGTAGATGAGAACAGTAGGAAACATATTGTAGATGAGAACAGTAGGAAACATATAGTAGAAGAGAACAGTAGGAAACATACAGTAGATGAGAACAGTAGGAAACATATAGTAGATGAGAACAGTAGGAAACATATAGTAGATGAGAACAGTAGGAAACATATAGTAGATGAGAACAGTAGGAAACATATAGTAGATGAGAACAGTAGGAAACATATAGTAGATGAGAACAGTTGGAAACATATAGTAGATGAGAACAGTAGGAAACATATAGTAGATAAGAACAGTTGGAAACATATAGTAGATGAGAACAGTAGGAAACATATAGTAAATAAGAACAGTTGGAAACATATAGTAGATGAGAACAGTAGTAGGAAACATATAGTAGATGAGAACAGTAGGAAACATATAGTAGATGAGAACAGTAGGAAACATATAGTAGATGAGAACAGTAGGAAACATATAGTAGATGAGAACAGTAGGAAACATATAGTAGATGAGAACAGTAGGAAACATATAGTAGATAAGAACAGTTGGAAACATATAGTAGATGAGAACAGGAGTAGGAAACATATAGTAGATGAGAACAGTAGGAAACATATAGTAGAGGAGAACAGTAGGAAACATATAGTAGATGAGAACAGTAGGAAACATATAGTAGATGAGAACAGTAGGAAACATATAGTAGATGAGAACAGTAGGAAACATATAGTAGATGAGAACAGTAGGAAACATATAGTAGATGAGAACAGTAGGAAACATATAGTAGATGAGAACAGTAGGAAACATATTGTAGATGAGAACAGTAGGAAACATATAGTAGAAGAGAACAGTTGGAAACATACAGTAGATGAGAACAGTAGGAAACATATAGTAGATGAGAACAGTAGGAAACATATAGTAGATGAGAACAGTAGGAAACATATAGTAGATGAGAACAGTAGGAAACATATAGTAGATGAGAACAGTAGGAAACATATAGTAGATGAGAACAGTTGGAAACATATAGTAGATGAGAACAGTAGGAAACATATAGTAGATAAGAACAGTTGGAGACATATAGTAGATGAGAACAGGAGTAGGAAACATATAGTAGATGAGAACAGTAGGAAACATATAGTAGATGAGAACAGTAGGAAACATATAGTAGATGAGAACAGTAGGAAACATATAGTAGATGAGAACAGTAGGAAACATATAGTAGATGAGAACAGTAGGAAACATATAGTAGATGAGAACAGTAGGAAACATATAGTAGATGAGAACAGTAGGAAACATATAGTAGATGAGAACAGTTGGAAACATATAGTAGATGAGAACAGTAGGAAACATATAGTAGATGAGAACAGTAGGAAACATATAGTAGATGAGAACAGTAGGAAACATATAGTAGATGAGAACAGTAGGAAACATATAGTAGATGAGAACAGTAGGAAACATATAGTAGATAAGAACAGTTGGAAACATATAGTAGATGAGAACAGGAGTAGGAAACATATAGTAGATGAGAACAGTAGGAAACATATAGTAGATGAGAACAGTAGGAAACATATAGTAGATGAGAACAGTAGGAAACATATAGTAGATGAGAACAGTAGGAAACATATAGTAGATGAGAACAGTTGGAAACATATAGTAGATGAGAACAGTAGGAAACATATAGTAGATGAGAACAGTAGGAAACATATAGTAGATGAGAACAGTAGGAAACATATAGTAGATGAGAACAGTAGGAAACATATAGTAGATGAGAACAGTAGGAAACATATAGTAAGTGAGAACAGTAGGAAACATATAGTAGATGAGAACAGTAGGAAACATATAGTAGATGAGAACAGTAGGAAACATATAGTAGATGAGAATAGTAGGAAACATATAGTAGATGAGAACAATAGGAAACATATAGTAGATGAGAACAGTTGGAAACATATAGTAGATGAGAACAGTAGGAAACATGTAGTAGACGAGAACAGTAGGAAACATGTAGTAGATGAGAACAGTAGAAAACATATAGTAGATGAGAACAGTAGGAAACATATAGTAGATGAGAACAGTAGGAAACATGTAGTAGATGAGAACAGTAGGAAACATATAGTAGATGAGAACAGTAGGAAACATATAGTAGATTAGAACAGTAGGAAACATATAGTAGATGAGAACAGTAGGAAACATATTGTAGATGAGAACAGTAGGAAACATATAGTAGATGAGAACAGTAGGAAACATATAGTAGATGAGAACAGTAGTAAACATATAGTAGAAGAGAACAGTAGGAAACATATAGTAGATGAGAACTGTAGGAAACACATAGTAGATGAGAACAGTAGGAAACATATAGTAGATGAGAACAGTAGGAAACATATAGTAGAAGAGAACAGTAGGAAACATATAGTAGAAGAGAAC
The DNA here is from genome assembly GCA_963930755.1 of Eudasyphora cyanicolor. Lineage (NCBI taxonomy): Eukaryota > Metazoa > Arthropoda > Insecta > Diptera > Muscidae > Eudasyphora > Eudasyphora cyanicolor. The sequence continues at coordinate 78,425,284 of OZ005738.1, forward strand.
AGTAGGAAACATATAGTAGATGAGAACAGTAGGAAACATATAGTAGAAGAGAACAGTAAGAAACATATAGTAGAAGAGAACAGTAGGAAACATATAGTAGATGAGAACAGTAGGAAACATATAGTAGAAGAGAACAGTAGGAAACACATAGTAGATGAGAACAGTAGGAATCATATAGTAGATGAGAACAGTAGGAAACATATAGCAGATGAGAACAGTAGGAAATATATAGTAAATGAGAACAGTCAGAAACATATAGCAGATGAGAACAGTAGGAAACATATAGTAGATGAGAACAGTAGGAAACATATAGTAGATGAGAACAGTAGGAAACATTAAGTAGATGAGAACAGTAGGAAACATATAGTAGATGAGAACAGTAGGAAACATATAGTAGATGAGAACAGTAGGAAACATTTAGTAGATGAGAACAGTAGGAAACATATAGTAGATGAGAACAGTAGGAAACATATAGTAGATGAGAACAGTAGGAAACATATAGTAGGTGAGAACAGTAGGAAACATATAGTAGATGAGAACAGTAGGAAACATATAGTAGATGAGAACAGTAGGAAACAGATAGTAGATGAGAACAGTAGGAAACATATAGTAGATGAGAACAGTAGATGAGAACAGTAGGAAACATATAGTAGAAGAGAACAGTAGGAAACATTTAGTAGATGAGAACAGTAGGAAACATATAGTAGATGAGAACAGTAGGAAACATATAGTAGATGAGAACAGTAGGAATCATATAGTAGATTAGAACAGTAGGAAACATATAGTAGATGAGAACAGTAGGAAACATATAGTAGATGAGAACAGTAGGAAACATATAGTAGATGAGAACAGTAGGAAACATATAGCAGATGAGAACAGTAGGAAACATATAGTAAATGAGAACAGTCAGAAACATATAGCAGATGAGAACAGTAGGAAACATATAGTAGATGAGAACAGTAGGAAACATATAGTAGATGAGAACAGTAGGAAACATTTAGTAGATGAGAACAGTAGGAAACATATAGTAGATGAGAACAGTAGGAAACATATAGTAGATGAGAACAGTAGGAAACATATAGTAGATGAGAACAGTAGGAAACATATAGTAGATGAGAACAGTAGGAAACATATAGTAGATGAGAACAGTAGGAAACATATAGTAGGTGAGAACAGTAGGAAACATATAGTAGATGAGAACAGTAGGAAACATATAGTAGATGAGAGCAGTAGGAAACATATAGTAGATGAGAACAGTAGGAAACATATAGTAGATGAGAACAGTAGGAAACATATAGTAGATGAGAACAGTAGGGAACATATAATAGATGAGAACAGTAGGAAACATATAGTAGATGAGAACAGTAGGAAACATATAGTAGATGAGAACAGTAGGAAACATGTAGTAGATGAGAACAGTAGGAAACATATAGTAGATGAGAACAGTTGGAAAAATATAGTAGATGAGAACAGTAGGAAACATGTAGTAGATGAGAACAGTAGGAAACATATAGTAGATGAGAACAGTAGGAAACATATAGTAGATGAGAACAGTAGGAAACATATTGTAGATGAGAACAGTAGGAAACATATAGTAGATGAGAACAGTAGGAAACATATAGTAGATGAGAACAGTAGGAAACATATAGTAGATGAGAACAGTAGGAAACATATAGTAGATGAGAACAGTGGGAAACATATAGTAGATGAGAACAGTAGGAAACATATAGTAGATGAGAACAGTAGGAAACATATAGTAGATGAGAACAGTAGGAAACATATAGTAGAGGAGAACAGTAGGAAACATATAGTAGATGAGAACAGTAGGAAACATATAGTAGATGAGAACAGTAGGAAACATATAGTAGATGAGAACAGTAGGAAACATATAGTAGATGAGAACAGTAGGAAACATATAGTAGAGGAGAACAGTAGGAAACATATAGTAGATGAGAACAGTAGGAAACATATAGTAGATGAGAGCAGTAGGAAACATATAGTAGATGAGAACAGTAGGAAACATATAGTAGATGTGAACAGTAGGAAACATATAGTAGATGAGAACAGTAGGAAACATGTAGTAGATGAGAACAGTAGGAAACATATAGTAGATGAGAACAGTAGGAAACATATAGTAGATGAGAACAGTAGGAAACATATATGTTTCCTACTGTAAGAACAGTAGGAAACATATAGTAGATGAGAACAGTAGGAAACATATAGTAGATGAGAACGGTAGGAAACATATAGTAGATGAGAACAGTAGGAAATATATACTAGATAAGAACAGTAGTAAACATATAGTAGATGAGAACAGTAGGAAACATATAGTAGATGAGAACAGTAGGAAACATATAGTAGATGAGAACAGTAGGAAACATATAGTAGATGAGAACAGTAGGAAACATATAGTAGATGAGAACAGTAGGAAACATATAGTAGAGGAGAACAGTAGGAAACATATAGTAGATGAGAACAGTAGGAAACATATAGTAGATGGGAACAGTAGGAAACATATAGTAGATGAGAACAGTAGGAAACATATAGTAGATGAGAACAGTAGGAAACATATAGTAGATGAGAACAGTAGGAAACATATAGTAGATAAGAACAGTTGGAAACATATAGTAGATGAGAACAGTAGGAAACATATAGTAGATGAGAACAGTAGGAAAAATATAGTAAATGAGAACAGTAGGAAACATATAGTAGATGAGAACAGTAGGAAACATATAGTAGATGAGAACAGTAGGAAACATATAGTAGATGAGAACAGTAGGAAACATATTGTAGATGAGAATAGTAGGAAACATATAGTAGAAGAGAACAGTAGGAAACATACAGTAGATGAGAACAGTAGGAAACATATAGTAGATGAGAACAGTAGGAAACATATAGTAGATGAGAACAGTAGGAAACATATAGTAGATGAGAACAGTAGGAAACATATAGTAGATGAGAACAGTAGGAAACATATAGTAGATGAGAACAGTTGGAAACATATAGTAGATGAGAACAGTAGGAAACATATAGTAGATAAGAACAGTTGGAAACATATAGTAGATGAGAACAGGAGTAGGAAACATATAGTAGATGAGAACAGTAGGAAACATATAGTAGATGAGAACAGTAGGAAACATATAGTAGATGAGAACAGTAGGAAACATATAGTAGATGAGAACAGTAGGAAACATATAGTAGATGAGAACAGTTGGAAACATATAGTAGATGATAACAGTAGGAAACATATAGTAGATGAGAACAGTAGGAAACATATAGTAGATGAGAACAGTAGGAAACATAATAGATGAGAACAGTAGGAAAAATATAGTAGATGAGAACAGTAGGAAACATAAAGTAGATGAGAACAGTAGGAAACATATAGTAGATGAGAACAGTAGGAAACATATAGTAGATGAGAACAGTAGGAAACATATTGTAGATGAGAACAGTAGGAAACATATAGTAGAAGAGAACAGTAGGAAACATACAGTAGATGAGAACAGTAGGAAACATATAGTAATTGAGAACAGTAGGAAACATATAGTAGATGAGAACAGTAGGAAACATATAGTAGATGAGAACACTAGGAAACATATAGTATATGAGAACAGTAGGAAATATGTAGTAGATGAGAACAGTAGGAAACATATAGTAGATGAGAACAGTAGGAAACATATAGTAGAGGAGAACAGTAGGAAACATATAGTAAATGAGAACAGTAGAAAACATATAGTAGATGAGAACAGTAGGAAACATACAGTAGATGAGAACAGTAGGAAACATATAGTAGAAGAGTACAGTAGGAAACATATAGTAGATGAGAACAGTAGGAAACATATAGTAGATGAGAACAGTAGGAAACATATAGTAGATGAGAACAGTAGGAAACATATAGTAGATGAGAACAGTAGGAAACATATAGTAGATGAGAACAGTAGGAAACATATAGTAGAAGAGAACAGTAGGAAACATACAGTAGATGAGAACAGTAGGAAACATATAGTAATTGAGAACAGTAGGAAACATATAGTAGATGAGAACAGTAGGAAACATATAGTAGACACTTATTACATGAGATTAAAGTAGACGTCAAGATCTTTTATTTAAGGTACCGTATGTAACGATATCCCAATTAGTTTAAAAGTTATGGGCATTTTGCTGAGCAAAAAATATTCATCGATTTCGCTAAAAAAAGCAAAGGAAACACATAGTAGATGAGAACAGTAGGCAACATTTAGCAAGTGAGAACAGTAGGAAACATATAGTAGATGAGAACAGTAGGAAACATATAGTAGATGAGAACAGTAGGAAACATATAGTAGATGAGAACAGTAGGAAACATATAGTAGATAAGAACAGTTGGAAACATATAGTAGATGAGAACAGGAGTAGGAAACATATAGTAGATGAGAACAGTAGGAAACATATAGTATATGAGAACAGTAGGAAACATATAGTAGATGAGAACAGTAGGAAACATACAGTAGATGAGAACAGTAGGAAACATATAGTAATTGAGAACAGTAGGAAACATATAGTAGATGAGAACAGTAGGAAACATATAGTAGATGAGAACAGTTGGAAACATATAGTAGATGAGAACAGTAGGAAACATATAGTAGATGAGAACAGTAGGAAACATATAGTAGATGAGAACAGTAGGAAACATAATAGATGAGAACAGTAGGAAAAATATAGTAGATGAGAACAGTAGGAAACATATAGTAGATGAGAACAGTAGGAAACATATAGTAGATGAGAACAGTAGGAAACATATAGTAGATGAGAACAGTAGGAAACATATTGTAGATGAGAACAGTAGGAAACATATAGTAGAAGAGAACAGTAGGAAACATACAGTAGATGAGAACAGTAGGAAACATATAGTAATTGAGAACAGTAGGAAACATATAGTAGATGAGAACAGTAGGAAACATATAGTAGATGAGAACACTAGGAAACATATAGTATATGATGCTGATCAGTCGTAGTGAACGGACGTGTTTAGCACAGAGCGGATAGTTAAAATCTATTATACCTATTACGCAATCGCAAAAAATAAAACAAAATCTGTACAAAGTCTGGAAGGCCTACATCGTAGTACCTATTACGGGCTAATACGGAAAAAAATCATTGGCGGGGATGCCTTCGCGTTCCGATGGAGCGGGGTTCCCCAATCGTCCTACTGTCCGTCCGTTGGTCTTGGCCAAAGCCGACCACACCAAACATGGTGAAAATTTCCCCCAATTCTCACAACAGGTGGTACGGTGAGGGGAAAACGTCACGTCCGACCGTCAAAACGGAAACACAATGAGCACCGGATAGCGCTCAGAGTTCTGACGAAGTTGGAGGCTGTTGAGGTTTCGGCTCTTACCGAAAAACAAAAAGAGTCACTTACCTGGGCTAAAGGCGTCTTAGATGCTTCTAAGGCCAATCAGCCGGCTGAAAGAGCCACAAATTCAGCTGTGTTAACGGCTAATAAAGTCAAAAGAATCAGATCACCTGATGAACCCCTGCCCTCGAAAAAGGCAAGAGGCCCAAATGTCACTATCAACAGGACACTCACCAAGCCCTTCAATGAAGTGGCGAAGGAGAGTCTAGTGATGGCCGTTATAGACAGAAGTAGTGAGGATGGATCCATCCTCAAGGACAAATGGAGCCATGTGCAATCAGCCATTATGGCTCATTACCTCGATGTCCGTAGAGAGATGCCGGGCACACCACCAATCTGCAACGATGCAGGATGGCATCAGGGGAGAGTAAAGCTCTTACATTTCGGTGATGCCAGATCAGTAGACCTGTATAAGGCTGCTCTGAGTCGAGCGGGTGAGGTGTGGCCGGGTGCCCAGTTGGATATTGTCGAAAAAAACAACATCCCTAGTCATCCTAGAGCCATCACCTGGGTTACAGAAGAGCCCTCCAACCCGGCTGACATATTAGAAATAATAAAAGATTCCAATCCTGGTCTGCCCGCCCATAATTGGAGAATCAGCAAGGTGGGTGAGGCGGATGGTAAAAAGCGGCAGGTCAATTTGATCCTTAACGCTGAATCCACCTCCCATATACAACGTGCAAGTGCAACCCTACAGTATGGCTTCGAGACTATAGTCTTGAAGGTATACAAGCAGGATATAGTTCCCACTGCGGAAGGTGAGTCGTCCACCGCGGTTGAAACACAGCTTTCTGGAAGTGCGGAGGTATCAACGCCCATTATTTCGGGTGACTCCAACTCTAACAGAAGATCTGTAACGTCCTACTCTGAGGACGAAAGCTCTACTTCTGACACAGAGGGGCTGAGGGGAGTCTCCGGACTCTTTGACGCATCTGGCGGGGACACGCTTCTCGATGATACGGACGAAGAGTTCGATAACACCCTTGTAGGGGTGGAAGTTAATCTGTCAATTACCAATGATGGTAAGAATTTTACAGATTAACCTCCATCACGCTAAAGCAGCCTCAGCGGCTCTATTGCTGCGCCTGTCCACAGGTGCAGTAGACATCGTCCTGATACAGGAGCCCTACGCAGTGGGAGGAAGGGTGTGCGGTATCAGGACACCCAACTTTAAACTGCTTGTGGCCAACTGTGAAGGCACTCCAAGAACCTGCATTTTGGCCAGGAAAGATCTAAGTATCTTTCTCCTGGCTAATTTAAGTGGTAAAGACCAAACATCTGCTAGTCTGGAGATCGGTAATCGCATATATTGGGTGGTCTCCAGTTACTTGCCTTATGAAGCTGTAGTACCGACTGCTCTATTCAGGGAAGTAGTAGAAGAAGCAACATCTGACGAGGTCGAGCTGATTGTTGGCGCAGACACGAACGCTCATCATACTATCTGGGGTAGTACGGATATAAACAATAGGGGTGATTCGCTTCTTGACTTTATTCTAACTACCAACCTAAGTATTTGTAACATAGGTAATAAACCGACCTTTACAATTAAAGACAGACAAGAAGTACTCGACGTAACGTTTGCTACTGACCGGCTGTCAGACAAAATTATTGGGTGGAATGTACTAGACGACCACTCATTCTCAGATCACCATTATATTGAGTTCAAACTCGCTGAAAAAGCGCCTGAACCTGCCGTCCACAGAAATGTGAGAAAGACAAAGTGGCACCTGTATGAAAAGAATTTCAAGAAAGTCCTCAACTCCAAACTTCTGTACGAACCGAATGACAAAGCCGGTCTGGATCATCTGGTCGAGCATATCACCACATCATTCAATAGTTCCCTTGAAGAAGCCTGTCCAAAAACAAGGTACAAGGGTAAAACTAAACCCCAATGGTGGACTTCTGAGCTAACGGCTATGAAAAAGACCTGCAACAAGCTATTCAACAAGGCTAAATCTACTGGGGTCGCTAATGTTTGGGATGCCTATAAAGAGCAACTCAAGATCTATAAGAAGGAGCTTAGAAAGGCGCAAAGACGCTCTTGGTATACTTTCTGTGGCGAAGTGGAAAAGGTCTCCGACGCCGCAAGGCTGAGGAAAATATTATCAGCTTCACCCTGTACAGTGGGTTACTTGCAGGATGAGGCAAATAATTGGACCAAAAACAGCGAGCAGTCGCTCAATGTACTGCTCGACACACATTTCCCGGGGAACTCTCTAACAGAACCAGAGGATCAGCAGGACCAACAAGAGTGCGAGTGGACTGCGAGCGTCGCTAGCTTGTTGACTGAAAGATCCAGAATAAGCTGGGCTATTAATAGCTTTGAGCCCTTCAAGTCACCTGGACCAGACGGCATCACTCCAGCAGAAATGCAGAAAATGTTGAAATACATTATCCCCTGGCTGGAGAAAATTTATGTAGGCTGTATCAGGCTCTCATACATCCCGAATCGATGGAGGGATACCAAAGTGGTATTCATACCAAAAGCGGGGAAGATATCACACACTAGGCCAAAAGACTTCAGACCAATTAGCCTATCCTCCTTCCTATTGAAAGGTCTGGAACGACTTTTAGATTATTTCATTAGGGAAAACCTGGATACAAAACTCCTGTCAGTAAACCAACATGCTTACAATAAGGGGAAGTCTACAGAATCAGCCCTGCACGAACTTGTGAGCACTATCGAATCGTCCCTGCATTTCAAGGAATTCACCATGGTGGCATTTCTTGACATAGAAGGGGCTTTTAACAACATTCACTCAGATGCAGTAATTGCGGCACTGTCACATCTTAATGTTAACTTTAGTTTGATTAGACTAATTCAAAGTCTGCTCAACAGAAGACGCATAACAGCATGTCTTGGGTCCACAACTCTAACAAGGTTTGTAAACAGAGGGACCCCACAAGGAGGAGTACTGTCTCCACTAATTTGGAACCTAGCGTTGAATGAAATTCTGCTAGATCGTTGTGGCTGCAAGGTCGTGGCATATGCGGACGACGTTGCAATCGCAGTGAGTGGCAAATTCGAAAACGTCCTCCGAGACATTCTACAGGTAGCTCTGAACAAATTGGCTAGATGGGCCAGAAGCAGCGGTTTGGGCATAAACCCAAACAAGACAGAATTGGTTCTCTTTACTAGGATGAATAAAGTCCCACATGTGGACCCTCCACCTCGGATAAATGGAACAGATCTAGTCTTTTCTGAAAGTGCAAAATTTTTAGGAATAATTCTAGATAGAAAACTGTTATTTAGACTTAATGTATTGGAACGTGTAAGGAAGGCTAACGTCGCCTTATATTCCTGCAAAAAGGCTGTAGGGTCGCGGTGGGGCCTCTCTCCTAAAATCGTCCACTGGATATATATAGCAGTAGTTCGTCCTATACTGCTATACGGCATTGTGGTATGGTGGACGGCAACTGACAAACTAACCATCACCAACCTACTAACAAAGGTTCAGAGAACTGCCTGCCTGAGCATAAGCGGAGCCTTAAGGACTACAGCGACCGAGTCTCTACAAGCCCTACTCCATATACTGCCGATTAATATTGTGGCGAGAGAAGTTGCAACCAAAGCGGCAATAAGATTAAACTGCCTATCAATGTGGAGGTACAAAACCTACGGTCACATGAGAATATCAAAGTGTAGTGCTATGGTAACCGACCGAGTGGACTATATACCAACGGTGTACACCTTCGAGAGAAATTACATCACTATGATTCCCGCGAGAGATGAATGGGTTGGAAGAAAACCAGGTAATAGAAACCATCTCCAATTTTACACGGATGGTTCGAAGCTTGATGAAAAGGTTGGCTTCGGAGTACACTGTGCAGAGCTTAGATTGGATATAGCTCACAGACTACCAGATACCTGCAGTGTCTATCAAGCCGAAATAATGGCAATATGGGAAGTAGCCAAGTGGCTGAGTCGCAACATAGTAACCAACACTGGCATTGTCATTTACTCGGACAGCCAGGCTGCCATCAATTCTCTGGAGGCAACATCCCTAAATTCACAAACAGCCCTCGACTGCCGCAGATCTCTTAACGAGATGGCTGAGCAGTTTAACATACACCTCATATGGGTGCCTGGGCATAGGGATATCCCGGGGAACTGCAAAGCCGATGAACTTGCTAGGAAAGGGACGACATTACAAATTCTCGAAGAATTTGCATATATTGGTGCGCCACTATCCACGTGCAAGCTTTGGCTTAGGCAAGAGGCAATCAGGCAGTCAAACGAAAGATGGACAGAAATCGGCACCTGCAGGGTAGCTAGACAAATCTGGCCAAGGTATGACCTGAGAAGATCAAAATATCTCCTCGCACTAGAGAGGCAAAGATTGTCTACGTTAGTATCAGTTCTGACGGGACACTGCTTGATCGGCGAACACGCCAAAAGATTGGGTATTGACTCTAATGACTTCTGCAGAAGCTGTGGAGATGAGGAAGAAGTGGAGAGCATTGAGCACTTGCTATGCGACTGTCCCGCTCTGAGTAAACGACGACTGGACATACTGGGGTCGGCTGTTCTAGGCAGCCTAACAGATCTTTCCAGTACCGATATTCGTAATATCGACAAATTTGTATATCAAACAGGTTGGTTTCGATGAGGGGCATTTCAGCCCGTGGTAACACTAGGGACCTAAACTGGTCTATGTGAGCTTGTATAAAAAATACGGCTGCCACCCTAACCTAAACCTAAACCTATAGTATATGAGAACAGTAGGAAATATGTAGTAGATGAGAACAGTAGGAAACATATAGTAGATGAGAACAGTAGGAAACATATAGTAGAGGAGAACAGTAGGAAACATATAGTAAATGAGAACAGTAGAAAACATATAGTAGATGAGAACAGTAGGAAACATACAGTAGATGAGAACAGTAGGAAACATTTAGTAGAAGAGTACAGTAGGAAACATATAGTAGATGAGAACAGTAGGAAACATATAGTAGATGAGAACAGTAGGAAACATATAGTAGATGAGAACAGTAGGAAACATATAGTAGATGAGAACAGTAGGAAACATATAGTAGATGAGAACAGTAGGAAACATATAGTAGACACTTTTTACATGAGATTAAAGTAGACGTCAAGATCTTTTATTTAAGGTACCGTATGTAACGATATCCCAATTAGTTTAAAAGTTATGGGCATTTTGCTGAGCAAAAAATATTCATCGATTTCGCTAAAAAAAGCAAAGGAAACACATAGTAGATGAGAACAGTAGGCAACATTTAGCAAGTGAGAACAGTAGGAAACATATAGTAGATGAGAACAGTAGGAAACATATAGTAGATGAGAACAGTAGGAAACATATAGTAGATGAGAACAGTAGGAAACATATAGTAGATAAGAACAGTTGGAAACATATAGTAGATGAGAACAGGAGTAGGAAACATATAGTAGATGAGAACAGTAGGAAACATATAGTATATGAGAACAGTAGGAAACATATAGTAGATGAGAACAGTAGGAAACATACAGTAGATGAGAACAGTAGGAAACATATAGTAATTGAGAACAGTAGGAAACATATAGTAGATGAGAACAGTAGGAAACATATAGTAGATGAGAACAGTAGGAAACATATAGTAGATGAGAATAGTAGGAAACATATAGTAGATGAGAACAATAGGAAACATATAGTAGATGAGAACAGGTGGAAACATATAGTAGATGAGAACAGTAGGAAACATGTAGTAGACGAGAACAGTAGGAAACATATAGTAGATGAGAACAGTAGAAAACATATAGTAGATGAGAACAGTAGGAAACATATAGTAGATGAGAACAGTAGGAAACATGTAGCAGATGAGAACAGTGGGAAACATATAGTAGATGAGAACAGTAGGAAACATATAGTAGATTAGAACAGTAGGAAACATATAGTAGATGAGAACAGTAGGAAACATATTGTAGATGAGAACAGTAGGAAACATATAGTAGATGAGAACAGTAGGAAACATATAGTAGATGAGAACAGTAGTAAACATATAGTAGAAGAGAACAGTAGGAAACATATAGTAGATGAGAACTGTAGGAAACACATAGTAGATGAGAACAGTAGGAAACATATAGTAGATGAGAACAGTAGGAAACATATAGTAGAAGAGAACAGTAGGAAACATATAGTAGAAGAGAACAGTAGGAAACATATAGTAGATGAGAACAGTAGGAAACATATAGTAGAAGAGAACAGTAAGAAACATATAGTAGAAGAGAACAGTAGGAAACATATAGTAGATGATAACAGTAGGAAACATATAGTAGAAGAGAACAGTAGGAAACACATAGTAGATGAGAACAGTAGGAATCATATAGTAGATGAGAACAGTAGGAAACATATAGCAGATGAGAACAGTAGGAAACATATAGTAAATGAGAACAGTCAGAAACATATAGCAGATGAGAACAGTAGGAAACATATAGTAGATGAGAACAGTAGGAAACATATAGTAGATGAGAACAGTAGGAAACATTTAGTAGATGAGAACAGTAGGAAACATATAGTAGATGAGAACAGTAGGAAACATATAGTAGATGAGAACATTAGGAAACATTTAGTAGATGAGAACAGTAGGAAACATATAGTAGATGAGAACAGTAGGAAACATATAGTAGATGAGAACAGTAGGAAACATATAGTAGGTGAGAACAGTAGGAAACATATAGTAGATGAGAACAGTAGGAAACATATAGTAGATGAGAACAGTAGGAAACATATAGTAGATGAGAACAGTAGGAAACATATAGTAGATGAGAACAGTAGGAAACATATAGTAGATGAGAACAGTAGGAAACATATAGTAGAAGAGAACAGTAGGAAACATATAGTAGATGAGAACAGTAGGAAACATATAGTAGATGAGAACAGTAGGAAACATATAGTAGATGAGAACAGTAGGAAACATTTAGTAGATGAGAACAGTAGGAAACATATAGTAGATGAGAACAGTAGGAAACATATAGTAGATGAGAACAGTAGGAAACATATAGTAGATGAGAACAGTAGGAAACATATAGTAGATGAGAACAGTAGGAAACATATAGTAGATGAGAACAGTAGGAAACATATAGTAGGTGAGAACAGTAGGAAACATATAGTAGATGAGAACAGTAGGAAACATATAGTAGATGAGAGCAGTAGGAAACATATAGTAGATGAGAACAGTAGGAAACATATAGTAGATGAGAACAGTAGGAAACATATAGTAGATGAGAACAGTAGGGAACATATAATAGATGAGAACAGTAGGAAACATATAGTAGATGAGAACAGTAGGAAACATATAGTAGCTGAGAACAGTAGGAAACATGTAGTAGATGAGAACAGTAGGAAACATATAGTAGATGAGAACAGTAGGAAACATATAGTAGATGAGAACAGTAGGAAACATATTTTAGATGAGAACAGTAGGAAACATATAGTAGATGAGAACAGTAGGAAACATATAGTAGATGAGAACAGTAGGAAACATATAGTAGATGAGAACAGCAGGAAACATATAGTAGATGAGAACAGTGGGAAACATATAGTTGATGAGAACAGTAGGAAACATATAGTAGATGAGAACAGTAGGAAACATATAGTAGATGAGAACAGTAGGAAACATATAGTAGAGGAGAACAGTAGGAAACATATAGTAGATGAGAACAGTAGGAAATATATAGTAGATGAGAACAGTAGGAAACATATAGTAGATGAGAACAGTAGGAAACATATAGTAGATGAGAACAGTAGGAAACATATAGTAGAGGAGAACAGTAGGAAACATATAGTAGATGAGAACAGTAGGAAACATATAGTAGATGAGAGCAGTAGGAAACATATAGTAGATGAGAACAGTAGGAAACATATAGTAGATGTGAACAGTAGATGAGAACAGTAGGAAACATATAGTAGATGAGAACAGTAGGAAACATATATGTTTGCTACTGTATATGTAGATGAGATGAGAACAGTAGGAAACATATAGTAGATGAGAACAGTAGGAAACATATAGTAGATGAGAACGGTAGGAAACATATAGTAGATGAGAACAGTAGGAAATATATACTAGATAAGAACAGTAGGAAACATATAGTAGATGAGAACAGTAGGAAACATATAGTAGATGAGAACAGTAGGAAACATATAGTAGATGAGAACAGTAGGAAACATATAGTAGATGAGAACAGTAGGAAACATATAGTAGATGAGAACAGTAGGAAACATATAGTAGAGGAGAACAGTAGGAAACATATAGTAGATGAGAACAGTAGAAAACATATAGTAGATGAGAACAGTAGGAAACATATAGTAGATGAGAACAGTAGGAAACATATAGTAGATGAGAATAGTAGGAAACATATAGTAGATGAGAACAGTAGGAAACATATAGTAGATAAGAACAGTTGGAAACATATAGTAGATGAGAACAGTAGGAAACATATAGTAGATGAGAACAGTAGGAAAAATATAGTAGATGAGAACAGTAGGAAACATATAGTAGATGAGAACAGGTGGAAACATATAGTAGATGAGAACAGTAGGAAACATATTGTAGATGAGAACAGTAGGAAACATATAGTAGAATAGAACAGTAGGAAACATACAGTAGATGAGAACAGTAGGAAACATATAGTAGATGAGAACAGTAGGAAACATATAGTAGATGAGAACAGTAGGAAACATATAGTAGATGAGAACAGTAGGAAACATATAGTAGATGAGAACAGTAGGAAACATATAGTAGATGAGAACTGTTGGAAACATATAGTAGATGAGAACAGTAGGAAACATATAGTAGATAAGAACAGTTGGAAACATATAGTAGATGAGAACAGTAGGAAACATATAGTAGATAAGAACAGTTGGAAACATATAGTAGATGAGAACAGTAGTAGGAAACATATAGTAGATGAGAACAGTAGGAAACATATAGTAGATGAGAACAGTAGGAAACATATAGTAGATGAGAACAGTAGGAAACAAATAGTAGATGAGAACAGTAGGAAACATATAGTAGATGAGAACAGTAGGAAACATATAGTAGATAAGAACAGTTGGAAACATATAGTAGATGAGAACAGGAGTAGGAAACATATAGTAGATGAGAACAGTAGGAAACATATAGTAGAGGAGAACAGTAGGAAACATATAGTAGATGAGAACAGTAGGAAACATATAGTAGATGAGAACAGTAGGAAACATATAGTAGATGAGAACAGTAGGAAACATATAGTAGATGAGAACAGTAGGAAACATATAGTAGATGAGAACAGTAGGAAACATATAGTAGATGAGAACAGTAGGAAACATATTGTAGATGAGAACAGTAGGAAACATATAGTAGAAGAGAACAGTAGGAAACATACAGTAGATGAGAACAGTAGGAAACATATAGTAGATGAGAACAGTAGGAAACATATAGTAGATGAGAACAGTAGGAAACATATAGTAGATGAGAACAGTAGGAAACATATAGTAGATGAGAACAGTAGGAAACATATAGTAGATGAGAACAGTTGGAAACATATAGTAGATGAGAACAGTAGGAAACATATAGTAGATAAGAACAGTTGGAAACATATAGTAGATGAGAACAGGAGTAGGAAACATATAGTAGATGAGAACAGTAGGAAACATATAGTAGATGAGAACAGTAGGAAACATATAGTAGATGAGAACAGTAGGAAACATATAGTAGATGAGAACAGTAGGAAACATATAGTAGATGAGAACAGTAGGAAACATATAGTAGATGAGAACAGTAGGAAACATATAGTAGATGAGAACAGTAGGAAACATATAGTAAATGAGAACAGTTGGAAACATATAGTAGATGAGAACAGTAGGAAACATATAGTAGATGAGAACAGTAGGAAACATATAGTAGATGAGAACAGTAGGAAACATATAGTAGATGAGAACAGTAGGAAACATATAGTAGATGAGAACAGTAGGAAACATATAGTAGATAAGAACAGTTGGAAACATATAGTAGATGAGAACAGGAGTAGGAAACATATAGTAGATGAGAACAGTAGGAAACATATAGTAGATGAGAACAGTAGGAAACATATAGTAGATGAGAACAGTAGGAAACATATAGTAGATGAGAACAGTAGGAAACATATAGTAGATGAGAACAGTTGGAAACATATAGTAGATGAGAACAGTAGGAAACATATAGTAGATGAGAACAGTAGGAAACATATAGTAGATGAGAACAGTAGGAAACATATAGTAGATGAGAACAGTAGGAAACATATAGTAGATGAGAACAGTAGGAAACATATAGTAAGTGAGAACAGTAGGAAACATATAGTAGATGAGAACAGTAGGAAACATATAGTAGATGAGAACAGTAGGAAACATATAGTAGATGAGAATAGTAGGAAACATATAGTAGATGAGAACAATAGGAAACATATAGTAGATGAGAACAGTTGGAAACATATAGTAGATGAGAACAGTAGGAAACATGTAGTAGACGAGAACAGTAGGAAACATGTAGTAGATGAGAACAGTAGAAAACATATAGTAGATGAGAACAGTAGGAAACATATAGTAGATGAGAACAGTAGGAAACATGTAGTAGATGAGAACAGTAGGAAACATATAGTAGATGAGAACAGTAGGAAACATATAGTAGATTAGAACAGTAGGAAACATATAGTAGATGAGAACAGTAGGAAACATATTGTAGATGAGAACAGTAGGAAACATATAGTAGATGAGAACAGTAGGAAACATATAGTAGATGAGAACAGTAGTAAACATATAGTAGAAGAGAACAGTAGGAAACATATAGTAGATGAGAACTGTAGGAAACACATAGTAGATGAGAACAGTAGGAAACATATAGTAGATGAGAACAGTAGGAAACATATAGTAGAAGAGAACAGTAGGAAACATATAGTAGAAGAGAACAGTAGGAAACATATAGTAGATGAGAACAGTAGGAAACATATAGTAGAAGAGAACAGTAAGAAACATATAGTAGAAGAGAACAGTAGGAAACATATAGTAGATGAGAACAGTAGGAAACATATAGTAGAAGAGAACAGTAGGAAACACATAGTAGATGAGAACAGTAGGAATCATACAGTAGATGAGAACAGTAGGAAACATATAGCAGATGAGAACAGTAGGAGATATATAGTAAATGAGAACAGTCAGAAACATATAGCAGATGAGAACAGTAGGAAACATATAGTAGATGAGAACAGTAGGAAACATATAGTAGATGAGAACAGTAGGAAACATTAAGTAGATGAGAACAGTAGGAAACATATAGTAGATGAGAACAGTAGGAAACATATAGTAGATGAGAACAGTAGGAAACATTTAGTAGATGAGAACAGTAGGAAACATATAGTAGATGAGAACAGTAGGAAACATATAGTAGATGAGAACAGTAGGAAACATATAGTAGGTGAGAACAGTAGGAAACATATAGTAGATGAGAACAGTAGGAAACATATAGTAGATGAGAACAGTAGGAAACAGATAGTAGATGAGAACAGTAGGAAACATATAGTAGATGAGAACAGTAGATGAGAACAGTAGGAAACATATAGTAGAAGAGAACAGTAGGAAACATTTAGTAGATGAGAACAGTAGGAAACATATAGTAGATGAGAACAGTAGGAAACATATAGTAGATGAGAACAGTAGGAATCATATAGTAGATAAGAACAGTAGGAAACATATAGTAGATGAGAACAGTAGGAAACATATAGTAGATGAGAACAGTAGGAAACATATAGTAGATGAGAACAGTAGGAAACATATAGCAGATGAGAACAGTAGGAAACATATAGTAAATGAGAACAGTCAGAAACATATAGCAGATGAGAACAGTAGGAAACATATAGTAGATGAGAACAGTAGGAAACATATAGTAGATGAGAGCAGTAGGAAACATTTAGTAGATGAGAACAGTAGGAAACATATAGTAGATGAGAACAGTAGGAAACATATAGTAGATGAGAACAGTAGGAAACATATAGTAGATGAGAACAGTAGGAAACATATAGTAGATGAGAACAGTAGGAAACATATAGTAGATGAGAACAGTAGGAAACATATAGTAGGTGAGAACAGTAGGAAACATATAGTAGATGAGAACAGTAGGAAACATATAGTAGATGAGAGCAGTAGGAAACATATAGTAGATGAGAACAGTAGGAAACATATAGTAGATGAGAACAGTAGGAAACATATAGTAGATGAGAACAGTAGGGAACATATAATAGATGAGAACAGTAGGAAACATATAGTAGATGAGAACAGTAGGAAACATATAGTAGATGAGAACAGTAGGAAACATGTAGTAGATGAGAACAGTAGGAAACATATAGTAGATGAGAACAGTTGGAAAAATATAGTAGATGAGAACAGTAGGAAACATGTAGTAGATGAGAACAGTAGGAAACATATAGTAGATGAGAACAGTAGGAAACATATAGTAGATGAGAACAGTAGGAAACATATTGTAGATGAGAACAGTAGGAAACATATAGTAGATGAGAACAGTAGGAAACATATAGTAGATGAGAACAGTAGGAAACATATAGTAGATGAGAACAGTAGGAAACATATAGTAGATGAGAACAGTGGGAAACATATAGTAGATGAGAACAGTAGGAAACATATAGTAGATGAGAACAGTAGGAAACATATAGTAGATGAGAACAGTAGGAAACATATAGTAGAGGAGAACAGTAGGAAACATATAGTAGATGAGAACAGTAGGAAACATATAGTAGATGAGAACAGTAGGAAACATATAGTAGATGAGAACAGTAGGAAACATATAGTAGATGAGAACAGTAGGAAACATATAGTAGAGGAGAACAGTAGGAAACATATAGTAGATGAGAACAGTAGGAAACATATAGTAGATGAGAGCAGTAGGAAACATATAGTAGATGAGAACAGTAGGAAACATATAGTAGATGTGAACAGTAGGAAACATATAGTAGATGAGAACAGTAGGAAACATGTAGTAGATGAGAACAGTAGGAAACATATAGTAGATGAGAACAGTAGGAAACATATAGTAGATGAGAACAGTAGGAAACATATATGTTTCCTACTGTAAGAACAGTAGGAAACATATAGTAGATGAGAACAGTAGGAAACATATAGTAGATGAGAACGGTAGGAAACATATAGTAGATGAGAACAGTAGGAAATATATACTAGATAAGAACAGTAGTAAACATATAGTAGATGAGAACAGTAGGAAACATATAGTAGATGAGAACAGTAGGAAACATATAGTAGATGAGAACAGTAGGAAACATATAGTAGATGAGAACAGTAGGAAACATATAGTAGATGAGAACAGTAGGAAACATATAGTAGAGGAGAACAGTAGGAAACATATAGTAGATGAGAACAGTAGGAAACATATAGTAGATGGGAACAGTAGGAAACATATAGTAGATGAGAACAGTAGGAAACATATAGTAGATGAGAACAGTAGGAAACATATAGTAGATGAGAACAGTAGGAAACATATAGTAGATAAGAACAGTTGGAAACATATAGTAGATGAGAACAGTAGGAAACATATAGTAGATGAGAACAGTAGGAAAAATATAGTAGATGAGAACAGTAGGAAACATATAGTAGATGAGAACAGTAGGAAACATATAGTAGATGAGAACAGTAGGAAACATATAGTAGATGAGAACAGTAGGAAACATATTGTAGATGAGAATAGTAGGAAACATATAGTAGAAGAGAACAGTAGGAAACATACAGTAGATGAGAACAGTAGGAAACATATAGTAGATGAGAACAGTAGGAAACATATAGTAGATGAGAACAGTAGGAAACATATAGTAGATGAGAACAGTAGGAAACATATAGTAGATGAGAACAGTAGGAAACATATAGTAGATGAGAACAGTAGGAAACATATAGTAGATGAGAACAGTAGGAAACATATAGTAGATGAGAACAGTAGGAAACATATAGTAGAGGAGAACAGTAGGAAACATATAGTAGATGAGAACAGTAGGAAACATATAGTAGATGGGAACAGTAGGAAACATATAGTAGATGAGAACAGTAGGAAACATATAGTAGATGAGAACAGTAGGAAACATATAGTAGATGAGAACAGTAGGAAACATATAGTAGATAAGAACAGTTGGAAACATATAGTAGATGAGAACAGTAGGAAACATATAGTAGATGAGAACAGTAGGAAAAATATAGTAGATGAGAACAGTAGGAAACATATAGTAGATGAGAACAGTAGGAAACATATAGTAGATGAGAACAGTAGGAAACATATAGTAGATGAGAACAGTAGGAAACATATTGTAGATGAGAATAGTAGGAAACATATAGTAGAAGAGAACAGTAGGAAACATACAGTAGATGAGAACAGTAGGAAACATATAGTAGATGAGAACAGTAGGAAACATATAGTAGATGAGAACAGTAGGAAACATATAGTAGATGAGAACAGTAGGAAACATATAGTAGATGAGAACAGTAGGAAACATATAGTAGATGAGAACAGTTGGAAACATATAGTAGATGAGAACAGTAGGAAACATATAGTAGATAAGAACAGTTGGAAACATATAGTAGATGAGAACAGGAGTAGGAAACATATAGTAGATGAGAACAGTAGGAAACATATAGTAGATGAGAACAGTAGGAAACATATAGTAGATGAGAACAGTAGGAAACATATAGTAGATGAGAACAGTAGGAAACATATAGTAGATGAGAACAGTTGGAAACATATAGTAGATGAGAACAGTAGGAAACATATAGTAGATGAGAACAGTAGGAAACATATAGTAGATGAGAATAGTAGGAAACATAATAGATGAGAACAGTAGGAAAAATATAGTAGATGAGAACAGTAGGAAACATAAAGTAGATGAGAACAGTAGGAAACATATAGTAGATGAGAACAGTAGGAAACATATAGTAGATGAGAACAGTAGGAAACATATTGTAGATGAGAACAGTAGGAAACATATAGTAGAAGAGAACAGTAGGAAACATACAGTAGATGAGAACAGTAGGAAACATATAGTAGATGAGAACAGTAGGAAACATATAGTAGATGAGAACAGTAGGAAACATATAGTAGATGAGAACACTAGGAAACATATAGTAGATGAGAACAGTAGGAAATATGTAGTAGATGAGAACAGTAGGAAACATATAGTAGATGAGAACAGTAGGAAACATATAGTAGAGGAGAATAGTAGGAAACATATAGTAAATGAGAACAGTAGGAAACATATAGTAGATTAGAACAGTAGGAAACATACAGTAGATGAGAACAGTAGGAAACATATAGTAGAAGAGTACAGTAGGAAACATATAGTAGATGAGAACAGTAGGAAACATATAGTAGATGAGAACAGTAGGAAACATATAGTAGATGAGAACAGTAGGAAACATATAGTAGATGAGAACAGTAGGAAACATATAGTAGATGAGAACAGTAGGAAACATATAGTAGATGAGAACAGTAGGAAACATATAGTAGATGAGAACAGTAGGAAACATATAGTAGATGAAAACACTAGGAAACATATAGTAGATGAGAACAGTTGGAAACATATAGTAGATGAGAACAGTAGGAAACATATAGTAGATGAGAACAGTAGGAAACATATAGTAGATGAGAACAGTAGGAAACATATAGTAGAGGAGAACAGTAGGAAACATATAGTAAATGAGAACAGTAGGAAACATATAGTAGATGAGAACAGTAGGAAACATATAGTAGATGAGAACAGTAGGAAACATATAGTAGAAGAGAACAGTAGGAAACATATAGTAGATGAGAACAGTAGGAAACATATAGTAGATGAGAACAGTAGGAAACATATAGTAGATGAGAGCAGTAGGAAACATATAGTAGATGAGAACACTAGGAAACATATAGTAGATGAGAACAGTAGGAAACATATAGTAGATGAGAACAGTTGGAAACATATAGTAGATGAGAACAGTAGGAAACATATAGTAGATAAGAACAGTAGGAAACATATAGTAGATGAGAACAGTAGGAAACATATAGTAGATGAGAACAGGAGTAGGAAACATATAGTAGATGAGAACAGTTGGAAACATATAGTAGATGAGAACAGTAGGAAACATATAGTAGAAGAGAACAGTAGGAAACATATAGTAGATGAGAACAGTAGGAAACATATAGTAGATGAGAACAGTAGGAAACATATAGTAGATGAGAACAGTAGGAAACATATAGTAGATGAGAACACTAGGAAACATATAGTAGATGAGAACAGTAGGAAACATATAGTAGATGAGAACAGTAGGAAACATATAGTAGATGAGAACAGTAGGAAACATATAGTAGATGAAAACAGTAGGAAACATATAGTAGATGAGAACAGGAGTAGGAAACATATAGTAGATGAGAACAGTTGGAAACATATAGTAGATGAGAACAGTAGGAAACATATAGTAGATGAGAACAGTAGGAAACATATAGTAGATGAGAACAGTAGGAAACATATAGTAGATGAGAACAGTTGGAAACATATAGTAGATGAGAACAGTAGGAAACATATAGTAGATGAGAACAGTAGGAAACATATAGTAGATGAGAACAGTAGGAAACATAATAGATGAGAACAGTAGGAAAAATATAGTAGATGAGAACAGTAGGAAACATATAGTAGATGAGAACAGTAGGAAACATATAGTAGATGAGAACAGTAGGAAACATATAGTAGATGAGAACAGTAGGAAACATATTGTAGATGAGAACAGTAGGAAACATATAGTAGAAGAGAACAGTAGGAAACATACAGTAGATGAGAACAGTAGGAAACATATAGTAATTGAGAACAGTAGGAAACATATAGTAGATGAGAACAGTAGGAAACATATAGTAGATGAGAACACTAGGAAACATATAGTATATGAGAACAGTAGGAAATATGTAGTAGATGAGAACAGTAGGAAACATATAGTAGATGAGAACAGTAGGAAACATATAGTAGAGGAGAACAGTAGGAAACATATAGTAAATGAGAACAGTAGAAAACATATAGTAGATGAGAACAGTAGGAAACATACAGTAGATGAGAACAGTAGGAAACATATAGTAGAAGAGTACAGTAGGAAACATATAGTAGATGAGAACAGTAGGAAACATATAGTAGATGAGAACAGTAGGAAACATATAGTAGATGAGAACAGTAGGAAACATATAGTAGATGAGAACAGTAGGAAACATATAGTAGATGAGAACAGTAGGAAACATATAGTAGAAGAGAACAGTAGGAAACATACAGTAGATGAGAACAGTAGGAAACATATAGTAATTGAGAACAGTAGGAAACATATAGTAGATGAGAACAGTAGGAAACATATAGTAGACACTTTTTACATGAGATTAAAGTAGACGTCAAGATCTTTTATTTAAGGTACCGTATGTAACGATATCCCAATTAGTTTAAAAGTTAGGGCATTTTGCTGAGCAAAAAATATTCATCGATTTCGCTAAAAAAAGCAAAGGAAACACATAGTAGATGAGAACAGTAGGCAACATTTAGCAAGTGAGAACAGTAGGAAACATATAGTAGATGAGAACAGTAGGAAACATATAGTAGATGAGAACAGTAGGAAACATATAGTAGATGAGAACAGTAGGAAACATATAGTAGATAAGAACAGTTGGAAACATATAGTAGATGAGAACAGGAGTAGGAAACATATAGTAGATGAGAACAGTAGGAAACATATAGTATATGAGAACAGTAGGAAACATATAGTAGATGAGAACAGTAGGAAACATATAGTAGATGAGAACAGTAGGAAACATATAGTAGATGAGAACAGTTGGAAACATATAGTAGATAAGAACAGTAGGAAACATATAGTAGATGAGAACAGTAGGAAACATATAGTAGATGAGAACACTAGGAAACATATAGTAGATGAGAACAGTAGGAAACATATAGTAGATGAGAACAGTTGGAAACATATAGTAGATGAGAACAGTAGGAAACATATAGTAGATAAGAACAGTTGGAAACATATAGTAGATGAGAACAGGAGTAGGAAACATATAGTAGATGATAACAGTAGGAAACATATAGTAGATGATAACAGTAGGAAACATATAGTAGATGAGAACAGGAGTAGGAAACATATAGTAGATGAGAACAGTAGGAAACATATAGTATATGAGAACAGTAGGAAACATATAGTAGATGAGAACAGTTGAAAACATATAGTAGATGAGAACAGTAGGAAACATATAGTAGATGAGAACAGTAGGAAACATAATAGATGAGAACAGTAGGAAAAATATAGTAGATGAGAACAGTAGGAAACATATAGTAGATGAGAACAGTAGGAAACATATAGTAGATGAGAACAGTAGGAAACATATAGTAGATGAGAACAGTAGGAAACATATTGTAGATGAGAACAGTAGGAAACATATAGTAGAAGAGAACAGTAGGAAACATACAGTAGATGAGAACAGTAGGAAACATATAGTAATTGAGAACAGTAGGAAACATATAGTAGATGAGAACAGTAGGAAACATATAGTAGATGAGAACACTAGGAAACATATAGTAGATGATAACAGTAGGAAACATATAGTAGATGAGAACAGTAGGAAACATATAATAGATGAGAACAGTAGGAAACACATAGTAGATGAGAACAGTAGGAAACATATAGTAGATGAGAACAGTTGAAAACATATAGTAGATGAGAACAGTAGGAAACATATAGTAGATAAGAACAGTAGGAAACATAATAGATGAGAACAGTAGGAAAAATATAGTAGATGAGAACAGTAGGAAACATATAGTAGATGAGAACAGTAGGAAACATATAGTAGATGAGAACAGTAGGAAACATATAGTAGATGAGAACAGTAGGAAACATATTGTAGATGAGAACAGTAGGAAACATATAGTAGAAGAGAACAGTAGGAAACATACAGTAGATGAGAACAGTAGGAAACATATAGTAATTGAGAACAGTAGGAAACATATAGTAGATGAGAACAGTAGGAAACATATAGTAGATGAGAACACTAGGAAACATATAGTAGATGAGAACAGTAGGAAATATGTAGTAGATGAGAACAATAGGAAACATATAGTAGATGAGAACAGTAGGAAACATATAGTAGAGGAGAACAGTAGGAAACATATAGTAAATGAGAACAGTAGGAAACATATAGTAGATGAGAACAGTAGGAAACATACAGTAGATGAGAACAGTAGGAAACATATAGTAGAAGAGTACAGTAGGAAACATATAGTAGATGAGAACAGTAGGAAACATATAGTAGATGAGAACAGTAGGAAACATATAGTAGATGAGAACAGTAGGGAACATATAGTAGATGAGAACAGTAGGAAACATATAGTAGATGAGAACGGTAGGAAACATATAGTAGATGAGAACAGTAGGAAACATATAGTAGATGAGAACACTAGGAAACATATAGTAGATGAGAACAGTAGAAAACATATAGTAGATGAGAACAGTAGGAAACATATAGTAGATGAGAACAGTAGGAAACATATAGTAGATGAGAACAGTAGGAAACATATAGTAGAGGAGAACAGTAGGAAACATATAGTAAATGAGAACAGTAGGAAACATATAGTAGATGAGAACAGTAGGAAACATATAGTAGATGAGAACAGTAGGAAACATATAGTAGAAGAGAACAGTAGGAAACATATAGTAGATGAGAACAGTAGGAAACATATAGTAGATGAGAACAGTAGGAAACATATAGTAGATGAGAACAGTAGGAAACATATAGTAGACACTTTTTACATGAGTTTAAAGTAGACGTCAAGATCTTTTATTTAAGGTACCGTATGTAACGATATCCCAATTAGTTTAAAAGTTATGGGCATTTTGCTGAGCAAAAAATGTTCATCGATTTCGCTAAAAAAAGCAAAGGAAACATATAGTAGATGAGAACAGTAGGCAACATATAGCAAGTGAGAACAGTAGGAAACATATAGTAGATGAGAACAGTAGGAAACATATAGTAGATGAGAACAGTAGGAAACATATAGTAGATGAGAACAGTAGGAAACATATAGTAGATAAGAACAGTTGGAAACATATAGTAGATGAGAACAGGAGTAGGAAACATATAGTAGATGAGAACAGTAGGAAACATATAGTAGATGAGAACAGTAGGAAACATATAGTAGATGAGAACAGTAGGAAACATATAGTAGATGAGAACAGTAGGACACATATAGTAGATAAGAACAGTTGGAAACATATAGTAGATGAGAACAGTAGGAAACATATAGTAGATGAGAACAGTAGGAAACATATAGTAGATGAGAACAGTAGGAAACATATAGTAGATGAGAACAGTAGGAAACATATAGTAGATGAGAACAATAGGAAACATATAGTAGATGAGAACAGTAGGAAACATATAGTAGATAAGAACAGTAGGAAACATATAGTAGATGAGAACAGTAGGAAACATATAGTAAGTGAGAACAGTAGGAAACATATAGTAGATGAGAACAGTAGGAAACATATAGTAGATGAGAACAGTAGGAAACATATAGTAGATGAGAACAGTAGGAAACATATAGTAGATGAGAACAGTTGGAAACATATAGTAGATGAGAACAGTAGGAAACATATAGTAGATGAGAACAGTAGGAAACTTATAGTAGATGAGAACAGTAGGAAACATATAGTAGATGAGAACAGTAGGAAACTTATAGTAGATGAGAACAGTAGGAAACATATAGTAGATGAGAACAGTAGGAAACATATAGTAGATGAGAACAGTAGGAAACATATTGTAGATGAGAACAGTAGGAAACATATAGTAGATGAGAACAGTTGGAAACATATAGTAGATGAGAACAGTAGGAAACATATAGTAGATAAGAACAGTTGGAAACATATAGTAGACGAGAGCAGTAGGAAACATATAGTAGATGAGAACAGTAGGAAACATATAGTAGATGAGAACAGTAGGAAACATATAGTAGATGAGAACAGTAGGAAACATATAGTAGATGAGAACAGTAGGAAACATATAGTAGATGAGAACAGTAGGAAACATATAGTAGATGAGAACAGTAGGAAATATATAGTTGATGAGAACAGTAAGAAACATATAGTAGATGAGAACAGTAGGAAAAATATAGTAGATGAGAGCAGTAGGAAACATATAGTAGATGAGAACAGTAGGAAACATATAGTAGATGAGAACAGTAGGAAACATATAGTAGATGAGAACAGTAGGAAACATATAGTAGATGAGAACAGTAGGAAACATATAGTAGATGAGAACAGTAGGAAACATATAGTAGATGAGAACAGTAGGAAACATATAGTAGATGAGAACAGTAGGAAACATATAGTAGATGAGAACAGTTGGAAACATATAGTAGATGAGAACAGTAGGAAACATATAGTAGATGAGAACAGTAGGAAACATATAGTAGATGAGAACAGTAGGAAACATATAGTAGATGAGAACAGTAGGAAACATATAGTAGATGAGAACAATAGGAAACATATAGTAGATGAGAACAGTAGGAAACTTATAGTAGATAAGAACAGTAGGAAACATATAGTAGATGAGAACAGTAGGAAACATATAGTAAGTGAGAACAGTAGGAAACATATAGTAGATGAGAACAGTAGGAAACATATAGTAGATGAGAACAGTAGGAAACATATAGTAGATGAGAACAGTAGGAAACATATAGTAGATGAGAACAGTTGGAAACATATAGTAGATGAGAACAGTAGGAAACATATAGTAGATGAGAACAGTAGGAAACATATAGTAGATGAGAACAGTAGGAAACATATAGTAGATGAGAACAGTAGGAAACATATAGTAGATGAGAACAGTAGGAAACATATAGTAGATGAGAACAGTAGGAAACATATAGTAGATGAGAACAGTAGGAAACATATAGTAGATGAGAACAGTAGGAAACATATAGTAGATGAGAACAGTTGGAAACATATAGTAGATGAGAACAGTAGGAAACATATAGTAGATGAGAACAGTTGGAAACATATAGTAGATGAGAACAGTAGGAAACATATAGTAGATGAGAACAGTAGGAAACATATAGTAGATAAGAACAGTTGGAAACATATAGTAGACGAGAGCAGTAGGAAACATATAGTAGATGAGAACAGTAGGAAACATATAGTAGATGAGAACAGTAGGAAACATATAGTAGATGAGAACAGTAGGAAACATATAGTAGATGAGAACAGTAGGAAACATATAGTAGATGAGAACAGTAGGAAATATATAGTTGATGAGAACAGTAAGAAACATATAGTAGATGAGAACAGTAGGAAATATATAGTTGATGAGAACAGTAAGAAACATATAGTAGATGAGAACAGTAGGAAACATATAGTAGATGAGAACAGTAGGAAACATATAGTAGATGAGAACAGTAGGAAACATATAGTAGATGAGAACAGTAGGAAACATATAGTAGATGAGAACAGTAGGAAACATATAGTAAGTGAGAACAGTAGGAAACATATAGTAGATGAGAACAGTAGGAAACATATAGTAGATGAGAACAGTAGGAAACATATAGTATATGAGAACAGTAGGAAATATATAGTAGATGAGAACAGTTGGAAACATATAGTAGATGAGAACAGTAGGAAACATATAGTAGATGAGAACAGTAGGAAACATATAGTAAATGAGAACAGTAGGAAACATATAGTAGATGAGAACAGTAGGCAACATATAGTAGATGAGAACAGTAGGAAACATATAGTAGATGAGAACAGTAGGAAACATATAGTAGATGAGAACAGTTGGAAACATATAGTAGATGAGAACAGTAGGAAACATATAGTAGATGAGAACAGTAGGAAACATATAGTAGATGAGAACGGTTGGAAACATATGTATAGTAGATGAGAACAGTAGGAAACTTATAGTAGATGAGAACAGTAGGAAACATATAGTAGATTAGAAAAGTAGGAAACATATAGTAGATGAGAACAGTAGGAAACATATAGTAGATGAGAACAGTAGGAAACATATAGTAGATGAGAACAGTAGGAAACATATAGTAGATTAGAAAAGTAGGAAACATATAGTAGATGAGAACAGTAGGAAACATATAGTAGATGAGAACAGTAGGAAACATATAGTAGATGAGAACTGTAGGAAACATATAGTAGATGAGAACAGTAGGAAACATATAGCAGAAGAGAACAGTAGGAAACATATAGTAGATGAGAACAGTAGGAAACATATGGTAGATGAGAACAGTAGGAAACATATAGTAGATGAGAACAGTTGGAAACATATAGTAGATGAGAACAGTAGGAAACATATAGTAGATGAGAACAGTAGGAAACATATAGTAGATGAGAACAGTTGGAAACATATAGTAGATGAGAACAGTAGGAAACATATAGTAGATGAGAACAGTAGGAAACATATAGTAGATGAGAACAGTAGGAAACATATAGTAGATGAGAGCAGTAGGAAACATATAGTAGAGGAGAACAGTAGGAAACATATAGTAAATGAGAACAGTAGGAAACATATAGTAGATGAGTACAGTAGGAAACATATAGTAGATGAGAACAGTAGGAAACATATAGTAGAAGAGAACAGTAGGAAACATATAGTAGATGAGAACAGTAGGAAACATATAGTAGATGAGAACAGTAGGAAACATATAGTAGATGAGAACAGTAGGAAACATATAGTAGATGAGAACAGAAGGAAACATATAGTAGATGAGAACAGTAGGAAACATATAGTAGATGAGAACAGTAGGAAACATATAGTAGATGAGAACAGTAGGAAACATATAGTAGATGAGAACAGTAGGAAACATATAGTAGATGAGAACAGTAGGAAACATATAGTAGAGGAGAACAGTAGGAAACATATAGTAAATGAGAACAGTAGGAAACATATAGTAGATGAGAACAGTAGGAAACATATAGTAGATGAGAACAATAGGAAACATATAGTAGAAGAGAACAGTAGGAAACATATAGTAGATGAGAACAGTAGGAAACATATAGTAGATGAGAACAGTAGGAAACATATAGTAGATGAGAACAGTAGGAAACATATAGTAGACACTTTTTACATGAGTTTAAAGTAGACGTCAAGATCTTTTATTTAAGGTACCGTATGTAACGATATCCCAATTAGTTTAAAAGTTATGGGCATTTTGCTGAGCAAAAAATGTTCATCGATTTCGCTAAAAAAAGCAAATGAAACATATAGTAGATGAGAACAGTAGGAAACATATAGCAAGTGAGAACAGTAGGAAACATATAGCAAGTGAGAACAGTAGGAAACATATAGTAGATGAGAACAGTAGGAAACATATAGTAGATGAGAACAGTAGGAAACATATAGTAGATGAGAACAGTGGGAAACATATAGTAGATAAGAACAGTTGGAAACATATAGTAGATGAGAACAGGAGTAGGAAACATATAGTAGATGAGAACAGTAGGAAACATATAGTAGATGAGAACAGTAGGAAATATATAGTAGATGAGAACAGTAGGAAACATATAGTAGATGAGAACAGTTGGAAACATATAGTAGATGAGAACAGTAGGAAACATATAGTAGATGAGAACAGTAGGAAACATATAGTAGATGAGAACAGTAGGAAACATATAGTAGATGAGAACAGTAGGAAACATATAGTAGATGAGGACAGTAGGAAACATATAGTAGATGAGAACAGTAGGAAACATATAGTAGATGAGAACAGTAGGAAACATATAGTAGATGAGAACAGTAGGAAACATATAGTAGATGAGAACAGTAGGAAACATATAGTAGATGAGAACAGTAGGAAACATATAGTAGATGAAAACAGTAGGAAACATATAGTAGATGAGAACAGTAGGAAACATATAGTAGATGAGAACAGTAGGAAACATATAGTAGATGAGAACAGTAGGAAACATATAGTAGATGAGAACAGTTGGAAACATATAGTAGAAGAGAACAGTAGGAACCATATAGTAGATGAGAACAGTAGGAAACATATAGTAGATGAGAACAGTAGGAAACATATAGTAGATGAGAACAGTAGGAAACATATAGTAGATGAGAACAGAAGGAAACATGTAGTAGATGAGAACAGTAGGAAACATATAGTAGATGAGAACAGTAGGAAACATATAGTAGATGAGAACAGTAGGAAACATATAGTAGATAAGAACAGTTGGAAACATATAGTAGATGAGAACAGGAGTAGGAGACATATAGTAGATGAGAACAGTAGGAAACATATAGTAGATGAGAACAGTCGGAAACCTATAGTAGATGAGAACAGTAGGAAACATATAGTAGATGAGAACAGTAGGACACATATAGTAGATGAGAACAGTTGGAAACATATAGTAGATGAGAACAGTAGGAAACATATAGTAGATGAGAACAGTAGGAAACATATAGTAGATGAGAACAGTAGGAGACATATAGTAGATGAGAACAGTAGGAAACATATAGTAGATGAGAACAATAGGAAACATATAGTAGATGAGAACAGTAGGAAACATATAGTAGATAAGAACAGTAGGAAACATATAGTAGATGAGAACAGTAGGAAACATATAGTAAGTGAGAACAGTAGGAAACATATAGTAGATGAGAACAGTAGGAAACATATAGTAGATGAGAACAGTAGGAAACATATAGTAGATGAGAACAGTAGGAAACATATAGTAGATGAGAACAGTAGGAAACATATAGTAGATGAGAACAGTAGGAAATATATAGTTGATGAGAACAGTAAGAAACATATAGTAGATGAGAACAGTAGGAAAAATATAGTAGATGAGAGCAGTAGGAAACATATAGTAGATGAGAACAGTAGGAAACATATAGTAGATGAGAACAGTAGGAAACATATAGTAGATGAGAACAGTAGGAAACATATAGTAGATGAGAACAGTAGGAAACATATAGTAGATGAGAACAGTAGGAAACATATAGTAGATGAGAACAGTTGGAAACATATAGTAGATGAGAACAGTAGGAAACATATAGTAGATGAGAACAGTAGGAAACATATAGTAGATGAGAACAGTAGGAAACATATAGTAGATGAGAACAGTAGGAAACATATAGTAGATGAGAACAATAGGAAACATATAGTAGATGAGAACAGTAGGAAACATATAGTAGATAAGAACAGTAGGAAACATATAGTATATGAGAACAGTAGGAAACATATAGTAAGTGAGAACAGTAGGAAACATATAGTAGATGAGAACAGTAGGAAACATATAGTAGATGAGAACAGTAGGAAACATATAGTAGATGAGAACAGTAGGAAACATATAGTAGATGAGAACAGTAGGAAACATATAGTAGATGAGAACAGTTGGAAACATATAGTAGAAGAGAACAGTAGGAACCATATAGTAGATGAGAACAGTAGGAAACATATAGTAGATGAGAACAGTAGGAAACATATAGTAGATGAGAACAGTAGGAAACATATAGTAGATGAGAACAGAAGGAAACATGTAGTAGATGAGAACAGTAGGAAACATATAGTAGATGAGAACAGTAGGAAACATATAGTAGATGAGAACAGTAGGAAACATATAGTAGATGAGAACAGTAGGAAACATATAGTAGATAAGAACAGTTGGAAACATATAGTAGATGAGAACAGGAGTAGGAAACATATAGTAGATGAGAACAGTAGGAAACATATAGTAGATGAGAACAGTAGGAAACATATAGTAGATGAGAACAGTAGGAAACATATAGTAGATGAGAACAGTAGGACACATATAGTAGATGAGAACAGTTGGAAACATATAGTAGATGAGAACAGTAGGAAACATATAGTAGATGAGAACAGTAGGAAACATATAGTAGATGAGAACAGTAGGAGACATATAGTAGATGAGAACAGTAGGAAACATATAGTAGATGAGAACAATAGGAAACATATAGTAGATGAGAACAGTAGGAAACATATAGTAGATAAGAACAGTAGGAAACATATAGTAGATGAGAACAGTAGGAAACATATAGTAAGTGAGAACAGTAGGAAACATATAGTAGATGAGAACAGTAGGAAACATATAGTAGATGAGAACAGTAGGAAACATATAGTAGATGAGAACAGTAGGAAACATATAGTAGATGAGAACAGTTGGAAACATATAGTAGATGAGAACAGTAGGAAACATATAGTAGATGAGAACAGTAGGAAACATATAGTAGATGAGAACAGTAGGAAACATATAGTAGATGAGAACAGTAGGAAACATATAGTAGATGAGAACAGTAGGAAACATATAGTAGATGAGAACAGTAGGAAACATATAGTAGATGAGAACAGTAGGAAACATATAGTAGATGAGAACAGTAGGAAACATATAGTAGATGAGAACAGTTGGAAACATATAGTAGATGAGAACAGTAGGAAACATATAGTAGACGAGAGCAGTAGGAAACATATAGTAGATGAGAACAGTAGGAAACATATAGTAGATGAGAACAGTAGGAAACATATAGTAGATGAGAACAGTAGGAAACATATAGTAGATGAGAACAGTAGGAAACATATAGTAGATGAGAACAGTAGGAAACATATAGTAGATGAGAACAGTAGGAAACATATAGTAGATGAGAACAGTAGGAAATATATAGTTGATGAGAACAGTAAGAAACATATAGTAGATGAGAACAGTAGGAAAAATATAGTAGATGAGAGCAGTAGGAAACATATAGTAGATGAGAACAGTAGGAAACATATAGTAGATGAGAACAGTAGGAAACATATAGTAGATGAGAACAGTAGGAAACATATAGTAGATGAGAACAGTAGGAAACATATAGTAGATGAGAACAGTAGGAAACATATAGTAGATGAGAACAGTAGGAAACATATAGTAGATGAGAACAGTAGGAAACATATAGTAGATGAGAACAGTTGGAAACATATAGTAGATGAGAACAGTAGGAAACATATAGTAGATGAGAACAGTAGGAAACATATAGTAGATGAGAACAGTAGGAAACATATAGTAGATGAGAACAGTAGGAAACATATAGTAGATGAGAACAATAGTAGATGAGAACAGTAGGAAACATATAGTAGATAAGAACAGTAGGAAACATATAGTATATGAGAACAGTAGGAAACATATAGTAAGTGAGAACAGTAGGAAACATATAGTAGATGAGAACAGTAGGAAACATATAGTAGATGAGAACAGTAGGAAACATATAGTAGATGAGAACAGTAGGAAACATATAGTAGATGAGAACAGTTGGAAACATATAGTAGATGAGAACAGTAGGAAACATATAGTAGATGAGAACAGTAGGAAACATATAGTAGATGAGAACAGTAGGAAACATATAGTAGATGAGAACAGTAGGAAACATATAGTAGATGAGAACAGTAGGAAACATATAGTAGATGAGAACAGTAGGAAACATATAGTAGATGAGAACAGTAGGAAACATATAGTAGATGAGAACAGTAGGAAACATATAGTAGATGAGAACAGTTGGAAACATATAGTAGATGAGAACAGTAGGAAACATATAGTAGATGAGAACAGTAGGAAACATATAGTAGATAAGAACAGTTGGAAACATATAGTAGACGAGAGCAGTAGGAAACATATAGTAGATGAGAACAGTAGGAAACATATAGTAGATGAGAACAGTAGGAAACATATAGTAGATGAGAACAGTAGGAAACATATAGTAGATGAGAACAGTAGGAAACATATAGTAGATGAGAACAGTAGGAAACATATAGTAGATGAGAACAGTAGGAAACATATAGTAGATGAGAACAGTAGGAAATATATAGTTGATGAGAACAGTAAGAAACATATAGTAGATGAGAACAGTAGGAAAAATATAGTAGATGAGAGCAGTAGGAAACATATAGTAGATGAGAACAGTAGGAAACATATAGTAGATGAGAACAGTAGGAAACATATAGTAGATGAGAACAGTAGGAAACATATAGTAGATGAGAACAGTAGGAAACATATAGTAGATGAGAACAGAAGGAAACATGTAGTAGATGAGAACAGTAGGAAACATATAGTAGATGAGAACAGTAGGAAACATATAGTAGATGAGAACAGTAGGAAACATATAGTAGATGAGAACAGTAGGAAACATATAGTAGATAAGAACAGTTGGAAACATATAGTAGATGAGAACAGGAGTAGGAGACATATAGTAGATGAGAACAGTAGGAAACATATAGTAGATGAGAACAGTCGGAAACCTATAGTAGGTGAGAACAGTAGGAAACATATAGTAGATGAGAACAGTAGGACACATATAGTAGATGAGAACAGTTGGAAACATATAGTAGATGAGAACAGTAGGAAACATATAGTAGATGAGAACAGTAGGAAACATATAGTAGATGAGAACAGTAGGAGACATATAGTAGATGAGAACAGTAGGAAACATATAGTAGATGAGAACAATAGGAAACATATAGTAGATGAGAACAGTAGGAAACATATAGTAGATAAGAACAGTAGGAAACATATAGTAGATGAGAACAGTAGGAAACATATAGTAAGTGAGAACAGTAGGAAACATATAGTAGATGAGAACAGTAGGAAACATATAGTAGATGAGAACAGTAGGAAACATATAGTAGATGAGAACAGTAGGAAACATATAGTAGATGAGAACAGTAGGAAACATATAGTAGATGAGAACAGTAGGAAATATATAGTTGATGAGAACAGTAAGAAACATATAGTAGATGAGAACAGTAGGAAACATATAGTAGATGAGAGCAGTAGGAAACATATAGTAGATGAGAACAGTAGGAAACATATAGTAGATGAGAACAGTAGGAAACATATAGTAGATGAGAACAGTAGGAAACATATAGTAGATGAGAACAGTAGGAAACATATAGTAGATGAGAACAGTAGGAAACATATAGTAGATGAGAACAGTTGGAAACATATAGTAGATGAGAACAGTAGGAAACATATAGTAGATGAGAACAGTAGGAAACATATAGTAGATGAGAACAGTAGGAAACATATAGTAGATGAGAACAGTAGGAAACATATAGTAGATGAGAACAATAGGAAACATATAGTAGATGAGAACAGTAGGAAACATATAGTAGATAAGAACAGTAGGAAACATATAGTATATGAGAACAGTAGGAAACATATAGTAAGTGAGAACAGTAGGAAACATATAGTAGATGAGAACAGTAGGAAACATATAGTAGATGAGAACAGTAGGAAACATATAGTAGATGAGAACAGTAGGAAACATATAGTAGATGAGAACAGTAGGAAACATATAGTAGATGAGAACAGTAGGAAACATATAGTAGATGAGAACAGTTGGAAACATATAGTAGAAGAGAACAGTAGGAACCATATAGTAGATGAGAACAGTAGGAAACATATAGTAGATGAGAACAGTAGGAAACATATAGTAGATGAGAACAGTAGGAAACATATAGTAGATGAGAACAGAAGGAAACATGTAGTAGATGAGAACAGTAGGAAACATATAGTAGATGAGAACAGTAGGAAACATATAGTAGATGACAACAGTAGGAAACATATAGTAGATGAGAACAGTAGGAAACATATAGTAGATAAGAACAGTTGGAAACATATAGTAGATGAGAACAGGAGTAGGAAACATATAGTAGATGAGAACAGTAGGAAACATATAGTAGATGAGAACAGTAGGAAACATATAGTAGATGAGAACAGTAGGAAACATATAGTAGATGAGAACAGTAGGACACATATAGTAGATGAGAACAGTTGGAAACATATAGTAGATGAGAACAGTAGGAAACATATAGTAGATGAGAACAGTAGGAAACATATAGTAGATGAGAACAGTAGGAGACATATAGTAGATGAGAACAGTAGGAAACATATAGTAGATGAGAACAATAGGAAACATATAGTAGATGAGAACAGTAGGAAACATATAGTAGATAAGAACAGTAGGAAACATATAGTAGATGAGAACAGTAGGAAACATATAGTAAGTGAGAACAGTAGGAAACATATAGTAGATGAGAACAGTAGGAAAAATATAGTAGATGAGAACAGTAGGAAACATATAGTAGATGAGAACAGTAGGAAACATATAGTAGATGAGAACAGTTGGAAACATATAGTAGATGAGAACAGTAGGAAACATATAGTAGATGAGAACAGTAGGAAACATATAGTAGATGAGAACAGTAGGAAACATATAGTAGATGAGAACAGTAGGAAACATATAGTAGATGAGAACAGTAGGAAACATATAGTAGATGAGAACAGTAGGAAACATATAGTAGATGAGAACAGTAGGAAACATATAGTAGATGAGAACAGTAGGAAACATATAGTAGATGAGAACAGTTGGAAACATATAGTAGATGAGAACAGTAGGAAACATATAGTAGACGAGAGCAGTAGGAAACATATAGTAGATGAGAACAGTAGGAAACATATAGTAGATGAGAACAGTAGGAAACATATAGTAGATGAGAACAGTAGGAAACATATAGTAGATGAGAACAGTAGGAAACATATAGTAGATGAGAACAGTAGGAAACATATAGTAGATGCGAACAGTAGGAAACATATAGTAGATGAGAACAGTAGGAAATATATAGTTGATGAGAACAGTAAGAAGCATATAGTAGATGAGAACAGTAGGAAAAATATAGTAGATGAGAGCAGTAGGAAACATATAGTAGATGAGAACAGTAGGAAACATATAGTAGATGAGAACAGTAGGAAACATATAGTAGATGAGAACAGTAGGAAACATATAGTAGATGAGAACAGTAGGAAACATATAGTAGATGAGAACAGTAGGAAACATATAGTAGATGAGAACAGTAGGAAACATATAGTAGATGAGAACAGTAGGAAACATATAGTAGATGAGAACAGTTGGAAACATATACTAGATGAGAACAGTAGGAAACATATAGTAGATGAGAACAGTAGGAAACATATAGTAGATGAGAACAGTAGGAAACATATAGTAGATGAGAACAGTAGGAAACATATAGTAGATGAGAACAATAGTAGATGAGAACAGTAGGAAACATATAGTAGATAAGAACAGTAGGAAACATATAGTATATGAGAACAGTAGGAAACATATAGTAAGTGAGAACAGTAGGAAACATATAGTAGATGAGAACAGTAGGAAACATATAGTAGATGAGAACAGTAGGAAACATATAGTAGATGAGAACAGTAGGAAACATATAGTAGATGAGAACAGTTGGAAACATATAGTAGATGAGAACAGTAGGAAACATATAGTAGATGAGAACAGTAGGAAACATATAGTAGATGAGAACAGTAGGAAACATATAGTAGATGAGAACAGTAGGAAACATATAGTAGATGAGAACAGTAGGAAACATATAGTAGATGAGAACAGTAGGAAACATATAGTAGATGAGAACAGTAGGAAACATATAGTAGATGAGAACAGTAGGAACCATATAGTAGATGAGAACAGTTGGAAACATATAGTAGATGAGAACAGTAGGAAACATATAGTAGATGAGAACAGTAGGAAACATATAGTAGATAAGAACAGTTGGAAACATATAGTAGACGAGAGCAGTAGGAAACATATAGTAGATGAGAACAGTAGGAAACATATAGTAGATGAGAACAGTAGGAAACATATAGTAGATGAGAACAGTAGGAAACATATAGTAGATGAGAACAGTAGGAAACATATAGTAGATGAGAACAGTAGGAAACATATAGTAGATGAGAACAGTAGGAAACATATAGTAGATGAGAACAGTAGGAAATATATAGTTGATGAGAACAGTAAGAAACATATAGTAGATGAGAACAGTAGGAAAAATATAGTAGATGAGAGCAGTAGGAAACATATAGTAGATGAGAACAGTAGGAAACATATAGTAGATGAGAACAGTAGGAAACATATAGTAGATGAGAACAGTAGGAAACATATAGTAGATGAGAACAGTAGGAAACATATAGTAGATGAGAACAGTAGGAAACATATAGTAAGTGAGAACAGTAGGAAACATATAGTAGATGAGAACAGTAGGAAACATATAGTAGATGAGAACAGTAGGAAACATATAGTATATGAGAACAGTAGGAAATATATAGTAGATGAGAACAGTTGGAAACATATAGTAGATGAGAACAGTAGGAAACATATAGTAGATGAGAACAGTAGGAAACATATAGTAAATGAGAACAGTAGGAAACATATAGTAGATGAGAACAGTAGGCAACATATAGTAGATGAGAACAGTAGGAAACATATAGTAGATGAGAACAGTAGGAAACATATAGTAGATGAGAACAGTTGGAAACATATAGTAGATGAGAACAGTAGGAAACATATAGTAGATGAGAACAGTAGGAAACATATAGTAGATGAGAACAGTAGGCAACATATAGTAGATGAGAACAGAAGGAAACATATAGTAGATGAGAACAGTAGGAAACATATAGTAGATGAGAACAGAAGGAAACATATAGTAGATGAGAACAGTAGGAAACATATAGTAGATGAGAACAGTAGGAAACATATAGTAGATGAGAACTGTAGGAAACACATAGTAGATGAGAACAGTAGGAAACATATAGTAGATGAGAACAGTAGGAAACATATAGTAGAAGAGAACAGTAGGAAACATATAGTAGAAGAGAACAGTAGGAAACATATAGTAGATGAGAACAGTAGGAAACATATAGTAGAAGAGAACAGTAAGAAACATATAGTAGAAGAGAACAGTAGGAAACATATAGTAGATGAGAACAGTAGGAAATATATAGTAGAAGAGAACAGTAGGAAACACATAGTAGATGAGAACAGTAGGAATCATATAGTAGATGAGAACAGTAGGAAACATATAGCAGATGAGAACAGTAGGAAATATATAGTAAATGAGAACAGTCAGAAACATATAGCAGATGAGAACAGTAGGAAACATATAGTAGATGAGAACAGTAGGAAACATTTAGTAGATGAGAACAGTAGGAAACATATAGTAGATGAGAACAGTAGGAAACATATAGTAGATGAGAACAGTAGGAAACATATAGTAGATGAGAACAGTAGGAAACATTTAGTAGATGAGAACAGTAGGAAACATATAGTAGATGAGAACAGTAGGAAACATATAGTAGATGAGAACAGTAGGAAACATATAGTAGGTGAGAACAGTAGGAAACATATAGTAGATGAGAACAGTAGGAAACATATAGTAGATGAGAACAGTAGGAAACAGATAGTAGATGAGAACAGTAGGAAACATATAGTAGATGAGAACAGTAGGAAACATATAGTAGATGAGAACAGTAGGGAACATATAGTAGATGAGAACAGTAGGAAACATATAGTAGAAGAGAACAGTAGGAAACATTTAGTAGATGAGAACAGTAGGAAACATATAGTAGATGAGAACAGTAGGAAACATATAGTAGATGAGAACAGTAGGAATCATATAGTAGATAAGAACAGTAGGAAACATATAGTAGATGAGAACAGTAGGAAACATATAGTAGATGAGAACAGTAGGAAACATATAGTAGATGAGAACAGTAGGAAACATATAGCAGATGAGAACAGTAGGAAACATATAGTAAATGAGAACAGTCAGAAACATATAGCAGATGAGAACAGTAGGAAACATATAGTAGATGAGAACAGTAGGAAACATATAGTAGATGAGAACAGTAGGAAACATTTAGTAGATGAGAACAGTAGGAAACATATAGTAGATGAGAACAGTAGGAAACATATAGTAGATGAGAACAGTAGGAAACATATAGTAGATGAGAACAGTAGGAAACATATAGTAGATGAGAACAGTAGGAAACATATAGTAGATGAGAACAGTAGGAAACATATAGCAGGTGAGAACAGTAGGAAACATATAGTAGATGAGAACAGTAGGAAACATATAGTAGATGAGAGCAGTAGGAAACATATAGTAGATGAGAACAGTAGGAAACATATAGTAGATGAGAACAGTAGGAAACATATAGTAGATGAGAACAGTAGGGAACATATAATAGATGAGAACAGTAGGAAACATATAGTAGATGAGAACAGTAGGAAACATATAGTAGATGAGAACAGTAGGAAACATGTAGTAGATGAGAACAGTAGGAAACATATAGTAGATGAGAACAGTTGGAAAAATATAGTAGATGAGAACAGTAGGAAACATGTAGTAGATGAGAACAGTAGGAAACATATAGTAGATGAGAACAGTAGGAAACATATAGTAGATGAGAACAGTAGGAAACATATTGTAGATGAGAACAGTAGGAAACATATAGTAGATGAGAACAGTAGGAAACATATAGTAGATGAGAACAGTAGGAAACATATAGTAGATGAGAACAGTAGGAAACATATAGTAGATGAGAACAGTGGGAAACATATAGTAGATGAGAACAGTAGGAAACATATAGTAGATGAGAACAGTAGGAAACATATAGTAGATGAGAACAGTAGGAAACATATAGTAGAGGAGAACAGTAGGAAACATATAGTAGATGAGAACAGTAGGAAACATATAGTAGATGAGAACAGTAGGAAACATATAGTAGATGAGAACAGTAGGAAACATATAGTAGATGAGAACAGTAGGAAACATATAGTAGAGGTGAACAGTAGGAAACATATAGTAGATGAGAACAGTAGGAAACATATAGTAGATGAGAGCAGTAGGAAACATATAGTAGATGAGAACAGTAGGAAACATATAGTAGATGTGAACAGTAGGAAACATATAGTAGATGAGAACAGTAGGAAACATATAGTAGATGAGAACAGTAGGAAACATATAGTAGATGAGAACAGTAGGAAACATATAGTAGATGAGAACAGTAGGAAACATATAGTAGATGAGAACAGTAGGAAACATATAGTAGATGAGAACGGTAGGAAACATATAGTAGATGAGAACAGTAGGAAATATATACTAGATAAGAACAGTAGTAAACATATAGTAGATGAGAACAGTAGGAAACATATAGTAGATGAGAACAGTAGGAAACATATAGTAGATGAGAACAGTAGGAAACATATAGTAGATGAGAACAGTAGGAAACATATAGTAGATGAGAACAGTAGGAAACATATAGTAGAGGAGAACAGTAGGAAACATATAGTAGATGAGAACAGTAGGAAACATATAGTAGATGAGAACAGTAGGAAACATATAGTAGATGAGAACAGTAGGAAACATATAGTAGATGAG
Source organism: Eudasyphora cyanicolor (assembly GCA_963930755.1). NCBI lineage: Eukaryota > Metazoa > Arthropoda > Insecta > Diptera > Muscidae > Eudasyphora > Eudasyphora cyanicolor. The sequence continues at coordinate 78,466,980 of OZ005738.1, forward strand.
AACAGTAGGAAACATATAGTAGATGAGAACAGTAGGAAACATATAGTAGATAAGAACAGTTGGAAACATATAGTAGATGAGAACAGTAGGAAACATATAGTAGATGAGAACAGTAGGAAAAATATAGTAGATGAGAACAGTAGGAAACATATAGTAGATGAGAACAGTAGGAAACATATAGTAGATGAGAACAGTAGGAAACATATAGTAGATGAGAACAGTAGGAAACATATTGTAGATGAGAATAGTAGGAAACATATAGTAGAAGAGAACAGTAGGAAACATACAGTAGATGAGAACAGTAGGAAACATATAGTAGATGAGAACAGTAGGAAACATATAGTAGATGAGAACAGTAGGAAACATATAGTAGATGAGAACAGTAGGAAACATATAGTAGATGAGAACAGTAGGAAACATATAGTAGATGAGAACAGTTGGAAACATATAGTAGATGAGAACAGTAGGAAACATATAGTAGATAAGAACAGTTGGAAACATATAGTAGATGAGAACAGGAGTAGGAAACATATAGTAGATGAGAACAGTAGGAAACATATAGTAGATGAGAACAGTAGGAAACATATAGTAGATGAGAACAGTAGGAAACATATAGTAGATGAGAACAGTAGGAAACATATAGTAGATGAGAACAGTTGGAAACATATAGTAGATGAGAACAGTAGGAAACATATAGTAGATGAGAACAGTAGGAAACATATAGTAGATAAGAACAGTAGGAAACATAATAGATGAGAACAGTAGGAAAAATATAGTAGATGAGAACAGTAGGAAACATAAAGTAGATGAGAACAGTAGGAAACATATAGTAGATGAGAACAGTAGGAAACATATAGTAGATGAGAACAGTAGGAAACATATTGTAGATGAGAACAGTAGGAAACATATAGTAGAAGAGAACAGTAGGAAACATACAGTAGATGAGAACAGTAGGAAACATATAGTAGATGAGAACAGTAGGAAACATATAGTAGATGAGAACAGTAGGAAACATATAGTAGATGAGAACACTAGGAAACATATAGTAGATGAGAACAGTAGGAAATATGTAGTAGATGAGAACAGTAGGAAACATATAGTAGATGAGAACAGTAGGAAACATATAGTAGAGGAGAACAGTAGGAAACATATAGTAAATGAGAACAGTAGGAAACATATAGTAGATTAGAACAGTAGGAAACATACAGTAGATGAGAACAGTAGGAAACATATAGTAGAAGAGTACAGTAGGAAACATATAGTAGATGAGAACAGTAGGAAACATATAGTAGATGAGAACAGTAGGAAACATATAGTAGATGAGAACAGTAGGAAACATATAGTAGATGAGAACAGTAGGAAACATATAGTAGATGAGAACAGTAGGAAACATATAGTAGATGAGAACAGTAGGAAACATATAGTAGATGAGAACAGTAGGAAACATATAGTAGATGAGAACACTAGGAAACATATAGTAGATGAGAACAGTAGGAAACATATAGTAGATGAGAACAGTAGGAAACATATAGTAGATGAGAACAGTAGGAAACATATAGTAGATGAGAACAGTAGGAAACATATAGTAGAGGAGAACAGTAGGAAACATATAGTAAATGAGAACAGTAGGAAACATATAGTAGATGAGAACAGTAGGAAACATATAGTAGATGAGAACAGTAGGAAACATATAGTAGAAGAGAACAGTAGGAAACATATAGTAGATGAGAACAGTAGGAAACATATAGTAGATGAGAACAGTAGGAAACATATAGTAGATGAGAACAGTAGGAAACATATAGTAGATGAGAACACTAGGAAACATATAGTAGATGAGAACAGTAGGAAACATATAGTAGATGAGAACAGTTGGAAACATATAGTAGATGAGAACAGTAGGAAACATATAGTAGATAAGAACAGTAGGAAACATATAGTATATGAGAACAGTAGGAAACATATAGTAGATGAGAACAGGAGTAGGAAAGATATAGTAGATGAGAACAGTTGGAAACATATAGTAGATGAGAACAGTAGGAAACATATAGTAGATGAGAACAGTAGGAAACATATAGTAGAGGAGAACAGTAGGAAACATATAGTAAATGAGAACAGTAGGAAACATATAGTAGATGAGAACAGTAGGAAACATATAGTAGATGAGAACAGTAGGAAACATATAGTAGAAGAGAACAGTAGGAAACATATAGTAGATGAGAACAGTAGGAAACATATAGTAGATGAGAACAGTAGGAAACATATAGTAGATGAGAACAGTAGGAAACATATAGTAGATGAGAACACTAGGAAACATATAGTAGATGAGAACAGTAGGAAACATATAGTAGATGAGAACAGTAGGAAACATATAGTAGATGAGAACAGTAGGAAACATATAGTAGATGAAAACAGTAGGAAACATATAGTAGATGAGAACAGGAGTAGGAAACATATAGTAGATGAGAACAGTTGGAAACATATAGTAGATGAGAACAGTAGGAAACATATAGTAGATGAGAACAGTAGGAAACATATAGTAGATGAGAACAGTAGGAAACATATAGTAGATGAGAACAGTTGGAAACATATAGTAGATGAGAACAGTAGGAAACATATAGTAGATGAGAACAGTAGGAAACATATAGTAGATGAGAACAGTAGGAAACATAATAGATGAGAACAGTAGGAAAAATATAGTAGATGAGAACAGTAGGAAACATATAGTAGATGAGAACAGTAGGAAACATATAGTAGATGAGAACAGTAGGAAACATATAGTAGATGAGAACAGTAGGAAACATATTGTAGATGAGAACAGTAGGAAACATATAGTAGAAGAGAACAGTAGGAAACATACAGTAGATGAGAACAGTAGGAAACATATAGTAATTGAGAACAGTAGGAAACATATAGTAGATGAGAACAGTAGGAAACATATAGTAGATGAGAACACTAGGAAACATATAGTATATGAGAACAGTAGGAAATATGTAGTAGATGAGAACAGTAGGAAACATATAGTAGATGAGAACAGTAGGAAACATATAGTAGAGGAGAACAGTAGGAAACATATAGTAAATGAGAACAGTAGAAAACATATAGTAGATGAGAACAGTAGGAAACATACAATAGATGAGAACAGTAGGAAACATATAGTAGAAGAGTACAGTAGGAAACATATAGTAGATGAGAACAGTAGGAAACATATAGTAGATGAGAACAGTAGGAAACATATAGTAGATGAGAACAGTAGGAAATATATAGTAGATGAGAACAGTAGGAAACATATAGTAGATGAGAACAGTAGGAAACATATAGTAGAAGAGAACAGTAGGAAACATACAGTAGATGAGAACAGTAGGAAACATATAGTAATTGAGAACAGTAGGAAACATATAGTAGATGAGAACAGTAGGAAACATATAGTAGACACTTTTTACATGAGTTTAAAGTAGACGTCAAGATCTTTTATTTAAGGTACCGTATGTAACGATATCCCAATTAGTTTAAAAGTTATGGGCATTTTGCTGAGCAAAAATATTCATCGATTTCGCTAAAAAAAGCAAAGGAAACACATAGTAGATGAGAACAGTAGGCAACATATAGCAAGTGAGAACAGTAGGAAACATATAGTAGATGAGAACAGTAGGAAACATATAGTAGATGAGAACAGTAGGAAACATATAGTAGATGAGAACAGTAGGAAACATATAGTAGATAAGAACAGTTGGAAACATATAGTAGATGAGAACAGGAGTAGGAAACATATAGTAGATGAGAACAGTAGGAAACATATAGTATATGAGAACAGTAGGAAACATATAGTAGATGAGAACAGTAGGAAACATATAGTAGATGAGAACAGTAGGAAACATATAGTAGATGAGAACAGTTGGAAACATATAGTAGATAAGAACAGTAGGAAACATATAGTAGATGAGAACAGTAGGAAACATATCGTCGGCTCAATGCTATTTTGTTCCATACGCCATTTTGTATGATCGGAGAAAAACGCAATTTATTGTTTGAGTAAAAACGGGACTGAAGAGTTACACACTTTTTATTTCATAGGGTTCCCAACAGTGTTTGTATGATTCTCATGCATTTCTATGCCATTGCATCCAAAAATAAGCAAGTTATAACAATTTTTGTACTTGGCATTTTGGTCCATATCCACTTTTATTTTAATATTTTTTCGTACTTGTATTACATGGACCACAAAAAGGGTAGGTATGGAAGGACACTAATTTACATATTGTGATCGAAAGAACGTAAAATACTGAGTGAAAAATATAGGGCGAAAGAAAAATTGAAACATAGAACAAAAATATCGAAATTATTTCCCGTTATTCAGAGTAAAACAAATTTACCCTACCAATATCTCGAAAACTAGGCCAGATAGGAAAAAAGTGATTGCAGATTCTTAAAGAGCATGCTTGGAACCCATATTAACAACTCCTAACTCAAAAAACACAAAAATGGCGTATGGACCAAAATAGCATTAAGCCGACGATATAGTAGATGAGAACACTAGGAAACATATAGTAGATGAGAACAGTAGGAAACATATAGTAGATGAGAACAGTTGGAAACATATAGTAGATGAGAACAGTAGGAAACATATAGTAGATAAGAACAGTTGGAAACATATAGTAGATGAGAACAGGAGTAGGAAACATATAGTAGATGAGAACAGTAGGAAACATATAGTAGATGAGAACAGTAGGAAACATATAGTAGATGAGAACAGTTGGAAACATATAGTAGATGAGAACAGTAGGAATCATATAGTAGATGAGAACAGTAGGAAACATATAGTAGATGAGAACAGTAGGAAACATAATAGATGAGAACAGTAGGAAAAATATAGTGGATGAGAACAGTAGGAAACATATAGTAGATGAGAACAGTAGGAAACATATAGTAGATGAGAACAGTAGGAAACATATAGTAGATGAGAACAGTAGGAAACATATTGTAGATGAGAACAGTAGGAAACATATAGTAGAAGAGAACAGTAGGAAACATACAGTAGATGAGAACAGTAGGAAACATATAGTAATTGAGAACAGTAGGAAACATATAGTAGATGAGAACAGTAGGAAACATATAGTAGATGAGAACACTAGGAAACATATAGTAGATGAGAACAGTAGGAAATATGTAGTAGATGAGAACAGTAGGAAACATATAGTAGATGAGAACAGTAGGAAACATATAGTAGAGGAGAACAGTAGGAAACATATAGTAAATGAGAACAGTAGGAAACATATAGTAGATGAGAACAGTAGGAAACATACAGTAGATGAGAACAGTAGGAAACATATAGTAGAAGAGTACAGTAGGAAACATATAGTAGATGAGAACAGTAGGAAACATATAGTAGATGAGAACAGTAGGAAACATATAGTAGATGAGAACAGTAGGAAACATATAGTAGATGAGAACAGTAGGAAACATATAGTAGATGAGAACAGTAGGAAACATATAGTAGATGAGAACAGTAGGAAACATATAGTAGATGAGAACACTAGGAAACGTATAGTAGATGAGAACAGTAGGAAACATATAGTAGATGAGAACAGTAGGAAACATATAGTAGATGAGAACAGTAGGAAACATATAGTAGATGAGAACAGTAGGAAACATATAGTAGAGGAGAACAGTAGGAAACATATAGTAAATGAGAACAGTAGGAAACATATAGTAGATGAGAACAGTAGGAAACATATAGTAGATGAGAACAGTAGGAAACATATAGTAGAAGAGAACAGTAGGAAACATATAGTAGATGAGAACAGTAGGAAACATATAGTAGATGAGAACAGTAGGAAACATATAGTAGATGAGAACAGTAGGAAACATATAGTAGACACTTTTTACATGAGTTTAAAGTAGACGTCAAGATCTTTTATTTAAGGTACCGTATGTAACGATATCCCAATTAGTTTAAAAGTTATGGGCATTTTGCTGAGCAAAAAATGTTCATCGATTTCGCTAAAAAAAGCAAAGGAAACATATAGTAGATGAGAACAGTAGGCAACATATAGCAAGTGAGAACAGCAGGAAACATATAGTAGATGAGAACAGTAGGAAACATATAGTAGATGAGAACAGTAGGAAACATATAGTAGATGAGAACAGTAGGAAACATATAGTAGATAAGAACAGTTGGAAACATATAGTAGATGAGAACAGGACTAGGAAACATATAGTAGATGAGAACAGTAGGAAACATATAGTAGATGAGAACAGTAGGAAACATATAGTAGATGAGAACAGTAGGAAACATATAGTAGATGAGAACAGTAGGACACATATAGTAGATGAGAACAGTTGGAAACATATAGTAGATGAGAACAGTAGGAAACATATAGTAGATGAGAACAGTAGGAAACATATAGTAGATGAGAACAGTAGGAAACATATAGTAGATGAGAACAGTAGAAAACATATAGTAGATGAGAACAATAGGAAACATATAGTAGATGAGAACAGTAGGAAACATATAGTAGATAAGAACAGTAGGAAACATATAGTAGATGAGAACAGTAGGAAACATATAGTAAGTGAGAACAGTAGGAAACATATAGTAGATGAGAACAGTAGGAAACATATAGTAGATGAGAACAGTAGGAAACATATAGTAGATGAGAACAGTAGGAAACATATAGTAGATGAGAACAGTTGGAAACATATAGTAGATGAGAACAGTAGGAAACATATAGTAGATGAGAACAGTAGGAAACTTATAGTAGATGAGAACAGTAGGAAACATATAGTAGATGAGAACAGTAGGAAACATATAGTAGATCAGAACAGTAGGAAACATATAGTAGATGAGAACAGTAGGAAACATATAGTAGATGAGAACAGTAGGAAACATATAGTAGATGAGAACAGTTGGAAACATATAGTAGATAAGAACAGTAGGAAACATATAGTAGATGAGAACAGTAGGAAACATATAGTAGATGAGAACAGTAGGAAACATATAGTAGATGAGAACAGTAGGAAACATATAGTAGATGAGAACAGTAGGAAACATATAGTAGATGAGAACAGTAGGAAACATATAGTAGATGAGAACAGTTGGAAACATATAGTAGATGAGAACAGTAGGAAACATATAGTAGATGAGAACAGTTGGAAACATATAGTAGATGAGAACAGTAGGAAACATATAGTAGATGAGAACAGTAGGAAACATATAGTAGATAAGAACAGTTGGAAACATATAGTAGACGAGAGCAGTAGGAAACATATAGTAGATGAGAACAGTAGGAAACATATAGTAGATGAGAACAGTAGGAAACATATAGTAGATGAGAACAGTAGGAAACATATAGTAGATGAGAACAGTAGGAAACATATAGTAGATGAGAACAGTAGGAAATATATAGTTGATGAGAACAGTAAGAAACATATAGTAGATGAGAACAGTAGGAAATATATAGTTGATGAGAACAGTAAGAAACATATAGTAGATGAGAACAGTAGGAAACATATAGTAGATGAGAACAGTAGGAAACATATAGTAGATGAGAACAGTAGGAAACATATAGTAGATGAGAACAGTAGGAAACATATAGTAGATGAGAACAGTAGGAAACATATAGTAAGTGAGAACAGTAGGAAACATATAGTAGATGAGAACAGTAGGAAACATATAGTAGATGAGAACAGTAGGAAACATATAGTATATGAGAACAGTAGGAAATATATAGTAGATGAGAACAGTTGGAAACATATAGTAGATGAGAACAGTAGGAAACATATAGTAGATGAGAACAGTAGAAAACATATAGTAAATGAGAACAGTAGGAAACATATAGTAGATGAGAACAGTAGGCAACATATAGTAGATGAGAACAGTAGGAAACATATAGTAGATGAGAACAGTAGGCAACATATAGTAGATGAGAACAGTTGGAAACATATAGTAGATGAGAAGAGTAGGAAACATATAGTAGATGAGAACAGTAGGAAACATATAGTAGATGAGAACAGTAGGATACATATAGTAGATGAGAACAGAAGAAAACATATAGTAGATGAGAACAGTAGGAAACATATAGTAAATGAGAACAGTAGGAAACATATAGTAGATGAGAGCAGTAGGAAACATATAGTAGATGAGAACGGTTGGAAACATATGTATAGTAGATGAGAACAGTAGGAAACATATAGTAGATGAGAACAGTAGGAAACTTATAGTAGATTAGAAAAGTAGGAAACATATAGTAGATGAGAACAGTAGGAAACATATAGTAGATGAGAACAGTAGGAAACATATAGTAGATGAGAACTGTAGGAAACATATAGTAGATGAGAACAGTAGGAAACATATAGCAGAAGAGAACAGTAGGAAACATATAGTAGATGAGAACAGTAGGAAACATATGGTAGATGAGAACAGTAGGAAACATATAGTAGATGAGAACAGTTGGAAACATATAGTAGATGAGAACAGTAGGAAACATATAGTAGATGAGAACAGTAGGAAACATATAGTAGATGAGAACAGTTGGAAACATATAGTAGATGAGAACAGTAGGAAACATATAGTAGATGAGAACAGTAGGAAACATATAGTAGATGAGAACAGTAGGAAACATATAGTAGATGAGAATAGTAGGAAACATATAGTAGAGGAGAACAGTAGGAAACATATAGTAAATGAGAACAGTAGGAAACATATAGTAGATGAAAACAGTTGGAAACATATAGTAGATGAGAACAGTAGGAAACATATAGTAGAAGAGAACAGTAGGAAACATATAGTAGATGAGAACAGTAGGAAACATATAGTAGATGAGAACAGTAGGAAACATATAGTAGATGAGAACAGTAGGAAACATATAGTAGATGAGAACAGAAGGAAACATATAGTAGATGAGAACAGTAGGAAACATATAGTAGATGAGAACAGTAGGAAACATATAGTAGATGAGAACAGTAGGAAACATATAGTAGATGAGAACAGTAGGAAACATATAGTAGATGAGAACAGTAGGAAACATATAGTAGAGGAGAACAGTAGGAAACATATAGTAAATGAGAACAGTAGGAAACATATAGTAGATGAGAACAGTAGGAAACATATAGTAGATGAGAACAATAGGAAACATATAGTAGAAGAGAACAGTAGGAAACATATAGTAGATGAGAACAGTAGGAAACATATAGTAGATGAGAACAGTAGGAAACATATAGTAGATGAGAACAGTAGGAAACATATAGTAGACCCTTTTTACATGAGTTTAAAGTAGACGTCAAGATCTTTTATTTAAGGTACCGTATGTAACGATATCCCAATTAGTTTAAAAGTTATGGGCATTTTGCTGAGCAAAAAATGTTCATCGATTTCGCTAAAAAAAGCAAATGAAACATATAGTAGATGAGAACAGTAGGAAACATATAGCAAGTGAGAACAGTAGGAAACATATAGCAAGTGAGAACAGTAGGAAACATATAGTAGATGAGAACAGTAGGAAACATATAGTAGATGAGAACAGTAGGAAACATATAGTAGATGAGAACAGTGGGAAACATATAGTAGATAAGAACAGTTGGAAACATATAGTAGATGAGAACAGGAGTAGGAAACATATAGTAGATGAGAACAGTAGGAAACATATAGTAGATGAGAACAGTAGGAAATATATAGTAGATGAGAACAGTAGGAAACATATAGTAGATGAGAACAGTTGGAAACATATAGTAGATGAGAACAGTAGGAAACATATAGTAGATGAGAACAGTAGGAAACATATAGTAGATGAGAACAGTAGGAAACATATAGTAGATGAGAACAGTAGGAAACATATAGTAGATGAGGACAGTAGGAAACATATAGTAGATGAGAACAGTAGGAAACATATAGTAGATGAGAACAGTAGGAAACATATAGTAGATGAGAACAGTAGGAAACATATAGTAGATGAGAACAGTAGGAAACATATAGTAGATGAGAACAGTAGGAAACATATAGTAGATGAGAACAGTGGGAAACATATAGTAGATGAGAACAGTAGGAAACATATAGTAGATGAGAACAGTAGGAAACATATAGTAGATGAGAACAGTTGGAAACATATAGTAGAAGAGAACAGTAGGAACCATATAGTAGATGAGAACAGTAGGAAACATATAGTAGATGAGAACAGTAGGAAACATATAGTAGATGAGAACAGTAGGAAACATATAGTAGATGAGAACAGAAGGAAACATGTAGTAGATGAGAACAGTAGGAAACATATAGTAGATGAGAACAGTAGGAAACATATAGTAGATGAGAACAGTAGGAAACATATAGTAGATGAGAACAGTAGGAAACATATAGTCGATAAGAACAGTTGGAAACATATAGTAGATGAGAACAGGAGTAGGAAACATATAGTAGATGAGAACAGTAGGAAACATATAGTAGATGAGAACAGTAGGAAACATATAGTAGATGAGAACAGTAGGAAACATATAGTAGATGAGAACAGTAGGACACATATAGTAGATGAGAACAGTTGGAAACATATAGTAGATGAGAACAGTAGGAAACATATAGTAGATGAGAACAGTAGGAAACATATAGTAGATGAGAACAGTAGGAGACATATAGTAGATGAGAACAGTAGGAAACATATAGTAGATGAGAACAATAGGAAACATATAGTAGATGAGAACAGTAGGAAACATATAGTAGATAAGAACAGTAGGAAACATATAGTAGATGAGAACAGTAGGAAACATATAGTAAGTGAGAACAGTAGGAAACATATAGTAGATGAGAACAGTAGGAAACATATAGTAGATGAGAACAGTAGGAAACATATAGTAGATGAGAACAGTAGGAAACATATAGTAGATGAGAACAGTTGGAAACATATAGTAGATGAGAACAGTAGGAAACATATAGTAGATGAGAACAGTAGGAAACATATAGTAGATGAGAACAGTAGGAAACATATAGTAGATGAGAACAGTAGGAAACATATAGTAGATGAGAACAGTAGGAAACATATAGTAGATGAGAACAGTAGGAAACATATAGTAGATGAGAACAGTAGGAAACATATAGTAGATGAGAACAGTAGGAAACATATAGTAGATGAGAACAGTTGGAAACATATAGTAGATGAGAACAGTAGGAAACATATAGTAGACGAGAGCAGTAGGAAACATATAGTAGATGAGAACAGTAGGAAACATATAGTAGATGAGAACAGTAGGAAACATATAGTAGATGAGAACAGTAGGAAACATATAGTAGATGAGAACAGTAGGAAACATATAGTAGATGAGAACAGTAGGAAACATATAGTAGATGAGAACAGTAGGAAACATATAGTAGATGAGAACAGTAGGAAATATATAGTTGATGAGAACAGTAAGAAACATATAGTAGATGAGAACAGTAGGAAAAATATAGTAGATGAGAGCAGTAGGAAACATATAGTAGATGAGAACAGTAGGAAACATATAGTAGATGAGAACAGTAGGAAACATATAGTAGATGAGAACAGTAGGAAACATATAGTAGATGAGAACAGTAGGAAACATATAGTAGATGAGAACAGTAGGAAACATATAGTAGATGAGAACAGTAGGAAACATATAGTAGATGAGAACAGTAGGAAACATATAGTAGATGAGAACAGTTGGACACATATAGTAGATGAGAACAGTAGGAAACATATAGTAGATGAGAACAGTAGGAAACATATAGTAGATGAGAACAGTAGGAAACATATAGTAGATGAGAACAGTAGGAAACATATAGTAGATGAGAACAATAGGAAACATATAGTAGATGAGAACAGTAGGAAACATATAGTAGATAAGAACAGTAGGAAACATATAGTAGATGAGAACAGTAGGAAACATATAGTAAGTGAGAACAGTAGGAAACATATAGTAGATGAGAACAGTAGGAAACATATAGTAGATGAGAACAGTAGGAAACATATAGTAGATGAGAACAGTAGGAAACATATAGTAGATGAGAACAGTTGGAAACATATAGTAGATGAGAACAGTAGGAAACATATAGTAGATGAGAACAGTAGGAAACATATAGTAGATGAGAACAGTAGGAAACATATAGTAGATGAGAACAGTAGGAAACATATAGTAGATGAGAACAGTAGGAAACATATAGTAGATGAGAACAGTAGGAAACATATAGTAGATGAGAACAGTAGGAAACATATAGTAGATGAGAACAGTAGGAAACATATAGTAGATGAGAACAGTTGGAAACATATAGTAGATGAGAACAGTAGGAAACATATAGTAGATGAGAACAGTAGGAAACATATAGTAGATAAGAACAGTTGGAAACATATAGTAGACGAGAGCAGTAGGAAACATATAGTAGATGAGAACAGTAGGAAACATATAGTAGATGAGAACAGTAGGAAACATATAGTAGATGAGAACAGTAGGAAACATATAGTAGATGAGAACAGTAGGAAACATATAGTAGATGAGAACAGTAGGAAACATATAGTAGATGAGAACAGTAGGAAACATATAGTAGATGAGAACAGTAGGAAATATATAGTTGATGAGAACAGTAAGAAACATATAGTAGATGAGAACAGTAGGAAAAATATAGTAGATGAGAACAGTAGGAAACATATAGTAGATGAGAACACTTGGAAACATATAGTAGATGAGAACAGTAGGAAACATATAGTAGATGAGAACAGTAGGAAACATATAGTAGATGAGAACAGTAGGAAACATATAGTAGATGAGAACAGAAGGAAACATATAGTAGATGAGAACAGTAGGAAACATATAGTAGATGAGAACAGTAGGAAACATATAGTAGATGAGAGCAGTAGGAAACATATAGTAGATGAGAACGGTTGGAAACATATGTATAGTAGATGAGAACAGTAGGAAACTTATAGTAGATGAGAACAGTAGGAAACATATAGTAGATTAGAAAAGTAGGAAACATATAGTAGATGAGAACAGTAGGAAACATATAGTAGATGAGAACAGTAGGAAACATATAGTAGATGAGAACAGTAGGAAACATATAGTAGATGAGAACAGTAGGAAACATATAGCAGAAGAGAACAGTAGGAAACATATAGTAAATGAGAACAGTAGGAAACATATAGTAGATGAGAACAGTAGGAAACATATAGTAGATGAGAACAGTAGGAAACATATAGTAGAAGAGAACAGTAGGAAACATATAGTAGATGAGAACAGTAGGAAACATATAGTAGATGAGAACAGTAGGAAACATATAGTAGATGAGAACAGTAGGAAACATATAGTAGATGAGAACAGAAGGAAACATATAGTAGATGAGAACAGTAGGAAACATATAGTAGATGAGAACAGTAGGAAACATATAGTAGATGAGAACAGTACGAAACATATAGTAGATGAGAACAGTAGGAAACATATAGTAGATGAGAACAGTAGGAAACACATAGTAGAGGAGAACAGTAGGAAACATATAGTAAATGAGAACAGTAGGAAACATATAGTAGATGAGAACAGTAGGAAACATATAGTAGATGAGAACAGTAGGAAACATATAGTAGAAGAGAACAGTAGGAAACATATAGTAGATGAGAACAGTAGGAAACATATAGTAGATGAGAACAGTAGGAAACATATAGTAGATGAGAACAGTAGGAAACATATAGTAGACACTTTTTACATGAGTTTAAAGTAGACGTCAAGATCTTTTATTTAAGGTACCGTATGTAACGATATCCCAATTAGTTTAAAAGTTATGGGCATTTTGCTGAGCAAAAAATGTTCATCGATTTCGCTAAAAAAAGCAAAGGAAACATATAGTAGATGAGAACAGTAGGAAACATATAGCAAGTGAGAACAGTAGGAAACATATAGCAAGTGAGAACAGTAGGAAACATATAGTAGATGAGAACAGTAGGAAACATATAGTAGATGAGAACAGTAGGAAACATATAGTAGATGAGAACAGTGGGAAACATATAGTAGATAAGAACAGTTGGAAACATATAGTAGATGAGAACAGGAGTAGGAAACATATAGTAGATGAGAACAGTAGGAAACATATAGTAGATGAGAACAGTAGGAAACATATAGTAGATGAGAACAGTAGGAAACATATAGTAGATGAGAACAGTTGGAAACATATAGTAGATGAGAACAGTAGGAAACATATAGTAGATGAGAACATTAGGAAACATATAGTAGATGAGAACAGTAGGAAACATATAGTAGATGAGAACAGTAGGAAACATATAGTAGATGAGAACAGTAGGAAACATATAGTAGATGAGAACAGTAGGAAACATATAGTAGATGAGAACAGTAGGAAACATATAGTAGATGAGAACAGTAGGAAACATATAGTAGATGAGAACAGTAGGAAACATATAGTAGATGAGAACAGTAGGAAACATATAGTAGATGTGAACCGTAGGAAACATATAGTAGATGAGAACAGTAGGAAACATATAGTAGATGAGAACAGTAGGAAACATATAGTAGATGAGAACAGTAGGAAACATATAGTAGATGAGAACAGTTGGAAACATATAGTAGAAGAGAACAGTAGGAACCATATAGTAGATGAGAACAGTAGGAAACATATAGTAGATGAGAACAGTAGGAAACATATAGTAGATGAGAACAGTAGGAAACATATAGTAGATGAGAACAGTAGGAAACATATAGTAGATGAGAACAGTAGGATACATATAGTAGATGAGAACAGTTGGAAACATATAGTAGATGAGAGCAGTAGGAAACATATAGTAGATGAGAACAGTAGGAAACATATAGTAGATGAGAACAGTAGGAAACATATAGTAGATGAGAACAGTAGGAAACATATAGTAGATGAGAACAGTAGGATACATATAGTAGATGAGAACAGTTGGAAACATATAGTAGATGAGAGCAGTAGGAAACATATAGTAGATGAGAACAGTAGGAAACATATAGTAGATGAGGAGAACAGTAGGAAACATATAGTAGATGAGAACAGTAGGAAACATATTGTAGATGAGAACAGTAGGAAACATATAGTAGAAGAGAACAGTAGGAAACATACAGTAGATGAGAACAGTAGGAAACATATAGTAGATGAGAACATTAGGAAACATATAGTAGATGAGAACAGTAGGAAATATGTAGTAGATGAGAACAGTAGGAAACATAATAGATGAGAACAGTAGGAAAAATATAGTAGATGAGAACAGTAGGAAACATATAGTAGATGAGAACAGTAGGAAACATATAGTAGATGAGAACAGTAGGAAACATATAGTAGATGAGAACACTAGGAAACATATAGTAGATGAGAACAGTAGGAAACATATAGTAGATGAGAACAGTAGGAAACATATAGTAGATGAGAACAGTAGGAAACATATAGTAGATGAGAACAGTAGGAAACATATAGTAGAGGAGAACAGTAGGAAACATATAGTAAATGAGAACAGTAGGAAACATATAGTAGATGAGAACAGTAGGAAACATATAGTAGATGAGAACAGTAGGAAACATATAGTAGAAGAGAACAGTAGGAAACATATAGTAGATGAGAACAGTAGGAAACATATAGTAGATGAGAACAGTAGGAAACATATAGTAGATGAGAACAGTAGGAAACATATAGTAGATGAGAACAGTAGGAAACATATAGTAGACACTTTTTACATGAGTTTAAAGTAGACGTCAAGATCTTTTATTTAAGGTACCGTATGTAACGATATCCCAATTAGTTTAAAAGTTATGGGCATTTTGCTGAGCAAAAAATGTTCATCGATTTCGCTAAAAAAAGCAAAGGAAACATATAGTAGATGAGAACAGTAGGAAACATATAGTAGATGAGAACAGTGGGAAACCTATAGTAGATGAGAATAGTAGGAAACATATAGTAGATAAGAACAGTTGGAAACATATAGTAGATGAGAACAGGAGTAGGAAACATATAGTAGATGATAACAGTAGGAAACATATAGTAGATGAGAACAGTAGGAAACATATAGTAGATGAGAACAGTAGGAAACATATAGTAGATGAGAACAGTGGGAAACCTATAGTAGATGAGAACAGTAGGAAACATATAGTAGATAAGAACAGTTGGAAACATATAGTAGATGAGAACAGGAGTAGGAAACATATAGTAGATGATAACAGTAGGAAACATATAGTAGATGAGAACAGTAGGAAACATATAGTAGATGAGAACAATAGGAAACATATAGTAGATGAGAACAGTTGGAAACATATAGTAGATGAGAACAGTAGGAAACATATAGTAGATGAGAACAGTAGGAAACATATAGTAGATGAGAACAGTAGGAAACATATAGTAGATGAGAACAATAGGAAACATATAGTAGATAAGAACAGTAGGAAACATATAGTAGATGAGAACAGTACGAAACATATAGTAAGTGAGAACAGTAGGAAACATATAGTAGATGAGAACAGTAGGAAACATATAGTAGATGAGAACAGTAGGAAACATATAGTAGATGAGAACAGTAGGAAACATATAGTAGATGAGAGCAGTAGGAAACATATAGTAGATGAGAACGGTTGGAAACATATGTATAGTAGATGAGAACAGTAGGAAACTTATAGTAGATGAGAACAGTAGGAAACATATAGTAGATTAGAAAAGTAGGAAACATATAGTAGATGAGAACAGTAGGAAACATATAGTAGATGAGAACAGTAGGAAACATATAGTAGATGAGAACAGTAGGAAACATATAGTAGATGAGAACAGTAGGAAACATATAGCAGAAGAGAACAGTAGGAAACATATAGTAAATGAGAACAGTAGGAAACATATAGTAGATGAGAACAGTAGGAAACATATAGTAGATGAGAACAGTAGGAAACATATAGTAGAAGAGAACAGTAGGAAACATATAGTAGATGAGAACAGTAGGAAACATATAGTAGATGAGAACAGTAGGAAACATATAGTAGATGAGAACAGTAGGAAACATATAGTAGATGAGAACAGTAGGAAACACATAGTAGAGGAGAACAGTAGGAAACATATAGTAAATGAGAACAGTAGGAAACATATAGTAGATGAGAACAGTAGGAAACATATAGTAGATGAGAACAGTAGGAAACATATAGTAGAAGAGAACAGTAGGAAACATATAGTAGATGAGAACAGTAGGAAACATATAGTAGATGAGAACAGTAGGAAACATATAGTAGATGAGAACAGTAGGAAACATATAGTAGACACTTTTTACATGAGTTTAAAGTAGACGTCAAGATCTTTTATTTAAGGTACCGTATGTAACGATATCCCAATTAGTTTAAAAGTTATGGGCATTTTGCTGAGCAAAAAATGTTCATCGATTTCGCTAAAAAAAGCAAAGGAAACATATAGTAGATGAGAACAGTAGGAAACATATAGCAAGTGAGAACAGTAGGAAACATATAGCAAGTGAGAACAGTAGGAAACATATAGTAGATGAGAACAGTAGGAAACATATAGTAGATGAGAACAGTAGGAAACATATAGTAGATGAGAACAGTGGGAAACATATAGTAGATAAGAACAGTTGGAAACATATAGTAGATGAGAACAGGAGTAGGAAACATATAGTAGATGAGAACAGTAGGAAACATATAGTAGATGAGAACAGTAGGAAACATATAGTAGATGAGAACAGTAGGAAACATATAGTAGATGAGAACAGTTGGAAACATATAGTAGATGAGAACAGTAGGAAACATATAGTAGATGAGAACAGTAGGAAACATATAGTAGATGAGAACAGTAGGAAACATATAGTAGATGAGAACAGTAGGAAACATATAGTAGATGAGAACAGTAGGAAACATATAGTAGATGAGAACAGTAGGAAACATATAGTAGATGAGAACAGTAGGAAACATATAGTAGATGAGAACAGTAGGAAACATATAGTAGATGAGAACAGTAGGAAACATATAGTAGATGAGAACAGTAGGAAACATATAGTAGATGAGAACAGTAGGAAACATATAGTAGATGAGAACAGTAGGATACATATAGTAGATGAGAACAGTTGGAAACATATAGTAGATGAGAGCAGTAGGAAACATATAGTAGATGAGAACAGTAGGATACATATAGTAGATGAGAACAGTTGGAAACATATAGTAGATGAGAACAGTAGGATACATATAGTAGATGAGAACAGTTGGAAACATATAGTAGATGAGAACAGTAGGAAATATGTAGTAGATGAGAACAGTAGGAAACATAATAGATGAGAACAGTAGGAAACATATAGTAGATGAGAACAGTAGGAAACATATAGTAGATGAGAACAGTAGGAAACATATAGTAGATGAGAACACTAGGAAACATATAGTAGATGAGAACAGTAGGAAACATATAGTAGATGAGAACAGTAGGAAACATATAGTAGATGAGAACAGTAGGAAACATATTGTAGATGAGAACAGTAGGAAACATATAGTAGATGAGAACAGTAGGAAACATATAGTAGAGGAGAACAGTAGGAAACATATAGTAAATGAGAACAGTAGGAAACATATAGTAGATGAGAACAGTAGGAAACATATAGTAGATGAGAACAGTAGGAAACATATAGTAGAAGAGAACAGTAGGAAATATATAGTAGATGAGAACAGTAGGAAACATATAGTAGATGAGAACAGTAGGAAACATATAGTAGATGAGAACAGTAGGAAACATATAGTAGATGAGAACAGTAGGAAACATATAGTAGACACTTTTTACATGAGTTTAAAGTAGACGTCAAGATCTTTTATTTAAGGTACCGTATGTAACGATATCCCAATTAGTTTAAAAGTTATGGGCATTTTGCTGAGCAAAAAATGTTCATCGATTTCGCTAAAAAAAGCAAAGGAAACATATAGTAGATGAGAACAGTAGGAAACATATAGTAGATGAGAACAGTGGGAAACCTATAGTAGATGAGAACAGTAGGAAACATATAGTAGATAAGAACAGTTGGAAACATATAGTAGATGAGAACAGGAGTAGGAAACATATAGTAGATGATAACAGTAGGAAACATATAGTAGATGAGAACAGTAGGAAACATATAGTAGATGAGAACAGTAGGAACCATATAGTAGGTGAGAACAGTAGGAAACATATAGTTGATGAGAACAGTAGGAAACATATAGTAGATGAGAACAATAGGAAACATATAGTAGATGAGAACAGTAGGAAACATATAGTAGATGAGAACAATAGGAAACATATAGTAGATGAGAACAGTTGGAAACATATAGTAGATGAGAACAGTAGGAAACATATAGTAGATGAGAACAGTAGGAAACATATAGTAGATGAGAACAGTAGGAAACATATAGTAGATGAGAACAATAGGAAACATATAGTAGATAAGAACAGTAGGAAACATATAGTAGATCAGAACAGTAGGAAACATATAGTAAGTGAGAACAGTAGGAAACATATAGTAGATGAGAACAGTAGGAAACATATAGTAGATGAGAACAGTAGGAAACATATAGTAGATGAGAACAGTAGGAAACATATAGTAGATAAGAACAGTTGGAAACATATAGTAGATGAGAACAGTAGGAAACATATAGTAGATGAGAACAGTAGGAAACATATAGTAGATGAGAACAGTAGGAAACATATAGTAGATGAGAACAGTAGGAAACATATAGTAGATGAGAACAGTAGGAAACATATAGTAGATGAGAACAGTAGGAAACATATAGTAGATGAGAACAGTAGGAAACATATAGTAGATGAGAACAGTTGGAAACATATAGTAGAAGAGAACAGTTGGAAACATATAGTAGATGAGAACAGTAGGAAACATATAGTAGATGAGAACAGTAGGAAACATATAGTAGATGAGAACAGTAGGAAACATATAGTAGATGAGAACAGAAGGAAACATATAGTAAATGAGAACAGTATGAAACATATAGTAGATGAGAATAGTAGTAAACATATAGTAGATGAGAACAGTAGGAAACATATAGTAGATGAGAACAGTAGGAAACATATAGTAGATGAGAACAGTAGGAAACATATAGTAGATGAGAACAGTAGGAAACATATAGTAGATGAGAACAGTAGGAAACATATAGTAGATGAGAACAGTAGGAAACATATAGTAGATGAGAACAGTTGGAAACATATAGTAGAAGAGAACAGTGGGAAACATATAGTAGATGAGAACAGTAGGAAACATATAGTAGATGAGAACAGTAGGAAACATATAGTAGATGAGAACAGTAAGAAACATATAGTAGATGAGAACAGAAGGAAACATATAGTAGATGAGAACAGTAGGAAACATATAGTAGATGAGAACAGTAGGAAACATATAGTAGATGAGAACAGTAGGTTTAGGTTAGGGTGGCAGCCGTATTTTTTTTACAAGCTCATATAGACCAGTTTAGGTCCCTAGTGTTACCACGGGCTGAAATGCCCCTCATCGAAACCAACCTGTTTGATATATAAATTTATCGATAGTACGAATATCAGTACTAGAAAGATCTGTTAGGCTGCCTAAAAAGGCCGACCCCAGTATGTCCAGTCGTCGTTTACTCAAAGCGGGACAGTCGCAAAGCAAGTGCTCAATGCTCTCCACTTCTTCCTCATCTCCACAGCTTCGGCAGAAGTCATTGGAGTCAATACCCAATCTTTTGGCGTGTTCGCCGATCAAGCAGTGTCCCGTCAGAACCTGTACTAACGTAGACAATCGTTTACTCTCTAGTGCGAGAAGATATTTTGACCTTCTCAGGTCATACCTTGGCCAGATTTGTCTAGCTACCCTGCAGGTGCCGATTTCTGTCCATCTTTCGTTGGACTGCCTGATTGCCTCTTGCCTAAGCCAATGCTTGCACGTGGATAGTGGCGCACCAATATATGCAAATTCTTTGAGAATTTGTAATGTCGTCCCTTTCCTAGCAAGTTCATCGGCTTTGCAGTTCCCCGGGATATCCCTATGCCCAGGCACCCATATGAGTTGTATATTAAACTGCTCAGCCATCTCGTTAAGAGATCTGCGGCAGTCGAGGGCTGTTTGTGAATTTAGGGATGTTGCCTCCAGAGAATTGATGGCAGCCTGGCTGTCCGAGTAAATGACAACGCCAGTGTTGGTTACTATGTTGCGACTCAGCCACTTGGCGACTTCCCATATTGCCATTATTTCGGCTTGATAGACACTGCAGGTATCTGGTTGTCTGTGAGCTATATCCAGACTAAGTTCTTCACAGTGTACTCCGAAGCCAACCTTTTCATCAAGCTTCGAACCATCCGTGTAAAAGTGGAGATGGTTTATATTACCTGGTATTCTTCCAACCCATTCATCTCTGGCGGGAATCATAGTGATGTAATTTCTCTCGAAGGTGTACACAGTTGGTATATAGTCCACTCGGTCGGTTACCATAGCAGTACACTTTGATATCCTCATGTGCCCATAGTTCTTGTACCTCCACAGTGATAGGCAGTTTAATCTTATTGCCGCTTTGGTTGCAACTTCTCTCGCCACAATATTAATCGGCAGTATATGGAGTAGGGCTTGTAGAGACTCGGTCGCTGTAGTCCTTAAGGCTCCGCTTATGCTCAGGCAGGCAGTCCTCTGAACCTTTGTTAGTAGGTTGGTAATGGTTAGTTTGTCAGTTGCCGTCCACCATACCACAATACCGTATAACAGTATTGGACGAACTACTGCTATATATATCCAGTGGACGATTTTAGGAGAGAGTCCCCACCGCGACCCTACAGCCTTTTTGCAGGAATATAAGGCGACGTTGGCCTTCCTTACACGTTCCAATACGTTAAGTCTAAATAACATTTTCCTATCTAGAATTATTCCTAAAAATTTTGCACTTTCAGAAAAGACTAGATCTGTTCCATTTATCCGAGGTGGAGGGTCCACATGTGGGACATTATTCATCCTAGTAAAGAGAACCAATTCTGTCTTGTTGGGGTTAACGCCCAAACCGCTGCTTCTGGCCCATCTAACCAACTTGTTCAGAGCCACCTGTAGGATGTCTCTGAGGACGTTTACGAATTTGCCACTCACTGCGATTGCCACGTCGTCCGCATATGCCACGACCTTGCAGCCACAACGTTCTAGATCTAGCAGGATTTCATTCACCGCTAGGTTCCAAATTAGTGGAGACAGTACTCCTCCTTGCGGGGTCCCTCTATTTACATACCTTGTTAGAGTTGTGGACCCTAGACATGCTGTTATGCGTCTTCTGGTGAGCAGACTTTGAATTAGTCTAATCAAACTATTGTTAACTTTTAGATGTGAGAGTGCCGCAATTACCGCATCTGAGTGATTGTTGTTAAAAGCCCCTTCTATGTCAAGAAATGCCACCATGGTGAATTCCTTGAAATGCAGGGACGATTCGATAGTGCTCACAAGTTCGTGCAGGGCTGATTCTGTAGACTTGCCCCTATTGTAGGCATGTTGGTTCCCCGACAGGAGTTTTGTATCCAGGTTTTCCCCAATGAAATGATCTAAAAGTCTTTCCAGACCTTTCAATAGGAAGGAGGATAGGCTAATTGGTCTGAAGTCTGAGAACAGTAGGAAACATATAGTAGATGAGAACAGTAGGAAACATATAGTAGATGAGAACAGTAGGAAAAATATAGTAGATGAGAACAGTAGGAAACTTATAGTAGATGAGAACAGTAGGAAACATATAGTAGATGAGAACAGTAAGAAAAATATAGTAGATGAGAACAGTAGGAAACATATAGTAGAAGAGAACAGTAGGAAACATATAGTAGATGAGAACAGTAGGAAACATATAGTAGATGAGAACAGTAGGAAACATATAGTAGATGAGAACAGTAGGAAACATATAGTAGACACTTTTTACATGAGTTTAAAGTAGACGTCAAGATCTTTTATTTAAAGTACCGTATGTAACGATATCCCAATTAGTTTAAAAGTTATGGGAATTTTGCTGAGCAAAAAATGTTCATCGATTTTGCCAAAAAAAGCAAGTAGGAAACATATAGTAGATAAGAACAGTTGGAAACATATAGTAGATGAGAACAGGAGTAGGAAACATATAGTAGATGAGAACAGTAGGAAACATATAGTAGATGAGAACAGTAGGAAACATATAGTAGATGAGAACAGTAGGAAACATATAGTAGATGAGAACAGTAGGAAACATATAGTAGATGAGAACAGTTGGAAACATATAGTAGATGAGAACAGTAGGAAACATATAGTAGATGAGAACAGTAGGAAACATATAGTAGATGAGAACAGTAGGAAACATAATAGATGAGAACAGTAGGAAACATATAGTAGATGAGAACAGTAGGAAACATATAGTAGATTAGAACAGTAGGAAACATATAGTAGATGAGAACAGTAGGAAACATATTGTAGATGAGAACAGTAGGAAACATATAGTAGAAGAGAACAGTAGGAAACATACAGTAGATGAGAACAGTAGGAAACATATAGTAGATGAGAACAGTAGAAAACATATAGTAGATGAGAACAGTAGGAAACATATAGTAGATGAGAACACTAGGAAACATATATGAGAACTGTAGGAAACATGAGAACAGTAGGAAACATATAGTAGAGGAGAACAGTAGGAAACATATAGTAAATGAGAACAGTAGGAAACATATAGTAGATGAGAACAGTAGGAAACATATAGTAGATGAGAACAGTAGGAAACATATAGTAGATGAGAACAGTAGGAAACATATAGTAGATGAGAACAGTAGGAAACATATAGTAGATGAGAACAGTAGGAAACATATAGTAGATGAGAACAGTAGGAAACATATAGTAGATGAAAACAGTAGGAAACATATAGTAGATGAGAACACTAGGAAACATATAGTAGATGAGAACAGTAGGAAACATATAGTAGATGAGAACAGTAGGAAACATATAGTAGATGGGAACAGTAGGAAACATATAGTAGATGAGAACAGTAGGAAACATATAGTAGAGGAGAACAGTAGGAAACATATAGTAGATAAGAACAGTTGGAAACATATAGTAGATAAGAACAGTTGGAAACATATAGTAGATGAGAACAGGAGTAGGAAACATATAGTAGATGAGAACAGTAGGAAACATATAGTAGATGAGAACAGTAGGAAACATATAGTAGATGAGAACAGTAGGAAACATATAGTAGATGAGAACAGTTGGAAACATATAGTAGATGAGAACAGTAGGAAACATATAGTAGATGAGAACAGTAGGAAACATATAGTAGATGAGAACAGTAGGAAACATAATAGATGAGAACAGTAGGAAACATATAGTAGATGAGAACAGTAGGAAACATATAGTAGATGAGAACAGTAGGAAACATATAGTAGATGAGAACAGTAGGAAACATATTGTAGATGAGAACAGTAGGAAACATATAGTAGAAGAGAACAGTAGGAAACATACAGTAGATGAGAACAGTAGGAAACATATAGTAGATGAGAACAGTAGAAAACATATAGTAGATGAGAACAGTAGGAAACATATAGTAGATGAGAACACTAGGAAACATATAGTAGATGAGAACAGTAGGAATTATGTAGTAGGTGAGAACAGTAGGAAACATATAGTAGATGAGAACAGTAGGAAACATATAGTAGAGGAGAACAGTAGGAAACATATAGTAAATGAGAACAGTAGGAAACGTATAGTAGATGAGAACAGTAGGAAACATACAGTAGATGAGAACAGTAGGAAACATATAGTAGAAGAGTACAGTAGGAAACATATAGTAGATGAGAACAGTAGGAAACATATAGTAGATGAGAACAGTAGGAAACATATAGTAGATGAGAACAGTAGGAAACATATAGTAGATGAGAACAGTAGGAAACATATAGTAGATGAGAACAGTAGGAAACATATAGTAGATGAGAACAGTAGGAAACATATAGTAGATGAGAACACTTGGAAACATATAGTAGATGAGAACAGTAGGAAACATATAGTAGATGAGAACAGTAGGAAACATATAGTAGATGAGAACAGTAGGAAACATATAGTAGATGAGAACAGTAGGAAACATATAGTAGAGGAGAACAGTAGGAAACATATAGTAAATGAGAACAGTAGGAAACATATAGTAGATGAGAACAGTAGGAAACATATAGTAGATGAGAACAGTAGGAAACATATAGTAGAAGAGAACAGTAGGAAACATATAGTAGATGAGAACAGTAGGAAACATATAGTAGATGAGAACAGTAGGAAACATATAGTAGATGAGAACAGTAGGAAACATATAGTAGACACTTTTTACAAGAGTTTAATATAGACGTCAAGATCTTTTATTTAAGGTACCGTATGTAGATGAGAACAGTAGGAAACATATAGTAGATGAGAACAGTAGGAAACATATAGTATATGAGAACAGTAGGAAACATATAGTAGATGAGAACAGTAGGAAACATATAGTAGATGAGAACAGTAGGAAACATATAGTAGATGAGAACAGTAGGAAACATATAGTAGATGAGAACACTAGGAAACATATAGTAGATGAGAACAGTAGGAAACATATAGTAGATGAGAACAGTAGGAAACATATAGTAGATGAGAACAGTAGGAAACATATAGTAGATGAGAACAGTAGGAAACATATAGTAGAGGAGAACAGTAGGAAACATATAGTAAATGAGAACATTAGGAAACATATAGTAGATGAGAACAGTAGGAAACATATAGTAGATGAGAACAGTAGGAAACATATAGTAGAAGAGAACAGTAGGAAACATATAGTAGATGAGAACAGTAGGAAACATATAGTAGATGAGAACAGTAGGAAACATATAGTAGATGAGAACAGTAGGAAACATATAGTAGACACTTTTTACAAGAGTTTAAAGTAGACGTCAAGATCTTTTATTTAAGGTACCGTATGTAACGATATCCCAATTAGTTTAAAAGTTATGGGCATTTTGCTGAGCAAAAAATGTTCATCGATTTCGCTAAAAAAAAGCAAAGGAAACATATAGTAGATGAGAACAGTAGGAAACATATAGTAGATAAGAACAGTTGGAAACATATAGTAGATGAGAACAGGAGTAGGAAACATATAGTAGATGATAACAGTCGGAAACATATAGTAGATGAGAACAGTAGGAAACATATAGTAGATGAGAACAGTAGGAAACATATAGTAGATGAGAACAGTAGGAAACATATAGTAGATGAGAACAGTTGGAAACATATAGTAGATGAGAACAGTAGGAAACATATAGTAGATGAGAACAGTAGGAAACATATAGTAGATGAGAACAGTAGGAAACATATAGTAGATGAGAACAGTAGGAAACATATAGTAGATGAGAACAATAGGAAACATATAGTAGATGAGAACAGTAGGAAACATATAGTAGATAAGAACAGTAGGAAACATATAGTAGATGAGAACAGTAGGAAACATATAGGAAGTGAGAACAGTAGGAAACATAGTAGATGAGAACAGTAGGAAACTTATAGTAGATGAGAACAGTAGGAAACATATAGTAGATGAGAACAGTAGGAAACATATAGTAGATGAGAACAGTTGGAAACATATAGTAGATGAGAACAGTAGGAAAAATATAGTAGATGAGAACAGTAGGAAACATATAGTATATGAGAACAGTAGGAAACATATAGTAGATGAGAACAGTAGGAAACATATAGTAGATGAGAACAGTAGGAAACATATAGTAGATGAGAACAGTAGGAAACATATAGTAGATGAGAACAGTAGGAAACATATAGTAGATGAGAACAGTAGGAAACATATAGTAGATGAGAACAGTTGGAAACATATAGTAGATGAGAACAGTAGGAAACATACAGTAGATGAGAACAGTAGGAAACATATAGTAGATAAGATCAGTTGGAAACATATAGTAGACGAGCGCAGTAGGAAACATATAGTAGATGAGAACAGTAGGAAACATATAGTAGATGAGAACAGTAGGAAACATATAGTAGATGAGAACAGTAGGAAACATATAGTAGATGAGAACAGTAGGAAACATATAGTAGATGAGAACAGTAGGAAACATATAGTAGACGAGAACAGTAGGAAATATATAGTTGATGAGAACAGTAAGAAACATATAGTAGATGAGAACAGTAGGAAACATATAGTAGATGAGAGCAGTAGGAAACATATAGTAGATGAGAACAGTAGGAAACATATAGTAGATGAGAACAGTAGGAAACATATAGTAGATGAGAACAGTAGGAAACATATAGTAGATGAGAACAGTAGGAAACATATAGTAAGTGAGAACAGTAGGAAACATATAGTAGATGAGAACAGTAGGATACATATAGTAGATGAGAACAGTAGGAAACATATAGTATATGAGAACAGTAGGAAATATATAGTAGATGAGAACAGTTGGAAACATATAGTAGATGAGAACAGTAGGAAACATATAGTAGATGAGAACAGTAGGAAACATATAGTAGATGAGAACAGTAGGAAACATATAGTAGATGAGAACAGTAGGCAACATATAGTAGATGAGAACAGTAGGAAACATATAGTAGATGAGAACAGTAGGAAACATATAGTAGATGAGAACAGTTGGAAACATATAGTAGATGAGAACAGTAGGAAACATATAGTAGATGAGAACAGAAGGAAACATATAGTAGATGAGAACAGTAGGAAACATATAGTAGATGAGAACAGTAGGAAACATATAGTAGATGAGAACAGTAGGAAACATATAGTAGATGAGAACAGAAGGAAACATATAGTAGATGAGAACCGTAGGAAACATATAGTAGATGAGAACAGTAGGAAACATATAGTAGATGAGAGCAGTAGGAAACATATAGTAGATGAGAACGTTTGGAAACATATGTATAGTAGATGAGAACAGTAGGAAACTTATAGTAGATGAGAACAGTAGGAAACATATAGTAGATTAGAAAAGTAGGAAACATATAGTAGATGAGAACAGTAGGAAACATATAGTAGATGAGAACAGTAGGAAACATATAGTAGATGAGAACAGTAGGAAACATATAGTAGATGAGAACAGTAGGAAACATATAGCAGAAGAGAACAGTAGGAAACATATAGTAGATGAGAACAGTAGGAAACATATGGTAGATGAGAACAGTAGGAAACATATAGTAGATGAGAACAGTTGGAAACATATAGTAGATGAGAACAGTAGGAAACATATAGTAGATGAGAACAGTAGGAAACATATAGTAGATGAGAACAGTTGGAAACATATAGTAGATGAGAACAGTAGGAAACATATTGTAGATGAGAACAGTAGGAAACATATAGTAGAAGAGAACAGTAGGAAACATACAGTAGATGAGAACAGTAGGAAACATATAGTAGATGAGAACAGTAGAAAACATATAGTAGATGAGAACAGTAGGAAACATATAGTAGATGAGAACACTAGGAAACATATATGAGAACTGTAGGAAACATGAGAACAGTAGGAAACATATAGTAGAGGAGAACAGTAGGAAACATATAGTAAATGAGAACAGTAGGAAACATATAGTAGATGAGAACAGTAGGAAACATATAGTAGATGAGAACAGTAGGAAACATATAGTAGATGAGAACAGTAGGAAACATATAGTAGATGAGAACAGTAGGAAACATATAGTAGATGAGAACAGTAGGAAACATATAGTAGATGAGAACAGTAGGAAACATATAGTAGATGAGAACAGTAGGAAACATATAGTAGATGAGAACAGTAGGAAACATATAGTAGATGAGAACAGTAGGAAACATATAGTAGATGAGAACAGTAGGAAACATATAGTAGATGAGAACAGTAGGAAACATATTGTAGATGAGAACAGTAGGAAACATATAGTAGAAGAGAACAGTAGGAAACATACAGTAGATGAGAACAGTAGGAAACATATAGTAGATGAGAACAGTAGAAAACATATAGTAGATGAGAACAGTAGGAAACATATAGTAGATGAGAACAGTAGGAAACATAATAGATGAGAACAGTAGGAAACATATAGTAGATGAGAACAGTAGGAAACATATAGTAGATGAGAACAGTAGGAAACATATAGTAGATGAGAACAGTAGGAAACATATTGTAGATGAGAACAGTAGGAAACATATAGTAGATGAGAACACTAGGAAACATATATGAGAACTGTAGGAAACATGAGAACAGTAGGAAACATATAGTAGAGGAGAACAGTAGGAAACATATAGTAAATGAGAACAGTAGGAAACATATAGTAGATGAGAACAGTAGAAAACATATAGTAGATGAGAACAGTAGGAAACATATAGTAGATGAGAACACTAGGAAACATATATGAGAACTGTAGGAAACATGAGAACAGTAGGAAACATATAGTAGAGGAGAACAGTAGGAAACATATAGTAAATGAGAACAGTAGGAAACATATAGTAGATGAGAACAGTAGGAAACATATAGTAGATGAGAACAGTAGGAAACATATAGTAGATGAGAACAGTAGGAAACATATAGTAGATGAGAACAGTAGGAAACATATAGTAGATGAGAACAGTAGGAAACATATAGTAGATGAGAACAGTAGGAAACATATAGTAGATGAGAACAGTAGGAAACATATAGTAGATGAGAACAGTAGGAAACATATAGTAGATGAGAACACTAGGAAACATATAGTAGATGAGAACAGTAGGAAACATATAGTAGATGAGAACAGTAGGAAACATATAGTAGATGAGAACAGTAGGAAACATATAGTAGATGAGAACAGTAGGAAACATATAGTAGAGGAGAACAGTAGGAAACATATAGTAAATGAGAACAGTAGGAAACATATAGTAGATGAGAACAGTAGGAAGCATATAGTAGATGAGAACAGTAGGAAACATATAGTAGAAGAGAACAGTAGGAAACATATAGTAGATGAGAACAGTAGGAAACATATAGTAGATGAGAACAGTAGGAAACATATAGTAGATGAGAACAGTAGGAAACATATAGTAGACACTTTTTACATGAGTTTAAAGTAGACGTCAAGATCTTTTATTTAAGGTACCGTATGTAACGATATCCCAATTAGTTTAAAAGTTATGGGCATTTTGCTGAGCAAAAAATGTTCATCGATTTCGCTAAAAAAAGCAAAGGAAACATATAGTAGATGAGAACAGTAGGAAACATATAGTAGAAGAGAACAGTAGGAAATATATAGTAGATGAGAACAGTTGGAAACATATAGTAGATGAGAACAGTAGGAAACATATAGTAGATGAGAACAGTAGGAAACATATAGTAGATGAGAACAGTAGGAAACATATAGTAGATGAGAACAGTAGGCAACATATAGTAGATGAGAACAGTAGGAAACATATAGTAGATGAGAACAGTAGGAAACATATAGTAGATGAGAACAGTTGGAAACATATAGTAGATGAGAACAGTAGGAAACATATAGTAGATGAGAACAGAAGGAAACATATAGTAGATGAGAACAGTAGGAAACATATAGTAGATGAGAACAGTAGGAAACATATAGTAGATGAGAACAGTAGGAAACATATAGTAGATGAGAACAGAAGGAAACATATAGTAGATGAGAACCGTAGGAAACATATAGTAGATGAGAACAGTAGGAAACATATAGTAGATGAGAGCAGTAGGAAACATATAGTAGATGAGAACGTTTGGAAACATATGTATAGTAGATGAGAACAGTAGGAAACTTATAGTAGATGAGAACAGTAGGAAACATATAGTAGATTAGAAAAGTAGGAAACATATAGTAGATGAGAACAGTAGGAAACATATAGTAGATGAGAACAGTAGGAAACATATAGTAGATGAGAACAGTAGGAAACATATAGTAGATGAGAACAGTAGGAAACATATAGCAGAAGAGAACAGTAGGAAACATATAGTAGATGAGAACAGTAGGAAACATATGGTAGATGAGAACAGTAGGAAACATATAGTAGATGAGAACAGTTGGAAACATATAGTAGATGAGAACAGTAGGAAACATATAGTAGATGAGAACAGTAGGAAACATATAGTAGATGAGAACAGTTGGAAACATATAGTAGATGAGAACAGTAGGAAACATATTGTAGATGAGAACAGTAGGAAACATATAGTAGAAGAGAACAGTAGGAAACATACAGTAGATGAGAACAGTAGGAAACATATAGTAGATGAGAACAGTAGAAAACATATAGTAGATGAGAACAGTAGGAAACATATAGTAGATGAGAACACTAGGAAACATATATGAGAACTGTAGGAAACATGAGAACAGTAGGAAACATATAGTAGAGGAGAACAGTAGGAAACATATAGTAGATGAGAACAGTAGGAAACATATAGTAGATGAGAACAGTAGGAAACATATAGTAGATGAGAACAGTAGGAAACATATAGTAGATGAGAACAGTAGGAAACATATAGTAGATGAGAACAGTAGGAAACATATAGTAGATGAGAACAGTAGGAAACATATAGTAGATGAGAACAGTAGGAAACATATAGTAGATGAGAACAGTAGGAAACATATAGTAGATGAGAACAGTAGGAAACATATAGTAGATGAGAACAGTAGGAAACATATAGTAGATGAGAACAGTAGGAAACATATTGTAGATGAGAACAGTAGGAAACATATAGTAGAAGAGAACAGTAGGAAACATACAGTAGATGAGAACAGTAGGAAACATATAGTAGATGAGAACAGTAGAAAACATATAGTAGATGAGAACAGTAGGAAACATATAGTAGATGAGAACAGTAGGAAACAT
Organism: Eudasyphora cyanicolor; assembly: GCA_963930755.1. NCBI lineage: Eukaryota > Metazoa > Arthropoda > Insecta > Diptera > Muscidae > Eudasyphora > Eudasyphora cyanicolor. The sequence continues at coordinate 78,498,744 of OZ005738.1, forward strand.
AATAGATGAGAACAGTAGGAAACATATAGTAGATGAGAACAGTAGGAAACATATAGTAGATGAGAACAGTAGGAAACATATAGTAGATGAGAACAGTAGGAAACATATTGTAGATGAGAACAGTAGGAAACATATAGTAGATGAGAACACTAGGAAACATATATGAGAACTGTAGGAAACATGAGAACAGTAGGAAACATATAGTAGAGGAGAAAAGTAGGAAACATATAGTAAATGAGAACAGTAGGAAACATATAGTAGATGAGAACAGTAGAAAACATATAGTAGATGAGAACAGTAGGAAACATATAGTAGATGAGAACACTAGGAAACATATATGAGAACTGTAGGAAACATGAGAACAGTAGGAAACATATAGTAGAGGAGAACAGTAGGAAACATATAGTAAATGAGAACAGTAGGAAACATATAGTAGATGAGAACAGTAGGAAACATATAGTAGATGAGAACAGTAGGAAACATATAGTAGATGAGAACAGTAGGAAACATATAGTAGATGAGAACAGTAGGAAACATATAGTAGATGAGAACAGTAGGAAACATATAGTAGATGAGAACAGTAGGAAACATATAGTAGATGAGAACAGTAGGAAACATATAGTAGATGAGAACAGTAGGAAACATATAGTAGATGAGAACACTAGGAAACATATAGTAGATGAGAACAGTAGGAAACATATAGTAGATGAGAACAGTAGGAAACATATAGTAGATGAGAACAGTAGGAAACATATAGTAGATGAGAACAGTAGGAAACATATAGTAGAGGAGAACAGTAGGAAACATATAGTAAATGAGAACAGTAGGAAACATATAGTAGATGAGAACAGTAGGAAGCATATAGTAGATGAGAACAGTAGGAAACATATAGTAGAAGAGAACAGTAGGAAACATATAGTAGATGAGAACAGTAGGAAACATATAGTAGATGAGAACAGTAGGAAACATATAGTAGATGAGAACAGTAGGAAACATATAGTAGACACTTTTTACATGAGTTTAAAGTAGACGTCAAGATCTTTTATTTAAGGTACCGTATGTAACGATATCCCAATTAGTTTAAAAGTTATGGGCATTTTGCTGAGCAAAAAATGTTCATCGATTTCGCTAAAAAAAGCAAAGGAAACATATAGTAGATGAGAACAGTAGGAAACATATAGTAGATAAGAACAGTTGGAAACATATAGTAGATGAGAACAGGAGTAGGAAACATATAGTAGATGATAACAGTCGGAAACATATAGTAGATGAGAACAGTAGGAAACATATAGTAGATGAGAACAGTAGGAAACATATAGTAGATGAGAACAGTAGGAAACATATAGTAGATGAGAACAGTTGGAAACATATAGTAGATGAGAACAGTAGGAAACATATAGTAGATGAGAACAGTAGGAAACATATAGTAGATGAGAACAGTAGGAAACATATAGTAGATGAGAACAGTAGGAAACATATAGTAGATGAGAACAATAGGAAACATATAGTAGATGAGAACAGTAGGAAACATATAGTAGATAAGAACAGTAGGAAACATATAGTAGATGAGAACAGTAGGAAACATATAGGAAGTGAGAACAGTAGGAAACATAGTAGATGAGAACAGTAGGAAACTTATAGTAGATGAGAACAGTAGGAAACATATAGTAGATGAGAACAGTAGGAAGCATATAGTAGATGAGAACAGTAGGAAACATATAGTAGAAGAGAACAGTAGGAAATATATAGTAGATGAGAACAGTTGGAAACATATAGTAGATGAGAACAGTAGGAAACATATAGTAGATGAGAACAGTAGGAAACATATAGTAGATGAGAACAGTAGGAAACATATAGTAGATGAGAACAGTAGGCAACATATAGTAGATGAGAACAGTAGGAAGCATATAGTAGATGAGAACAGTAGGAAACATATAGTAGAAGAGAACAGTAGGAAATATATAGTAGATGAGAACAGTTGGAAACATATAGTAGATGAGAACAGTAGGAAACATATAGTAGATGAGAACAGTAGGAAACATATAGTAGATGAGAACAGTAGGAAACATATAGTAGATGAGAACAGTAGGCAACATATAGTAGATGAGAACAGTAGGAAACATATAGTAGATGAGAACAGTAGGAAACATATAGTAGATGAGAACAGTTGGAAACATATAGTAGATGAGAACAGTAGGAAACATATAGTAGATGAGAACAGAAGGAAACATATAGTTGATGAGAACAGTAGGAAACATATAGTAGATGAGAACAGTAGGAAACATATAGTAGATGAGAACAGTAGGAAACATATAGTAGATGAGAACAGAAGGAAACATATAGTAGATGAGAACCGTAGGAAACATATAGTAGATGAGAACAGTAGGAAACATATAGTAGATGAGAGCAGTAGGAAACATATAGTAGATGAGAACGTTTGGAAACATATGTATAGTAGATGAGAACAGTAGGAAACTTATAGTAGATGAGAACAGTAGGAAACATATAGTAGATTAGAAAAGTAGGAAACATATAGTAGATGAGAACAGTAGGAAACATATAGTAGATGAGAACAGTAGGAAACATATAGTAGATGAGAACAGTAGGAAACATATAGTAGATGAGAACAGTAGGAAACATATAGCAGAAGAGAACAGTAGGAAACATATAGTAGATGAGAACAGTAGGAAACATATGGTAGATGAGAACAGTAGGAAACATATAGTAGATGAGAACAGTTGGAAACATATAGTAGATGAGAACAGTAGGAAACATATAGTAGATGAGAACAGTAGGAAACATATAGTAGATGAGAACAGTTGGAAACATATAGTAGATGAGAACAGTAGGAAACATATTGTAGATGAGAACAGTAGGAAACATATAGTAGAAGAGAACAGTAGGAAACATACAGTAGATGAGAACAGTAGGAAACATATAGTAGATGAGAACAGTAGAAAACATATAGTAGATGAGAACAGTAGGAAACATATAGTAGATGAGAACACTAGGAAACATATATGAGAACTGTAGGAAACATGAGAACAGTAGGAAACATATAGTAGAGGAGAACAGTAGGAAACATATAGTAAATGAGAACAGTAGGAAACATATAGTAGATGAGAACAGTAGGAAACATATAGTAGATGAGAACAGTAGGAAACATATAGTAGATGAGAACAGTAGGAAACATATAGTAGATGAGAACAGTAGGAAACATATAGTAGATGAGAACAGTAGGAAACATATAGTAGATGAGAACAGTAGGAAACATATAGTAGATGAGAACAGTAGGAAACATATAGTAGATGAGAACAGTAGGAAACATATAGTAGATGAGAACAGTAGGAAACATATAGTAGATGAGAACAGTAGGAAACATATAGTAGATGAGAACAGTAGGAAACATATTGTAGATGAGAACAGTAGGAAACATATAGTAGAAGAGAACAGTAGGAAACATACAGTAGATGAGAACAGTAGGAAACATATAGTAGATGAGAACAGTAGAAAACATATAGTAGATGAGAACAGTAGGAAACATATAGTAGATGAGAACAGTAGGAAACATAATAGATGAGAACAGTAGGAAACATATAGTAGATGAGAACAGTAGGAAACATATAGTAGATGAGAACAGTAGGAAACATATAGTAGATGAGAACAGTAGGAAACATATTGTAGATGAGAACAGTAGGAAACATATAGTAGATGAGAACACTAGGAAACATATATGAGAACTGTAGGAAACATGAGAACAGTAGGAAACATATAGTAGAGGAGAACAGTAGGAAACATATAGTAAATGAGAACAGTAGGAAACATATAGTAGATGAGAACAGTAGAAAACATATAGTAGATGAGAACAGTAGGAAACATATAGTAGATGAGAACACTAGGAAACATATATGAGAACTGTAGGAAACATGAGAACAGTAGGAAACATATAGTAGAGGAGAACAGTAGGAAACATATAGTAAATGAGAACAGTAGGAAACATATAGTAGATGAGAACAGTAGGAAACATATAGTAGATGAGAACAGTAGGAAACATATAGTAGATGAGAACAGTAGGAAACATATAGTAGATGAGAACAGTAGGAAACATATAGTAGATGAGAACAGTAGGAAACATATAGTAGATGAGAACAGTAGGAAACATATAGTAGATGAGAACAGTAGGAAACATATAGTAGATGAGAACAGTAGGAAACATATAGTAGATGAGAACACTAGGAAACATATAGTAGATGAGAACAGTAGGAAACATATAGTAGATGAGAACAGTAGGAAACATATAGTAGATGAGAACAGTAGGAAACATATAGTAGATGAGAACAGTAGGAAACATATAGTAGAGGAGAACAGTAGGAAACATATAGTAAATGAGAACAGTAGGAAACATATAGTAGATGAGAACAGTAGGAAGCATATAGTAGATGAGAACAGTAGGAAACATATAGTAGAAGAGAACAGTAGGAAACATATAGTAGATGAGAACAGTAGGAAACATATAGTAGATGAGAACAGTAGGAAACATATAGTAGATGAGAACAGTAGGAAACATATAGTAGACACTTTTTACATGAGTTTAAAGTAGACGTCAAGATCTTTTATTTAAGGTACCGTATGTAACGATATCCCAATTAGTTTAAAAGTTATGGGCATTTTGCTGAGCAAAAAATGTTCATCGATTTCGCTAAAAAAAGCAAAGGAAACATATAGTAGATGAGAACAGTAGGAAACATATAGTAGATAAGAACAGTTGGAAACATATAGTAGATGAGAACAGGAGTAGGAAACATATAGTAGATGATAACAGTCGGAAACATATAGTAGATGAGAACAGTAGGAAACATATAGTAGATGAGAACAGTAGGAAACATATAGTAGATGAGAACAGTAGGAAACATATAGTAGATGAGAACAGTTGGAAACATATAGTAGATGAGAACAGTAGGAAACATATAGTAGATGAGAACAGTAGGAAACATATAGTAAATGAGAACAGTAGGAAACATATAGTAGATGAGAACAGTAGGAAACATATAGTAGATGAGAACAATAGGAAACATATAGTAGATGAGAACAGTAGGAAACATATAGTAGATAAGAACAGTAGGAAACATATAGTAGATGAGAACAGTAGGAAACATATAGGAAGTGAGAACAGTAGGAAACATAGTAGATGAGAACAGTAGGAAACTTATAGTAGATGAGAACAGTAGGAAACATATAGTAGATGAGAACAGTAGGAAACATATAGTAGATAAGAACAGTTGGAAACATATAGTAGATGAGAACAGTAGGAAACATATAGTAGATGAGAACAGTAGGAAACATATAGTATATGAGAACAGTAGGAAACATATAGTAGATGAGAACAGTAGGAAACATATAGTAGATGAGAACAGTAGGAAACATATAGTAGATGAGAACAGTAGGAAACATATAGTAGATGAGAACAGTAGGAAACATATAGTAGATGAGAACAGTAGGAAACATATAGTAGATGAGAACAGTTGGAAACATATAGTAGATGAGAACAGTAGGAAACATATAGTAGATGAGAACAGTAGGAAACATATAGTAGATAAGATCAGTTGGAAACATATAGTAGACGAGCGCAGTAGGAAACATATAGTAGATGAGAACAGTAGGAAACATATAGTAGATGAGAACAGTAGGAAACATATAGTAGATGAGAACAGTAGGAAACATATAGTAGATGAGAACAGTAGGAAACATATAGTAGATGAGAACAGTAGGAAACATATAGTAGACGAGAACAGTAGGAAATATATAGTTGATGAGAACAGTAAGAAACATATAGTAGATGAGAACAGTAGGAAACATATAGTAGATGAGAGCAGTAGGAAACATATAGTAGATGAGAACAGTAGGAAACATATAGTAGATGAGAACAGTAGGAAACATATAGTAGATGAGAACAGTAGGAAACATATAGTAGATGAGAACAGTAGGAAACATATAGTAAGTGAGAACAGTAGGAAACATATAGTAGATGAGAACAGTAGGAAACATATAGTAGATGAGAACAGTAGGAAACATATAGTATATGAGAACAGTAGGAAATATATAGTAGATGAGAACAGTTGGAAACATATAGTAGATGAGAACAGTAGGAAACATATAGTAGATGAGAACAGTAGGAAACATATAGTAGATGAGAACAGTAGGAAACATATAGTAGATGAGAACAGTAGGCAACATATAGTAGATGAGAACAGTAGGAAACATATAGTAGATGAGAACAGTAGGAAACATATAGTAGATGAGAACAGTTGGAAACATATAGTAGATGAGAACAGTAGGAAGCATATAGTAGATGAGAACAGAAGGAAACATATAGTAGATGAGAACAGTAGGAAACATATAGTAGATGAGAACAGTAGGAAACATATAGTATATGAGAACAGTAGGAAACATATAGTAGATGAGAACAGAAGGAAACATATAGTAGATGAGAACCGTAGGAAACATATAGTAGATGAGAACAGTAGGAAACATATAGTAGATGAGAGCAGTAGGAAACATATAGTAGATGAGAACGTTTGGAAACATATGTATAGTAGATGAGAACAGTAGGAAACTTATAGTAGATGAGAACAGTAGGAAACATATAGTAGATTAGAAAAGTAGGAAACATATAGTAGATGAGAACAGTAGGAAACATATAGTAGATGAGAACAGTAGGAAACATATAGTAGATGAGAACAGTAGGAAACATATAGTAGATGAGAACAGTAGGAAACATATAGCAGAAGAGAACAGTAGGAAACATATAGTAGATGAGAACAGTAGGAAACATATGGTAGATGAGAACAGTAGGAAACATATAGTAGATGAGAACAGTTGGAAACATATAGTAGATGAGAACAGTAGGAAACATATAGTAGATGAGAACAGTAGGAAACATATAGTAGATGAGAACAGTTGGAAACATATAGTAGATGAGAACAGTAGGAAACATATAGTAGATGAGAACAGTAGGAAACATATAGTAGATGAGAACAGTAGGAAACATATAGTAGATGAGAACAGTAGGAAACATATAGTAGATGAGAACAGTATAGTAAATGAGAACAGTTGGAAACATATGTATAGTAGATGAGAACAGTAGGAAACATATAGTAGATGAGAACAGTAGGAAACATATAGCAGATGAGAAAAGTAGGAAACATATAGTAGATGAGAACAGTAGGAAACATATAGTAAATGAGAACAGTAGGAAACATATAGTAAATGAGAACAGTAGGAAACATATAGTAGATGAGAACAGTAGGAAACATATAGTAGAAGAGAACAGTAGGAAACATATAGTAGATGAGAACAGTAGGAAACATATAGTAGATGAGAACAGTAGGAAACTTATAGTAGATGAGAACAGTAGGAAACATATAGTAGAAACTTTTTACATGAGTTTAAAGTAGACGTCAAGATCTTTTATTTAAGGTACCGTATGTAACGGTATCCCAACTAGTTTAAAAGTTATGGGCATTTTGCTGAGCAAAAAATGTTCATCGATTTCGCTAAAAAAAGCAAAGGAAACATATAGTAGATGAGAACAGTAGGAAACATATAGCAAGTGAGAACAGTAGGAAACATATAGTAGATGAGAACAGTAGGAAACATATATAGTAGATGAGAACAGTAGGAAACATATAGTAGAAGAGAACAGTAGGAAACATACAGTAGATGAGAACAGTAGGAAACATATAGTAGATGAGAACAGTAGAAAACATATAGTAGATGAGAACAGTAGGAAACATATAGTAGATGAGAACACTAGGAAACATATAGTAGATGAGAACAGTAGGAATTATGTAGTAGGTGAGAACAGTAGGAAACATATAGTAGATGAGAACAGTAGGAAACCTATAGTAGAGGAGAACAGTAGGAAACATATAGTAAATGAGAACAGTAGGAAACGTATAGTAGATGAGAACAGTAGGAAACATACAGTAGATGAGAACAGTAGGAAACATATAGTAGAAGAGTACAGTAGGAAACATATAGTAGATGAGAACAGTAGGAAACATATAGTAGATGAGAACAGTAGGAAACATATAGTAGATGAGAACAGTAGGAAACATATAGTAGATGAGAACAGTAGGAAACATATAGTAGATGAGAACAGTAGGAAACATATAGTAGATGAGAACAGTAGGAAACATATAGTAGATGAGAACACTAGGAAACATATAGTAGATGAGAACAGTAGGAAACATATAGTAGATGAGAACAGTAGGAAACATATAGTAGATGAGAACAGTAGGAAACATATAGTAGATGAGAACAGTAGGAAACATATAGTAGAGGAGAACAGTAGGAAACATATAGTAAATGAGAACAGTAGGAAACATATAGTAGATGAGAACAGTAGGAAACATATAGTAGATGAGAACAGTAGGAAACATATAGTAGAAGAGAACAGTAGGAAACATATAGTAGATGAGAACAGTAGGAAACATATAGTAGATGAGAACAGTAGGAAACATATAGTAGATGAGAACAGTAGGAAACATATAGTAGACACTTTTTACATGAGTTTAAAGTAGACGTCAAGATCTTTTATTTAAGGTACCGTATGTAACGATATCCCAATTAGTTTAAAAGTTATGGGCATTTTGCTGAGCAAAAAATGTTCATCGATTTCGCTAAAAAAAGCAAAGGAAACATATAGTAGATGAGAACAGTAGGAAACATATAGTAGATAAGAACAGTTGGAAACATATAGTAGATGAGAACAGGAGTAGGAAACATATAGTAGATGATAACAGTCGGAAACATATAGTAGATGAGAACAGTAGGAAACATATAGTAGATGAGAACAGTAGGAAACATATAGTAGATGAGAACAGTAGGAAACATATAGTAGATGAGAACAGTTGGGAACATATAGTAGATGAGAACAGTAGGAAACATATAGTAGATGAGAACAGTAGGAAACATATAGTAGATGAGAACAGTAGGAAACATATAGTAGATGAGAACAGTAGGAAACATATAGTAGATGAGAACAATAGGAAACATATAGTAGATGAGAACAGTAGGAAACATATAGTAGATAAGAACAGTAGGAAACATATAGTAGATGAGAACAGTAGGAAACATATATGAAGTGAGAACAGTAGGAAACATAGTAGATGAGAACAGTAGGAAACTTATAGTAGATGGGAACAGTAGGAAACATATAGTAGATGAGAACAGTAGGAAACATATAGTAGATGAGAACAGTTGGAAACATATAGTAGATGAGAACAGTAGGAAACATATAGTAGATGAGAACAGTAGGAAACATATAGTATATGAGAACAGTAGGAAACATATAGTAGATGAGAACAGTAGGAAACATATAGTAGATGAGAACAGTGGGAAACATATAGTAGATGAGAACAGTAGGAAACATATAGTAGATGAGAACAGTAGGAAACATATAGTAGATGAGAACAGTAGGAAACATATAGTAGATGAGAACAGTTGGAAACATATAGTAGATGAGAACAGTAGGAAACATATAGTAGATGAGAACAGTAGGAAACATATAGTAGATAAGATCAGTTGGAAACATATAGTAGACGAGCGCAGTAGGAAACATATAGTAGATGAGAACAGTAGGAAACATATAGTAGATGAGAACAGTAGGAAACATATAGTAGATGAGAACAGTAGGAAACATATAGTAGATGAGAACAGTAGGAAACATATAGTAGACGAGAACAGTAGGAAATATATAGTTGATGAGAACAGTAAGAAACATATAGTAGATGAGAACAGTAGGAAACATATAGTAGATGAGAGCAGTAGGAAACATATAGTAGATGAGAACAGTAGGAAACATATAGTAGATGAGAACAGTAGGAAACATATAGTAGATGAGAACAGTAGGAAACATATAGTAGATGAGAACAGTAGGAAACATATAGTAAGTGAGAACAGTAGGAAACATATAGTAGATGAGAACAGTAGGAAACATATAGTAGATGAGAACAGTAGGAAACATATAGTATATGAGAACAGTAGGAAATATATAGTAGATGAGAACAGTTGGAAACATATAGTAGATGAGAACAGTAGGAAACATATAGTAGATGAGAACAGTAGGAAACATATAGTAGATGAGAACAGTAGGAAACATATAGTAGATGAGAACAGTAGGCAACATATAGTAGATGAGAACAGTAGGAAACATATAGTAGATGAGAACAGTAGGAAACATATAGTAGATGAGAACAGTTGGAAACATATAGTAGATGAGAACAGTAGGAAACATATAGTAGATGAGAACAGAAGGAAACATATAGTAGATGAGAACAGTAGGAAACATATAGTAGATGAGAACAGTAGGAAACATATAGTAGATGAGAACAGTAGGAAACATATAGTAGATGAGAACAGAAGGAAACATATAGTAGATGAGAACCGTAGGAAACATATAGTAGATGAGAACAGTAGGAAACATATAGTAGATGAGAGCAGTAGGAAACATATAGTATATGAGAACGTTTGGAAACATATGTATAGTAGATGAGAACAGTAGGAAACTTATAGTAGATGAGAACAGTAGGAAACATATAGTAGATTAGAAAAGTAGGAAACATATAGTAGATGAGAACAGTAGGAAACATATAGTAGATGAGAACAGTAGGAAACATATAGTAGATGAGAACAGTAGGAAACATATAGTAGATGAGAACAGTAGGAAACATATAACAGAAGAGAACAGTAGGAAACATATAGTAGATGAGAACAGTAGGAAACATATGGTAGATGAGAACAGTAGGAAACATATAGTAGATGAGAACAGTTGGAAACATATAGTAGATGAGAACAGTAGGAAACATATAGTAGATGAGAACAGTAGGAAACATATAGTAGATGAGAACAGTTGGAAACATATAGTAGATGAGAACAGTAGGAAACATATAGTAGATGAGAACAGTAGGAAACATATAGTAGATGAGAACAGTAGGAAACATATAGTAGATGAGAACAGTAGGAAACATATAGTAGATGAGAACAGTTGGAAACATATAGTAGATGAGAACAGTAGGAAACATATAGTAGATGAGAACAGTAGGAAACATATAGTAGATGAGAACAGTAGGAAACATATAGTAGATGAGAACAGTTGGAAACATATAGTAGATGAGAACAGTAGGAAACATATAGTAGATGAGAACAGTAGGAAACATATAGTAGATGAGAACAGTTGGAAACATATAGTAGATGAGAACAGTAGGAAACATATAGTAGATGAGAACAGTAGGAAACATATAGTAGATGAGAACAGTAGGAAACATATAGTAGATGAGAGCAGTAGGAAACATATAGTATATGAGAACGTTTGGAAACATATGTATAGTAGATGAGAACAGTAGGAAACTTATAGTAGATGAGAACAGTAGGAAACTTATAGTAGATGAGAACAGTAGGAAACATATAGTAGATTAGAAAAGTAGGAAACATATAGTAGATGAGAACAGTAGGAAACATATAGTAGATGAGAACAGTAGGAAACATATAGTAGATGAGAACAGTAGGAAACATATAACAGAAGAGAACAGTAGGAAACATATAGTAGATGAGAACAGTAGGAAACATATTGTAGATGAGAACAGTAGGAAACATATAGTAGATGAGAACAGTTGGAAACATATAGTAGATGAGAACAGTAGGAAACATATAGTAGATGAGAACAGTAGGAAACATATAGTAGATGAGAACAGTTGGAAACATATAGTAGATGAGAACAGTAGGAAACATATAGTAGATGAGAACAGTAGGAAACATATAGTAGATGAGAACAGTAGGAAACATATAGTAAATGAGAACAGTAGGAAACATATAGTAAATGAGAACAGTAGGAAACATATAGTAGATGAGAACAGTAGGAAACATATAGTAGAAGAGAACAGTAGGAAACATATAGTAGATGAGAACAGTAGGAAACATATAGTAGATGAGAACAGTAGGAAACTTATAGTAGATGAGAACAGTAGGAAACATATAGTAGAAACTTTTTACATGTGTTTAAAGTAGACGTCAAGATCTTTTATTTAAGGTACCGTATGTAACGGTATCCCAACTAATTTAAAAGTTATGGGCATTTTGCTGAGCAAAAAATGTTCATCGATTTCGCTAAAAAAAGCAAAGGAAACATATAGTAGATGAGAACAGTAGGAAACATATAGCAAGTGAGAACAGTAGGAAACATATAGTAGATGAGAACAGTAGGAAACATATATAGTAGATGAGAACAGTAGGAAAGATATAGTAGATGAGAACAGTAGGAAACATATAGTAGATAAGAACAGTTGGAAACTTATAGTAGATGAGAACAGTAGGAAACATATATTAGATGAGAACAGTAGGAAACATATAGTAGATGAGAACAGTAGGAAACATATAGTAGATGAGAACAGTAGGAAACATATAGTAGATAAGAACAGTAGGAAACATATAGTAGATGAGAACAGTAGGAAACATATAGTAGATAAGAACAGTTGGAAACATATAGTAGATGAGAACAGTGGAAACATATTGTAGATGAGAACAATAGGAAACATATAGTAGATGAGAACAGTAGGAAACATATAGTAGATGAGAACAGTAGGAAACATATAGTAGATGAGAACAGTAGGAAACATATAGTAGATGAGAACAGTAGGAAACATATAGTAGATGAGAACAGTTGGAAACATATAGTAGAAGAGAACTGTAGGAAACATATAGTAGATGAGAACAGTAGGAAACATATAGTAGATGAGAACAGTAGGAAACATATAGTAGATGAGAACAGTATGAAACATATAGTAGAAGAGAACAGTAGGAAACATATAGTAGATGAGAACAGTAGGAAACATATAGTAGATGAGAACAGTTGGAAACATATAGTAGATGAGAACAGTAGGAAACATATAGTAGATGAGAACAGTAGGAAACATATAGTAGATGAGAACAGTAGGAAACATATAGTAGAAGAGAACAGTAGGAAACATATAGTAGATGAGAACAGTAGGAAACATATAGTAGATGAGAACAGTTGGAAACATATAGTAGATGAGAACAGTAGGAAACATATAGTAGATGAGAACAGTAGGAAACATATAGTATATGAGAACAGTAGGAAACATATAGTAGATGAGAACAGTAGGAAACATATAGTAGATGAGAACAGTAGGAAACATATAGTAGATGAGAACAGTAGGAAACATATAGTAGATGAGAACAGTAGGAAACATATAGTAGATGAGAACAGTAGGAAACATATAGTAGAGGAGAACAGTAGGAAACATATAGTAAATGAGAACAGTAGGAAACATATAGTAGATGAGAACAGTAGGAAACATATAGTAGATGAGAACAGTTGGAAACATATAGTAGATGAGAACAGTAGGAAACATATAGTAGATGAGAACAGTAGGAAACATATAGTAGATGAGAACAGTAGGAAACATATAGTAGAAGAGAACAGTAGGAAACATATAGTAGATGAGAACAGTAGGAAACATATAGTAGATGAGAACAGTAGGAAACATATAGTAGATGAAAACAGTAGGAAACATATAGTAGACACTTTTTACATGAGTTTAAAGTAGACGTCAAGATCTTTTATTTAAGGTACCGTATGTAACGATATCCCAATTAGTTTAAAAGTTATGGTCATTTTGCAGAGCAAAAAATGTTCATCGATTTCGCTAAAAAAAGCAAAGGAAACATATAGTAGATGAGAACAGTAGGAAACATATAGCAAGTGAGAACAGTAGGAAACATATAGTAGATGAGAACAGTAGGAAACATATAGTATATGAGAACAGTAGGAAACATATAGTAGATGAGAACAGTAGGAAACATATAGTAGATAAGAACAGTTGGAAACATATAGTAGATGAGAACAGGAGTAGGAAACATATAGTAGATGAGAACAGTAGGAAACATATAGTAGATGAGAACAGTAGGAAACATATAGTAGATGAGAACAGTAGGAAACATATAGTAACAGGTGGCGCAAAAGTAATCCTCCTATCAGAAAATGCTATAAATTTTGCGATTGGCCCCTAATGTCAGTTCTGTTTTGACATTTGTGTAGTAAACACATGCAAAATACACGTTAATAAACAATGTTACACAACACTGTTCCAGAACGCGGAATATTGCTTACTATTTATTTGACCAATAAATTTTGATTTTTCATCAAAAATAATCATGAGTGATGAGGCCCATTTCCATCTTAGCGGGTACGTAAATAAGCAAAATTTACGCTTCTGGGGCACTGAAAATCCGCGTGTAACCCACGAAGAGCCATTACACCCGCTCAAAGTCACTGTATGGTGTGCTGTTTTCGCTGTTAAAAGTTATGGGCATTTTGCTGAGCAAAAAATGTTCATCGATTTCGCTAAAAAAAGCAAAGGAAACATATAGTAGATGAGAACAGTAGGAAACATATAGCAAGTGAGAACAGTAGGAAACATATAGTAGATGAGAACAGTAGGAAACATATATAGTAGATGAGAACAGTAGGAAAGATATAGTAGATGAGAACAGTAGGAAACATATAGTAGATAAGAACAGTTGGAAACTTATAGTAGATGAGAACAGTAGGAAACATATATTAGATGAGAACAGTAGGAAACATATAGTAGATGAGAACAGTAGGAAACATATAGTAGATGAGAACAGTAGGAAACATATAGTAGATAAGAACAGTAGGAAACATATAGTAGATGAGAACAGTAGGAAACATATAGTAGATAAGAACAGTTGGAAACATATAGTAGATGAGAACAGTGGAAACATATTGTAGATGAGAACAATAGGAAACATATAGTAGATGAGAACAGTAGGAAACATATAGTAGATGAGAACAGTAGGAAACATATAGTAGATGAGAACAGTAGGAAACATATAGTAGATGAGAACAGTAGGAAACATATAGTAGATGAGAACAGTTGGAAACATATAGTAGAAGAGAACTGTAGGAAACATATAGTAGATGAGAACAGTAGGAAACATATAGTAGATGAGAACAGTAGGAAACATATAGTAGATGAGAACAGTATGAAACATATAGTAGAATAGAACAGTAGGAAACATATAGTAGATGAGAACAGTAGGAAACATATAGTAGATGAGAACAGTTGGAAACATATAGTAGATGAGAACAGTAGGAAACATATAGTAGATGAGAACAGTAGGAAACATATAGTAGATGAGAACAGTAGGAAACATATAGTAGAAGAGAACAGTAGGAAACATATAGTAGATGAGAACAGTAGGAAACATATAGTAGATGAGAACAGTTGGAAACATATAGTAGATGAGAACAGTAGGAAACATATAGTAGATGAGAACAGTAGGAAACATATAGTATATGAGAACAGTAGGAAACATATAGTAGATGAGAACAGTAGGAAACATATAGTAGATGAGAACAGTAGGAAACATATAGTAGATGAGAACAGTAGGAAACATATAGTAGATGAGAACAGTAGGAAACATATAGTAGATGAGAACAGTAGGAAACATATAGTAGAGGAGAACAGTAGGAAACATATAGTAAATGAGAACAGTAGGAAACATATAGTAGATGAGAACAGTAGGAAACATATAATAGATGAGAACAGTTGGAAACATATAGTAGATGAGAACAGTAGGAAACATATAGTAGATGAGAACAGTAGGAAACATTTAGTAGATGAGAACAGTAGGAAACATATAGTAGAAGAGAACAGTAGGAAACATATAGTAGATGAGAACAGTAGGAAACATATAGTAGATGAGAACAGTAGGAAACATATAGTCGATGAGAACAGTAGGAAACATATAGTAGACACTTTTTACATGAGTTTAAAGTAGACGTCAAGATATTTTATTTAAGGTACCGTATGTAACGATATCCCAATTAGTTTAAAAGTTATGGTCATTTTGCTGAGCAAAAAATGTTCATCGATTTCGCTAAAAAAAGCAAAGGAAACATATAGTAGATGAGAACAGTAGGAAACATATAGCAAGTGAGAACAGTAGGAAACATATAGTAGATGAGAACAGTAGGAAACATATAGTATATGAGAACAGTAGGAAACATATAGTAGATGAGAACAGTAGGAAACATATAGTAGATAAGAACAGTTGGAAACATATAGTAGATGAGAACAGGAGTAGGAAACATATAGTAGATGAGAACAGTAGGAAACATATAGTAGATGAGAACAGTAGGAAACATATAGTAGATGAGAACAGTAGGAAACATATAGTAGATGAGAACAGTAGGAAACATATAGTAGATGAGAACAGTAGGAAACATATAGTTGATGAGAACAGTAGGAAACATATAGTAGATGAGAACAATAGGAAACATATAGTAGATGAGAACAGTAGGAAACATATAGTAGATAAGAACAGTAGGAAACATATAGTAGATGAGAACAGTAGGAAACATATAGTAAGTGAGAACAGTAGGAAACATATAGCAGATGAGAACAGTAGGAAACATATAGTAGATGAGAACAGTAGGAAACATATATAGTAGATGAGAACAGTAGGAAACATATAGTAGATGAGAACAGTTGGAAACATATAGTAGATGAGAACAGTAGGAAACATATAGTAGATGAGAACAGTAGGAAACATAGTGGATGAGAACAGTAGGAAACATATAGTAGATGAGAACAGTAGGAAACATATAGTAGATGAGAACAGTAGGAAACATATAGTAGATGAGAACAGTAGGAAACATATAGTAGATGAGAACAGTAGGAAACATATAGTAGATGAGAACAGTAGGAAACATATAGTAGATGAGAACAGTTGGAAACATATAGTAGATAAGAACAGTAGGAAACATATAGTAGATGAGAACAGTAGGAAACATATAGTAGATGAGAAAAGTAGGAAACATATAGTAGATGAGAACAGTAGGAAACATATAGTAAATGAGAACAGTAGGAAACATATAGTAAATGAGAACAGTAGGAAACATATAGTAGATGAGAACAGTAGGAAACATATAGTAGAAGAGAACAGTATGAAACATATAGTAGAAGAGAACAGTAGGAAACATATAGTAGATGAGAACAGTAGGAAACATATAGTAGATGAGAACAGTTGGAAACATATAGTAGATGAGAACAGTAGGAAACATATAGTAGATGAGAACAGTAGGAAACATATAGTAGATGAGAACAGTAGGAAACATATTGTAGAAGAGAACAGTAGGAAACATATAGTAGATGAGAACAGTAGGAAACATATAGTAGATGAGAACAGTTGGAAACATATAGTAGATGAGAACAGTAGGAAACATATAGTAGATGAGAACAGTAGGAAACATATAGTATATGAGAACAGTAGGAAACATATAGTAGATGAGAACAGTAGGAAACATATAGTAGATGAGAACAGTAGGAAACATATAGTAGATGAGAACAGTAGGAAACATATAGTAGATGAGAACAGTAGGAAACATATAGTAGATGAGAACAGTAGGAAACATATAGTAGAGGAGAACAGTAGGAAACATATAGTAAATGAGAACAGTAGGAAACATATTGTAGATGAGAACAGTAGGAAACATATAGTAGATGAGAACAGTTGGAAACATATAGTAGATGAGAACAGTAGGAAACATATAGTAGATGAGAACAGTAGGAAACATATAGTAGATGAGACCAGTAGGAAACATATAGTAGAAGAGAACAGTAGGAAACATATAGTAGATGAGAACAGTAGGAAACATATAGTAGATGAGAACAGTAGGAAACATATAGTAGATGAGAACAGTAGGAAACATATAGTAGACACTTTTTACATGAGTTTAAAGTAGACGTCAAGATCTTTTATTTAAGGTACCGTATGTAACGATATCCCAATTAGTTTAAAAGTTATGGTCATTTTGCTGAGCAAAAAATGTTCATCGATTTCGCTAAAAAAACAAAGGAAACATATAGTAGATGAGAACAGTAGGAAACATATAGCAAGTGAGAACAGTAGGAAACATATAGTAGATGAGAACAGTAGGAAACATATAGTATATGAGAACAGTAGGAAACATATAGTAGATGAGAACAGTAGGAAACATATAGTAGATAAGAACAGTTGGAAACATATAGTAGATAAGAACAGTTGGAAACATATAGTAGATGAGAACAGGAGTAGGAAACATATAGTAGATGAGAACAGTAGGAAACATATAGTAGATGAGAACAGTAGGAAACATATAGTAGATGAGAACAGTAGGAAACATATAGTAGATGAGAACAGTTGGAAACATATAGTAGATGAGAACAGTAGGAAACATATAGTAGATGAGAACAGTAGGAAACATATAGTAGATGAGAACAGTAGGAAACATATAGTTGATGAGAACAGTAGGAAACATATAGTAGATGAGAACAATAGGAAACATATAGTAGATGAGAACAGTAGGAAACATATAGTAGATAAGAACAGTAGGAAACATATAGTAGATGAGAACAGTAGGAAACATATAGTAAGTGAGAACAGTAGGAAACATATAGCAGATGAGAACAGTAGGAAACATATAGTAGATGAGAACAGTAGGAAACATATAGTAGATGAGAACAGTAGGAAACATATAGTAGATGAGAACAGTTGGAAACATATAGTAGATGAGAACAGTAGGAAACATATAGTAGATGAGAACAGTAGGAAACATAGTGGATGAGAACAGTAGGAAACATATAGTAGATGAGAACAGTAGGAAACATATAGTAGATGAGAACAGTAGGAAACATATAGTAGATGAGAACAGTAGGAAACATATAGTAGATGAGAACAGTAGGAAACATATAGTAGATGAGAACAGTAGGAAACATATAGTAGATGAGAACAGTTGGAAACATATAGTAGATGAGAACAGAAGGAAACATATAGTAGATGAGAACAGTAGGAAACATATAGTAGATGAGAAAAGTAGGAAACATATAGTAGATGAGAACAGTAGAAAACATATAGTAAATGAGAACAGTAGGAAACATATAGTAAATGAGAACAGTAGGAAACATATAGTAGATGAGAACAGTAGGAAACATATAGTAGAAGAGAACAGTAGGAAACATATAGTAGATGAGAACAGTAGGAAACATATAGTAGATGAGAACAGTAGGAAACTTATAGTAGATGAGAACAGTAGGAAACATATAGTAGAAACTTTTTACATGAGTTTAAAGTAGACGTCAAGATCTTTTATTTAAGGTACCGTATGTAACGGTATCCCAACTAGTATTTTGCTGAGCAAAAAATGTTCATCGATTTCGCTAAAAAAAGCAAAGGAAACATATAGTAGATGAGAACAGTAGGAAACATATAGCAAGTGAGAACAGTAGGAAACATATAGTAGATGAGAACAGTAGGAAACATATATAGTAGATGAGAACAGTAGGAAAGATATAGTAGATGAGAACAGTAGGAAACATATAGTAGATAAGAACAGTTGGAAACTTATAGTAGATGAGAACAGTAGGAAACATATATTAGATGAGAACAGTAGGAAACATATAGTAGATGAGAACAGTAGGAAACATATAGTGGATGAGAACAGTAGGAAACATATAGTAGATGAGAACAGTAGGAAACATATAGTAGATGAGAACAGTAGGAAACATATAGTAGATAAGAACAGTTGGAAACATATAGTAGATGAGAACAGTGGAAACATATTGTAGATGAGAACAATAGGAAACATATAGTAGATGAGAACAGTAGGAAACATATAGTAGATGAGAACAGTAGGAAACATATAGTAGATGAGAACAGTAGGAAACATATAGTAGATGAGAACAGTAGGAAACATATAGTAGATGAGAACAGTTGGAAACATATAGTAGAAGAGAACTGTAGGAAACATATAGTAGATGAGAACAGTAGGAAACATATAGTAGATGAGAACAGTAGGAAACATATAGTAGATGAGAACAGTATGAAACATATAGTAGAAGAGAACAGTAGGAAACATATAGTAGATGAGAACAGTAGGAAACATATAGTAGATGAGAACAGTTGGAAACATATAGTAGATGAGAACAGTAGGAAACATATAGTAGATGAGAACAGTAGGAAACATATAGTAGATGAGAACAGTAGGAAACATATAGTAGAAGAGAACAGTAGGAAACATATAGTAGATGAGAACAGTAGGAAACATATAGTAGATGAGAACAGTTGGATACATATAGTAGATGAGAACAGTAGGAAACATATAGTAGATGAGAACAGTAGGAAACATATAGTAGATGAGAACAGTAGGAAACATATAGGAGACACTTTTTACATGAGTTTAAAGTAGACGTCAAGATCTTTTATTTAAGGTACCGTATGTAACGATATCCCAATTAGTTTAAAAGTTATGGTCATTTTGCTGAGCAAAAAATGTTCATCGATTTCGCTAAAAAAAGCAAAGGAAACATATAGTAGATGAGAACAGTAGGAAACATATAGCAAGTGAGAACAGTAGGAAACATATAGTAGATGAGAACAGTAGGAAACATATAGTAGATAAGAACAATTGGAAACATATAGTAGATGAGAACAGGAGTAGGAAATATATAGTAGATGAGAACATTAGGAAACATATAGTAGATGAGAACAGTAGGAAACATATAGTAGATGAGAACATTAGGAAACATATAGTAGATGAGAACAGTAGGAAACATATAGTAGATGAGAACAGTTGGATACATATAGTAGATGAGAACAGTAGGAAACATATAGTAGATGAGAACAGTGGGAAACATATAGTAGATGAGAACAGTAGGAAACATATAGTTGATGAGAACAGTAGGAAACATATAGTAGATGAGAACAATAGGAAACATATAGTAGATGAGAACAGTAGGAAACATATAGTAGATAAGAACAGTAGGAAACATATAGTAGATGAGAACAGTAGGAAACATATAGAAAGTGAGAACAGTAGGAAACATATAGCAGATGAGAACAGTAGGAAACATATAGTAGATGAGAACAGTAGGAAACATATAGTAGATGAGAACAGTAGGAAACATATAGTAGATGAGAACAGTTGGAAACATATAGTAGATGAGAACAGTAGGAAACATATAGTAGATGAGAACAGTAGGAAACATAGTGGATGAGAACAGTAGGAAACATATAGTAGATGAGAACAGTAGGAAACATATAGTAGATGAGAACAGTAGGAAACATATAGTAGATGAGAACAGTAGGAAACATATAGTAGATGAGAACAGTAGGAAACATATAGTAGATGAGAACAGTAGGAAACATATAGTAGATGAGAACAGTTGGAAACATATAGTAGATGAGAACAGTAGGAAACATATAGTAGACGAGAGCAGTAGGAAACATATAGTAGATGAGAACAGTAGGAAACATATAGTAGATGAGAACAGTAGGAAACATATAGTAGATGAGAACAGTAGGAAACATATAGTAGATGAGAACAGTAGGAAACATATAGTAGATGAGAACAGTAGGAAACATATAGTAGATGAGAACAGTAGGAAACATATAGTAGATGAGAACAGTAGGAAACATATAATAGATGAGAACAGTAGGAAACATATAGTAGATGAGAACAGTAGGAAACATATAGTAGATGAGAACAGTAGGAAACATATAGTAGATGAGAACAGTAGGAAACATATAGCAGATGAGAACAGTAGGAAACATATAGTAGATGAGAACAGTAGGAAACATATAGTAGATGAGAACAGTAGGAAACATATAGTAAGTGAGAACAGTAGGAAACATATAGTAAGTGAGAACAGTAGGAAACATATAGTAGGTGAGAACAGTAGGAAACATATAGTATATGAGAACAGTAGGAAAGATATAGTAGATGAGAACAGTTGGAAACATATAGTAGATGAGAACAGTAGGAAACATATAGTAGATGAGAACAGTTGGAAACATATAGTAGATGAGAACAGTAGGAAACATATAGTAGATGAGAACAGTTGGAAACATATAGTAGATGAGAACAGTAGGAAACATATAGTAGATGAGAACAGTAGGAAACATATAGTAGATGAGAACAGTAGGAAACATATAGTAGATGAGAACAGTAGGAAACATATAGTAGATGAGAACAGTAGGAGACATATAGTAGATGAGAACAGTAGGAAACATATAGTAGATGAGAACAGTAGGAAACATATAGTAGATGAGAGCAGTAGGAAACATATAGTAGATGAGAACGGTTGGAAACATATGTATAGTAGATGAGAACAGTAGGAAACTTATAGTAGATGAGAACAGTAGGAAACATATAGTAGATTAGAAAAGTAGGAAACATATAGTAGATGAGAACAGTAGGAAACATATAGTAGATGAGAACAGTAGGAAACATATAGTAGATGAGAACAGTTGGAAACATATAGTAGATGAGAACAGTAGGAAACATATAGTAGATGAGAACAGTTGGAAACATATAGTAGATGAGAACAGTAGGAAACATATAGTAAGTGAGAACAGTAGGAAACATATAGTAAGTGAGAACAGTAGGAAACATATAGTAGGTGAGAACAGTAGGAAACATATAGTATATGAGAACAGTAGGAAAGATATAGTAGATGAGAACAGTTGGAAACATATAGTAGATGAGAACAGTTGGAAACATATAGTAGATGAGAACAGTAGGAAACATATAGTAGATGAGAACAGTTGGAAACATATAGTAGATGAGAACAGTAGGAAACATATAGTAGATGAGAACAGTAGGAAACATATAGTAGATGAGAACAGTAGGAAACATATAGTAGATGAGAACAGTAGGAAACATATAGTAGATGAGAACAGTAGGAAACATATAGTAGATGAGAACAGTAGGAAACATATAGTAGAAGAGAACAGTAGGAAACATATAGTATATGAGAAAAGTAGGAAACATATAGTAGATGAGAACAGTTAGAAACATATAGTAGATGAGAACAGTTGGAAACATATAGTAGATGAGAACAGTAGGAAACATATAGTATATGAGAAAAGTAGGAAACATATAGTAGATGAGAACAGTTAGAAACATATAGTAGATGAGAACAGTTGGAAACATATAGTAGATGAGAACAGTAGGAAACATATAGTAGATGAGAACAGTAGGAAACATATAGTAGATGAGAACAGTAGGAATCATTTAGTAGATGAGAACAGTAGGAAACATATAGTAGATGAGAACAGTAGGAAACATATAGTAGATGAGAACAGTAGGAAACATATAGTAGATGAGAACAGTAGGAAACATATAGTAGATGAGAACAGTAGGAAACATATAGTAGATGAGAACAGTAGGAAACATATAGTAGATGAGAACAGTAGGAAACATATAGTAGAAGAGAACAGTAGGAAACATATAGTATATGAGAAAAGTAGGAAACATATAGTAGATGAGAACAGTTAGAAACATATAGTAGATGAGAACAGTTGGAAACATATAGTAGATGAGAACAGTAGGAAACATATAGTAGATGAGAACAGTAGGAAACATATAGTAGATGAGAACAGTAGGAATCATTTAGTAGATGAGAACAGTAGGAAACATATAGTAGATGAGAACAGTAGGAAACATATAGTAGATGAGAACAGAAGGAAACATATAGTAGATGAGAACAGTAGGAAACATATAGTAGATGAGAACAGTAGGAAACATATAGTAGATAAGAACAGTTGGAAACATATAGTAGATGAAAACAGTGGAAACATATTGTAGATGAGAACAATAGGAAACATATAGTAGATGAGAACAGTAGGAAACATATAGTAGATGAGAACAGTTGGAAACATATAGTAGATGAGAACAGTAGGAAACATATAGTAGATGAAAACAGTAGGAAACATATAGTAGATGAGAACATTAGGAAACATATAGTAGAAGAGAACAGTAGGAAACACATAGTAGATGAGAACAGTAGGAAACATATAGTAGATGAGAACAGTAGGAAACATATAGTAGATGAGAACAGTAGGAAACATTTAGTAGATGAGAACAGTAGGAAACATGTAGTAGATGAGAACAGTTGGAAAAATGTAGTAGATGAGAACAGTAGGAAGCATATAGTAGATGAGAACAGTAGGAAACATATAGTAGATGAGAACAGTAGGAAACATATAGTAGATGAGAACAGTAGGAAACATATAGTAGATGAGAACAGTAGGAAACTTATAGTAGATGAGAACAGTAGGAAACATATAGTAGAAACTTTTTACATGAGTTTAAAGTAGACGTCAAGATCTTTTATTTAAGGTACCGTATGTAACGATATCCCAACTAGTTTAAAAGTTATGGGCATTTTGCAGAGCAAAAAATGTTCATCGATTTCGCTAAAAAAAGCAAAGGAAACATATAGCAAGTGAGAACAGTAGTAAACATATAGTAGATGAGAACAGTAGGAAACATATATAGTAGATGAGAACAGTAGGAAAGATATAGTAGATGAGAACAGTAGGAAACATATAGTAGATAAGAACAGTTGGAAACTTATAGTAGATGAGAACAATAGGAAACATATAGTAGATGAGAACAGTAGGAAACATATAGTAGATGAGAACAGTAGGAAACATATAGTAGATGAGAACAGTAGGAAACATATAGTAGATGAGAACAGTATGAAACATATAGTAGATGAGAACAGTAGGAAACATATAGTAGATAAGAACAGTTGGAAACATATAGTAGATGAGAACAGTGGAAACATATTGTAGATGAGAACAATAGGAAACATATAGTAGATGAGAATAGTAGGAAACATATAGTAGATGAGAACAGTAGGAAACATATAGTAGATGAGAACAGCAGGAAACATATAGTAGATGAGAACAGTAGGAAACATATAGTAGATGAGAACAGTAGGAAACATATAGTAGAAGAGAACTGTAGGAAACATATAGTAGATGGAAACAGTAGGAAACATATAGTAGATGAGAACAGTAGGAAACATATAGTAGATGAGAACAGTAGGAAACATATAGTAGATGAGAACAGTAGGAAACATATAGTAGATGAGAACAGTAGGAAACATATAGTAGATGAGAACAGTTGGAAACATATAGTAGATGAGAACAGTAGGAAACATATAGTAGATGAGAACAGTAGGAAACATATAGTAGATGAGAACAGTAGGAAACATATAGTAGAAGAGAACAGTAGGAAACATATAGTAGATGAGAACAGTAGGAAACATATAGTAGATGAGAACAGTAGGAAACATATAGTAGAAGAGAACAGTAGGAAACATATAGTATATGAGAAAAGTAGGAAACATATAGTAGATGAGAACAGTTAGAAACATATAGTAGATGAGAACAGTTGGAAACATATAGTAGATGAGAACAGTAGGAAACATATAGTAGATGAGAACAGTAGGAAACATATAGTAGATGAGAACAGTAGGAAACATTTAGTAGATAAGAACAGTAGGAAACATGTAGTAGATGAGAACAGTTGGAAAAATGTAGTAGATGAGAACAGTAGGAAGCATATAGTAGATGAGAACAGTAGGAAACATATAGTAGATGAGAACAGTAGGAAACATATAGTAGATGAGAACAGTAGGAAACATATCGTCGGCTTAATGCTATTTTCTTCCATACGCCATTTTTTATGAACGGAGAAAAACGCAATTTATTATTTGAGTAAAAACGGGACTGAAGATTTACACACTTTTTATTTCATAGGGTTCCCAACAGTGTTTGTATGATTCTCATGTATTTCTATGCCATTACATCCAAAAATAAGCAAGTTATAACAATTTTTGTACTTGGCATTTTGGTCCATATCCACTTTTATTTTACTATTTTTTCGTACTTGTATTACATGGACCACAAAAAGGGTCGGTATGGATGGACACTAATTTACATATTGTGATCGAAAGAACGTAAAATACTGAGTGAAAAATATAGGGCGATAGAAAAATTGAGACATAGAACAAAAATATCGAAATTATTTCCCGTTATTCAGAGTAAAACAAATTTACCCTACCAATATCTCGAAAACTAGGCGAGATAGGAAACAAATGATTGCAGATTATGAAAGAGCATGCTTGGAACCTATATTATCAACTCCTAACTCAAAAAACACAAAAATGGCGTATGAACCAAAATAGCATTAAGCCGACGATATAGTAGATGAGAACAGTAGGAAACATATAGTAGATGAGAACAGTAGGAAACATATAGTAAATGAGAACAGTAGGAAACATATTGTAGATGAGAACAGTAAGAAACATATAGTAAGTGAGAACAGTTGGAAACATATAGTAGATAAGAACAGTAGGAAACATATAGTAGATGAGAACAGTAGGAAACATATAGTAGATGAGAACAATAGAAAACATATAGTAGATGAGAACGGTTGGAAACATATAGTAGATGAGAACAGTAGGAAACATATAGTAGATGAGAACAGTAGGAAACATATAGTAGATGAGAACAGTAGGAAACATATAGTAGAAGAGAACAGTAGGAAACATATAGTAGATGAGAACTGTAGGAAACATATAGTAGATGAGAACAGTTGGAAACATATAGTAGATGAGAACGGTAGGAAACATATAGTAGATGAGAACAGTTGGAAACATATAGTAGATGAGAACAGTAGGAAACATATAGTAGATGAGAACAGTAGGAAACATATAGTAGATAAGAACAGTAGGAAACATATAGTAGATGAGAACAGTAGGAAACATATAGTAGATGAGAACAGTATGAAACATATAGTAGATGAGAACAGTATGAAACATATAGTAGAAGAGAACAGTAGGAAACATATAGTAGATGAGAACAGTTGGAAACATATAGTAGATGAGAACAGTAGGAAACATATAGTAGATGAGAACAGTAGGAAACATATAGTAGATGAGAACAGTAGGAAACATATAGTAGATGAGAACAGTAGGAAACATATAGTAGATGAGAACAGTAGGAAACATATAGTAGATGAGAACAGTAGGAAACATATAGTAGATGAGAACAGTAGGAAACATATAGTAGATGAGAACAGTTGGAAACATGTAGTAGATGAGAACAGTATGAAACATATAGTAGATGAGAACAGTAGGAAGCATATAGTAGATGAGAAAAGTAGGAAACATATTGTAGATGAGAACAGTAGGAAACATATAGTAGATGAGAACAGTAGGAAACATATAGTTGATGAGAACAGTAGGAAACATATAGTAGATGAGAACAATAGGAAACATATAGTAGATGAGAACAGTTGGAAACATATAGTAGATGAGAACAGTAGGAAACATATAGTAGATGAGAACAGTAGGAAACATATAGTAGATGAGAACAGTAGGAAATATATAGTAGATGAGAACAGTTGGAAACATATAGTAGATGAGAACAGTAGGAAACATATAGTAGATGAGAACAGTAGATGAGAACAGTAGATGAGAACAGTAGGAAACATATAGTAGATGAGAACAGTAGGAAACATATGGTAGATGAGAACAGTTGGAAACATGTAGTAGATGAGAACTGTAGGAAACATATAGTAGATGAGAACAGTAGGAAGCATATAGTAGATGAGAAAAGTAGGAAACATATAGTAGATGAGAACAGTAGGAAACATATAGTAGATGAGAACAGTAAGAAGGCGGAATGAAATTGGGCCCAGGAAATATACCCCACTATTTTTATGAATATGTGCCCCAAAAAATAACATATCAAACAACAAAAATTTTATTTGGGGCTTCATTTCATTTTTTGTCTGCTTTTTGGGGTTTACTTTCATTTCTTGTCTGCTTTTTGGGGCTTATTTGCATCAATTAATTTAGAAACAGGAGAGGCTACGCATAAAAGATTTGCTCCACGTTGCCAACTTTGGATCCTGTCCATAGGAGAAAGTCTTAAACAGAGGCCGAAGGCCGTAGGCCGACCGCACAGGAATAGATTTATAATTAGAAAAAACGTTTGTATATATATATTATTGCGTACTCCCCCGATTTAGGAAAAGAACATTTCTTGGGGTTTATTGTCATTTCATGCTGTTTTCTTGTTTGGGGTGTAATTTCCTAAATCAGTTTTTGTAACGAAAATAGGCCCCAAATTTGGGGCGCACTTTCATTTTCAATTTGGGGTGCATTTTCTTGGGGTCCAACTTCCGGCCGCCCAGTAAGAAACATATAATAGATGAGAACAGTAGGAAACATATAGTAGATGAGAACAGTAGGAAACATATAGTAGAAGAGAACAGTAGGAAACATATAGTAGATGAGAACAGTAGGAAACATATAGTAGATGAGAACAGTAGGAAACATATAGTAGATGAGAACAGTAGGAAACATATAGTAGATGAGAACAGTAGGAAACATATAGTAGATGAGAACAGTAGGAAACATATAGTAGATGAGAACAGTAGGAAACATATAGTAGAGGAGAACAGTAGGAAACATATAGTAGATGAGAACAGTAGGAAACATATAGTAGAGGAGAACAGTAGGAAACATATAGTAGATGAGAACAGTAGGAAACATAGTAGATGAGAACAGGAAACTTTTTACATGAGTTTAAAGTAGACGTCAAGATCTTTTATTTAAGGTACCTTATGTAACGATATCCCAATTAGTTTAAAAGTTATGGGCATTTTGCTGAGCAAAAAATGTTCATCGATTTCGCTAAAAAAGCAAAGGAAACATATAGTAGATGAGAATAGTAGGAAACATATATTAAGTGAGAACAGTTGGAAACATATAGTAGATGAGAACAGTAGGAAACATATAGTAGATGAGAACAGTAGGAAACATATAGTAGATGAGAACAGTAGGAAACATATAGTAGATGAGAACAGTAGGAAACATATAGTAGATGATAACAGTAGGAAACATATAGTAGATGAGAACAGTAGGAAACATATAGTAGATGAGAACAGTTGGAAACGTATAGTAGATGAGAACAGTAGGAAACATATAGTAGATGAGAACAGTAGGAAACATATAGTAGATGAGAACAGTAGGAAACATATAGTAGATGAGAACAGTAGGAAACATATAGTAGATGAGAACAGTAGGAAACATATAGTAGATGAGAACAGTAGGAAACATATAGTAGATGAGAACAGTAGGAAAAATATAGTAGATGAGAACAGTAGGAAACATATAACTAGTTTGTTTGTTAGTTATTAGTTTCCACACTATGGTAAGGGGGTTATATGCTTTGCGGCAGGTAAGTAACTAAATATCAGAGCTAGACACACCTAAAAAATTTCGTACATCTCCCTGTCTATCTTAAGTTGTTCATTAAGTACATGTCGGAATTTCTCTCCGATGCTTCTAAAATTTGGCAATAAGAACTCTTTCGCCAAATTGTATCCAAGAATCCATCTTGCAAAATTTGAAGAAATTACGTTTAGATTTATAAGGTAACCATTTCATATTTATATCGAATACATACATATATCTCTCCTTATTCTGCTCTAACAATGTGGTATAGGACATCATAAAGCTGGCTTCTCCCGACCTTAGCCTTTGAATATGCTAATATTCTTATCTTGTCAACAGCACTTTAATCTTGCTAAATTGGCCACATATATAACACTATGCTACAAAAAAAATTTTTTTTTGTCCTATACCTAAAAATTATTTTTTATTATAGATTGTGGCATCTATCTATATATATCAATCTATAAATCTATATATACAAAAGAGAGTGTCTGTTTGTGGGTTTGTTTGTGTGTTTGTTTATTTGTTCCGTATAGACGTCTAAACGGCTAGACCGATCATCTTGAAATTTTCACAGAATGTACATGTATTGGGGGTGCTGAAAATAGGGTACTTGGATTTTCGATATATCAAGTGGGCGTGGTCCCGCCCACTTTGGCTTATATGCGCGTGGCCCCGCGCATATAAGCCAAATTTTGAAATTGACATCTATATATATAAAAGAGAGTGTCTGTTTGTGGGTTTGTTTGTGGGTTTGTGTGTTTGTTTGTTTGTTCCGTATAGACGTCTAAACGGCTTGACCGATCATCTTGAAATTTTCACAGAATGTACATGTATTGGGGGTGCTGAAAATAGGGTACTTGAATTTTCGATATATCAAGTGGGCGTCGACCCGCCCATATGGGTCAAATAGAGGTATTGAGAAAATTTTTTAGCTAGAGTGCTGAAATTTTGTGTGTATGCATTTAGTGGCAGATTATGTGAATTTTCGAAAAATGGGCGGAATCGGACCAATGGGCGTGGCCCCGCCCATACAAGCCAAATTTTGAAATTGAGATATTTTGCACAATTTGTTAGCGAGAGTGCTGGAATGCTATGTATATGTATATGGTGGCAGTCTACGTGATGGCTCCAAAAATGGGCGGGATCGGACCAATGGGCGTGGCCCCGCCTACATAGACCAAATTTTGAAATTTTGATATCTTGCACAATTTGCTAGCGGGAGTGCTGCAATGTTGCGTATATGTATCTGGTGGCATTCTACGTAATTGGTCAAAAAATGGGCGGGACCGGGCCAATGGGCGTGGCCCCGCCCATATAAGCCAAATTTTGAAATTGATATATCTTGCACAATTTGTTAGTTAGAGTGTTGTAATGTTGTACATATGTATCTGATGGCAGTCCACGTGATTGATCCAAAAACGGGCGGATCGAACCAATGGGCGTGGCACCGCCCATATAAGCCAAATTTTAAAAATGTGATATCTTGCACAATTTGTTAGCGAGTGACCTGGAATTTTGTGTATATATTTCCGTTAGCGATCTACGTGATTGGTCCAAAAATGGGCGGGTTCGGACCAATAGGCGTGGCCCCGCCCACATTGACCAAATTTTGAAATTTTGATATCTTGCACAATTTGCTAGCGAGAGTGCTGCAATGTTGCGTATATGTATCTGGTGGAATTTTACGTAATTGGTCAAAAATTGGGCGGGATCGGACCAATGGGCGTGGCCCCGCCCTTATAAGCCAAATTTCGAAATTGATATATCTTGCACAATTTTTTATCTAGAGTGCTGTAATGTTGTACATATGCATCTGGTGACAGTCCACGTGATTGGTCCAAAAATTGGCGGGATCTGACCAATGGGCGTGCCACCGCCCATATAAGCCAAATTTTGAAATTGAATTATATTGCTCATTTTGTTAGCGAGTGTTGAAATTTTGCGTACATGTATCTGGTAGTAGTCTACGTGATTGGCTTTCAAATGGGCGGAATAGGACCAGTGGGCGTGGCACAGCCCATATTTTGATATATCTTGCAAGTATTATATAGGAAATACATGAACAAAAATGCTCGGTATGCGATAATTACAGCTGCTCATTCCAATACAATCGCAATATGATAATGTGATGCATGGCCAATGAAACAAGAATTTGGAAATTTTATAAGTATACATTTCTATTTTCTGGACTTTCCACTGAATTCGGTATTTTTTCATTCACTGAATTTATTACTAATACCAGTAAGGAAAAGCAGAAAGTCGGGCGGGGCCGACTATATAATACCCTACACCTCCCTAACAATGCGATAAGGGTCATTGCGATAATAATTTGGAATAATTGGTAAATGTATTTTGAACCAATAATCGCTAAATTAAGCAATATTCGTTCCTAAATTGAGAAACATTTTTCTGGAGAACTTTGTAATGATCGGAAGTAAAGTACAACTTCTATAGCGCTTTGTAACCAAATCTGGAGGAATATATATATGGAGGTTATATATAAATCTGAATCGATTTTCCTTGAATACTCATTCATGTAAAATAGAAACCTGTTTCTGTCGAATTTCCTACTGATCGGATATAAAACACAGTCTCTACAGCGCTTGAATTTCAAATCGGGGGTATCATATGTATGGGGACTAATCTAAATCTGAACCGATTTTCTCCGAATTTGGCAGTATTCCTTCATGTAATAAGAAACCTCTTTCTGCCGAATTCCGTACTGATCGGATATAAAATACAGTTTCTACAGCGCTTACATGTCAAATCGGGGGTAACATATATATGGGGGCTATATCTAAATCTGAACCGATTTTCTCCGAATTTGGCAGTATTCCTTCATGTAATAAGAGAACTCTTTCTGCCGAATTTCGTACTGATCGGATATAAAATACAGTTTCTACAGCGCTAATTTTGACATGGGCAGCGAAGCGCACCGGGCTCAGCTATCTATATATATAAAAGAGAGTGTATGTTTGTGGTTTGTTTGTTTGTTCCGTATAGACGTCTAAACGGCTAGACCGATCATCTTCAAATTTTTACAGATTGTACATGTGTAGGGGGTGCTGAAAATAGGGTACTTGAATTTTCGATATATCAAGTGGGCGTGGACCCGCCCATATGGGTCAAAAATTTGGTATTGAGAAAAATTTTTAGCTAGAGTGCTGAAATTTTGTGTGTATGTATTTAATGTCAGATTATGTGAATTTTCAAAAAATGGGCTGAATCGGACCAATGTGCGTGGCCCCGCCCGTATAAGCCAAATTTTTAAATTGAAATATTTTTCACAATTCATTAGCGAGAGCTTTGCAAGTTTGTGTATATGTTTCAGGTGACAGTCTACGTGATTGGTCCAAAAATGGGCGGGATCGGCCCAATGGGCGTGGTCCCGCCCACATAGACCAAATTTTGAAATTTCGATATCGTTCACAATTTGCTAGCGGTAGTGCTGCAATGTTGTGTATATGTATCTGGTGGCATTCTACGTAATTGGTAAAAAACGGGCGGGATCGGACCAATGGGCGTGGCCCCGCCCATATAAGCCAAATTTTGAATTGTTGATATCTTGCACAATATGTTAGCGAGAGTGCTGGAATTTTGTGTATATGTATATGGTGGCAGTCTGCGTGATTGGTCCAAAAACGGGCGGGATCGGCCCAATGGGCGTTGCCCCGCCCACATAGACCAAATTTTGATATCTTGCACAATTTGCTTGCGGGAGTGCTGCAATGTTGTGTATATGTATCTGGTGGTATTCTACGTAATTGGTCAGAAAATGGGCGGGATCGGACCAATGGGCGTGACCCCGCCCTTATAAGCCAAATTTCGAAATTGATATATCTTGCACAATTTTTTATCTAGAGTGCTGTAATGTTGTACATATGTATATGGTGACAGTCCACGTGATGGTCCAAAAATTGGCGCGATCTGACCAATGGGCGTGCCACCGCCATATAAGCCAAATTTTGAAATTGAATTATATTGATCATTTTTTTAGCGAGAGTGTTGAAATTTTGCGTATATGTATCTGGTAGCAGTCTACGTGATTGGCTTACAAATGGGCGGAATACGACCAGTGGGCGTGGCCCAGCCCATATTTTGATATAACTTGCAAGTATTATATAGGAAATACATGAACAAAAATGCTCGGTATGCGATAATTACAGCTGCTCACGCCAATACAATCGCAATATGATAATGTGATGCATGACCAATGAAACAAGAATTTGGAAATTTTATATGTATACATTTCTATTTTCTGGACTTTCCACTGAATTCGGTATTTTTTCATTCTGTGAATTTATTACTAATACCAGTAAGGAAAGGCAGAAAGTCGGGCGGGGCCGACTATATAATACCCTACACCTCCCTAACAATGCGAAAAGGGTCATTGCGATAATAATTTGGAATAATTGGTTAATGTGGTGTGTGTGTATGTATACCTTATTTTGAACCGATAATCGCTAAATTAAGCAATATTCGTTCCTAAATTGAGAAACATTTTTCTGGAGAACTTTGTAATGATCGGAAGTAAAGTACATCTTCTATAGCGCTTTGTAACCAAATCTGGAGGAACATATATATGGAGGTTATATATAAATCTGAATCGATTTTCCTTGAATACTCATTCATGTAAAATAGAAACCTATTTCTGTCGAATTTCGTACTGATCGGATATAAAACACAATCTCTACAGCGCTTACATGTCAAATTGAGGGTAACATATATATCGGGCTATATCTAAATCTGAACAGATTTTCTCCGAATTTTGCGGTATTCCTTCATGTAATAAGAAACCTCTTTCTGCCGAATTTCTTACTGATCGGATATAAAATACAGTTTCTACAGCGCTTGAATTTCAAATCGGGACTATATCTAAATCTGAACCGATTTTCTCCGAATTTTGTATTGTCTCTAAGTGTATCACGAGACTACTCTCTGTCAATTTTTGTACAAATCGGTTCAAAAATGTTGCTTATACAGTGCATATATGCCAAATCGGAGGTACATATATATGGAAGCTATATGTAAATCTGAACCGATTTTAACCAAATTCAATAGGGATCGTCATCTACAGACAGACAGACGGACATAGCTAAATCGACTCAGAAAGTGATTGCAAGTCGATCGGTATAATTCTATCTCTTCTCCTTTTAGGTGTTACAAACAAATGCACAAAGTCATAATACCCGTTACCACAGTGTGGTGAAGGGTATAATTATAACGAATATTTATTTGCCTATCATAAAAAACTATGATCATAATATGCACGTGCATATTTCATCACTTATATGACATCGGCTTTCCCGCCGGTACGAATTTATTACCTGTTTTCGAAATGTTTACAGGAAATGCAACTGAATGAAAATAAAAAAATACCTGTTATCAAGGGTTCATTCCTTTACTATTTTTAACAAAAAATCGTATAAAGTAAAAAAATATTAACACATTTGTTCAGTTGTATCCTTCATTTCGAAACAGAAACAATATGATAATGTGATGCATGACCAATGAAACAAGAATTTGGAAATTTTATATGTATACATTTCTATTTTCTGGACTTTCCACTGAATTCGGTATTTTTTCATTCTGTGAATTTATTACTAATACCAGTAAGGAAAGGCAGAAAGTCGGGCGGGGCCGACTATATAATACCCTACACCTCCCTAACAATGCGAAAAGGGTCATTGCGATAATAATTTGGAATAATTGGTTAATGTGGTGTGTGTGTATGTATACCTTATTTTGAACCGATAATCGCTAAATTAAGCAATATTCGTTCCTAAATTGAGAAACATTTTTCTGGAGAACTTTGTAATGATCGGAAGTAAAGTACATCTTCTATAGCGCTTTGTAACCAAATCTGGAGGAACATATATATGGAGGTTATATATAAATCTGAATCGATTTTCCTTGAATACTCATTCATGTAAAATAGAAACCTGTTTCTGTCGAATTTCGTACTGATCGGATATAAAACACAGTCTCTACAGCGCTTACATGTCAAATTGAGGGTAACATATATATGGGGGCTATATCTAAATCTGAACAGATTTTCTCCGAATTTTGCGGTATTCCTTCATGTAATAAGAAACCTCTTTCTGCCGAATTTCTTACTGATCGGATATAAAATACAGTTTCTACAGCGCTTGAATTTCAAATCGGGACTATATCTAAATCTGAACCGATTTTCTCCGAATTTTGTATTGTCTCTAAGTGTATCACGAGACTACTCTCTGTCAATTTTTGTACAAATCGGTTCAAAAATGTTGCTTATACAGTGCATATATGCCAAATCGGAGGTACATATATATGGAAGCTATATGTAAATCTGAACCGATTTTAACCAAATTCAATAGGGATCGTCATCTACAGACAGACAGACGGACATAGCTAAATCGACTCAGAAAGTTATTGCAAGTCGATCGGTATAATTCTATCTCTTCTCCTTTTAGGTGTTACAAACAAATGCACAAAGTCATAATACCCGTTACCACAGTGTGGTGAAGGGTATAATTATAACGAATATTTATTTGCCTATCATAAAAAACTATGATCATAATATGCACGTGCATATTTCATCACTTATATGACATCGGCTTTCCCGCCGGTACGAATTTATTACCTGTTTTCGAAATGTTTACAGGAAATGCAACTGAATGAAAATAAAAAAATACCTGTTATCAAGGGTTCATTCCTTTACTATTTTTAACAAAAAATCGTATAAAGTAAAAAAATATTAACACATTTGTTCAGTTGTATCCTTCATTTCGAAACAGATACATATAATCATAATATTCAAAATTCGCCTTCAATCGCCGTGTAATATTTCTTTACGAGAGTTGAATATAAAAAATTCAAAGAAATTTTTGTTTTACTAAGTGAATAATTTTACTAAAATGCCTCCAAAAAATCTAATATTTCAAACGCACCATTAAATCGCTAAAAGTTAAATCCAAGAGAACAAATGAAACGACTCAGCAACGTGTATCACGTCTCCAAAGGGAACAGTTAAAAGCATCAACTTCGAGAATGGCAGAGAGTACTGAACAACATCACGACCGCCTGGAAGAGAAACGTTTGCGAGCCTCAACTTCGAGAATGGCAGAGAGTACCGAGGAACATCACGACCGCCTGGAGCAGCAATGTTTGCGAGCCTCAACTTCTAGGGCGGCTGAGACATCTCAGCAAAGGGAAACACGTCTCAGAAAAGAAAGAGCTCGGTGGTCCACCTCAAGAGCGTCAGAGACTTCACAGCAAAGAGAAGCGCGTATCACAGGAAAACGAGTTCAATCCTCCATATCCAGAGAAGCTGAAACGTCGGGGGAACATGAACGTCGTATTGAATCCCAAAGAAACCGAGCATCAACCTCAAGGAGCGCCGAAACGCTAAATCAACTCGAAATTCGCAGGCAAGAGAATCGTCTCAGAGTCGCCCTTCGCCGAACCGCTAACTTATACTTATGAACGCCTTGCATTTCGATATACACCAGAGATTGATTGCAGTCACGAAGACTTAATTGCCATTGGCCCTATGAATAAAGTGTGCCAATATTGCAAAGCATTCAAATACAAAAACGAAGCACCTGGAATGTGTTGTACAAATGGAAAGGTTATATTACAGGAACTACTTTCCCCATCAGAACCACTCAAAACATTGCTTACAGGTATGATAAATAGATTAGATTAACTCTTTATTTACTGTTACATTATGTTCTAGGAATAAACGCTGATGCCCACAATTTTCTCAATAACATTCGAAAATACAATTCGTCTTTTCAAATAACTTCTTTTGGTGCAACAAAAATAGTTCGCGGTGGCTTTATGCCCACGTTCAAAGTGCAAGGGCAAATATATCATCGAATGGGATCTTTATTACCAGTTACCGGTGCTGATCATAAATTTCTTCAAATCTACTTTATTGGCCAATCGGATGACAGTAACCAAGTACAGCGAAGGCAGAATTATAACACTGGAACCAAACAACATGTTGTGAGGCAACTACAAATCATGTTCCACGAAAACAATCAATTGGTACAAACATTTAAGCAAGCAATATATGATCCCCGAATCTCTTCAGGTGAATATTTTATATCAATTCACGCCGATAAAGCACCAGCGAATGAACATCGAGGACGTTACAATGCACCAACAGTTGATGATGTAGCTATTTTAACGGTTGGTGATCCTGTGGCCCCACGAGATATAATTGTCCGTCGTTGCGATGGACGAGTAACCCGTATTTCTGAAACACATCATCTTACGACGCTCTTCATTACCCTATTAATTTCCCATACGGTGAAGATGGATATCATATCGAATTAAAGCAAATTAATCGAAGAACAGGTAAATAAATCATAATCCATGGAAAAACTGTTATATTTACATTATTTAAAATTTTTAGGTCTACCAACAAATAAAAGCCTAAGTGCAAAAGATACGCTCACCGACTCGACAAAACTGTGACAATCATATTCTCATATGCCGGGAATTGTTTCATCAATTTATCGTCGATATGTACGCCAAAATTAAAACAGAACTTCTGTTATACATACGACATCGCCAAACGAAATTACAAGTAGATGAGTATATTCACCTCAGAGACGCGATGAATGCTCATAACGACATGAACCCCAATGGGTTGGGTCAACCCGTCATATTGCCGTCATCATTCACAGGAAGCCCACGTCATATGCACGAATACTGCCAGGATGCTATGACGTACGCACGATCATATGGTCGACCAGATTTGTTTATAACATTCACATGCAATCCAAAGTGGGAAGAATTTGTGTCCCAATTACACCCCGGTCAAACATCTGCGCATCGACATGACATAACTGCACGCGTGTTCAAGCAAAAATTAAAATTGCTAATGGATTTCTTGGTGAAATTTCGTGTATTCGGAGAAACCCGATGTTGGATGTATTCCGTAGAATGGCAGAAACGTGGACTTCCTTATGCACACATATTGATATGGTTGATTCAAAAAATTACTACAGATACCATTGATGACATCATTTGTGCCGAATTACCTGACCCAAACGAAGATTCTCAATTGTATGAAGTTGTCACCAAAAACATGATTCACGGTCCGCGCGGAGCTCTCAACCGAGATTCACCATGCATGTCAGTTGGGAAATGTACAAAAAAATATCCACGACAACTACAACATGAAACCATTTCTGCAGCTGATGGATATCCCCTATACCGTCGCAGATCAACAGATTCTGGTCGACATTCTGTAGTACTAAAGGTACGAAACAATGATATTGATATTGACAATCGATGGGTACCATACAATCCACTACTGTCAAAGACGTACAAGGCGCACATCAATGTGGAGTATTGTAATTCCGTGAAATCCATCAAGTACATATGTAAATATGTCACAAAAGGATCCGATATGGCTGTATTTTCGCTAAACAATCCCAATGATGAAATTACGCATTTCCAGATGGCAAGATACATCAGTAGCAACGAAGCTGTTTGGAGAACTTTTGGATTTCCCATTCATGAACGACAACCTGCAGTTATTCATCTATCTGTTCACCTGGAAAATGGACAAAGGGTATATTTCTCGGAAGCTAATGCCCAAGAAAGATCAGCAACGCCACCAGCCACTACATTAAAATCCTTTTTTGCTTTATGCAGAGACGATCCCTTTGCCAGAACATTGAAATATGCGGAAGTTCCGACATACTACACATGGAATACATCAACCAAAAAGTTTTATCGTCGA
Organism: Eudasyphora cyanicolor; assembly: GCA_963930755.1. NCBI lineage: Eukaryota > Metazoa > Arthropoda > Insecta > Diptera > Muscidae > Eudasyphora > Eudasyphora cyanicolor. The sequence continues at coordinate 78,537,669 of OZ005738.1, forward strand.
AAGCAAGGAAAACCAGTTGAAGGATGGCCAAATATACACTCGACGGATGCATTAGGCAGAATATATACTGTCCATCTGCAGAACGCAGAATGCTTCTTCCTACGAATGATGCTCATATATGTTCCCGGTCCAACTTCATTTACCCACTTGCGCACTGTCAATGGTCAGTTATGTGAGACGTACCGAGAAGCATGTGAAAAACTACATTTACTGGAGAATGACGCACATTGGGCCACAGCTATCACATTTCAAATCATCCTCAACAAATTAGATCATTATTTGCCATCATATTGGTAACGTGCTTCCCATCGAACCCTAAAGACCTGTGGAATAAGTTCAAATCACACATGACTGAAGATATTGTTGCATAAGGGTATTGCGAGAGAGAGTAATCAGAAATAAGTATATATTATTCTACTACGTTTTCGAAACAACTCTGATCATTTTCATTCCGAAATTGATTTTTGATATTTATGTCAAGTTGACTGAGAGGAGGAGGAGATTTTTTCTTTCTTCGAAGATGGCGATATCCGACGAATAAAGTCTTCTAGTTTTTGGATATTTTTTTTTTAACTTTTTTTTTGGTTTGTCGAACACAAGATCTCACAAATCAGAAAATAAATTGAGAAGAGATTGAAAATTGATGAAGTTACCACAATGGCGTCAAGAAAAGAAACCTAACTTTTGATATCCATAAATTAAAAAAGCAAAGAAAAAAAGTTCCTAGAAGTACAAATTAATTAACTATGGAAACTAATAAAAGAATAAAGCAAATTTTGATTATCGAGGAAACCAAAGTACAAGTTAACTAGCATTAAAAATCAATAAAAGAAAATTAAGAAGAATCAACTTAAAAATTGCAACGAATGATGTGGAGAAAAAAGTAAAAATCATGAGAATAATCCGTGGGAACCTTGAAAACTAATAAAGAAAAATGAGAACAAAAAAAAAGAAACGAGAAAGGCAAATCAGAGCTAACATTGATTGTTGAGTAAAACGATATACAAATAATCTAGCATTGAAAACCAATAAGTAACAAAAAAAAAACAAAGTGAATATGACAATAATTATTGTGTAAAGCAATATCAAGTACAAATCCATGATAACTCATTAAACCAGTAAAAATATAAAAAGAGAGAATAAAAAAAAGGACAAGAAAGAACAAAGCAAATATGACAATAATCATGGTGTCAAGCAAATTGGGTAGCTGTCAAAGTGCAGTGAAGCTGAACCAAGAAAAAAAATAAATAAGAAACAAAGAGAAAAAAATAAATAAGAAAACAAAGAGAAAAAAAGAATACGTAAATGTAAATAAAAAAAACAAAACAGAAGAAGAAAAACAAAGGAAATAAACATTTTTAACTACTTTTCGAAGAAAAAAATAACATAAAAAAAGAAACAGAGAGAGAAAGAATTACATGCAAAAGGAAAAGAGAGATCTATATACAACATATGTACATAATTTGTTTTGCTACTACAGCAAGAGAGAATCCAACGAGCAAAACAATAGGGAAAAATTTATAAACTGAAAGGTTGAAACATAAATCAATAAATGATGTATGTATGTATGTAGTATGTATATATAAAAATGAAATCAAACAAAACAAAAACCAATATATATTGAAATAACTTGAATTGAGAATGAAAAATATTTTATTTAGGTTAAGTTATATAAAGTAGATTGTAAGAATTAGTTGTAAGAATGTAGAAGTAAATAATTAATAAAAAAATTATATGGATCTCAAAATATTTCTTCGTTTTTGTGGTAGCAATGAGATAATGGTAGAGTAGGTACTCTAAGCGGTGTTGGGTGTTGTACCTGAGATGAGTGTGAATTGGTTGTAGTATGGAGAATTGAACAGTGGAACCTAAATAGACGGACGGACAAGCGATATAGATGATGGGTATTTCTTCGAGCACTTGGAGCACCAGGAAGAGCACCAGGAAGAAATACTTCGGCTGTATACTGGTTTGGTTACAGAAGGGGTGGGAGGCTCATTCTATGGACGAACGTTTTGGACAGTACGGACATTATGTATTTTTGTTATATTTCTAATTATTTTGTTGTGCATCTCTGGTATTTTCAATAATTATTTTCTTTGACACGAGATAACTAGGTTATGGTTAGAGTGTTGATTAGTGGAAAAGATCCACCCAAAGCCCGACGAGAAGCCGGTTGAAGCCACCGTGTCATAACATCTATTGAACACTCCAAAGCAAAGGAACCGTAACCAACGGAAGGATACCTTAAAATGTACGTTAGTAATCAGAAAGTTTTAGTGCTAAAGTTTGTGTGATTGGGGTAGGTTGCATTCAAAGACGCTTTTAGAAGGTCTTGTCTTAGAACACCCCAGTCAACAGATAGTTTCTGGACTGAAGTGAGCATGACTACAGTAAGTAATATGGGTTAAACTTTTGGTGTTTATTTTTGTATTAAAGGGATTATCTGGGATAAGTTTAGACTAGCCTCAGAGTAAATCGTTAAAATGGGTGGGAATGTTGTTCTAGGTAGCCGTGAGAGATACCTCTTTAAGTCAAGGTTTCCACGAAGTATCTAGATTTGTGTCTTTGTTTTTGTATAATTATATGTAGGATGTTGTTCAAATTCCTAAAACTTCAACATTATGAACCAAACCTCCGGTGCAACACCCAAGAACATCACTAGTAATCAACCATTTTAAATGCGAGTGAAAAAGAATTAAATAAATAAAAAAGGACACAGTAATATATTTATATACATACATACACACATATATGAAATAATTAAATAACTGTTCTATTATAATAATAATACTAATTAGAAAGGAAATCCTCAAATATTAATTTCGTGTTTAGAATAAAGTAGTGAATGGACAATTCCGAAAGAAACACAAATCCGATAGACAAAGTAGTTCCTGTCGATAGGCGCATTACACGCAGTGTAGCTCGAGCTTTAGAAACACAAGTGGTAGGTTCTATATTGACGCAAATAGATACCGGCATAGAGAGGCCTATCGATTTCCTCCCGACAGATTATTTTAATAGGTGCACCAGTTTGATATTTGGTAGACCTCTGGAACAAGGAACTACTTCATCAGTTAGGGTGACAAATGAGTTGTCTATAAGTAGTGGCAACCAATCACTAAGTTTTTCTACAAAACTGGAGAAATTAGGCGGAATGTCTCAGCATCAAACAAATGACGAGGAACTGCAATCAGGCAGTGGACAGCCTAATAACGCTGAGCTAAATGCTCCACAGAATGACCAAATGAATCGGCTGTTAGAAATGGTCACGCAGATGCGAAATGAAATGGCTTATCTTAGCCATCGGGTGGCAGAAGTTGAATGCTCGGCTAATACAAGTTCTATTGTAGGACCTGGTTCTAGTTCAACACCAGATAATGTCGCGACAGGTGATAGAAGACAGGCCAACTTAGGAGGTACCTCTGGCCAAAGATCTAGGCCTACGCGAACTGAATTTCCAGCATCACGACCGATTTGGGGGAAGTAGTACTAGACAAGGTAATAGCAGGAATAGTAACGATATTGATATGACCCATAGTCAAAGAGAAATTGAACCACGAAAACCGGTCAATCTGAATAAGTGGAATATTAAATTTGATGGCAGCGGGAAAGATATGACGATCGAAAGTTTTATCTTCCGAATTGAGAAGATGCAGAAGAACAGTTTAATATTTCTTTTAATCAGTTATTTAGTGATTTTCCATGCTTAGTAACAGGAAACGCTGCAAAATGGTATTGGCAGGTTTTAGAGGACAATGCAGACAATGTCGATTTTGGATATTTTGAACTCAAACATGAGTTACTAACTCAGTTTGAATCCGCAGATACTGATTATGAGATAATAAGAGAAATTATGGACTGTAAACAGCAACCAGGACAGGAGTTTGATGACTCTATACAGAAATACATAACATGACATTTCGGCTGAAAAAGAAAATACCAGAAGCAGAATTGATTAGCATCGTTCGAGCTAATTTGAGGAGTAATATAGCTTCATTGATATTCTCTTCTGTGATAAATACTGTAGCTGACCTGAAAAAAGAGTGTAAGCGTGCGGAAAAACTTATTAAAGAGAGTACGCAGAGACAAAGGGTCGTTCATGAATTAGTTAGGCTAGACGAAGATGATAATGTGGATGTAGAGGCCATTAGTAAAACGAATAAATATAAGGGCAATACGAATAATAATTCATGTAATCGCGCAAATAATAAACGACCATTTCAGAGTAATCAGAGCCAATTCCATGTAACAGTTCCACCTAATCACGCCACGATTCCTCAGTCTAACAACACTGTTTTCTGTTTGTCTCCTTTCCATTTGAATCTTTGTTTCATGCCGGGCGATTTCTATCGAAGGAATGCCGATAAGATAGGACATGATGCCGTGAGCAAGTCCACTTTCCATGACATGAAGTGTTTCTGTTATGGAAAATATGACTCTTTTCTTGAATACAATAATAATTCGGTAAATGCGAGGGTGGCAGAAATGACCGGGTACTTTTGCCAAACCAAGGAGAACCCGGAGCAACCACGTTAAAAATTTTACAAAGAGAGAAGAGTATCAAAGTAGAAAGAGCGCCGGAAACATCAAATCAATTTAAATCTCTACATCAGAGGAAGTTAGAGTACGAAAAGGCAAGAGCGAGGATATTTGGAGAGGGAATTAGGACAAAGAGCAAGAAATATCGGAAAATTGAGAAGTTGAAAAGGAAAATATTGAAAATTAAAAAGGTGAAGCGTTTAGCAATAGAGACAGTAGTAAAAGTGGGAGATGATAACCGATTGTATGCAAGGACACTTGTCGGAGGGAAGGAAGTAATGGCGCTTTTAGACTCGGGTGCCGGAGATTGTTGTATAGGCAAGAACTCCCAGGAATTTCTGGAGAAATGCGAAAGTTCGGTAATCAAGCTAAAGGGACAACATGTTAGGACAGCAAATGGAGGTAAAGCTGCAGTTTTAGGGATCGCTACCTTACCTGTGGTATGGAAAGGAGTTACTAAAGATATAGATTTTTTAATAGTACCAGGTTTAGAACAGCAATTATACTTTGGAATTGATTTCAGGAGGTCATTTGATTTACCAGTAGTAGGAGAGTCTAAAACCGTTTCCTCAAATATAGATTCCATTATAGAAATGGACGATAGTTCCGAGGATGATAAGCGACATCAACTTACCCCCGAGCAAAGTGTAATGCTCGAAAAAGTAAAGAAGTCTTTTCCTTCTTTTTCAGTTATGGGCCTTGGTCGAACTTCTTTAGAGGAACACGTTATTGTAGTGACAAATGAAGATATACCTATCAAGCAAAGGCATTACCCCGCTTCTCCTACAATTCAGGATCTGCTGTACAAGGAATTGGATCGCATGATTAGTCTCGGCGTTATCGAACCCAGTAACAGTAGCTGGAGTTCTCCGGTTACTCTCGTGAGGAAGGAAACGAAGAACAGACTATGTCTTGATGCACGTAAGCGGAATTCCAGGACGGTAAAAGATGCATATCCGCTTCCTCACATTGAGGGTATCCTTAGTAGGTTACAAAATACAAGTTACATATCGGCAATTGATTTGAAAGATGCATTTTGGCAGATTCCACTAGAGGAGAAATCGAGGGAGAAGACAGCTTCCACAGTCCCTGGGCGGCCATTATACCAGTTCACGGTTATGCCGTTCGGCTTATGTAATGCCGCCCAGAGAATGTGCAGGTTAATGGACAAAGTTATTCCTGGCTCAATAAGAAATCATGTCTTTGTCTACCTCGATGATCTTCTAGTCGTCTCTGCAAGCTTCATTGAACACATCAATATGCTGGGGGAAGTAGCTAGATGTTTGGGCACTGCTGGTCTCACGATCAATGTGGAAAAAAACAAGTTTTGTTATAGAGAGGTTCGGTATTTGGGTTTTGTTGTAGGCAATGGAAGTATTCGCACTGATGAGGCAAAAGTAGAAGCAATTAAAGATTTTCCGGTTCCAAAAACACCTAAGCAATTGAGACGTTTCCTTGGTATGTGTGGATGGTACCGTAGGTTCATCCATGATTATGCTGGTATAGCAGCCCCTCTTCATGATAACCTGACAAAAGAGCGAATACCAAAGTTTGAGATGTCCGAGGATTCGATTGTGTCATTCGAAAAACTTAAAAACAGTCTTACGTCAGCGCCGGTACTGGTTAACCCGGACTTTTCACGCAGATTTTTCATCCAATGTGATCCATCCATCCACGAAGTTGGGGGAGTTCTTTTCCAGGTTGATGATAATGGCCATGAACACCCCATAGCGTATATGTCCGCTAAACTTTATAAGGCACAAAAGAACTACAGCGTGACTGAGCTAGAGTGTTACGCGGCAGCACTTAGTGTAAAGAAATTTCGACCTTATGTCGAGGGATTGCCTTTTACCATTATTACCGACCATTCGAGTCTGAAATGGCTCATGAGCCAAAAGGAGCTCTCGGGTAGACTGGCAAGGTGGAGCTTGAAACTCCAAGGGTTTGAATTCGATATTCAGCATCGTAAAGGTAACCAAAATGTAGTACCAGATGCTCTGTCTCGTGTCTATATGGAGGAATTAGTGAAGAATCACAGGCTACTAGATATTGATTTAACTAGTACATTCTTTGATTCCGAAGAATATGCGACCTTAAGACAAAAGGTGATGGAGGAAAAGGGAAGGATTCCAGATTTGTGTGTTTCCGAGAAGTATGTGTATAAGCGAACACAATTCTCTACCGGAGAAGCTTTAGATGACGATAATGCTTGGAAGTTGTGGGTACCTATGGAGTTACAGGAAGAACTGTTTTTAGGTTTTGGTTAGGGTGGCAGCCGTATTTTTTTACAAGCTCACATAGACCAGTTTAGGTCCCTAGTGTTACCACGGGCTGAAATGCCCCTCATCGAAACCAACCTGTTTGATATATAAATTTATCGATAGTACGAATATCAGTACTGGAAAGATCTGTTAGGCTGCCTAAAAAGGCCGACCCCAGTATGTCCAGTCGTCGTTTACTCAAAGCGGGACAGTCGCAAAGCAAGTGCTCAATGCTCTCCACTTCTTCCTCATCTCCACAGCTTCGGCAGAAGTCATTGGAGTCAATACCCAATCTTTTGGCGTGTTCGCCGATCAAGCAGTGTCCCGTCAGAACCTGTACTAACGTAGACAATCGTTTCCTCTCTAGTGCGAGGAGATATTTTGACCTTCTCAGGTCATACCTTGGCCAGATTTGTCTAGCTACCCTGCAGGTGCCGATTTCTGTCCATCTTTCGTTGGACTGCCTGATTGCCTCTTGCCTAAGCCAAAGCTTGCACGTGGATAGTGGCGCACCAATATATGCAAATTCTTCGAGAATTTGTAATGTCGTCCCTTTCCTAGCAAGTTCATCGGCTTTGCAGTTCCCCGGGATATCCCTATGCCCAGGCACCCATATGAGGTGTATATTAAACTGCTCAGCCATCTCGTTAAGAGATCTGCGGCAGTCGAGGGCTGTTTGTGAATTTAGGGATGTTGCCTCCAGAGAATTGATGGCAGCCTGGCTGTCCGAGTAAATTACAACGCCAGTGTTGGTTACTATGTTGCGACTCAGCCACTTGGCGACTTCCCATATTGCCATTATTTCGGCTTGATAGACACTGCAGGTATCTGGTAGTCTGTGAGCTATATCCAGACTAAGTTCTTCACAGTGTACTCCGAAGCCAACCTTTTCATCAAGCTTCGAACCATCCGTGTAAAAGTGGAGATGGTTTTTATTACCTGGTATTCTGCCGACCCATTCATCTCTGGCGGGAATCATAGTGATGTAATTTCTCTCGAAGGTGTACACAGTAGGTATATAGTCCACTCGGTCGGTTACCATAGCACTAAACTTTGATATCCTCATGTGATCATAGTTCTTGTACCTCCACATTGATAGGCAGTTTAATCTTATTGCCGCTTTGGTTGCAACTTCTCTCGCCACAATATTAATCGGCAGTATATGGAGTAGGGCTTGTAGAGACTCGGTCGCTGTAGTCCTTAAGGCTCCGCTTATGCTCAGGCAGGCAGTTCTCTGAACCTTTGTTAGTAGGTTGGTAATGGTTAGTTTGTCAGTTGCCGTCCACCATACCACAATACCGTATAACAGTATTGGACGAACTACTGCTATATATATCCAGTGGACGATTTTAGGAGAGAGTCCCCACCGCGACCCTACAGCCTTTTTGCAGGAATATAAGGCGACGTTGGCCTTCCTCACACGTTCCAATACGTTAAGTCTAAATAACATTTTCCTATCTAGAATTATTCCTAAAAATTTTGCACTTTCAGAAAAGACTAGATCTGTTCCATTTATCCGAGGTGGAGGGTCCACATGTGGGACATTATTCATCCTAGTAAAGAGAACCAATTCTGTCTTGTTGGGGTTAACGCCCAAACCGCTGCTTCTGGCCCATCTAACTTGTTCAGAGCCACCTGTAGGATGTCTCTGAGGACGTTTACGAATTTGCCACTCACTGCGATTGCCACGTCGTCCGCATATGCCACGACCTTGCAGCCACAACGTTCTAGATCTAGCAGGATTTCATTCACCGCTAGGTTCCAAATTAGTGGAGACAATACTCCTCCTTGCGGGGTCCCTCTGTTTACATACCTTGTTAGAGTTGTGGACCCTAGACATGCTGTTATGCGTCTTCTGGTGAGCAGACTTTGAATTAGTCTAATCAAACTAGTGTTAACTTTTAGATGTGAGAGTGCCGCAATTACCGCATCTGAGTGAATGTTGTTAAAAGCCCCTTCTATGTCAAGAAATGCCACCATGGTGAATTCCTTGAAATGCAGGGACGATTCGATAGTGCTCACAAGTTCGTGCAGGGCTGATTCTGTAGACTTGCTCTTATTGTAAGCATGTTGGTTCCCCGACAGGAGTTTTGTATCCAGATTTTCCCTAATGAAATGATCTAAAAGTCTTTCCAGACCTTTCAATAGGAAGGAGGATAGGCTAATTGGTCTGAAGTCTTTTGGCCTAGTGTGTGATATCTTTCCCGCTTTAGGTATGAATACCACTTTGGTATCCCTCCATCGATTCGGGACGTATGAAAGCCTGATACAGCCTACATAAATTTTCTCCAGCCAGGGGATGTACTTTAACATTTTCTGCATTTCTGCTGGAGTGATGCCATCTGGTCCAGGTGACTTGAAGGGCTCAAAGCTGTTAATAGCCCAGCTTATTCTGGATCTCTCAGCCAAGAAGCTAGCGACGCTCGCAGTCCACTCGCACTCTTGCTGGTCCTGCTGATCCTCGGGTTCTGTTACAGAGTTCCCCGGGAAATGTGTGCCGAGCAGTACATTGAGCGACTGCTCGCTGTTTTTGGTCCAGTTATTTGCCTCATCCTGTAAATATCCCACTGTACAGGGTAAGCAGATAATATCTTCCTCAGCCTAGCGGCGACGGAGACCTTTTCCACCTCACCACAGAAGGTATACCAAGAGCGCCTTTCTAAGCTCCTTCTTATAGATCTTGAGTTGCTCTTTATAGGCATCCCAATCATTAGCGACCCCAGTAGATTTAGCCTTATTGAATAGCTTGTTGCAGGTCTTTTTCATAGCCGTTAGCTCAGAAGTCCATCATTGGGGTTGAGTTTTACCCTTGTACCTTGTTTTTGGACAGGCTTCTTCAAGGGATCTATTGAATGATATGCTGATATGATCGACCAGATTATCCAGACCGGCTTTGTCATTCGGTTCGTACAGAAGTTTAGAGTTGAGGACTTTCTTGAAATTCTTCTCATACAGATGCCACTTTGTCTTCCTTACATTTCTGTGGACGGCGGGTTTAGGCGCTTTTTCCGCGAGTTTGAACTCAATATAATGGTGATCTGAGAATGAGTGGTCGTCCAGTACATTCCACCCAAAAATTTTGTCTGACAGCCGGTCAGTAGCACACGTTACGTCGAGTACTTCTTGTCTGTCTTTAATTGTAAAGGTCGGTTTATTACCTATGTTACAAATACTAAGGTTGGTAGTTAGAATAAAGTCAAGAAGCGAATCACCCCTATTGTTTATATCCGTACTACCCCAGATAGTATGATGAGCGTTCGTGTCTGCGCCAATAATCAGCTCGAGCTCGTCAGACGTTGCTTCTTCTACTACTTCCCTGAATAGAGCAGTCGGTACTACAGATTCATAAGGCAAGTAGCTGGAGACCACCCAATATATGCGATTACCGATCTCCAGGCTAGCAGCTGTTTGGTCTTTACCACTTAAATTAGTCAGGAGAAATATACTTAGATCTTTCCTGGCCAAAATGCAGGTTCTTGGAGTGCCTTCACAGTTGGCCACAAGCAGTTTAAAGTTGGGTGTCCTAATACCGCACACCCTTCCTCCCACTACGTAGGGCTCCTGTATCAGGACGATGTCTACTGCGCCTGTGGACTGGCGCAGCAATAGAGCCGCTGAGGCTGCTTTAGCGTGATGGAGGTTAATCTGTAGAATTCTTACCATCATTGGTAATTGACAGATTAACATCCACCCCGACAAGGGTGTTATCGAACTCTTCGTCCGTATCGTCGAGAATCATGTCCCCGCCAGATGCGTCAAAGAGTCCGGAGACTCCCCTCAGCCTCTCTGTGTCCGAAGTAGAGCTTTTGTCCTCAGAGAAGGACGTTACAGATCTTCTGTTAGAGTTGGAGTCACCAGAAATAATAGGCGTGGGTACCTCCGCACTTCCAGAAAGTGCCACGGTGGACGACTCACCTTCTGCAGTGGGAGCTATATCCTGCTTGTATATCTTCAAGATTATAGTCTCGAAGCCATATTGTAGGGTTGCACTCGCACTTTGTATATGGGAGGTGGATTCAGCGTTTAGGATAAGATTGACCTGCCGCTTTTTACCATCCGCCTCACCCACCTTGCTGATTCTCCAATTATGGGCCGGCAGACCAGGATTGGAATCTTTTATTATTGCTAAGATGTCAGCCGGGTTGGAGGGCTCTTCTGTAACCCAGGTGATGGCTCTAGGGTGACTAGGGATGTTGTTTTTTTCGACAACATCCAGCTGGGCACCCGGCCACACCTCACCCACTCGACTCAGAGCGGCCTTATACAGGTCTACTGATCTGGCATCACCGAAATATAAGAGCTTTACTCTCCCCTGATGCCATCCTGCATCGTTGCAGATTGGTGGTTTGCCCGGCATTTCTCTACGGACATCGAGGTAATGAGTCATAATGGCTGATTGTACATGACTCCATTTGTCCTTGAGGATGGATCCATCCTCACTACTTCTGTCTATAACAGCCATCACTAGACTCTCCTTCTCCACTTCATTGAAGGGCTTGGTGAGTGTCCTGTTGATGGTGACATTAGGGCCTCTTGCCTTTTTCGAAGGCAGGGGTTCATCAGGTGATCTGATTCGTTTTACTTTATTAGCCGTTAACACAGCTGAATTTGTGGCTCTTTCAGCCGACTCATTGGCCTTAGAAGCATCTATGACGCCTTTAGCCCAGGTAAGTGACTCTTTTTGTTTTTCGGTAAGAGCCGAAACCTCAACAGCCTCCAACTTCGTCAAAACTCTGAGCGCTACACGATGCTCATTGTGCTTCCGTTTTGACGGTCGGACATGACGTTTCCCCCTCACCGCACCACCTGTTGTGAGTACTTGGGGGAGATTTTCACCATTATTGGTGTGGTCGGCTTTGGCCAAGACCAACGGACGGACAGTCGGACGATTGGGGAACCGCGCTCCATCGGAACACGAAGGCATCCCCGTCAAGAGAATTTATTTTTATTTTGTCTGTATTAGACCGTAATAGGTACTACGATGTAGGCCTTACAGACGTTGTACAGATTTTTGCTATTGCGTAATAGGTACTGGTAACTATCTGCTATGTGATAAACACGTCCGTTCACTGCGAATGATCAGCAACGACTCCCAGGAAGAACTGTTACTATCAGCACATGCCTCTCCGTCATCAGGACATGGAGGAATTCATAAAACCCTGTCGCGACTTAGGAAACGGTATTATTGGCCTAAAATGATAGTTGACGTTCAGTCGTTTGTTAAGGCTTGTGATGTCTGCAATGTGAATAAGACTTCAAATGCTTTCAAGAAACCGCTAATGGGAAGCCAGTCAATTACCGGACGGCCTTTCCAAAGGCTATATATTGACTTCATGGGCCCTTACCCTCGTTCGAAAGGTGGCAACACTTCGCTGTTTGTCTGTCTTGATCATTTTACAAAGTTTGTGTTTTTAGAGCCTATGCGTGCTGCAACAGCCGCCAATGTAGTAAACTTCTTAGAAAAACGAGTTTTTCATGTGTTTGGGGTACCGGAATATATTCATTCTGATAACGGGAGACAATTTACGTCCGACCTTTTTCGAGATCTTCTTGCTAAATATGGCGTGAGGCATATTCGAACTGCGTTGTATGCTCCTCAATCAAACGCAGCTGAAAGAGTCAACCGCTCCGTTTTACAGATGGTTCGTTCCTATATCGGTGAAGACCAGCGTAACTGGGATAATCATATTAGTGATGTAGCATTTGCCTTGAGGAGCACTACACATAGTTCACTAGGTATGGCCCCATTTTATACTGTTTTCGGATTGAATATGATACAACACGCTTCATCCTACGGCATCATACGCCAAGCCGGAATGGTCAAGGATTTAGATATTAACCTTATCCACCATCAAGATAAGTTACATCGGATACGCGATAGAGTCTTTAGTGTTATGGCATCTACCAAAGAGGGGAACAGAAGATTACCCTTCGAATGATTCTCTTTGTGACAATATCACTTTCAGTCGCAGTTTCCCATTCCCCATAATAAACAATTTTATAAAACTCCCACTGAAAATAACTTACGAGTCAAGTTGCCGCATGGTAAACAATTATACTAAACTTCTACTGAAGTTTCCAATTCCCCATTATAAACAATATAAATAATTCAGCTGACGTTGAAAATAACATAAGAGTCAAGTTGAATTAATATCAACAATCATATCGCCACTCACTGCATACTATTATGAATTGAGTCGCACAGTATACATAAATATGTTTAGCTTTAATACTCACCATGAACAATTAATAAAGAAAAGAAATTAGTCTTTGGATAACATCGCAACTGTTAAGTGTATTATTTCGCTACAACTTCGGTTCCGGGTTCACTTAGAACAAATTGGTTTCAACTTTTGAAATAAGTTAATCAATTTAATCTAAAATTGGCGCAGTGGGTAGGATAGTCACTAAAAAATTGAAACATCCGCGAAAAGTGAAAGTTTAAATTTTAAAAATAAGTGATTATCCGTAAATAAAAATCTACGATTCAAAAAAAACGTATCCTGTGAAAAAGAATAAAGAACACTGTAAAAAGAACTCTCTGAACAAGAAATTCATCACAGTGTAAAATAAAATGGCTCTAAACGCACCAAATGGAAATTTAGCAGCCGCAGCAGCCGGTCCACCACAAGGCAGAACGCTCGATATTAATCCACTAACGTATCTTGAAAAGATACAAGGATTTGATGGACGTAAGGAGGATCTTTCGACATTCTGCACGAATGTAGACGACATCATCCCAACCCTAACGTTATACAACGAGCAAGCACAGCGCATGTGCATCAACATTGTCAAAAGCAAATTGACAGGAAGAGCAAGGAGAGCAATGGAAATCCACCCACATTTAAATAATTGGGCCGACATAAAAACAATGTTGGAAACTAATTTCGGGGGATTTCAGACTGCAGATCAGTTATACGAGGATCTGAGAGCAGCACAATACAGAGGAAATACTATGGATTTTTACAACTTTATATTACACAAATTAGCACTATTAAACCAGAAAAGCAGACTGGAAGACCGCATCAATGATGTCGAAAGAAATATAGAAACTGCATTGAAAATTTTTATCACAAGACTACCCGTCTATATGAGGACTGTCTTATGTGCGTTAAAACCATCAAAGATGGAAGAAGCAGTCTATGAGCTGAGCCAATCAGGATTCCTAAACGAAGAAAGAAGGAAGAAATCTGCAGAAAAACCTGATCAGAAAACTCAAAATACTAAACAAAATCACCAGAACCAACAAAACAACAATTGGAGACCAAAAATCTATACCCCACCACAAGCATGGCAGCAGAAACCACCACAGCAACAACAACAGCATCAATTTAAACCAGAACCGATGGACCTCGGAACAGCCCAGACCAGAGGACAGAACCATTTCCAGGAGCAGCCAACTTGTTCAGGAAATAGTAAGGATATTAATTTAAGTTATGTACAAGAAGTCGAACCGTTAGGGGAAGAGACATGTGAAAATTTTCCGTTAATAGCCTCACAACACACATCGGGTTACCCTATATCTTACTCAGAAGCCCAACAAGACGGCTTAGACTACTAACAGACACGGGTTCAACCGAAAATTTATTAAATAAAGATCACTGCACACCAAATTTAATAAAAGAGTTGACAAACCCTATGACTATTAAAACAGCTGCAGGAATTATATCTATTAATCACAATGGAATAATACCAAAGGAAAAGATACGAATACCACTGAGAAATGACACTACTTTTAGACTACATAATTTTCATAAATTTTTCAACGGAATTCTAGGTCATCAGACTCTTAAGGAAAATGAAGCAATTATCAACTATAAAGACAATGTAATGACAAAATTTTTAAGCTCTATTACGAAGGAGATAATGAGGATAATGAAATTGACGATTTACCGGAAATTCATCACATAGAAGTTTTAGGAGTATTAGATCAGGCACGGACTGAACATTTAAATGCCGAAGAAACAGCAGCTATAAAAATACTGATACAGAATAATGAAGACATTTTTTATAAGTAAGGGGACGACTTATCCTTTACAAATGAAGTCAGACATAAAATCGACACCGGACTTTCAGGACCAATTTATACGAAGAGCTATAGATACCCGTCAATACATACAGAAGAGGTAGAAAGGCAAATGAACGAAATGCTTGAACAGGGAATAATTACCCACAGCAATTCACCATATAATGCACCTATCTGGGTTGTGCCCAAAAAGGAAGACAAACTAGGGAACCGAGATCGGAGAATAGTAATAGACTATAGGAAACTAAATATGGCAACGAGAGAAGACAAATACCCAATACCACGAATAGACGACATTTTGGACAAATTAGGACGAGCCAATTACTTCACAACCCTCGATTTAACGAAAGGTTTTTATCAAATAGAAGTAGAACCGAAGATCGCAAAAAGACCGCATCTACTACACATAACGGACATTACGAATTTAGACGCATGCCCTTTGGATTGAAAAATGCTCCGGCAACATTCCAAAGAATGATGAACAATGTTTTGAGGGAACATGTAAATAGGATATGTGTTATTTACATGGACGACATTTTGATATTTTCTACATCCTTGCAGGATCATCTGACAAGCCTTAGAAAAATTTTTCAGACATTAAGACAGGCGAATTTAAAGGTATCAATAAACAAGAGCGATTTTCTTAAAAAGGAGACCGATTTTTTAGGACACGTAGTCACTAGAGACGGAATAAAACCTAATCCAAATAAAGTGGAAGGAATTATGAGACAAACTATCCCAAAGACTATAAAAGGAATTCAAAGCTTTTTAGGACTAAGTGGATATTACCGAAAATGTATACCTGATTATGCAAAGATGCATTAGGAGCTGTTTTATCTCAGTCACAAGGACCCATAGCTTTTGTTTCTAGAACACTGAACAAACACGAGATAAATTACTCGACTATAGAAAAAGAATTATTAGCTATAGTATGGGCTGTGAAACAATTCAGACACTACCTTTACGGAAGGAAATTTTCCTTAAAGACTGATCACAAACCTTTGATATGGTTGGCAAACCTCAAAGAGCCAAATTCAAAGTTAATAAGATGGAAAATCAAACTGAATGAGTACGAATTTGACATCCAACACGTAGAAGGGAAAGAAAATAAAGTGGCTGACGCACTTTCAAGAATACGGGAAACTAACGTATTTGAAGTACGGAACGAACACATTTGTACAATTTGTAAAAAATCGTATAAGGCTAGAAGATATCTACTAAGACATTTAAAGGCACATGGAGACAAAAGTAGTAGAACATGCAAAATTTGTGACGCCACATTATCTTATAAAGATACACTAAAAACACATTATTTAGGAAAACACGGTCTAAATGAGCAGGAAACACATGAATTAATGACAGATGTGAGAAGTCAATCTCCTGTACCAACTGTACATTCAGCCGACGAAGACGGCACAGATTATTTCAAAATTTCTGAGAAGCCATTGCAATCAAACCAGATTATAATAAAACATGACAACGAGAACAAAACCGTAGAAGAAACAATCTTCGGAAAACACAGAATTACTTATCATTTCAAGAAATGTACATCTCAAATAGTAGCGCAAATATTATCAGATGCAGCAGCACATGAAAATGTAGGATTATACTGTGAAAACTTAAACAATCTAATCCAATTACAGACAGAATATAGGAAATGGAATGAAAATCCAAATAACTTAAAAATTATGAATATACAACTAACTTCAAAGTTACAAAGCGAGGCAAAATATGAAGAATTGCTAGAAAGAATAGCTAAACATCACAGATTCGATAATAATCATCCAGGCATAGAAAAAACTTACCAGGAGTTAAGACAAGAACTTTACTACCCTAATTTGAAGAAGGAAATAACTAAATTTATAAATAACTGTCTAATATGCAATTTCAAAATAGAAAGAAAACCTATAAGACTACCATTCGAGAAGACTGAAACGCCAAAAGCACCACATGAGCATTCGTTGCTGATCATTCGCAGTGAACGGACGTGTTTATCACATAGCGGATAGTTACCAGTACCTATTACGCAATAGCAAAAATCTGTACAAAGTCTGTAAGGCCTACATCGTAGTACCTATTACGGTCTAATACAGACAAAATTAAAATAAATTCTCTTGACGGGGATGCCTTCGTGTTCCGATGGAGCGCGGTTCCCCAATCGTCCGACTGTCCGTCCGTTGGTCTTGGCCAAAGCCGACCACACCAAAAATGGTGAAAATCTCCCCCAAGTACTCACAACAGGTGGTGCGGTGAGGGGAAAACGTCATGTCCGACCGTCAAAACGGAAGCACAATGAGCATCGTGTAGCGCTCAGAGTTTTGACGAAGTTGGAGGCTGTTGAGGTTTCGGCTCTTACCGAAAAACAAAAAGAGTCACTTACCTGGGCTAAAGGCGTCATAGATGCTTCTAAGGCCAATGAGTCGGCTGAAAGAGCCACAAATTCAGCTGTGTTAACGGCTAATAAAGTAAAACGAATCAGATCACCCGATGAACCCCTGCCTTCGAAAAAGGCAAGAGGCCCTAATGTCACCATCAACAGGACACTCACCAAGCCCTTCAATGAAGTGGCGAAGGAGAGTCTAGTGATGGCTGTTATAGACAGAAGTAGTGAGGATGGATCCATCCTCAAGGACAAATGGAGTCATGTACAATCAGCCATTATGGCTCATTACCTCGATGTCCGTAGAGAAATGCCGGGCAAACCACCAATCTGCAACGATGCAGGATGGCATCAGGGGAGAGTAAAGCTCTTATATTTCGGTGATGCCAGATCAGTAGACCTTTATAAGGCTGCTCTGAGTCGAGCGGGTGAGGTGTGGCCGGGTGCCCAGTTGGATGTTGTCGAAAAAAACAACATCCCTAGTCACCCTAGAGCCATCACCTGGGTTACAGAAGAGCCCTCCAACCCGGCTGACATCTTAGAAATAATAAAAGATTCCAATCCTGGTCTGCCGGCCCATAATTGGAGAATCAGCAAGGTGGGTGAGGCGGATGGTAAAAAGCGGCAGGTCAATCTTATCCTAAACGCTGAATCCACCTCCCATATACAAAGTGCGAGTGCAACCCTACAATATGGCTTCGAGACTATAATCTTGAAGATATACAAGCAGGATATAGCTCCCACTGCAGAAGGTGAGTCGTCCACCGTGGCACTTTCTGTAAGTGCGGAGGTAGCCACGCCTATTATTTCTGGTGACTCCAACTCTAACAGAAGATCTGTAACGTCCTACTCTGAGGACGAAAGCTCTACTTCTGACACAGAGGGGCTGAGGGGAGTCTCCGGACTCTTTGACGCATCTGGCGGGGACATGCTTCTCGACGATACGGACGAAGAGTTCGATAACACCCTTGTTGGGGTGGATGTTACTCTGTCAATTACCAATGATGGTAAGAATTCTACAGATTAACCTCCATCACGCTAAAGCAGCCTCAGCGGCTCTATTGCTGCGCCTGTCCACAGGCGCAGTAGACATCGTCCTGATACAGGAGCCCTACGTAGTGGGAGGAAGGGTGTGCGGTATTAGGACACCCAACTTTAAACTGCTTGTGGCCAACTGTGAAGGCACTCCAAGAACCTGCATTTTGGCCAGGAAAGATCTAAGTATCTTTCTCCTGACTAATTTAAGTGGTAAAGACCAAACAGCTGCTAGCCTGGAGATCGGTAATCGCATATATTGGGTGGTCTCTAGCTACTTGCCTTATGAATCTGTAGTACCGACTGCTCTATTCAGGGAAGTAGTAGAAGAAGCAACGTCTGACGAGCTCGAGCTGATTATTGGCGCAGACACGAACGCTCATCATACTATCTGGGGTAGTACGGATATAAACAATAGGGGTGATTCGCTTCTTGACTTTATTCTAACTACCAATCTTAGTATTTGTAACATAGGTAATAAACCGACCTTCACAATTAAAGACAGACAAGAGGTACTCGACGTAACGTTTGCTACTGACCGGCTGTCAGACAAAATTATTGGGTGGAATGTACTGGACGACCACTCATTCTCAGATCATCATTATATTGAGTTCAAACTCGCGGAAAAAGCGCCTAAACCCGCCGTCCACAGAAATGTAAGGAAGACAAAGTGGCATCTGTATGAGAAGAATTTCAAGAAAGTCCTCAACTCTAAACTTCCGTACGAACCGAATGACAAAGCCGGTTTGGATAATCTGGTCGATCATATCACCATATCATTCAATAGATCCCTTGAAGAAGCCTGTCCAAAAACAAGGTACAAGGGTAAAACTAAACCCCAATGGTGGACTTCTGAGCTAACGGCTATGAAAAAGACCTGCAACAAGCTATTCAATAAGGCTAAATCTACTGGGGTCGCTAATGATTGGGATGCCTATAAAGAGCAACTCAAGATCTATAAGAAGGAGCTTAGAAAGGCGCAAAGGCGCTCTTGGTATACCTTCTGTGGTGAAGTGGAAAAGGTCTCCGACGCCGCTAGGCTGAGGAAGATATTATCTGCTTCACCCTGTACAGTGGGATATTTACAGGATGAGGCAAATAACTGGACCAAAAACAGCGAGCAGTCGCTCAATGTACTGCTCGACACACATTTCCCGGGGAACTCTATAACAGAACCCGAGGATCAGCAGGACCAACAAGAGTGCGAGTGGACTGCGAGCGTCGCTAGCTTCTTGACTGAGAGATCCAAAACTTGACTGGCTGGAGAAAATTTATGTAGGCTGTATCAGGCTTTCATACGTCCCGAATCGATGGAGGGATACCAAAGTGGTATTCATACCTAAAGCGGGAAAGATATCACACACTAGGCCAAAAGACTTCAGACCAATTAGCCTATCCTCGTTCTTATTGAAAGGTCTGGAAAGACTTTTAGATCATTTCATTAGGGAAAACCTGGATACAAAACTCCTGTCGGGGAAACAACATGCTTACAACAAGGGCAAGTCTACTGAATCAGCCCTGCACGAACTTGTGAGCACTATCGAATCGTCCCTGCATTTCAAGGAATTCACCATGGTGGCATTTCTTGACATAGAAGGGGCTTTTAACAACATTCATTCCGATGCGGTAATTGCGGCACTCTCACATCTAAAAGTTAACACTAGTTTGATTAGACTAATTCAAAGTCTGCTCACCAGAAGACGCATAACAACATGTCTAGGGTCCATAACTCTAACAAGGTATGTAAACAGAGGGACCCCGCAAGGAGGAGTATTGTCTCCACTAATTTGGAACCTAGCGGTGAATGAAATCCTGCTAGATCTAGAACGTTGTGGCTGCAAGGTCGTGGCATATGCGGACGACGTGGCAATCGCAGTGAGTGGCAAATTCGTAAACGTCCTCAGAGACATCCTACAGGTGGCTCTGAACAAGTTGGCTAGATGGGCCAGAAGCAGCGGTTTGGGCGTTAACCCCAACAAGACAGAATTGGTTCTCTTTACTAGGATGAATAATGTCCCACATGTGGACCCTCCACCTCGGATAAATGGAACAGATCTAGTCTTTTCTGAAAGTGCAAAATTTTTAGGAATAATTCTAGATAGGAAAATGTTATTTAGACTTAACGTATTGGAACGTGTAAGGAAGGCCAACGTCGCCTTATATTCCTGCAAAAAGGCTGTAGGGTCGCGGTGGGGACTCTCTCCTAAAATCGTCCACTGGATATATATAGCAGTAGTTCGTCCAATACTGTTATACGGTATTGTGGTATGGTGGACGGCAACTGACAAACTAACCATTACCAACCTACTAACAAAGGTTCAGAGGACTGCCTGCCTGAGCATAAGCGGAGCCTTAAGGACTACAGCGACCGAGTCTCTACAAGCCCTACTCCATATACTGCCGATTAATATTGTGGCGAGAGAAGTTGCAACCAAAGCGGCAATAAGATTAAACTGCCTATCAATGTGGAGGTACAAGAACTATGGTCACATGAGGATATCAAAGTGTAGTGCTATGGTAACCGACCGAGTGGACTATATACCAACAGTGTACACCTTCGAGAGAAATTACATCACTATGATTCCCGCCAGAGATGAATGGGTCGGCAGAATACCAGGTAATATAAACCATCTCCACTTTTACACGGATGGTTCGAAGCTTGATGAAAAGGTTGGCTTCGGAGTACACTGTGAAGAACTTAGTCTGGATATAGCTCACAGACTACCAGATACCTGCAGTGTCTATCAAGCCGAAATAATGGCAATATGGGAAGTCGCCAAGTGGCTGAGTCGCAACATAGTAACCAACAATGGCGTTGTCATTTACTCGGACAGCCAGGCTGCCATCAATTCTCTGGAGGCAACATCCCTAAATTCACAAACAGCCCTCGACTGCCGCAGATCTCTTAACGAGATGGCTGAGCAGTTTAATATACACCTCATATGGGTGCCTGGGCATAGGGATATCCCGGGGAACTGCAAAGCCGATGAACTTGCTAGGAAAGGGACGACATTACAAATTCTCGAAGAATTTGCATATATTGGTGCGCCACTATCCACGTGCAAGCTTTGGCTTAGGCAAGAGGCAATCAGGCAGTCCAACGATAGATGGACAGAAATCGGCACCTGCAGGGTAGCTAGACAAATCTGGCCAAGGTATGACCTGAGAAGGTCAAAATATCTCCTCGCACTAGAGAGGAAACGATTGTCTACGTTAGTACAGGTTCTGACGGGACACTGCTTGATCGGCGAACACGCCAAAAGATTGGGTATTGACTCCAATGACTTCTGCCGAAGCTGTGGAGATGAGGAAGAAGTGGAGAGCATTGAGCACTTGCTTTGCGACTGTCCCGCTTTGAGTAAACGACGACTGGATATACTGGGGTCGGCCTTTTTAGGCAGCCTAACAGATCTTTCCAGTACTGATATTCGTACTATCGATAAATTTATATATCAAACAGGTTGGTTTCGATGAGGGGCATTTCAGCCCGTGGTAACACTAGGGACCTAAACTGGTCTATGTGAGCTTGTAAAAAAATACGGCTGCCACCCTAACCTAAACCTAAACCTAACCACATGAGCACTATCATACAGATATATGGTTTTTAAGTAGAAATGTTAGATATATCACCATGATAGATAAATTTTCCAAATATGCCATGATAGAGGAAATACCAGATAAAACTTCACTACAACTCATAAAAACATTTACAAAACTTTTCCTATATATGAAATTTCCTAAAAAACTAACTTTAGATAACGAATCTGCTTTCAAAACTTCACTTTTTACCGACTTTTTAGAGAAAAAAGGTATACAATATCACTTCACAACTCCCATGAGACACACTGGAAATTCGGATATAGAAAGATTTCATAGTTCTTTAAATGAACATATTAGGATATTCAAAGCTAGGGAAGATAATTCCGATATTGCCTACAACATCGACTTACCATATCAAGCTCTTGAAGCTTATAATAATACAATTCATTTAACCACGGGAGAAAAACCAATAAATTTACATTTTAGATCAGACATAGAATTAGAAGAGGTATTTGAGAAAATTGAGTTGAAAAAAGAAAAAATGCTAGAATATAGAAACAAGAACCGAAAGCATGAAGATATAAACACAAAATTCATGAAGAACGACAGAACGGACAAACACGTTAGTAATATAAAGGAAGTAAAGGCAAGCAAATTAAATGACAAAAAATATAAGAAGGGTTTAAAAACGACACTACATAAAGATCAATTCATTAAAAGAAAGAATCTTTCCAGATCTTTGGAAGTACTTGTTGACAATCATACTGATGATATCTCCAGGATTAGCACAGAAATTAATAATAACTGATTTAAACGAAGGTAACGGATACACCATCATACAACTGGGCGAGACGCAGCTCATTCAAGATTATACAAAAATTCTCCACATATTCAAACCTGACCAGTAAGAAATTCTGATAATAGATGACCCTTACTTAATACATCAATTAAAACACACTAAAACTAAACTAACTAGTATAATACCAAAATACAGACAAAAAAGAGGACTAATTAACATATTTGGAACAGGACTAAAATATCCTTACGGGACTATGGACAATGACGACAGAGAGGAAATAGAAGAAAAGCTGAGAATAATTGCAACAAATGACCATAACTTAATAGAACAGTCTAATAAACAAATTCGAATTAACCGACACTTTGACGAACAGTTGAACAATCTTACAATCCTTAGAAATGAACAATCAAAATTAATTTCACATCAATATGTCCTTCTGAACCAAACAATGACAGATTTCCAAACGATCAGCCTGAAATACGAGTTGGATCACTTAGAGAAAATAATTGAACAAATCAGAGAACTGTTATTAGCAGCGAAATTAACGACTTTAATATCACTATTACTAAATTGGAAAATATGGAATTAAAAGTAGCAACTAAAGAAACAGATATTATATTTATAATAACTATCCCAAATTTCAGCCAAGAAATTTACAAAGAACTAATTATACAACCTATACCCAACAAAAACAATAAACAACTGGTACTAAGTAATTACAAATATTCAACTAATAACAATAAAATATATGAAGTAACCAAAAAAATAAAAGATATCAAATATTTAGATAATCAATGTATAAAAAACATACTTAATAAGGAAACTATGTATTGTCTGTACGAAGAAAATCCGAAATCGGAAATAATTGAAATAGGTGTAAATGTTATAATAACTATTAATATAAGACAAAATGTAACACAAACATGTAATCAGTTCCCAACAGAACTTAAAGGAAACTACTTAATATACATTGAAAATTGTAAAATTAAACTAGATAGATGGTACGATAAAGAATTCTACCAAGACACCATAATTATACCTAATCCAATAAGAAAAATAAAAATGTTAAATAACACTCATATATCCTTAAAAGAATTGCATTACAACCACATAAAAAATACCAACATGATAAATGAATTAACATATAAACAGAAAACACAAAATTATGTGACCTATATAATGATAATCATAATATTGATAATAATTATTGCATTAATAATATACTTACATTTTAAGTGCAACAAAGACAATCATACAGAAATCTCTGTAAATGTCCCTCAAGTTTCTTTAGGAAATGAGGTCCATTCTAAGTCTGGGGGTGTTATGACATCTACCAAAGAGGGGAACAGAAGATTACCCTTCGAATGATTCTCTTTGTGGCAATATCACTTTCAGTCGAAGTTTCCCATTCCCCATAATAAACAATTGTATAAAACTCCCACTGAAAATAACTTACGAGTCAAGTTGCCGCATGGTAAACAATTATACTAAACTTCTACTGAAGTTTCCAATTCCCCATTATAAACAATATAAATAATTCAGCTGACGTTGAAAATAACATAAGAGTCAAGTTGCATTAATATCAACAATCATATCGCCACTCACTGCATACTATTATGAATTGAGTCGCACAGTATACATAAATATGTTTAGCTTTAATACTCACCATGAACAATTAATAAAGAAAAGAAATTAGTCTTTGGATAACATCGCAACTGTTAAGTGTATTATTTCGCTACAACTTCGGTTCCGGGATTCACTTAGAACAAATTGGTTTCAACTTATGAAATAAGTTAATCAATTTAATCTAAAATTTTAGGAACCTAGAGAGGACTCATGAGCGGTCGACTAGAAATTATAATGTTAGGGCAAGAGAGTTGAAATTTAAAGAAGGACAGTTTATATATAGAAGAAATTTCAAACTCAGTAGCAAGATAAAAGCATATAATGCCAAACTAGCCCCATAAATTCATAAAACCCTGTCGCGACTTAGGAAACGGTATTGGCCTAAAATGATAGTTGACGTTCAGTCATTTGTTAAGGCTTGTGATGTCTGCAATGTGAATAAGACTTCAAATGCTTTCAAGAAACCGCTAATGGGAAGCCAGTTAATTACCGAACGGCCTTTCCAAAGGCTATATATTGACTTCATGGGCCCTTACCCTCGTCCGAAAGGTGGCAACACTTCGCTGTTTGTCTGTCTTGATCATTTTACAAAGTTTGTGTTTTTAGAGCCTATGCGTGCTGCAACAGCCGCCAATGTAGTAAACTTCTTAGAAAAACGAGTTTTTCATGTGTTTGGGGTACCGGAATATATTCATTCTGATAACGGGAGACAATTTACGTCCGACCTTTTTCGAGATCTTCTTGCTAAATATGGCGTGAGGCATATTCAAACTGCGTTGTATGCTCCTCAATCAAACGCAGCTGAAAGAGTCAACCGCTCCGTTTTACAGATGGTTCGTTCCTATATCGGTGAAGACCAGCGTAACTGGGATAATCATATTAGTGATATAGCATTTGCCTTGAGGAGCACTACACATAGTTCACTAGGTATGGCCCCATTTTATACTGTTTTCGGATTGAATATGATACAACACGCTTCATCCTACGGCATCATACGCCAAGCCGGAATGGTCAAGGATTTAGATATTAACCTTATCCACCATCAAGATAAGTTACATCTGATACGCGATAGAGTCTTTAGGAACCTAGAGAGGACTCATGAGCGGTCGACTAGAAATTATAATGTTAGGGCAAGAGAGTTGAAATTTAAAAAAGGACAGTTTATATATAGAAGAAATTTCAAACTCAGTAGCAAGATAAAAGCATATAATGCCAAACTAGCCCCAGCTCATATTAAGGGTATAATTCTGAGAGTCCTTGGTAATTCCTTATATGAAGTAGGTGGACTCGATGGAAAAAGTCAAGGTGTTTTCCATGGCAAAGATTTGTTTGTTGTGTGAGGCAATATGAGGAATATTAAAGCCCGGCTAGCAGAATCTCGTGGGTCGAAGCCACACGTTTAGTCAGGATATCCGTACAAATGTGTGCGTATGTGTATGAATATATATTTTGGTCTATTGTCTTACTAACTTATTTTTTTATATATTTTTTACGCACTCGTTCCATACGACGGTTCGTATCGACGGTTGCGAGCCTGTTGCATAAGGGTATTGCGAGAGAGAGTAATCAGAAATAAGTATATATTATTCTACTACGTTTTCGAAACAACTCTGATCATTTTCATTCCGAAATTGATTTTTGATATTTATGTCAAGTTGACTGAGAGGAAGAGGAGATTTTTTTTTCTTCGAAGATGGCGATATCCGACGAATAAAGTCTTCTAGTTTTTGGATATTTTTTTCACGTTTTTTTTTTGGTTTGTCGAACATAAGATCTCACAAATCAGAAAATAAATTGAGAAGAGATTGAAAATTTATGAAGTTACCACAATGGCGTCAAGAAAAGAAACCGAACTTTTGATATCCATAAATTAAGAAAGCAAAGAAAAAAAGTTCCTAGAAGTACAAATTAATTAACTATGGAAACTAATAAAAGAATAAAGCAAATTTTGATTATCGAGGAAACCAAAGTACAAGTTAACTAGCATTAAAAATCAATAAAAAGAAATTAAGAAGAATCAACTTAAAAATTGCAACGAATGATGTGGAGAAAAAAGTAAAAATCATGTGAATAATCCGTGGGAACTTTGAAAACTAATAAAGAAAAATGAGAACACAAAAAAGAAACGAGAAAGGCAAATCAGAGCTAACATTGATTGTTGAGTAAAACGATATACAAATAATCTAGCATTGAAAACCAATAAGTAACAAAAAAAAAACAAAGTGAATATGACAATAATTATTGTGTAATGCAATATTAAGTACAAATCCATGATAACTCATTAAACCAGTAAAAATATAAAAAGAGAAAATAAAAAAAGGACAAGAAAGAACAAAGCAAATATGACAATAATCATGGTGTCAAGCAAATTGGGTAGCTGTCAAAGTGCAGTTAAGTTGAATCAAGAAAAAAAAAAATAAGAAAACAAAGAGAAAAAAATAAATAAGAAAACAAAAGGAAAAAAAGAATACGTAAATGTAAATAAAAAAACAAAACAGAAGAAGAAAAACAAAGAACATAAACATTTTTAACTACTTTTCGAAAAAAAATAACATAAAAAAAGAAACAGAGAGAGAATTACATGCAAAAGGAGAAGAGAGATCTATATACAACATATGTACATAATTTGTTTTGATACTACAGCAAGAGAGAATCCAACGAGCAAAACAAAAGGGAAAAATTTATAAACTGAAAGGTTGAAACATAAATCAATAAATGATGTATGTATATATGTAGTATGTATATATAAAAATGAAATCAAACAAAACAAAAACCAATATATATTGAAATAACTTGAATTGAGAATGAAAAATATTTTATTTAGGTTAAGTTATATAAAGTAGATTGTAAGAATTAGTTGTAAGAATGTAGAAGTAAATAATTAATAAAAAAATAATATGGATCTCAAAATATTTCTTCGTCTTTGTGGTCGCAATGAGATAATGGTAGAGTAGGTACTCTAAGCGATGTTGGGTGTTATACCTGAGGTGGGTGTGAATTGGTTGTAGTATGGAGAATTGAACAGTGAAACCTAAATAGACGGACGGACAAGCGATATAGATGATGGGTATTTCTTCGAGCACTTGGAGCCAGGAAGAAATACATCGGCTGTATACTGGTTTGGTTACAGAAGGGGTGGGATGCTCATTCTATGGACGAACGTTTTGGACAGTACGGACATTATGTATTTTTGTTATATTTCTAATTATTTTGTTGTGCATCTCTGGTATTTTCAATAATTATTTTCTTTGACACGAGATAACTAAGTTATGCTTAGAGTGTTCATTAGTGGAAAGGATCCACCCAAAGCCCGACGAGAAGCCGGTTGATGCCACCGTATCATAACATCTATTGAACACTCCAAAGCAAAGGAACCGTAACAATATTTTACGCAGAGAACGCAACAACGCCAATGATCCGACTATGGAAATATCTGATGAGATGTACAACGAGGCATTGATCTTACTTGAGGATAAATGCCTGAATATCAACAACAAGAAGCTCAATCAAGTTGGCCTCGAGAGTCCCAATCGACCAGGCATCGACACACCCGATAGAGATATCCAACGTGAAAGGAATTACAACCCAATCGAACTGTAAGCTTTCCTCGCAGCAAGGATACCACTTTTACAAACGGATCAGCGAACGGCGTACAACGTAATCATGGAAGCGGTGGACTTTATTTCATTGATGCACCTGGTGGAACTGGAAAAACGTTCTTAATTTCTCTGATTTTGGCCAAGATTCGAGCAGATAAAAATATTGCATTAGCTATTGCATCATCCGGCATCGCTGCGACACTTTTGGATGGAGGTAGAACAGCTCATTCTGCTCTGAAATTACCATTGAATTTGCAATATTCCGAAGCCCCAACATGCAATATTAAAAAAAATTCCTCTATGGGAAGAGTACTGCAGACGTGCAAAATAATAGTATGGGATGAATGTACTATGGCACATAAAAAATCTCTGGAAGCTCTCGACCGCACACTAAAGGACTTCAGAAACAGCGCACGATTATTTGAAGGAGCACTTATTTTATTAGCTGGCGATTTTCGTCAAACACTTCCTGTGGTCTCACGTTCAACACCAGCAGATGAACTAAATGCATGCCTCAAATCATCAACACTTTGGCATCACGTAAAAACTCTGCGATTATCTACGAATATGCGAGTGCAAATGCAAAATGACTCTTCGCCATTTCACTTCTCGAAGTCGTTGCTGGACCTTGGCAATGGCAAATGGCCCATTGATGCTACAACAAATTGTGTTACATTCCCGCATAATTTCTGCAAGTTGACACAATCAGTTGAAGAATAAGCAACATCTGTATTCCCAAATATTGAAACAAATATCAAAAACCACCAATGGCTGCGTGAACGGGCATTACTGGCGGCCAAAACATTGATGTAACTTCCATCAATACTGTAATTATGGAAAAAATACCTGGAGATGTGAAGGAATACAAATCAATAGACTCCGTAACAGAAGATGATGACGTCGTTAACTATCCAGTGGAATTTTTTAACTCTCTAGATTTACCTGGATTGCCACCACATGCATTACGCTTGAAAGTTGGCGTATCTGTTGTTTTAATGCGCAACATCGACCCACCACAGCTTTGCAATGGAACTCGACTCGCAATAAAAAATATGATGAACAACCTCTTAGAAGCTACCATTATAACTGGAAACTATAAGGGGACCGATGTACTGATACCCCGAATTCCAATGATGCCCACAGATTTGCCATTTCAGTTCAGAAAATTGCAGTTTCCGGTACGATTGGCATTTGCGATGACTATTAACAAAGCTCAAGGACAAACTCTCCAAGTTTGCGGATTGAATTTAGCAAACCCATGCTTTTCACATGGACAGCTGTATGTGGCATGCTCGCGCATTGGTAAACCATCCGATCTTTATGTATTCGCACCAAATGGCAAAACAAAAAATGTAGTATACCAAAGAGCACTTCAATAAAGAAGAAATAAATAATAATTATTATAAAAATAATCTTTTTAATCGGAATAATTTTGACATGGGCAGCGAAGCTCACCGGGCTCAGCTAGTACTGTTATATAAAATCAACAGTACTAGCTGAAGTTAAGTTGAAGCTATTAATGTGGGCTACCAATGATGGAAATATCTCTTTCACTTAGAAACAGTGGTTTAGTAACAGTCATTAAACAAATTAGAAAAAGTAGATTTAAAAAAAAATCCTGGGACACAAAAAAACATAAAAAATCGAAAAAAAAATATTTTATTTTTTAAAAGTTTGCATAGCGAAGAAAAATAATGCCTATTTAAAAAAAATATAAGGATAAATGTAGAAATTAAAGCGCTTCTGGTAGAGGTAAGAGAATTTAAAAAAAAAATCTTTTTTTTAAATTTCTGTTTAAACAGCGATTTTATTTATCACTTTTATTTATATTATGTACATTTGGGTTTATTTACATGAACAAGTTTCATTAGAAGTAATTGTGAGTTCTTTGTTGACGTTTGTAGATTTCGGAATCGGTTTCTCTAATGAGGAACCAAATATAATCTCTTATCATTCTTTCATTCCAGTTCCCTTGGTAACGCCGCTCGATGGACTTCAAATCTTGGTGAAACCAAGAATTGAATGTTCGTCACTAACGTCGCCAAGATTCTCGGGGAAAAAGTTTAAATGAGAATGCAAGAAATGAATTTTGAGGGACATAAAGAGTCCGCCAAATAACTTTTTCTTAAAATGCTATAAAAAAAACTACTGAATATTTTCTCAAATTTCTTTTTTTATTTGAAAGTACAATCCTTCCGGTTAATAATGGAAAATAATTTCATTCAAACGGCTGCCTCGGCTGGCCATGCAGTAGCCTACACGATCGGTCCAATTTTTAAGCACATTATCGATTGTGTGCAGCTGTATTTCACCAATGGCACGAATATTGTCCTTTAAATCGTCAATTGTCTCTGGCTTGTCGGCGTAACACTTATCTTTGAGGGCACCCCACAAATAACGGTGTCAAATCGCAGCTCCGAGGTGGCCAAACGACATCAGCTCTGCGGCTGATAATGCGATCTTCAAAAACAGGGCGCAAAACATCGAGTGTAGCTTCGGCTGTGTGGCACGTAGCGCCGTCCTGTTGAAACCGAATGTTGCCAATATCCTCCTCTTCAATTTTTGTGAACAAAAATTCGTTCAACATGGCCCGATAACGATCGCCATTGACTGTAACGGCCACTCCTTGCTCATTTTCGATGAAAAATGGTCCAATTATGCCTCTGGACCAAAATCCGCACCAAACAGTGACGTTTTGGGTGTATCGGCTTTTCAATGTATGCGTGCGGGTTTTCTGTGCCCCAAATGCGACAATTTTGCTTTTACCCGCCAAGATCAAAATGAAAAAATCAAAATCAAATGAAAATCAAAAACGAAAAAAAAATTTAAAATCACAATTTTCAGTAATGTCGCAATATTTCCCAGCGTTGTTCAAGCGTTTACACAACCATATTCGTTCAGCGGAAGGATAAAACTAATTATCTGTCAAATCAGACATGAGCTAAGTGTTACCATTCACGAAATAAGCACTAGTTGAAAAAAAACGTTAGATGGCGGACCCTTTATTTACACCTGTTGGAATACATAAAGCGAAAAATAAGTTGGAAGAATACATGTGTTTCGCCGTGAGCGAGGGTTTTATGAAAAATAAATAGAAATAAAACACGGGGTGTTAAATTTTTTTTATAAATTAAATAAATAAGCTTTATTGAAAGCAAAATTGCCTTGTAAGGACAAGATGGTGGTTATGTTGATAGAACAAGAGTACAAGAGTGAGTTGTTATTTGTTAAAAAGTAAACATACCCAGATGCCGAAGGTAGCAAATATTCAAAATAATCGGTAAATTCATTCGTCAAGATCAAGGCAATTACTCTGCAAGGAGGCATAAAAGAGTAAGCTGATCTGAAGGAGTAAATTGTACGGTACACTGTAAAAAGTCAGTGACGATTTGAGAAAGCATTTTATGGAGTTTTGGCTTAAACATTGCCGACCACCTTGCAACATCAGGGGATGTTGTAATTAAAATTATAGTAAACATCAAGGGATGATAGTTAAATAAAGCTTAAAGTAAAGAAAAGGCATTATGTATATAGTGCAGTTCTTGTGAGCTTATTCAAATAGTAATTAATTTTTCTTATTGATTTTTTTTTTTTTTTTTTTAAAAAAAAAAAAACAATGTCCAAGGGGACGGTGAGCCAAGGGGCTCCTAGAGTTTATGTTGGTCCAAGGGGACCTTGCGAACCAAAGGGGTTGCAGAGGGTGATCCAAGGGGATCATAGGTCCAAGAGGACCAGGAGTGCCTGGGGGCCTCCGTTGGTGTGTTCGCCTCAGCAATTACACACTCCCGACAGTACCCAACCGAATATTGTGTAGTGCGCGACCGGTAAATTTTACCTTTTTGGTAAAATTTAGGGTCGGCCAGTGGGAACCCGACAAATGAATTTTTTATACGCTCAGGAACCGACTCGGTGGGCGTGGAAACGTGTTGTAGGTCAATCTCGACAGCAGTTAGCGTGAGTTGCTGCTCCGGGTCGTACGTGGAATATACCGTAAGCCGACACTGGAAGTCCGAAGCCCTGAACCATAGAGGAGCATATCTTTCCACAAGGAACCAAAATGCTACCTCTAGGAGACCCCAAATGCACCACCTAGCTGGGGGACAAAGCTACCACGTGATGGAGAGGCAATGTCACACCCAACCCAGGCATGGATTCGGTACCAGCAGGGACACTCAAGGGCTTCTGGCGCGGCGATTGCGGAACGCGTTTACTGCGAGACTGTGTCGAGGGCTTTCTAGGATCGGTGTGCAGAAGATTATGGTGATCCCCCTGATATTCTCGGCACTTATACGGGCTCCGGCAGTCGCGTGTTAAATGAGAATAGGCGAGACAACGTGAACAGGGTTGCCAGAAAAAAATTGCTGATGTCCCCAAATTTTCCCAAGAAAATCCCCAACTTAACCCCAAATGAACAAGTCAAAACTACAAATATCACCAAAAGAATCGAAATACACAATGTAGAAAACTATCCCTTTTGATTTAATAAAGTTTGACGCAATAATTCTAGTACATACAAATTTTTTGGCGTTTTTAATTTTTTTAAAATTCGTTGTAGTTTTGTTGGTACTGATCTCCAAAGCTACCTATTTCAGGAATTGTTTAAAAATAGTTAAAATTGTCATCTTCTGAACAGTTCCACGTACTATTTATTGAGTTTGAGGAGGTCAAAATATAGAAAACATTCTTTATCCTTGAAAAGTATTAATTCAGGTCCTTAACTTTGGACTAAAGGGTCAAACTATTAAGAACTGATCATGAAAAACTCCAAATAGAGCCTTGATTGACCATAAAAATATAGCTACTAGTGTAACTTCTAATAATTTAAAATGATAATGCATGGCATCTATGTATATTGCAATGTAGTAATGATTACAGTTATTTAAAATTTCATTTGATGACTATTTATACTTAATGGTGCAAATGCTCGGACTATATTTTAATATGATCACAATTTAAACTTAGTAAGAGCCTTAAAAGGCTCGTACTATTTTTTAAAAGAAAGTACTCGTTAAAATGGTTCAAGAAATTATATTTTCAAGAAAGTGTTTCGGGTACTAAGGACTTTAAATAGCAGAACAGAATCAAATCTATCAATTACAAATTCGTTTTCTCGTATAAATTCTTAGCAACTTATTCCTATTCAGTCTTTTTTTATTGCAAACTTAAAGTTAACGAAAATCTTTCTATTACTTAAAAAACCCCCAAGAAACCCCAATAAAATTTACAAAATCCCCTAAGAAAAATGCCATCCCCAAATTATTTTTTTTTATCCCAATTTGCATTGACAAAACCCCAGTATTGGGGTCAAAACCCCAGTTCTGGCAACCCTGAACGTGAACAATACCGGAACTTCACAACTGCCCGAAGTCTCGCTTCCAAGGTCATTGCCCGAAACTTACGACAGGACCGAAGAGGGTGCATCTTTTGGCAAACCCGGCATTGTTAGTCGCTATTTTCTCGACTCGCGGAAATCTTGTTGGTGTTACCCGACGCGGAAATCGAAAGGGCCACGGAACTCGACACTACAAGCGTGGGCGGAGCAGATGGAGCTGGGACCATAGATGGCGCAGTCGTCACGATGGGCGCAACTACCAAGGTAGGCGCCGCCATGGCATCCACGCATGTGGTCGTCACCACCGGAAGGCTGACCGTAGTTGTCGGCAACTTCTCCACTCGCTGCGCATCCTCCTCTGATAACTCCATTATCATCGAAGTCCGAGAGTTCGTCGCGATAGAAGGACAATTTTTCCATGGTACTGTGAGAGAAATGCGATTTGTTATTTGAGGTAGCTAATTAGGAAAAACCACTAGCTTCGAAATGGGTCACCTTACAACGCCATTTTCCGTACGAATATCCGCGACTCTAACGTGACCATCCACGCCTGGGAAAACCTTCACGACTCGACCGAGCTTCCATGCGGTGGGTGGGAGGTTTTCGCGTTGAATAACGACGAGGTCGTTCTCGGAAATATCGCGATGCGGGAACTGCCATTTATATCGTAGTTGCAAAGTCTTCAAATATTCCACTTTCGACCTAGCACAAAATTGCTGTGTAAGAGCTTTCATTTTTCTATACCGATTAACAAGGGACAACGGTGCCTCAGTTATAGTCGGTTCCGGAGGAGCTAACATCGGCGAACCTATTAACAAATGGCCAGGAGTGAGCGATATCACCTCATCCGACCGAGCTTCCAGGCGGTGGGTGGGAGGTTTTCGCGTTGAATAACGACGAGGTCGTTTTCGGAAATATCGCGATGCGGGAACTGCCATTTATATCGTAGTTGCAGTCTTCAAATATTCCACTTTCGACGTAGCACAAAATTGCTGTGTAAGGGCTTTCATTTTTCTATACCGATTAACAAGGGACAACGGTGCCTCAGTTATAGTAGGTTCCGGAGGAGCTAACATCGGCGAACCTATTAACAAATGGCCAGGAGTGAGCGATATCACCTCATCCGCATTATCGCCGATAGGGCTTAGAGGCCGAGAATTTAAACACGCCTCTATCCTCGCAAGAACGGTTGCTAATTCCTCAATGGTTACGGGTTTGAGCATGCTTCCGAAAGTGAAGCTTAAAACTCTTTACCCCTGCTTCCCAGAGGCCACCCATATGGGGAGCCCCGGCTGGAATGAAGCGCCACGTAATACCTTGAAAACCAAAAGTCGAACAAACCGAATCACTACTTTCGCGCAAAAAAGCCCTAAAGTCCCTTTCAATTTGCCACGAAGCACCCACAAAGTTGGTGCCGTTATCTGAGAAAATAGTATGTGGGCAACCTCGTCTAGCCACAAAGCGATGAAACTCAGTAAGGAAATTTGCAGTGGAAAGATCAGATACTGCTTTCAAATGGATAGATTTCGTAGAAAAGCATACGAAAATGCACACGTAGCCCTTGGTAATTTTGCAAGATCGACCTGTGAATGATTTAATATCAAATGGACCCGCAAAATCCATACCAGTAGTTGAAAAAGGTCGATCGGTGGTGGTTCGCTCTGGAGGCAGAGCTGCCATAATTTGGCTACAAGGCCGTTTCTTGTCCAATATACAGCGCTTAAAATTATTTACGACCTTGCGTATTATAGTTTGATCCGTGGGATCCAGTACTCCACCCGGAGAATGCGTAGCATAAG
Organism: Eudasyphora cyanicolor; assembly: GCA_963930755.1. Taxonomy (NCBI): domain Eukaryota; kingdom Metazoa; phylum Arthropoda; class Insecta; order Diptera; family Muscidae; genus Eudasyphora; species Eudasyphora cyanicolor. The sequence goes on from OZ005738.1 coordinate 78,572,608, forward strand.
CTGGTTGCCACCATGAATATAAATCAAGTGGACAAATTCAGTTTTTAATTTAGTCAACCGGCAATGATAGGGCAATATTGTTGGGTGTTTTTCTGTATAAGACAGAGTTGGCGAACGAGCGAGACGCCCATTTAAGCTCATGACTCCTTCCCTTTCAAGAAAGGGATTCAATGGAACAAGAGAGCTCCCCGAATCTAATGCTTTATTGTCTAGCAAACATTGATATTCATTTGCATAATGGATTTTCTGTGCTATAATTGTTAAACGTCGCCTCACTTCTTTTATTTCCGAACTCGAGATTACCGTTCGTTCAAACCGGAATCGACCCTATAATTGGGATGAGTGTTGCGGAAAAATCTAAACATATACGAAATAACTCGGAGGCCGCGATCAAGTGTTGAGAACATCTTCGAAAATACGAAAGAATGTGGCATGAGTTTTATAGTGTTGACCCCTATGTAGAAATCCACAAAATTTTCCCATTCTAGCTTAGTACCCGTTAAGACGTCATCGACGTACATGCATCTCCGCAAGATGTGCGCTGTCAAAGGGAACTCAGTTTCAGTGTCATCAGCTAATTTCAAGAGCGTTCGGATCGCAAGATAGGGAGCGCAATTTACCCCAAAAGTAACCGTTTGAAGTTCGTAATCATGAATGTCATTGGTCGGAACATCCCGGAAAAGTATTCTTTGTAGAGGTGTATGCGAAGGATCAACCCGGATTTGGCGATACATCTGAGAGATGTCGCAGTTAAAAACAAATTGCAAGATCCTCCACCTCAAAGTCAGAAGAATCAGAATCAGAACTAGATCCAATTGTAGCGTTGGGCCAACATGGAGAATGTCATTAAGACTATTCCCATTCGAAGCTTTGTTAGATGCGTTAAAAACAACGCGCAACTTCGTCGTTTGTTTTTCTGGATTTATTACAGGGTGATGTGGTAAATAGCAAGAAAAGTTCGGTACCAAGGGAGGTCCGGAGACTGGACTCGTGTGTCCTAATTTCAAGTATTCACGGACAACCTCATCATAAACGGACTTCACCCACGGCTTTCGCAGTAGCGAAGCCTCATTGCGAATAAATTGTCGTAGAACATTCGGTCGGGACTCCCCAAGGCTCAACGGACGGCCATCGTCAGTCAAAAAGATTTGAATCTGCCAATTGTATCTTGGGCAGTCGAGTTTTAAAATCTTATGGCACATAAAATGATGGTAAGTTTCCAGAAATTGTGGGAAGAACCAACGCTACAGTTTCTAAACGAACAGAGAAAATGAGGGGAGTTCGAATCTCTATAGGATAAAGTATTCGGGAAGTAGCCGAAACGGCATGACTGACGCCAGATATGGTAGCATTCGTGGAATGCACCGAAAGGTTTAACCGATTTTGCAATCGTTCCGAAATGAATGATGCCTCGGAAGCTGTGTCAATCAGTGCTCGGGCAGAGTATAAGACGCCATTATGATATATATGTATTTACCATGGCGGTGCCTAATAATACCGCACGATTTTGAGAAACATGAAATGTTTGTCGATTTATGGCGGACGTTGACGGGCCCTGATCACAATTCGAAGGCTGAAGAGCTTGACGCGAAGTTTCAGAGTTGGATACGGAATTCGTCATTGTTCTGGGAGTAGAAGTATTTGGAGTGTTAGCCGTTGACGAAGATGAATCGCGATGAAGCAGCGTATGGTGCAGCTTTTGACACAAAGCGCAAGAATTTGTGCTTGTGCAATCTTTAAATTCATGCGACGCAACAACGCTGTTTTTTAACAAGGGAGAACCTTTCAGTGACGGACATTTTGCGAAATTTCGCACAGACTCGAAGAAGATGATTCTGCTTTGGACATATCGGGCAAGTATGACTAGAGGTCGACTTGGTAGTACCCGATGAAGAAGAGCCAGAAGAACTAGCACCCGTGAGTGGGCTTTGACCTTCTTGTCAGGCAGCTTTTTATAAGTATCACCCCTAGTTATATCCCGGATATACGACTGACCATCTTGCTGATCAGTCGTAGTGAACGGACGTGTTTAGCACAGAGCGGATAGTTAAAATCTATTACGCAGTACCTATTACTCAATCGCAAAAACAAAACAAAAATCTGTTCAAAGTCTAGAAGGCCTACATCGTAGTACCTATTACGGGCTAATACAGACAAAAAAATTCATTGACGGGGATGCCTTCGCGTGCCGATGGAGCGGGGTTCCCCAATCGTCCTACTGTCCGTCCGTTGGTCTTGGCCAAAGCCGACCACACCAAAAATGGTTAAAATTTCCCCACAGTACTCACAACAGGTGGCACGGATGCCAGATCAGTAAACCTGTATAAGGCTGCTCTGAGTCGAGCGGGTGGTGTGTGGCCGGGTGCCCAACATCCCTAGTCACCCAAGAGCCATCACCTGGATTACAGAAGAGCCCTCCAACCCTGACATATTAGAAATAATAATAGATTCCAATCCTGGTCTGCCCGCCCATAATTGGAGAATCAGCAAGGTGGGTGAGGCGGATGGTAAAAAGCGACAGGTCAATTTGATCCTTAACGCTGAATCCACCTCCCATATACAACGTGCAAGTGCAACCCTACAGTATGGCTTCGAGACTATAGTCTTGAAGGTATACAAGCAGGATATAGTTCCCACTGCGGAAGGTGAGTCGTCCACCGTGGTTGATACACAGCTTTCTGGAAGTGTGGAGGTATCCACGCCCATTATTTCGGGTGACTCCAACACTAATAGAAGATCTGTAACGTCCTACTCTGAGGACGAAAACTCTACTTCTGACACAGAGGGGCTGAGGGGAGTCTCCGGACTCTTTGACGCATCTGGCGGGGACACGCTTCTCGATGATACGGACGAAGAGTTCGATAACACCCTTGTCGGGGTGGATGTTAATCTGTCAATTACCAATGATGGTAAGAATTTTACAGATTACCCTCCATCACGCTAAAGCAGCCTCAACGGCTCTATTGCTGCGCCTGTCCACAGGTGCAGTAGACATCGTCCTGATACAGGAGAAACTAAACCCCAATGGTGGACTTCTGATCTAACTGCTATGAAAAAGACCTGCAACAAGCTATTCAACAAGGCAAAATCTACAGGGGTCGCTAATGTTTGGGATGCCTATAAAGAGCAACTCAAGATCTATAAGAAGGAGCTTAGAAAGGCGCAAAGACGCTCTTGGTATACCTTCTGTGGCGAAGTGGAAAAGGTCTCCGACGCCGCAAGGCTGAGGAAAATATTATCAGCTTCACCCTGTACAGTGGGTTACTTGCCAGATGAGGCAAATAATTGGACCAAAAACAGCGAGCAGTCGCTCAATGTACTGCTCGACACACATTTCCCAGGGAACTCTCTAACAGAACCAGAGGATCAGCAGGACCAACAAGAGTGCGAGTGGACTGCGAGCGTCGCTAGCTTGTTGACTGAGAGATCCAGAATAAGCTGGGCTATTAATAGCTTTGAGCCCTTCAAGTCACTTGTGAGCACTATGGAATCGTCCCTGCATTTCAAGGAATTCACCATGGTGGCATTTCATCACCAGGAGGAGTACTGTCTCCACTAATTTGGAACCTAGCGGTGAATGAAATCCTGCTAGATCTAGAACGTTCTGGCTGCAAGGTCGTGGCATATGCGGACGACGTTGCAATCGCAGTGAGTGGCAAATTCGAAAACGTCATCCGAGACATTCTACAGGTGGCTCTGAACAAATTGGCTAGATGGGCCAGAAGCAGCGGTTTGGGCATAAACCCAAACAAGACAGAATTGGTTCTCTTTACTAAGATGAATAAAGTCCACATGTGCACCCTCCACCTCGAATAACTGGAACAGATCTAGTCTTTTCTGAAAGTGCAAAATTTTTAGGAATAATTCTAGATAGAAAACTGTTATTTAGACTTAACGTATTGGAACGTGTAAGGAAGGCCAACGTCGCCTTATATTCCTACAAAAAGGCTGTAGGGGTCTGCCCCGCTCTGAGTAAACGACGACTGGACATACTGGGATTTTTCCAGTACCGATATTCGTACTATCGACAAATTTGTATATCAGACTGGTTGGTTTCGATGACCTACACTGGTCTATGTGAGCTTGTATAAAAAATACGGCTGCCACCCTAACCTAAACCTAAACCTATATCCCGGAGACACGCGAGTTTGAATCCTTTCGTTCAGAAAGGCGTCCAAATCTTTCCACGTTGATAGAGCGGATTTATTTTTCACACTCTGTTCCCACAGCGTTGTGGTTATATTTGGTAATCGCTGAAGGCAGACGAACACCAAAATCGGATCCCAATTCTCGGTGGGGACGTCGTATATGGAGATCGCAGAAAGGCAAGCGTTAATTCCCCTTTGAATTGATTTCAGACCCGAACTCGTTTCGACGTCGATAACCGGAAGGGCAAACAGAGTTTTTGGTTGGTTATGAACCAGTATGCGCGTGTTGTCGTAAGTGTCCCTAAGTGCTTTCCAAGAAGGGACGAAAATACGATGGGTCAGCGGAAATTTTGAGACTATTTCACGCGCCTCCCCACTAGTTTTACGCACCAAATGGCATAATCTCGCAACGTCAGTCAAACGAGAATTATTACGAGTAATGTAAACCGCACTAAAGAGATCTCTAAAAGTAGACCACGACGGAAAATCACCCTCAAAAATGCACGGAGGCAATGATAGGTTATGGACGCTGTCACTCATTGGCGGCATAAGTGGCACGCTTTCGGTTGCATCAGCTCCCGTCACATCAGGTTTATGGGAGATGGCTGCAGGAGAATTTGCCTCAAATGACGGATGAGCGGTATTTCGAGTCCCACTTACGGTTGCATTAGAACGCACGGAATCTGCCACCACGGAACTAACAACCGAAGTACGAGAAGAGGGCCTCCGCGGACTAAGTAGCAGAGGTAACTTCCTATGAATGGCCGACAAGCAATCCATATACAACTGATACGAAACATCGTAGTTGCTTTGGACAGAATCGAGTTGTTCGGTTTTCGTATCTGCTGAGATTTTAAAATGATTCAGACAGGCCTCGAAAGTCACTTGGGCCCTAGCCCACACTTTATTAAGCTCTGTATTGCGAACTTCGAGACTATAATCTCGAAAAAGATTAAAAATGTGTGAAAGCAGAGGAGCACTGAATCTTTTAGGACCCAAAAATGCTTAAAATGTTTAAATTCTCGAGAAAATTGTAGATTTTGCACTTTAAATGTGTCAAATCGTCTGAAAGCCCTGATTACCTGATGTAGAGTGTACGTATTATTCAGCAAAACTCGCCTACCAAAACAGAAAATACTCGAAAACGGGACTAAACGCCGAAAAATAAATATAAATAAATAAAAAAATCCGTTTATAAATCGAAAATAAACGTTAAAACAATGTTTTTGTTTATTATTGTTGGATTGACCTACTGTAGGGTACCCGAAAAAGTTTGGTTTAAACCTCGTGAAGGTGCTACTTTTCGAAAACGACCGAAAATTTGCAACTAATATGTATATATATTTTTTACAAAAGTATTAATTTAAGTCTATTTGGCCGATTGTATGGTGCACGCGGATATATAGGATTTCAAACCGATCCGTATATGTGTGGTGCTTTGGTGGCTGGATATTTATTGTTGTTGTTGCTGTCGTCGATATAGAAAAAATAGGTTTATGCGCGTTTGTTTATTTAAATAAAACCGGCACAAAATAAGGTGGATTTTTTAAGAAAATTTTCACAATAATTACTATATTTTCAAACGAAAATTTTCGCGGACAGCTTTCAGAAATTTATTTAATATTTAACACAACAATTTTGCCAATTCCACCAAAATGCACTAAATTTCACTTCACACAATAGTTATCAATGCACTTTTGTTATTGCTTTTTTTCGTTTTGTTTCAATTAATATTGTATGCCCGACGATTGTTGTCATAAAGGGCACCGACCGATCTTTTACAATTTTGTCCGTCCGTTTCTATGTGCGTTTATTTATTTTAAAGCACATATGTTTTTGCACGTATGTATGTCTGTACGTTCGTTTGTTTCGCGAACGTTGTAAGGCGACCCTTTTGCTATTTATGTAGGGAATTTTTTGTTTATTTATTGCGATAAATTACGCGAGCTCACACTTAATTATACTCTGCACTATACATACCTCATATAAATGAAATATTAAAATAAAAGCAGGAAATTAATGTGAGATTTGGAGGTTGTTGGACGTGATCCGCAAACACTTGTAAGGGAAGAAAAAAAGTAGACCGATTAGGATCGAAAAATCCAAAAATCCGGTTTGAAGGACCAAAATGTTTCTCCGTGAGCGAGGGTTTTATGAAAAATAAATAGAAATAAACACGGGGTGTTAAGTTTTTTCACAAATTAAATAAATAAGCTTTATTGAAAGCAAAATTACCTTGTAAGGACAAGTTGGTGGTTATGTTGATAGAACAAGAGTACAAGAGTGAGTTGTTACTCGTTGAAAAGTAAACATACCCAGAGGACGAAGGTATCGAATACTCAAAATAACCGGTAAATTCATTCGTCAAGATCAAGGCAATTACTCTGCACGGATGCATAAAAGAGTAAGATGATCTGAAGGAGTGAATTGTACCATCGGTACACTGCAAAAAGTCATTGACGATTTGAGAAAGCATTTTATGGATATAAAAAATATATTTCTAATCAATTTTTTCATAATAACAAATCATTAATCATTGTTTCATATTGCGGGCATTTATTGGATCCAAGGACATTTGAAACTACAAGCTAAAACGACCTCCATGCTGCAATTCCATCGAACGTCAAATATGATTCGAAATTCACATCTTTCATCAGATTTCTTATTTTAGGCCCATCAAAAACTCCTTCTTCGATTTTTTTAAAAGAAAGTCTTTTAAATAAACTTTTTAAATATGAGAGTGAATTGCCATCTTTCCTTAAGGCTTTTTCAAAACTTTTAAGGAGCCCCAGCATAATATGCAGTGGTGGCAAAATATCGGCTATCCCAGAGGCATAACATACCAACTACTTTTAAATTTTTAAGTCATGTTCATATTTTATGTATTTTATCAATTTTGCCATTGTTTTGTATGATTCCTTAGTGTTGACAGCATGAGCAATGGGAATCGACGGTTTCTGAGATCCGTTGTGCAAAAGTACTGCTTTCAATATTTCTTTACTGCTGTCAACAAGTAACCGCCATTCCTTTGAATTGTATGTTTGATTAAGTTCCTCGAACAATGCGGGAATGTCCTTGAAAAAGCATCTGTTATCCACAGTTGTATAAAATTGTTTGTAAGGTATATCACGGACTCTATAATATGATATTTTTAATTACATATTTTCCGCAGAAATTGTCGGGATCATTTACACATTGAAAAGTTCTTTGCCTTTTACTCATACTTCAAAATATAACATTGTAATAATTTTCAGAAAATCGACCTATCTCTTTAAGGCGTCAAATTACTCTAATTTATTAATAAGAAATTTCATTCATAAATTCCGGGTTTAAAGTTCATAAGTTGCAGTACCTGTAGCTGACATATAGTTTGCTTCGAAAGTAGACACCCAATATTTTCAAGACTGCCGCGTACTACTTTGTATTGCATACATATAATTTTACTACCTGTATATACGACTGGGACGTCCATGCCCATAAAAGGCGTAACTGAATGGAAACCTCATAAATAAAAAACACAAATATTGTTGAATGACCCCCTATCTGAGCGGATCTCATCCAATATAGCTCTCACATTGCATATCATGTTTTATGGAGGGTCACGAACGGCCATAAAACCTCGTCCTCTCTATAATTTTATGTCTGACATCAATCCTCATAAAATAAAATACAATTGCAATGTCTTTTATATGTCTGTCTCACATATCGTGAATTCAATATAAGCAAAAACATCATTTAAAATCGAAAAAATATGAAACAAGATTTTCTTGAATTTCCCTAATATTTACAAAATGGCTCATAACTTTTACATCTATCCATAGATTTTTTTCAAATGTAAAAAAATAATTTTTCGATTTTTTTCTATTTTTTTATTGTATGTTTTGTACCAGGGAAAAGTGTTTTTAAAAAAAATCATTTTTTTCTCATTTTTTTGACGGCTGTTACTAATCAAAAGTTTCTACGTGAAAGCGTGCAGCATATGTAGCCCTCATAAATCCCTTTAATTTGAGGCATAACACGGCTCAGTCAGGCTTATACTTGAAAAATTATGGTCCAAATACTGAATGTACCTTCCATGAAAGCTAAAATTTAAAAAAAAATACCATAACATTTTTTTAAATATTTTTTTCGTGTTTGTGACACCTAATTGCACCAGAAACTGTTATCCACATCCCTTGGACAAAAATTTTGTTGCATAGTGTAATCAGAGGTGTTCTAAAACTGTCTGTACATAAAAAGTCGACTTTATAGCTGTTTTGGACATACAAAAATATTTGGTCAGTCTCACTTGTGCATTTGAGTTGTAAACACAAATCGCGGACATTTATGTTTACAACCATTGCACACTGGTCCCAAATCCATTTTTTGTGGCATAAATATGAAGGGATGTATATACAGCCCTAAAAATTTGCACATCTGATTGTCATAACACACATAACAAATGAACAAATATTTGGATCAATCTGGCAACTCTCACTGCCAGCTCCACACAAGCTTGATGTAAAATTTGCATGAAATTTGGCATGGATATGTTTTTTGTACCAAGGACCAACATACTTAATTTGTAGAAAATCGATTCAGATTTGGATACTCGTATAGTCTTCATACAAATTTCAAACCGATTTGGACAGTATGGACCCTATACTGCGACATCCGGCTTGCATAAATATCGACACACTCAATATTTTAGGAGTAGTTATGATGAACAAAATGGTGAACCCAATAATACAATACCTCTCGATGTTATAAACAAATTCCCTTTTTATCATAAATGCATGCATTATCTTAGAAATGCAAATACTGGATAATAATGGATCCGAAGAATCCATAGATCTGTGAAGAAAAAAGTCATTATGCAAGACCTTTAATCTCTCACGATAACCGAGACGTCCTTTCTCGACATCGACAGCAGTGCTTTGGTGCGTTTTGAGTCTAAACTAGGCCACATCAGCCTGGAATGTATGCAGTTCCTAACTAGTAATACAGACAAAATAAAAATAAATTCTCTTGACGGGGATGCCTTCGTGTTCCGATGGAGCGCGGTTCCCCAATCGTCCGACTGTCCGTCCGTTGGTCTTGGCCAAAGCCGACCACACTAAAAATGGTGAAAATCTCCCCCAAGTACTCACAACAGGTGGTGCGGTGAGGGGGAAACGTCATGTCCGACCGTCAAAACGGAAACACAATGAGCATCGTGTAGCGCTCAGAGTTTTGACGAAGTTGGAGGCTCTTGAGGTTTCGGCTCTTACCGAAAAACAAAAAGAGTCACTTACCTGGGCTAAAGGCGTCATAGATGTTTCTAAGTCCAATGAGTCGGCTGAAAGAGCCACAAATTCAGCTGTGTTAACGGCTAATAAAGTAAAACGAATCAGATCACCTGATGAACCCCTGCCTTCGAAAAAGGCAAGAGGCCCTAATGTCACCATCAACAGGACACTCACCAAGCCCTTCAATGAAGTGGCGAAGGAGAGTCTAGTGATGGCTGTTATAGACAGAAGTAGTGAGGATGGATCCATCCTCAAGGACAAATGGAGTCATGTACAATCAGCCATTATGGCTCATTACCTCGAAGTCCGTAGAGAAATGCCGGGCAAACCACCAATCTGCAACGATGCACGATGGCATCAGGGGAGAGTAAAGCTCTTATATTTCGGTGATGCCAGATCAGTAGACCTGTATAAGGCTGCTCTGAGTCGAGCGGGTGAGGTGTGGCCGGGTGCCCAGTTGGATGTTGTCGAAAAAAACAACATCCCTAGTCACCCTAGACCCATCACCTGGGTTACAGAAGAGCCCTCCAACCCGGCTGACATCTTAGAAATAATAAAAGATTCCAATCCTGGTGGGTGAGGCGGATTGTAAAAAGCGGCAGGTCAATCTTATCCTAAACGCTGAATCCATCTCCCATATACAAAGTGCGAGTGCAACCCTACAATATGGCTTCGAGACTATAGTCTTGAAGATATACAAGCAGGATATAGCTCCCACTGCAGAAGGTGAGTCGTCCACCGTGGCACTTTCTGGAAGTGCGGAGGTACCCACGCCTATTATTTGTGGTGACTCCAACTCTAACAGAAGATCTGTAACGTCCTTCTCTGAGGACAAAAGCTCTACTTCGGACACAGAGAGGCTGAGGGGAGTCTCCGGACTCTTTGACGCATCTGGCGGGGACATGCTTCTCGACGATACGGACGAAGAGTTCGATAACACCCTTGTCGGGGTGGATGTTAATCTGTCAATTACCAATGATGGTAAGAATTCTACAGAATAACCTCCATCACGCTAAAGCAGCCTCAGCGGCTCTATTGCTGCGCCTGTCCACAGGCGCAGTAGACATCGTCCTGATACAGGAGCCCTACGTAGTGGGAGGAAGGGTGTGCGGTATTAGGACACCCAACTTTAAACTGCTTGTGGCCAACTGTGAAGGCACTCCAAGAACCTGCATTTTGGCCAGGAAAGATCTAAGTATCTTTCTCCTGACTAATTTAAGAGGTAAAGACCAAACAGCTGCTAGCCTGGAGATCGGTAATCGCATATATTGGGTGGTCTCCAGCTACTTGCCTTATGAATCTGTAGTACCGACTGCTCTATTCAGGGAAGTAGTAGAAGAAGCAACGTCTGACGACGTTGTATTTTTTGTACCAGGGAAAAGTGTTTTTAAAAAAAATCATTTTTTTCTCATTTTTTTGACGGCTGTTACTAAACTAAAGTTTCTACGTGAAAGCGTGCATATGTAGCCCTCATAAATCCCTTTAATTTGAGGCATAACACGGCTCAGTCAGGCTTATACTTGAAAAATTATGGTCCAAATACTGAATGTACCTTCCATGAAAGCAGGAATTTAAAAAAAATACCATAACATTTTTTTAAATATTTTTTTCGTGTTTGTGACACCTAATTGCACCAGAAACTGTTATCCACATCCCTTGGACAAAAATTTTGTTGCATAGTGTAATCAGAGGTGTTCTAAAACTGTCTGTACATAAAAAGCCGACTTTATAGCTGTTTTGGACATACAAAAATATTTGGTCAGTCTCACTTGTGCATTTGAGTTGTAAACACAAATCGCGGACATTTATGTTTACAACCATTGCACACTGGTCCCAAATCCATTTTTTGTGGCATAAATATGAAGGGATGTATATACAGCCCTAAAAATTTGCACATCTGATTGTCATAACACACATAACAAATGAATAAATATTTGGATCAATCTGGCAACACTCACTGCCAGCTCCCACACAAGCTTGATGTAAAATTGGCATGAAATTTGGTATGGATATGTTTTTTGTACCAAGGACCAACATACTTAATTTGTAGAAAATCGATTCAGAGTTGGATACTCGATTTGGACAGCATGGACCCTATACATCGACACACTCAATATTTTAGGAGTAGTTATGATGAACAAAATGGTGAACCCAATAATACAATACCTCTCGATGTTATAAACAAATTCCCTTTTTATCATAAATGCATGCATTATCTTAGAAATGCAAATACTGGATAATAATGTATCCGAAGAATCCATAGATCTGAGAAGAAAAAAGTAATTATGCAAGACCTTTAATCTCTCACGATAACCGAGACGTCCTTTCTCGACATCGACAGCAGTGCTTTGGTGCGTTTTGAGTCTAAACTAGGCCACATCAGCCTGGAATGTATGCAGTTCCTAACTAGTGACCACCTGTCATTTGTTGACGTAAGTGCACGATCTCTCAGGAGGAGCTTGCAGGTTGCTAGAGGCATGCCCACATGTGCCAGATCCCCTAGAGCGTGTCAGGTAGTTCCTAGTCTTGCAAGTTAATCTGCCTTGCAGTTCCCTGGTATATCCCTGTGGCCCGGCACCCATATCTGGTGAATATTGAACTGTTCAGCCATCTCGTTAAGAGATCTGCGACAGTCGAGGGCAGTTTTTGAATTCAGGAATATAGTTTCCACGGACTAGATAGCAGCCTGACTATCAGAGAAAATATTTATACCGTCTTTGGTCAGCACATTGATTTTCAGCCATAAGTAACGGACCTCTTTAATAGCTAAGAAAGTCGTTGCTGATCATTCGCAATGAACGGACGTGTTTATCACATAGCGGATAGTTACCAGTACCTATTACGCAATAGCAAAAATCTGTACAAAGTCTGTAAGGCCTACATCGTAGTACCTATTACGGTCTAATACAGACAAAATAAAAATAAATTCTCTTGACGGGGATGCCTTCGTGTTCCGATGGAGCGCGGTTCCCCAATCGTCCGACTGTCCGTCCGTTGGTCTTGGCCAAAGCCGACCACACTAAAAATGGTGAAAATCTCCCCCAAGTACTCACAACAGGTGGTGCGGTGAGGGGGAAACGTCATGTCCGACCGTCAAAACGGAAACACAATGAGCATCGTGTAGCGCTCAGAGTTTTGACGAAGTTGGAGGCCCTTGAAGTTTCGGCTCTTACCGAAAAACAAAAAGAGTCACTTACCTGGGCTAAAGGCGTCATAGATGCTTCTAAGTCCAATGAGTCGGCTGAAAGAGCCACAAATTCAGCTGTGTTAACGGCTAATAAAGTAAAACGAATCAGATCACCTGATGAACCCCTGCCTTCGAAAAAGGCAAGAGGCCCTAATGTCACCATCAACAGGACACTCACCAAGCCCTTCAATGAAGTGGCGAAGGAGAGTCTAGTGATGGCTGTTATAGACAGAAGTAGTGAGGATGGATCCATCCTCAAGGACAAATGGAGTCATGTACAATCAGCCATTATGGCTCATTACCTCGAAGTCCGTAGATAAATGCCGGGCAAACCACCAATCTGCAACGATGCACGATGGCATCAGGGGAGAGTAAAGCTCTTATATTTCGGTGATGCCAGATCAGTAGACCTGTATAAGGCTGTTCTGAGTCGAGCGGGTGAGGTGTGGCCGGGTGCCCAGTTGGATGTTGTCGAAAAAAACAACATCCCTAGTCACCCTAGACCCATTACCTGGGTTACAGAAGAGCCCTCCAACCCGCCTGACATCTTAGAAATAATAAAAGATTCCAATCCTGGTCTGCCGGCCCATAATTGGAGAATAAGCAAGGTGGGTGAGGCGGATGGTAAAAAGCGGCAGGTCAATCTTATCCTAAACGCTGAATCCACCTCCCATATACAAAGTGCGAGTGCAACCCTACAATATGGCTTCGAGACTATAGTCTTGAAGATATACAAGCAGGATATAGCTCCCACTGCAGTAGGTGAGTCGTCCACCGTGGCACTTCCTGGAAGTGCGGAGGTACCCACGCCTATTATTTCTGGTGACTCCAACTCTTTGGCCAGGAAAGATCTAAGTATCTTTCTCCTGACTAATTTAAGTGGTAAAGACCAAACAGCTGCTAGCCTGGAGATCGGTAATCGCATATATTGGGTGGTCTCCAGCTACTTGCCTTATGAATCTGTAGTACCGACTGCTCTATTCAGGGAAGTAGTAGAAGAAGCAACGTCTGACGAGCTCGAGCTGATTATTGGCGCAGACACGAACGCTCATCATACTATCTGGGGTAGTACGGATATAAACAATAGGGGTGATTCGCTTCTTGACTTTATTCTAACTACCAACCTTAGTATTTGTAACATAGGTAATAAACCGACCTTCACAATTAAAGACAGACAAGAAGTACTCGACGTAACGTTTGCTACTGACCGGCTGTCAGACAAAATTATTGGGTGGAATGTACTGGACGACCACTCATTCTCAGATCACCATTATATTGAGTTCAAACTCGCGGAAAAAGCGCCTAAACCCGCCGTCCACAGAAATGTAAGGAAGACAAAGTGGCATCTGTATGAGAAGAATTTCAAGAAAGTCCTCAACTCTAAACTTCTGTACGAACCGAATGACAAAGCCGGTCTGGATAATCTGGTCGATCATATCACCATATCATTCAATAGATCCCTTGAAGAAGCCTGTCCAAAAACAAGGTACAAGGGTAAAACTAAACCCCAATGGTGGACTTCTGAGCTAACGGCTATGAAAAAGACCTGCAACAAGCTATTCAATAAGGCTAAATCTACTTGGGTCGCTAATGATTGGGATGCCTATAAAGAGCAACTCAAGATCTATAAGAAGGAGCTTAGAAAGGCGCAAAGGTGCTCTTGGTATACCTTCTGTGGTGAAGTGGAAAAGGTCTCCGACGCCGCTAGGCTGAGGAAGATATTATCTGCTTCACCCTGTACAGTGGGATATTTACAGGATGAGGCAAATAACTGGACCAAAAACAGCGAGCAGTCGCTCAATGTACTGCTCGACACACATTTCCCGGGGAACTCTGTAACAGAACCAACAAGAGTGCGAGTGGACTGCGAGCGTCGCTAGCTTCTTAACTGAGAGATCCAGAATAAGCTGGGCTATTGACAGCTTTGAGCCCTTCAAGTCACCTGGACCAGATGGCATCACTCCAGCAGAAATGCAGAAAATGTTAAAGTACATTATCCCCTGGCTGGAGAAAATTTATGTAGGCTGTATCAGGCTTTCATACGTCCCGAATCGATGGAGGGATACCAAAGTGGTATTCATACCTAAAGCGGGAAAGATATCACACACTAGGCCAATATCATCCTTCCTATTGAAAGGTCTGGAAAGACTTTTAGATCATTTCATTAGGGAAAATCTGGATACAAAACTCCTGTCGGGGAACCAACATGCTTACAATAAGGGCAAGTCTACATAATCAGCCCTGCACGAACTTGTGAGCACTATCGAATCGTCCCTGCATTTCAAGGAATTCACCATGGTGGCATTTCTTGACATAGAAGGGGCTTTTAACAACATTCACTCAGATGCGGTAATTGCGGCACTCTCACATCTAGAAGTTAACACTAGTTTGATTAGACTAATTCAAAGTCTGCTCACCAGAAGACGCATAACAGCATGTCTAGGGTCCACAACTCTAACAAGGTATGTAAACAGAGGGACCCCGCAAGGAGGAGTATTGTCTCCACTACCTAGCGGTGAATAAAATCCTGCTAGATCTAGAACGTTGTGGCTGCAAGGTCGTGGCATATGCGGACGACGTGGCAATCGCCGTGAGTGGCTAATTCGTAAACGTCCTCAGAGACATCCTACAGGTGGCTCTCAACAAGTTTGGCTAGATGGGCCAGAAGCAGCGGTTTGGGCGCTAACCCCAACACGACAGAATTGGTTCTCTTTACTAGGATGAATAATGTCCCACATGTGGAACCTCCAACTCGGATAAATGGAACAGATCTAGTCTTTTCTGAAAGTGCAAAATTTTTAGGAATAATTGTAGATAGGAAAATGTTATTTAGACTTAACGTATTGGAACGTGTAAGGAAGGCCAACGTCGCCTTATATTCCTGCAAAAAGGCTGTATATATATAGCAGTAGTTCGTCCAATACTGTTATACGGTATTGTGGTATGGTGGACGGCAACTGACAAACTAACCATTACAAACCTACTAACAAAGGTTCAGAGAACTGCCTGCCTGAGCATAAGCGGAGCCTTAAGGACTACAGCGACCGAGTCTCTACAAGCCCTACTCCATATACTGCTGATTAGTATTGTGGCGAGAGAAGTTGCAACCAAAGCGGCAATAAGATTAAACTGCCTATCAATGTGGAGGTACAAGAACTATGGTCACATGAGGATATCAAAGTGTAGTGCTATGGTAACCGACCGAGTGGACTATATACCAACTGTGTACACCTTCGAGAGAAATTACATCACTATGATTCCCGCCAGAGATGAATGGGTCGGCAGAATACCAGGTAATAGAAACCATCTCCACTTTTACACGGATGGTTCGAAGCTTGATGAAAAGGTTGGCTTCGGAGTTCACTGTGAAGAACTTAGTCTGGATATAGCTCACAATCCACGTGCAAGCTTTGGCTTAGGCAAGAGGCAATCAGGCAGTCCAACGAAAGATGGACAGAAATCGGCACCTGCAGGGTAGCTAGACAAATCTGGCCAAGGTATGACCTGAGAAGGTAAAAATATCTCCTCGCACTAGAGAGGAAACGATTGTCTACGATAGTACAGGTTCTGACGGGACACTGCTTGATCGGCGAACACGCCAAAGGATTGGGTATTGACTCCAATGACTTCTGCCGAAGCTGTGGAGATGAGGAAGAAGTGGAGAGCATTGAGCACTTGCTTTGCGACTGACCCGCTTTGAGTAAACGACGACTGGACATACTGGGGTCGGCCTTTTTTGGCAGCCTAACAGATCTTTCCAGTACTGATATTCGTACTATCGATAAATTTGTATATCAAACAGGTTGGTTTCGATGAGGGGCATTTCAGCCCGTGGTAACACTAGGGACCTAAACTGGTCTATGTGAGCTTGTAAAAAAATACGGCTGCCACCCTAACCTAAACCTAACCTAGCTAAGATTTCTGCCTAGTAAACACTGCGGTGATCAGGCAGTCGTTTTGCAAGTGATAGCATAAGTTCCTCAGAAATTACAACAAAGACCACTTGGTTATCGAGTTTGGAATCGTCCGTATAGAAGTTAATACATCTCCTCTGTCTGGGAAACGACCATTCCATTCTGAAATATTAGGTATAAGAGTGAGATACTTCTTGTCAAAGAGTGGTTCAGTAATAGTGTAATCAACAGTGTCCGGAAGGTCAAGCATTCTGCCTAGAATGACACTATGTCCGTATCCATTTCCTCACCATAGTGACAGTTCCCTGAGTCGTATTCGTATAAAGTATGAGGCAGCCCTCACAGCAAGACGTCTACAAGTGATGGGTGAATGGATAAATCGAGACCCCAAGTCGTACCATCAGAAGATATTACAATCACTGGTCGGTCATATTCAAACAACGGAAATATCCGACCGCATTCCTGAAGTGCGGCTTACAGCTACCTGTGATTCGTTCGTGACAGACAGACGCTCCTGGGAACACGGAACACTAGCTCATGCGTCAGTGGGAACCAGCTACTACACTGATGAGTCCAGGCTAGGAGGAAGGACGGGTCTGGGACTTTTTATTGATGAACTAGAAGTCGAACTTTACTTCCACCTCCCAGACCATAACACAGTATTTCAAGCAGAAGTTCGAGCATTCACGGAGTGTGTTAACTGACTCAGTAATACCACAAAGCCTAAATATCCCAACATATTCGCAGATAGCCAAATGGCGATCAAAGCAATAACATCGGATAAGTTCAAATCCAGAACAGCGTTAGAATGTAAAAGAACGATTAATAATTAATCAGTCCATGGTCAACAGCGTATTTTCTGGGTACCGGGACACAACGGAGTGATTGGAAATTAACGAGCAAACAGCTTGGCTTCAAAGGGCAGAACTTCGAGTAATAAACTTGTAAAATTGGAAACCTTTCGAAGTCACGAAGGATGAGTTGAAGCACTGGGCAGTGATGGCTCACAAAACTGTGTGGAATGGAGCAACTGCAATGATACAGTGGGGTGACCCAAATAAGAAGAAAATAAGTAGTTTTCTGAAACTAAACAAGTTCGTGGTTAGTAAGATGATGAGTGTTCTAATGGGACACTCAAGATTACAGGCACATCTTCATCGCATATGACTAGCAGAAAACGACGAGTACAGGGCATGCAGGGAAAACATCGAAACGATGGAATATTTTCTGTGTCACTGCCCAGCTTTCACACATGCAAGATCCCGATATTTCGGTTCCGACATATTGCCAGACTTGACTCATGTCGGAGGATATGACTGGAAGATACTGAGAAAATACGTGTCTAGTACCGATTTTCTATAACCCGTGGGATATAAAAATCATAAATAAGGAGCCCACAACAGGCCGAACCACTGGCTTAAGTGTATGTCCATGGACATGAGACGTTTAAACGTCTCCTCTATTCAACCTAAGCTAGTTTCCAACCTTTTACCCGTGTCATCAACCAGTGTTTCGGTTTAAATATGAGTTTTTGAGAGGAACTTTTTAATTTTAGACTGCTGCTAACGCTGTCTACCTGCTCACAGAAAAGCCTCCAGAAGTTACGTTTCGCCGATCTAATAATTTTGTTGTATTCTTTGAGTCTTCTGTGGTAGTCGTCCCAATATACTGATTATTTTTTATGTCGAGCTCTGTTGTAATTTTGTCCTGTCTTCCAGGGTTTCTCATAGGCAGATTTCCTTTCTCGAAGTGGGCAACTATCTTCGAATGCTTTTACAAGAGCCTCGGTAATCTTCTTCACATTGGTATCAATGTCTTCTGCACATAGATAATCGCGTGTAGGCTACCCCAATCGACTTCTAAGTAGATTTTCGAAATTAGTCCAGTCGGTCATAGCCTTATTACAGAAACTGATTGGGTTTGGCGGTGGTCGTGCAATTTTAAACCTTATATAACGGTGATCCGAAAGGAGTGTTCATCCGAAACCCTCCACTCATGGATCTCATCAATAAGATTTTCTGAACATATCGTTATATCTAATACTTCTTCCCTAACTTTGTTAACAATGGTTGCAGTATTTTCGATGTTAAGAGTTATGAGGTTATTTGTATTCAAAAATTCTATAAGGGCGTGTCCCCTTTTATTGGTGTTAGTACTACCCCAAGCCATATGATGGGAGTTGGCGTCACACCCAGCTAATAACTCATTACTTGTCTGTTTCGATTCCCTCAACATACATTGTAATTCGGATGTAAATGACGCCAGGTACATATTTCCATTATCCTGCCTCAGCACCGTTGCGTCCGATGTTGACAACTCTGGAGAGAAAAGAAAACGTAAGTTTTTATTGCACAAAATAAGTAAAAGTTTCTGTTGGGAGTCTATCCTATCTGGTGGTACTCATTATTTGGTAGTGGGTCATTCTCCTCCTTTCGTTCACTACCTATTACACCATCTTCCAGTCGACAATTTTGGGATGCGGTGTTATTTTTTGTCGCTCCCTCATTGGTTTGAATCGTTTTGTGGCTCTTTTTATTTTGATCACCACCTTTGCTGGGAACTTCCTGCAAAAGTGGCGGTACTACTGGTGAACTGGTGGTGGTATTGACTGTCACTTGTCTCCATCCGATCACTACCAGTGTTTGCCTCTTCAGACAGTATATTTGGACTCGATTCATCTGTCCTGCCAATCGGGACCATTCCAATTTTGAAAAAGACAGTCCAGATCACGAAGTACGCCATTCCCTTCGCCATGATAAGATTGTTCTTGGGTTCTGGGTCTATGCCCAACACGAGGAGAGTACCCTCGGTATCCTTCCTATAGAAAACGTCCCACTTTCTCACGGAAAGTTTTGAATTTTGTTTGCTAATGATGTCGAGTATGTACCCTGATGAGAACTTATTGGGACATCCCTTAACATATAGGGTAGTTTTTATACCCTACACCACACTGTGGTACAGGGTATTATGACTTTGTGCATTTGTTTGTAACACCTAAAAGGAGAAGAGATAGACCCATTGTTTATTATACCGTTCGACTCAGAAACTCTTTCTGAGTCGATTTAGCCATGTCCGTCTGTCCGTCCGTCTGTCCGTCTGTCCATGTATTCTTGTAATCAAAGTGCAGGTCGTATTTATGGTCCGATTGTGATGAAATTTAGCATAGTGCTCTTTTTTGGCCCAAGGACGATCCCTATTGAAATTGATTAAAATCGGTTCAGATTTGGATATAGTCCCCACATATATGTTTCACCCGATTTGACATGCAAGCGCCGTAGAAACCACATTTTACATCCGATCTTTATGAAATTCGGCAGAGAGAGTTTTATTATTACGTGAGTGAACACTACCAAATTCGGAGAAAATCCGATCAGATTTAGATATAGCCCCCATATATATGTTTCACCCGATTTAACATGTAAGCGCTGTAGAAACCGTATTTTATATCCGATCAGTACGAATATCGGCAGAGAGAGTTTGCTTATTACATGTATGAACACTGCCAAATTCTTATGGGCATTGCCCATTTTCGCATTGGTAGGTAGGTGTAGGGTATTATATAGTCGGCCCCGCCCGACTTTCTGTCTTTCCTTACTGGTTATGAGTTCAGGAATGTCGCTTTTCCTTACCAATTTTATGCCAGCCTTAGCATCAAAACGCCCCTCTCAAACTTGCAACTCTTACTTCGATTGGTGGTTCATCCTTAGATTCGAGGACTTACTCCGCTACCCTCGTATAGACCAAATCGTCGAAGTTACTCTTCGGGGTCTTCGGGGATTCTGCCAGATGCACTACTGCTATCAATTATGGCAAAGCATAGATCGTCTCGAAAATGTTGTTTAACTATATTAGAATAAGATGGTGGCTTCTTACCCTTCTTTATGGCCACTTGATTTTTCCGTGTCTGTAGAGTGGTTGACTTGACCTGTGTTACTGGATCAAGTTTACCGCCCACGATCGAAGGACCCCGACTAGAGACTTCCTTTTGTGTGGCTCTGCGGTATTTTGGCCCATTCCCGGCGAAGCGCCGTCTTGAGATGATCGATACTTTGGTATTTTTTAGTGCGAACCTTTCTCTCTAAAATGTCCCAGGCGCAAAAGTCCAACGGATTGAGATCCGGAGATCTTGGTAGCCATTGTGCGGTAGAAATGAAGCGAGGAACCTCCTTTTTAAGCCATTCTTGGTTGACGCGTGCTGAGTGCGATGGTGCTGAGTCCTGTTGGAATGTCCGTGGCCTGCGGCCGAAATGTTTGTCTGCCTAGGGCTTCAATACAGTCTTTAGGACATTTTCCCGATAATATTCGGCATTTATTTTGACCCCATGGTCGATGAATACGAGCGGGGAGCGACCATCGGCCGTTACGGCAGCCAACACCATTACCATCGGCGGCGCTTGAGTTCTGGTGGCCAATAGAAGGTGCAAATTTTCAGCTGACCTCTTTGGCAAGTAAACCCGATCATTTTTGTTTGTTCACAAACTGCTCAATGTGGAATGGCTTCTCACCGGAGAAAACCAAATTCGGTAACTGGCCACTTTCGTGCAAGCGAAGCAACTCCTTGGCTCTTTCCAGTCTAACATGCATCGGCACTTTTTGGAACTTCAATGGCTTTAGTCCAAGCTAATTTTTTAATATGTGTTGTATCCGTTCTCGCGATATGTTCAGCTCACGAGCAATTTTTCTACCACTGCGGCGTGGATTTCGATCAAATCTGGCCTTCACTTTTCGGATCATTTCTGGTGTTGTTACCGTTTTTTTTCGTCCACTTTTTGGACGCGATGCAACACTGCCAGTATCACGGTAACGAGCAATGGTACGAGAAACAAAAGATTTATTCACATTTAAATGCTGGAGGGCTCTAACGATAGCCACTTGTGCTTTTCCACCCAAATATAAAGCAATCACACTATCACGCTTGAATTCCATCACGAATAACTTTTTTCTGAATGCAATAGATCAAACTGCTTTTGTAAGCTTGTAAACAATAAAATGAACTGTCACTGAAATAAATCTGTCAGCTATCAGACTAGCGGTTAAGAAATGATAGCAACCTGAAGTTGGTTGCAATACATATCAGCCAACCTGTACACTCGAAAAAAATATTAGTTCAAATTATTTCGGAATTACACAAAGCAAATACGTTTGAAAGAAATTGGAATAAAACAATGGTTTATGAGAAATTAAGCAATAAATAGTCAACTAATTGGGAAAGATATATACACATAGATATATATATAATAACACACATAAATACTAACATGCATGAATAATAATTTTCTGATTATTTACACTATAATTACTTATTTTATGCCATATAAAAATTTTAATCACATATATTAAAGGTGTTTCCAAATTTAAAAGGATTTTAGACCACCAATTTAAATACGAATCGTTGGAATCAAGAAATATTTTAACTTGAAGTTTTTAATGCAACAGCGAAAGTTTGTGCCACATAAACAAGAAAGTTGAAATAATTGTGTTGTGGAAACTTTTAATATTTAATCCAAATATAAATATTTAATACAAATATAAAAATTAAGTTTGAATTGCAGTGTTTATCCCCAAATTTAAAGGCAACTAAAAATTCAATTGAAATTTAATTTAATCACAACCAAGTTCACATGATTTTTGTTTTGGTTTCAATTAAAGTTGAATTCATCCATCTCTTTCTCAATTTTTGCATTTAAAACAGAAATTTAACCATATCATTCGATTAATATCAGTCAAATCTAAAATTTATTTAGGAATTAAAACAAAAAATCATCAAATTCTCTCTGGAATTTAATTGATATCAGATTTAATCGACTCCCTTCTCAATCTTTATCCGAAGAAGCTGCAAATTCTATTACGAAGTGAATTGAATCAGTTGTGTTATACATTTTTTGGATCCGAACTGATTCTACATTCAACAAGTATTGAATTGCATCTATCCTTTGCTGCATTTTCACAAATAATTTTTTTAATACAAAGGCTATTGAACTTCGCCTTCTTCAACATTAAATCAAATTGAATATTGAATTTAAGATGCTCTTTATTGAGTTAATGGATCAATATATTGTGAATTTAATTTACTACTTCTCAATCTTAAATCGTGATTAATTTACAATTCAATTAAAACGTAAATTCAAACCGCGGTACAAATGTTTAAACTGAATTATATTGCAAATATATTGATTAATATCGGATTTAACCTGCCTAACCTCTTTCTTACATCAAAATTATTCAAAAATTCAACTAAAAATGTAAACTACAATTTCTAGTTTTTTTTTGATTTATCAAAGCTGATTTAAAATTGATAATTGCTCAATTAATCTATTATTATCTGGAGAAAGGGCGATAATACAAAAAAAAGAAAATTTAATGCACACATTGATATAAGCTAAATTGAACTGCCTGTTTATCAATTTGTCAATAAAATTGAATATAAGCTAAATTGAACTGCATGTTTATCAATTTGTCAATAAAATTGAATATAAACTAAATTGAACTGCCTGTTTCTCAATTTGTCAATAAAATTGAAATAAATTACATTCAAAATATAATCGAAGATAAACTCTGCTTCAAACGTATTATCAGTGCAAATAGAATGGAATATGTTATATATATTTAAAAATAAAAATAAGAAAAAAATAAGTTAAATTGAATTAAAATTGAATTTTATCCACTATAATATAAATTTCTGGGTTGAAATTTACCCTTACCTCAATTAAATGGGATGTGACTCCAATTGCTGAAACATTTGTTCTTGCGAATTGAACTCTAAATGGAATATAGTGATTGTTGTTTAATGAGAATTTTCGAAATTTATCAAACGCTTTATTTCTTTTACAAAAATTTGATTGAAATAGATTTTGAATAAAGGGTAAAGTTTGACTTTACCCGCCAATTTCTCGTCTCAAATTGAAATTATACAAATTAGCTACATTGAAAAATTACATTTTACGACTAAAATTTGCTTTACTAGTTACACTTTTCAACTAAAATCAATTTTAATAAAAATTGAGTGTCTAGTTATCAAACAATATTTAAACGCATTTTCAAATCTCTAGTAATCAATTTAAAAATTAATTCACATTGAGATTTAGGCGTTACATTAATCATTCAAGCAATTTCGCTTAAAGTTAAACCCGCTTTGAAGTAACTTTATAGAAGCTTGGTCAAAAGACAATCGTCAAACATTTAATTTGAGGATTAATTTCGTTTGCTAATCGCCTATGAATCAAGCTACATAATTTCATAGATTTCGTTTCATACTTGCCCGCTACAGGTATTGTTGAACTCTGTTTCAACAACTAGTTTTAAGTTTTTATTAATACATGAATTACTGAATTATTTAAATTTACGTTTAGTAAATGCACTGAATTGTTACTTCCATAAGAATTCCCTAATTTGTATCGTTCCCTTTCAAAGATATGGCAACCCTTTATCCAATTCCTGCAATGGAGGCAAAAGCTTTCACTCAGTTGGATAAAGGGCTGCCATCTTTGCTCTGTCTTCCAATTGTCGCTTTGCTGAATTCATAGATTCTAAGGCTCTCAAATGTTCGCTCTATTCCGCTTACTTTACTTTGGCAGCAACATCCCCAGCGGTAAGCAGCAGCGACTCCTACACAATAAATCTGTTCATCCTTAAACTATAACACTGTGCCTTTTATTTCTATGTTTCTCTTCCACTTTACAAATTTATTGGAGTTCACCTGGTTATTAATTCTACAGTCCACTCCGCAGCGAAAGAATTCCTGAATTTGTTCATGTATCCGGCTCGAAGCCAAATGCAAAAGCAATGTCACATGCGTAACATGCCACAAGCAACATCACAGCCTTCTACATTTAAGAAGCTAAGAAGGGGAAACCAGGAGGAAAATACACATGAACAGAAGCCTATTAGGAATTATGAAAAGGTGCCTTAAAAGGAGCATAATTCCTTTAATGATAAACAGAAACACTCATCTCAGTTGGAGGGGCCATCTACTTCTCAGCCAAACCGCACTTCTCATGTACAAGCTAATTTTTCGTCGAACAGTGCCATGATTCTGCTTCGAACAGCATTAGTCAAGGAGAACTCTTGCGAGTAAGGGCTTTGATAGACCCTGGTTCACAAAGAACGTTTACTTTCGAGAGAATTCGGAGCAGATTGAAAATTCCCACGACCAGGGCCCATTTTGATATAGTTGGCATAGGTGACAACCCTCTGATAAAGAATGTCAATTGGCCATAATATTACCTAAGGTGACAAAGAAGCAAGAACCTTCAGTCTCCTTCGAAATATCTGATCCTGCAGATCTTGAGGATCTAGATCTAGCAGGCCCAAATTTTAATAAGTCATCTCAAAAAGATATGATTTTGGGCAATGATTCCGAAAGATTTATTAATCTTGAGGGCAACAGGAAGAATATTTGTGGTAATACATCAGCATATAACGCAATATTCGGATGCGTTCTCAGCGGTCCAATGAAAACTGAGACCATCAATTCCTTTTCAACAAATGTATTAGAGTCCGATGAATCTTCCCTGTGTGAAACTTTATGCAAATTTTGGGAACAGGAAGAAATTACTAAGCCTCCATACATCTCTGCTGAAGACAAATTTTGCTAGGAATTTTATGTAAAGACAACTTCGCGCTCAGCTGATGGACGGTATATGGTGAGACTACCATTTAAGAACAAATTTGCGGATTCATTATGTCTCGGCTCGTCTCGATTTATAGCTCTAGCGCAATATTCGCGCATGGAGAAAAATCTTTTAAAAGACCGCGAATTCGAGTCCCAATATAACGCAGTTTTGAGCGAATATATCATATGGAAGAAACCTCTTCTCGCGAAATGAAGTTGGAGGGAAATTTCAATTCATTCTATTTACCCCACCACCCGGTAATACGCCCTGAACACAAGACAACGAAAGTTAGAGTAGTATTTAACGCGTCTCAAAAAACTAAATCTGGAAACTCACTAAATGATGTCCTCCACATAGGGCCCACCTTGCAATCCGATCTAGCCTCTACCATTCTTAATTGGAGGAAGTATCAATATGTATTCAGTGGGGACATCCAAAAAATGTACCGGCAAATTCTGGTACATCTACATGATAGGTCGTATCAAAGAATTCTATTTCGCCAAAATTCGGAAGAATCCATAAAAGATTTTCAATTAAAGACCGTAACTTTCGGTATCAATTTTGCTACCTTTCTTGCCATACGCACGTTGCGGCAGTTAGCATCAGATTGTGAATGTCAATACCCCCATGTTTCGAAGATACTTAAAACAGAAACATATGTTGACGATATCTTGTCGGGGGGCTTCTCAATCGAAGAAGCAATTAAGGCCCAAACTGATCTCATAACGGTACTCAAAAGTGCAGGCTTCCCTCTAAAAAAGTTGACTGCAAATGAGCCAAGACTCCTCTCACAGCTACCACCCGAAGATCTTTATGACTCTGAATTCCTCCGGTTACATGAAGCCAGCTCAACAAAAACACTTGGTATCAGGTGGAACGCATTGACTGGTCAATTTACTTATTCGCTTGGAACCATAGAGAAAAATAAATCCATAACAAAACGTCAAGTTCTATCTATCGTAACCCAGCTGTTCGATCCAGCGGGATGGATCACTCCTGTGGTTATTAGATCAAAAAGTTTGATGCAACAGCTTTGGCTGGAAGGTCTGGGATGGGATGATATGCTAAGCCCAGAGTCCCAGCAAAATGGGATGCTCTCGTCTCCGATCTAGGGCACATAGAAGATATTTCTATACCTAGATGGATTCAATAGGGGCAAGCCGTAATCTACTACAACAATTTTCAAAATTCATCCAAACAACCGCCAGTGATCTTTCTGATAAATACTCGTCTCATGGATTTGAGACCCCCTCATGCACCACATATGGGCGGACTTTGGGAGTCCGCTGTAAAAAGTTTCACACACAACTTTAAAAGAATTGCTGGGGCCCACCGATTTACATTTGAGCAATGTGCGACCGTACTGGCCAGAATAGAAGGAGTTCTCAATTCACGACCAATGTCAGCTGTATCCGAGGGTCCGTCAGATTTAACAGCATTGACCCCAGGACATTTTCGAAAAGGGTCACCCATAATGTCCTTTCCGGAGCCAATATCCAATAACATATCCCTCATTAACAGATGGCTAAAATTGAAAGCGATCCCTCACCAATTTACCCTACGATGGAAGAATGACTACCTAAAAGCAATACACAAGCGCTATAAATGGAAAAACACGGTTCAAAATCTGCAAGCTGGAGATCTTGTAGGAGATCTTGTAGTAGTAGTTATCGACCTTTCCGAGTCGCCAAGCGATTGGCGACTCGGAAGAATCGTCAATACACATAACGGTTCCGACAAAAATATTACAGTGGCTGATATTCTCACCGCTGCTGGAAAAATCACTCGGCCAATAGTCAAATTGTGTTATCTACCTTTAGTAAACCAAGAAAATTCAACATCGTAACACTTTTTCTCATCTCGTAGGTCATTTCATCATATCTTGCATTTTACACACTCATTACAATTCATTCAGAACAAATACTAACACCATTCTCATTTCAGAGCCAGAAGCGCAGCCCCCAGTATAGTGAGCGAGATCTACCAGTGCGTACTGTGTGATCAGCGCCACTCGCTGCGATACTGCCCGGACTTCGTCCTCATGAGGGTCTCGAGCCGGCGCTCGGTCATACGTACCCACTCCAACTGCCGGGACTGCCTGACCAAGAGTCACACGTGTAATGTACGTTTATTTTCGTTTCGTATCAATTTTAAATACCACATAAATCTTTCGATTTATCGTTCATAAGTAAGCTCGCCTTAAAGTGCTATCTTAAAAGATTACTCGACAGAGGATGTTTGCGCAAACCTGTTATTATTGTCTATGCACTACGAATTGACAACACCGTATGATCGAATAAGTATAGTACTTAGTGTATTTCTTCAGTAGGTAAATCCTCCAACCCATAGCCCCATTGGGTACGTTCCTCAGTGACAAATTGTGTCTACTGTACCAGAAGAACCAGAGCGATCTTCTTTTACACTGGAAGTTACCATAGCCTTTTGGTACAATCGACAGTGGCTACTGTACAGGAAGAATCAGTGCGATCTGCGTTTACACTGGAATTCACCAGTGCCTTTTGTGGAGTCATTATCAACAAGTTGTGCTTGCTTTATAAGAAGAACCAGTACGGACTCCTTTTATACTGGAAGTTTGCCGAGACTATTTTCGAAGAACTCACAATATCCGAGAGTTACAAGTATAAGCTGTGCTGGTCTGTGAGCAGGGAAGTTAAACTTTCCAGACAAATCAGACTGAATTAAAAGATCTGTTCCCCAGGAACATTTCTCCTCCATTTTCTTCTCTACATCTGAATGAGAAACTCCCCAGAGACGAACTTGTTCCTGCTATAAACGACCCTATCACACAGCAGCTAAATTTGCATCGTAAAACAATTCCAGTGTTTTCAGCGAATCATTTATTGTGGGAAAAACATCAGAAATTGAGTGCACTGTGCCCACCTAATTAGCATTACCAAAGCTCTGATAGGAACGAGATTTCATCCCTCCAATTCTGGTAGCGACATCCAATCATACAGGAGAAGCAGGAGCTTTTCTTTTCTTCACGTCTGATACGGAATTCCAAGGACAGAGTACTAAATTAATTACATGCTCTCACCCAGATGAACCATAAGAATATATTTTAAGATTCAACACTAGTCCTACTTGACATAAACAAAAGACTGTTTCGGTCTCTGGTATCAACACAGAAATTTTAATAGTAAGTATATATTGGCAGAAACGTCATTAATTGAAATACAAAGAAATTTTTCATATACATTAATATAGTCTATAGTTTTCCAGAAATCATATTCCAAACATTACAAATCAGCGCAAGGTCTATTATCTAACATTTCTCAATCATCCATCAAAAGAACAAATTTGCAGCAACCAGCATCCAGTTTTGCAGAAGGCCTTCTACAGAAGCTGTAAGCTTGGAAAGTTTGAAATTAAAACTTTTCATATTATTGACTGGCGCTGCTTTTTATTGTCGCTCACTGTAACTGATCAGCTTTGTGAGACGGAATCAGAACACGTTTGATTTGTTATTTCAATTCGGCTGTGCTTTTGTGTTTTTTTATTATCACCATGCAGTAGCATAATAATGATCATCAGTGAATGCATTTACTTGGTCGTTTACTCCCTGGTTTTATGACTATTGTGTTAATGATCATTAAGCATTCATTCAAAAACGTAATGTAAAAGCAATGTAAAAACAAATGTTTTGTTTTGTTTCTTTCGTGTTTTTATTCTTTCTCACTAAGCAATCAAAATATCTGGAATCTACAATTGCTCTTTATCAATTCGGAAGTATTTTTTTCTTGTAAGACTAACCCATTAGGGACCACATAACCTTTTAGTTTTTACTTTTGTTAATAATGCATAATAATTTCATCTGTTTTCAAACGTTTAATAACAAATGTTTTTTCTTTATTGATTGTAATTATTTTCTTTTCACATAACTTTAGTTGAAACAATTTAATCTAATAGTTCTATAAATGGCTTGAATAAATCGTTTTTTTTTTTTGATTATTCAAAATGAATTGCTAAAGAAATACTTCATGTTTTCTTCAACGGAGATGTAACTATAGGATCATAATATAAATTTGTGTATGGGGTTCCTAATACAACGTTTTTGCCATGGAACATTGTCAGGTGTGGGTTGTGAGGCAAGTACTCTCAAAACATCTGAGAGATATAATAAGGGCATTCGACTGATAAATATATGTTTAGTTTCTTTTTTTTTTAATTCGAGCGAATTCAATGGTTTAGTTCATCCAAATCTTATGTATATTAGAATAGTAAGGGAGTCTAAAATAATTAATGTGATGGTAAAGTGGTATGATTAGTGAAGGGACCGAACCCCCCACCCGACTGTAGTTAGCGAAATAAAGGCTCCCGCTACCCTATCCCTAGTCATATTCTATGTTGTTTTAAAAAGAAAATTTTAGGAATTTACAACAACGATTATTTTGATCGTGAACATTAGACACGGTGGAGAGGTGCCACTCGAAAATGACGTGCCGGAAATGTGACTTTCGGCACCACACGATGTTGCACCCCGAGCCAACGGGTGATAGTTCGGCCTCAGTTCACACCACCTCCCCGACCAGACCGGAGCGATCTAGCATTTTGGTCAGGCTAGGAGTGCGACCACAATCTACCCAACCAAGACGCCCCGCAGCTCCACTTCGGCGGAATCGCATGTGCCGGAACCCCATCCATTTTGACTCCCCGATTCGCCCGCCATCGCACCACTCCTCTCCAAGGCAAGCTGAGTGGCCTGAACTCCCTCCGTCAGGGAGCCATTCTCCAACACGCAGTCCTTCACCATCACATCGCCATCCTTCACCATCACATCGCCGTCCTTCACCACCACATCGCCGTCTTTCACCACCACATCGCCGTCCACAGCCAACTCGCCGTCCGCAGCCTACTCGGCGTAATCTACCAGCTCGCCGTTCTCAGCCAGCACGCCGCCCACAGCATCAACCGCAACACCAAAATCTAGGCCGACAGCAACGCCAACAAAGGTTCCAACAGTCTGCTACATTGACGCACCCGATTCCCAACCAGCGGCTGCTGTCAAAGGCCATCATCTCCCTCGCCTCGGTCTTGTGCGTTACATCGCCTGTTGCACCGGTGCAAGGCCGGGCTATGGACAAAATTGAACGAACTTGTAGTCCAATTTGTCTTTTTGTATATTAGCCTAAGCCACCTTAATCGTAAGACAATGAATTGTACTAGATTAAGAGAATTATGAATTGTACTAGAATAAGAGAAATATGAATATTGTAATAGATTAAGTACGGACATATTGAATTAAGTCCGAAACTAACGGTAAAATTGGCCTGTATTGTTAACTTGTTGAGAAGAAATGATGAGACTCGTTCAATTTTGCGACAAAACCAACAGGGTAAGCATCTCGTCTCTAATAAATCTGATGAAATCAGATCTATAAAAACTTAATTATTTTCTTCTCATTCGCTAATGTCTAATGTGAAATTATTCCTCATGACCGTTCGCAATACTCACTGCAGGAGCATTCTAATTCCCCCCTCTACACCGAAGCTATTCATAGGTATTGCGTAATAGGTTAAAAACTATCCGCTCTGCGATAACACGTCCGCTCGCTACGACTGGGTATTTTCCCTCTTAAGATATGTACAACATCAGTTAGCCCGGATGAGTATATAATTACCTTATGTCAGCTTATTTTCGTCATTTTAGTTTTCTTAATTCCTCCGTAAATTGCATTTTCTAACAATTTTTTAAATTTAAATTTGGAAACGACATAACTTTCGCGGGCTTTGTTTAATTCACAACATCAGGTAGACTATATCTGTTCCATTTATTCGAGGAGGCGGGACCACATGTGGGATCTTATTCATCCTAGGAAAGAGAACCAGTTCTGTCTTGTTTGGGTTAACGCCCAAACCGCTGCTTCTGTCCCATCTAGCCAACTTATTCAGAGCTAACTGCATAATGTCTCTAAGGACGTTTTTGAATTTAAAATGTTTCGATTTAGCAGGATTTCATTCACCGCAAGGTTCCATATTTGTACTACTCCTCCTTGTGAGGCCTCTCTGTTTACAAACCTTGATATCAAATATCAAATCCGCTTTCGACTCTCTTTGGCAAAATGCTCTAATTCATAAACTAATAAAAATTGGATTAAATGTACCAATAGTAAAAAATATCAAAAGCTTCTTAAGAAATAGGTCATTTGAAGTTCACATCGGTAATAAAGAATTGAAGTGGTGTGTCAGTAAAAAAATTAAACACACGATTTACAAAACATGATAACAATAAAATTCAAGTTTTATTTTTACTTCTGTACACTTCAAATTATTTTAACGAGGCATTTTTGTTTTTCGATTTTTCAATACACAAAAATAAAAATAGAAAAGACGACATGATTTGAAAAATATTTCTTTTAAAAAGTATGTAAGTATTGCTAGTGATAGCGAAATTTACACACAAGTAGTGAATGTTACTTTTCGATCAGATCTCAATGTTAGTGGTTCAGTGCTAATGGATTCTTTAGGGATGGGGTCGCCCACTGGTTGTTGAATTGAGTCGGATTCGTTGAGTACATATGCTGGTTTAAAACCTTTTCATTTTCGTTTTTCATAATTTTGAAGATTTTCTGAGTTCTAGAAATCGCTCTGAATGGTTGCTGGAGGGGTTTTCGAACGGCATCAACTCTTACAAAAACATGTGAGCAATTCATTAGATCTGTTGGTATAAAAGTGCGATGATTCCCATTGCGTAAAGAGCGAAATTCATCTATCCAATTATCCGAGTATTTTGTTTTGGTGCTGTCAAAAAGTTCACCAGGGAGTCGAACATTTGTACCAAAAACCATTTCAGCCGAGGAGTAACCAATATCTTGTATTATTGCCGAATGCAAACCGATCATAACGATTGGAAGTGCATCGACCCAATTTTGTGATTTGTAGGATTTAAGCGCTGCTTTAAATGGTCTTTGCCATCGTTCAATTTGACCGTTACTTTGAGGATGATATGGTGTTGTGTGCGTTACTTTAATACCAAGCAATCTTGAAAATTCTCGAAAAAGTGCTGATTCAAATTACCTGCCTTGATCTTTGGCATGGAAATCCAAACAGACAACATGGCAGAAGCGACTGTTGCAGCAGTTATGTTCACGAGTGGTATAGCTTCCGTCCACCTTGTAAAACGGTCAATGCATATGAGAACATACCTGTAGTTTTGGCATAAAGGTAGTGGACCAACTAGATCAATGCTCACGTGTTTAAAACTTTGGGCTGGTAATTCAAAATTTCCAAGTGGGCTTTTCACGTGCCGAATAATTTTTGATTTCTGACAAGTTAAACATAATTTTGTCCAGTTACGTACATCCTTACAGACTGATGGCCAATTAAAATGGGACTTGATCAAATTAATGATTGACTTGATTCCAGGATGAGAAATTCCGTGTAGATATTCAAAGAGTGGTTTTCGAAAAGCTTCTGTAATGTATGGCCGCACAGTGTTAGTCGAATTACCATTTGTCTGGAATTACCATTTTTTTAAAACGAGTGAAGTATCGCCTTCTAGCAATAGTTTCAACTCTTCATCAGATTCTTGTGACACAGCTAACGCTTTGTAATCTAAAGGAAAAGGCATCGATATAGAATCCATTCTCGAAAGGGCGTCGGCAACTACATATTCCTTTCCAGAAATATGACGAATGTCGACTGTGTGTTGGCTTATATAATCGAGATGTTGTAATTGGCGTGGATATGCTTTTTCGGGCTTGTGTTTAAAATGCATATATTAACGACTTGTGGTCAGTGCATATGAAAAACTCTCTTCCTTCCAAAAAGTATTGGAAATGTTTCAGAGCAGAATACGCTTCGAGAAGCTCTCTATCATAAGCACTGCACTTGGCTTGAGTAAAGCTTAACTTTTTCGAATAAAATGCAATAAATTGCTGTAACACTCCACCCATACCAGTATCTGATGCATCTATCCAATGAGATATTGGAGCATTGTAGTTTGGATGTGCCAGCAGAGCTGCATCAGCCAATTGTTGTCTACAGTGTAAAAATTGTTAATTAATTCCTCTGTCCATTGAATCTTCATATTTTTACTCTTTTTATTTCCGGAGCATAGGGCATGTAAGTTTGTTTGCTGTCGAGCGGCATTGGGGATTAATCGACGATAAAAATTCACCATCCCTAGGAATCGGCGCAAAACCTTATCGTTTTCCGGCAGCTTATGATATGTGATTACTTCTACTCTTGATAGAAGTGGTTTTATGCATTTTATTGTTACCAAGTATCCCAAAAACTCGACTACTGTTACACCAAATATGTACTGACTTCGAACA
Source organism: Eudasyphora cyanicolor (assembly GCA_963930755.1). NCBI lineage: Eukaryota > Metazoa > Arthropoda > Insecta > Diptera > Muscidae > Eudasyphora > Eudasyphora cyanicolor. The sequence goes on from OZ005738.1 coordinate 78,606,032, forward strand.
ATTAATGGTAACACCAAATTTTCTGAAGCGCAAAAATAATTCCTTAACATGTTCCAAATGTTCGTCTTCGTTGTTAGATGCGATAAGGATATCATCAATGTAGGCATAACAGAAATCCAGTCCACGTATTACCTCGTTGATGAACCGTTGAAATGACTGCGGCATTACATAATCCGAAGACCTCCTGGGAAATTCAAATAAGCTAATTGGGGTGATTATTGCAGTCTTTTCAATGTCGGATTCTTCTACGGGGATTTGGTGATATGCCTTGACGAGATCGATTTTGCGGAATATTTTTTTATCGCTCAGCATGTGTCCAAAATCATGTATATGGGGCACTGGGTAGCGATCTGGAGGCGTAACAGCATTTAAGCGGAGATAGTCGCCACATGGACGCCATTCCCCATTTGGTTTTCTAACTAAATGTAATGGACTGGCCCAAGAACTTTTCGAACGACGAGATATCCCCTGCTTCAACATCAAATCAAATTCAACATCAATTCAAATTATATTCGTCTGAATATAGTGTTTAACCGAATGCTTGATATTTGAAATTCGATTATCAGGTGGTTGTATTAGGTCTTGAAACTCCTGTAACAATTTGTAAAATTGTAAAAATTCTCTGAAATTGACCTTACCGAATTCATTCCTCCAGAATACAATGTGCCACAACTTCCCGATTTCGATGAATTGTCAATTAGGCGATTATTCTTCATATCGACTAATAATCCAAAATGGCTGAGGAAGTTGACTCTGTTGACGTCGACCAAGATAAAAGTCCATGTAAATAACGTCTTAATCCTAGACTTAAGGATAGTTTTCTCACACCAAATGTTTTAATAGGAGATTGGTTAGCTGCAAATAATTCTAGAGTTGAAGGAATCTGCTATTTTTCTGCAGAAGTTGCAGGGAATACCGAGACATCAGCGCCAGTATCGATGAGAAACTCGTATTTCAGTTTAGTATCACGAATAAATAGGCGACCTATCTCTCTACCAACCCCGTCCGTCACCGTAGACGAGGTGCCCTTTAGTTTTCCGATGCAGAGTTCGTCGAAAATGAACAAGGTTGCACACATTTGACCGCACGATCTCCGAACTTGTAGTGATACCAACAAAAAGGCTTACCATATGATTTGCTATTTGATCTGGTTCTAGATTTGGAGAGGCTTCTGGAATGACTTGATAGTACTTCAATTTGTTTTGTCAATGCTTCAATTTTCATTTCCAGCTTTCGAATATGGGAAGTAGCTTCAGAAGATGTTTTTGTGTTGATGACACTTACGTCCCATGACTCAGCTGTATCTGCAATCTTGTCCGCCATTACCGCTAGCTTATTCAACGATTCACTGCTTACCGATAAAATTGCTTGTGTCTGCTTTGGAAGACGTTGTATCCGTAATGATTTTAATAGTTCGTCGGAAACTTTATTACCAGCTAAACACATCATTTCTCGGAGCAGCGTTGATGGTTTCTTATCCCTGATCTCTATTTCTCGTAAGAGCCTTTGAATCGTTTTTCCTCAGAATCCATGAAGCGTTCTTGAATGTTCTTCTTTAGAGTTTCGTACATATTTGATTCCGGTGGATTTAGTATAATGTCGCTTACTTCAGATAAAACATTAGCATCTATGGACCCAACGACGGTATGGAATTTGGTGGAATCCAGTGTAATACCCGATGTAATAAATTGACTTTCGACTTGTTTAAACCAAAGGGCCGGATTATTACGCCAAAATGGTGGAATCCTCACCGAAACTCTCGAAGTTTCTTGTTGTCCGGATAGTAACGGCTCATCCAAAATGGAATTCGTAGTCATATTGCCATGTTCGTGAGTTGGTTGACCAATTCCTGGAAAAAGGATTTCTTCTTCACTTTCTTGAGTCGTATTCTGACCTTTTTGTGGTGTGCGAAACATATTGACTTGCGTTCCAAAGGTAGTCGGGGATCACCAATTGAAGTGGTGTGTCAGTAAAAAAATTAAACACACGATTTATAAAAAATTATAACAATAGAATTCAAGTTTTATTTTTACTTCTGTACACTTATTATTTTAACGAAAGACATTTTTGTTTCTTGATTTTTCAATACACAAAAATAAAAAAGAAAAGACGCGCGCCCCAGCAGGTGAGTTGGTAGCGTGCTCGCCTATGAGTTTGGGGGTCGTGGGTTCGATTCCCACCAGAGGCTCTGGTCTGTCGCTGCAAACTCTAGCCACATGGTCTTTGTAACCCAGCTTTACCTTGGACCGTACAATTAGAATATTAATTTACTTTGTATTTAATTCATATAAATAAATAAAAAAGAAACGACGACATGATTTGAAAAATATTTTTTTACCAAGTATTTTTGAATACAGTTTCGATTGCCCACGCAACAACCACAGAATCTAATTTATTCAAAATTCAACCGTTGGGTTTTCTAAAGGTTCTTGCCTTTCACCTATTTTATGTAATATGTACACATACGAACTTGTATCCCTTTTGTATATAATATAATTTCATGTTCATATTTATTATAAAATATTATGTTTAAGAGGAAAAGTTACTTACTGTAAAATGAATTCTTTGTATATGACTATAAACATTTTGTGTATACTGAAGTTATTAATCAATAAATGTACATATAAATATTTGATTAAAAGCTTCGATTGTTTTATTCTTTCGCACAAAATTTGTTCTATCACATAAATACCGACTCCGGGCAAATTTCTCCGACTCCACATACCTGATCGAAGAAGGCTCTATCTTGTTTGGGTTAGCACCCAAACCGCTGCTTCTGGCCCATCAGAGCCATCTGTAGGATGTCTCTGAGGACGTTTTCGAATTTAAAACGTTTGGATTTCATTCTCCGCTAAGTTCCAAATTAGTAGAGACACCACTTCTCCTTGTGAGGTCTCCCTGTTTCCTAACCTTGTTAGAGTTGTTGACCCACGCAAAGAGATTCAATATATAAAGCAAAGAGATTAAATTTATAAAGAGATACCACGGCGAAAATTCATGTGCAGAGGTGAGTTTTTCTATTGAAGTGGTGGCATAAAAGGAAATTTAAATTGATTAAAAAAAGAGTTTTTCTGCGTTTTCTTTGTTTCAACTAACGTATAAGAATTTTATTTTGTGTGTTTATTGACGTACATGTGAAAAAGTGAAAGAAAAGCACACAAAATACACGATTTTTTAATAAATTTTTTCATGAACTCATCTTTGCTCACGAGTCGGAATTCACCTTTCGTTGAGGTGAATGAAATGGTATCTCTTCTTATATTGAACCTCTTTGATATAAAGAGTCACCACGCGAAAATTCATGTGCAGAGGTGAGTTTTTCTATCGAAGTGGTGGACATAAAAGGAAAAATAAATTGATTAAAAGAGAGAAGGTACAAGAAAAACACAAAATAGGTACACGATTTTTAAACTAAATTTTTCATGAACTCGTCGTTGCACATGAGGTGAAATTCACATTTTTCGTGTGGTGAATGAAATGGTTTCTCTTGAATCTCTTTCGAGTGCTTGTTCACCACCATCAGTAGTGAAATGAGGTGAGAAAGTATGCTGAAAAGTTTCATTTGCCGGGAGGTGGGCTTGTACACTGGACTTCATGGTTTCATAGTTTAGTATCATAACCATCATTATTTGTTGACTGAATGTAATGCAGAAGGTAGTAAGATGTCATTTCTAGGTTATGACATGTGCTTACCAATATTTTGCTGGTAATGCGAATACAGAACAAATATCTAGGAACTATAAGACTATGGCTTTGAATATTATGAAGGAAAAGATTCCATAGGACCATCTTAGAAATCCAGATAATTTCGAAGACGTCATAGAAATTTTATTTAAATCGGGATATGCTAACTGTGGTAATAAAACAAATAAGACAAATCCCACAGAAAACAAACTACATAGTTACGTCGGATCACAGAACTGGTATGCAAACAATGGCTTTCACAGAGATGTGTTTTATCCTAATAAAAATAATATATTTAAAAACAACTATTCTCCATCATATTGTTATCAGCAATAACAGACAAATTATTCAGACATAACTTGCAATAACGAAGAAATAATAATATATATGTTCAAAATACCAATAATGACTTTATGGAGAACAATCGCCAGTCCCTCCTGAGCCAATGGATGTCATCATGGTTCAAAATTGCAATGACCCGCAATAAGGGTGTAATAATGGGTATCATACATATAATTCTAATAGCATAGTCATATTAACTAATGGAGAAACCTACGCAAAAACCAATGGTTGGAAAATGGTTCAACATTTATATAACTCAGAGCTTCCTAAATAACGTTCCACGGGCCCGTAGCGGCATATCAGGGGTACCGTGACGTCTTGACGAAAATTTTTAGTCGACCGTCTTTATCTTCTCAACCGTGGCAAATCTCCCTCTTTTCATTTGCATTTTCAGTTTTTAGAAAAGAAAAAATGAACCCATCGAGCCGTCTAGGGTGCGAACTTCCTTCTGTGATGTTCTTAATTTTTAATTTAACTTTCACTCAAAGAGCGTTAATTTCATTTTCACTCAAAATTTAATGCAACTTCGTTGATCAATTTTCAGAAAGCTAAAAGTCGCCAAGCTCACAGAAATACGTCTAACCTTTGTATTTATCAAAAGACAAACAAAACAGCAAACTGGCTCATAACGTGAACATATGACGGCAAACAACAAATTAATTTTTTAAAAAAATCTCGTATATAGTAATAGCCAGGTAGATGCAATTTATTCACATTTTGTAAATGTTGGTTGAAAATGTTACGTCCAAAATCAACAATTTGCCATCTGTAGGATGTCTCTGAGGACGTTTTCGAATTTAAAACGTTTGGTTCTAGCAGGATTTCATTCTCCATTAGGTTCCAAATTAGTAGAGACGCTACTTCTTCTTGTGAGGTCTCTCTGTTTACTAACTTTGTTAGAGTTGTTGACCCAAGACTTGCTGTTCACCTTCAGATGTGACAGCTCCACAATTACCGCAAGTGAGTGAATGTTGTTAAAAGCCGTTCTATGTCACGAAATGCCACCATGGTGAATTCCTTGAAGTGTAGGGACTATCGAATGTGCTCACAAGTTCGTGCAGGGCTGATTCTGTAGATTTTCCCCTATTCATATTTTTATATAACTCAACATGTGTCCAAAATCATGTATATGGGGCACTGGGTAGCGATCTGGAGTGGTAACAGCATTTAAGCGGCGATAGTCGCCACATGGACGCCATTTCCCAATTGGTTTTTTAACTAAATGTAATGGGCTGGCCCAAGAACTTTTCGAAGGACGACATATCCCCTGCTTCAACATCAAATCAAATTCACGTTGAACAATTTGTAGTTTCTCTGGTGGTAATCTTCGGGCCTGTGGAAAAACTGTCGGACCTTTCGTCTGCATATAGCGTTTAACCGAATGCTTGATATTTGAAATTCGATTATCAGGTGGTTGCATTAGGTCTTGAAACTCATGTAGGTTAGGTTGAAGAGAGGAGACGTTTAAACGTGTCATGTCCCTGGACATACACTTAAGCCAGTGGTTCGGCCTGTTGTGCGCTCCTTATTTATGATCTTTTTATACCTCACGAGTTACAGAAAATCGGTACTAGACACGAATTTTCTCAGTATCTTCCAGTCATATTCTCTGAGATGAGTCAAGTCTGGTAATATGTCGGACCCGAAATGTTGGGATCTTGCATGTGTGAAAGCCGGGCAGTGACACAGAAATTGTTACAGAACTCCTGTAACAATTTGTAAAATTTTGAATTCTCTGAAATTGACCTTACCGAATTCATTCCTCCAGAATACAATGTGCCACAACTTCCCGATTTCGATGAATTGTCAATTAGGCGATTATTCTTCATATCGACTAAAAATCCAAAATGGCTGAGGAAGCTGGCTCTGTTGACGTCGGCCACGATAAAAGTCCATGTGAAATCACGTTTTAATCCTAAACTTAAGGATAGTTTTATCACACCAAATGTTTTAATAGGAGATTGGTTAGCTGCAAATAATTCTAGAGGAATCTCCTATTTTTCAGCAAAAGTTGCAGGGAATACCGAGACATCAGCGCCAGTATCGATGAGAAACTCGTATTTCAGTTTAGTAATAGGCGAACTATCTCTCGGCCAACCCCGTCCGTCACCGTAGACGAGGTGCCCTTTAGTTTTCCGATGCAGAGTTCGTCGAAAATGAACAAGGATGCACAAATTTGACCGCACGATCTCCGAACTTGTAGTGATACCAACAAAAAAGCTTACCATATGATTTGCTATTTGATCTGGTTCTTGATTTGGAGCGGCTGCTGGAATGACTTGATAGTACTTCAATTTGTTTTGTCAATGCTTCAATTTTCATTTCCAGCCTTCGAATATGGGAAGTAGTTTCAGACGATGTTTTTGTGTTGATGACAATTGCGTCCCATGACTCCGTTGTATCTGCAATCTGTCCGCCATTACCGCTAGCTTATTCAACGATTCACTGCTCACCGATAAAATTGCTTGTGTCTGCTTTGGAAGACGTTGTATCCATAATCCATGAAGCGTTCTTGAATGTTCTTCTTTAGAGTTTCGTACATATTTGATTCCGGTGGATTTAGTATAATGTCACTTACTTCAGATAAAACATTAGCATCTATGCACCCAACGACGGTATGGAATTTGGTGGAATCCAGTGTAATACCTGATGTAATAAATTGACTTTCGACTTGTTTAAACCAAAGGGCCGGATTATTACTACAAAATGGTGGAATCCTCCGGTTAGTAACGGCTCATCCAAAATGGAATTCGTAGACATATTGCCATGTTCGTGAGTTGGTTGACCAATTCCTGGAAAAAGAATTTCATCTTCACTTTCTTTAGTCCTATTCTGACCTTTTTGTGGTGTATGAAACATATTGACTTGCGTTCCAAAGGTAGTCGGGGATCACCAATTGAAGTGGTGTGTCAGTAAAAAAATAAAAAATGATAACAATAAAATTCAAGTTTTATTTTTACTTCTTATTATTTTAACGAAAGACATCACAAAAATAACAAAGAAAAGACGCGCGCCCCAGCAGGTGAGTTGGTAGCGTGCTCGCCTATGAGTTTGGAGGTCGTGGGTTCGATTCCCACCAGAGGCTCTGGTCTGTCGCTGCAAACTCTAGCCACATGGTCTTTGTAACCCAGCTTTACCTTGGACCGAACAACTAGAATATAAATTTACTTTGTATTGTAATTCATATATATAAATAAATAAATAAAAAAGAAACGACGACATGATTTGAAAAATATTTTTTTACAAAGAATTTTTGAATACAGTTTCGATTGCCCACGCAACCGCCACAGAATCTAATTTATTCAAAATACCCGCTGGGTTTTCTAAAGGTTCTTGCCATTCACCTATTTTATGTAATATGTACACACACGAACTTGTATCCCTTTTTTATATAATATAATTTGATGTTCATATTTATTATAAAATATTATGTTTAAGAGGAAAAGTTACTTACTGTAAAATGAATTCTTTGTATATGACTATAAACATTTTGTGTATACTGAAGTTATTAATCAATAAATGTACATATAAATATTTGATTAAAAGCTTCGATTGTTTTATTCTTTCGCACAAAATTTGTTCTATCACATAAATACCGACTCCGGGCAAATTTCTCCGACTCCACATACCTGATCGGAGAAGGCTCTATCTTGTTTGGGTTAACACCCAAACCGCTGCTTCTGGGCCATCTGCCAACTTTCTGGTCCATCACAGCCATCTGTAGGATGTCTCTGAGGACGTTTTCGTTAGAGTTCTTGACCTACGCAAAGAGGTTCAATATACAAAGAGTAACCACGGCGAAAATGCATGTGCAGAGGTGAGTTTTTCTATCGAAGTGGTGGACGTAAAAGGAAAAATAAATTGATTAAAAGAGAGAAGGTACCAAAGAGGTTAGATAGAAGAAGAGATTCCATTTAACTCACCACACCCAAACTTGAAATTCAACTCGTGTGCACAAGCAAAGAGGTTCAATATAAGAAGAGATACCATTTCATTCACCTCAACGAAAGGTGAATTCCGACTCGTGAGCAAAGATGAGTTCATGAAAAAATTTATTAAAAAATCGTGTATTTTGTGTGCTTTTCTTTCACTTTTTCACATGCACGTCAATAAACACACAAAATAAAATTCTTATACGTTAGTTGAAACAAAGAAAACGCAGAAAAACTCTTTTTTTAATCAATTTAAATTTCCTTTTATGCCACCACTTCAATAGAAAAACTCACCTCTGCACATGAATTTTCGCCGTGGTATCTCTTTATAAATTTAATCTCTTTGTGCACAAGTTGGGTGCATGGCGAGATATCTTTGTTTCAACTAACGTATAATAATTTTATTTTGTGTGTTTATTGACGTGCATGTGAAAAAGTGAAAGAAAAGCACACATTATACGTTAGTTGAAACAAAGAAAACAAAGATATCTCGCCATGCACCCAACTTGTGCACACGAGTTGAATTTCAAGTTTGGGTGTGGTGAGTTAAATGGAATCTCTTCTTCTATCTAACCTCTTTGGAAGGTACAAGAAAAACACACAAAATACACGATTTTTAAATTAAATTTTTCATGAACTCGTCGTTGCACATGAGGTGAAATTCACATTTTTCGTGTGGTGAATGAAATGGTTTCTCTTGAATCTCATTCGAGGGCTTGTTCACCACCATCAATAGTGAAATGAGGTGAGAAAGTATGCTGAAAAGTTCCATTTGCTGGGAGGTGGGATTGTACACTGGACTGGATTATTTGTTGACTGAATGTAATGCAGAGGGTTGTAAGATGTCATTTCTAGGCTATGATATGTGCTTACCAATATCAGAACAAATATCTAGGAACTATAAGACTATGGCTTTGAATATTATGAAGGAAAAGATTCCATAGGACCATCTTAGAAATCCGAAGACGCCATAGAAATTTTATTTTAATCGGGATCGGGACTGTGGTAATAAAACAAATAAGACAAATCCCGCAGAAAACAAACTACATAGTTACGTCGGATCTCAGAACTGGTATGCCAACAATGGCTTTCATAGAGATGTGTTTTATCCTAATAAAAATAATATATTTAAAAACAACTATTCTCCATCATATTGTTATCAGCAATAACAGACAAATTATTCAGACATAAGTTGAAATAACGAAGAAATAATAATACAGTCGAAACTCTCTGTTTAGAGATTGCCTCAATCGTTTAACAAAACGCTGCTATTTTTATGAGCAACGATGTGCGTGCGTTTGTGTGAGTGTAAATGAGTGCATCTCATTCCACTAATGTACGCACATTCCAATGACGCCTACATAAGGTATTATCCTTTCCTTCTTGTATCGTCGTTTGTTTGTTCGCTGCTTGCGGTCGATGTGTTTTAAGCTAAGTTTACATCTAATGGACTGCAAGCAGCTGAAGTCAGTTCTTTCGCAACATTCAAACTGAAAACCGTGACCTACATAGAATAAAATCTGTGTAATTTTAAAGTGTTTTTTTTTTATAGAGAACAAAGTGACCCTTATAAAGAAGACACTGTTGAAGAGACCCGACACCAACATTGAATTAATTAATCTTACATTGAAATACACTAAACTCAACAAAAGAACTAATTACATTGTTAACCTTTAAAACCAAACACTTCTCACACCTGTATATACCATTTACCCATTAATTTAATTTAACTTAAATTTAATCCTTACCCGTTGAATTTTGAATTGCATTGCTCTAAAAGTACTTAACTATCAGCCTGTTTCTGTAACTTAAAAATTTTCTTTCGTTCGCTTGCCAGACGACAAACAGCTGATTTGGGTTTCACTAACTACCATCACAACGGCAAGTCGCACGATAATGAACTCGTACGAAAACGTAATCATTTCAGTGTAAATTTTGGTTTCTCTATCTCTCTTTGCTGTCATCTGGGCGAACACAAATGTCAGATCGAGTCACTTTATTTTATTTGTCGACTGATAGGAACAATGACAAAAAAAGTTATTAAAAGTAAAAAAAAAGTAGATATTAAAATAATTATGGTAAAAACAATTAAATAATAATAAAATTGTGTACAGATGTTTACATTTTTAAGCATAAAGAAGTCAACATTGGCAGCTCGCTAAGATGGAAAAATTCATCAGTGCACAATGAGAGAGACGTGTGAGAGAGAGAGAAAGGAATGAGTGTTGGATCAGCTCAGCTGAACCACCCAGGGTTGATTTTTGGCCACAAATAGTGTAAAGGATACAGTGGTGTATTTTCTAAGGTCGACCATACAAAAATGTGTGCTTTTTTAGACCGGAAGTTGTGAAATTATTGACCTGGCAACTACATTATTTGCCAATTGGTAAATTTCTAACGTCATTGACGTACAGCCAGGCGAACGAACCTTAGAGAAACCAAATTCCAGACGAAAGTGAGTGATTGGTTTTCGTTCGCAGAGACTTTCGTTAGAAATACAAAACAGGCCGTATAAGTTATCATACTTACCTTTAATAAAGATACTAAAATTTGAAATTTACTCATAAATAATTCTAATTTCGAAAGGCACAAAAAAGAGAAAACTTAAGTTGCCACCCCTAAATATTTTGGTCCTTCGAACCGGATTTAAAAGTGTTTTTTTAAATAATAAAAAAATATCGTAGAAGTGTGAATAGTGTAACAAGTAGTTGAAGTGAAAAGTGAGAAAGACAGATTTTAATTTAAATATTTCTAGTAAATTACACAAATTAAATAAAATATCGGCGCGCCGTGAAATAAAAACTCAAAAGACATTTAAAACAAAAAAAAAATCAACCAAAAGACCCAGCCACGAGGACACTACATCAAATAACCCTAGAAGGAAGAAGGAGCCAGCGACCACGCAATCAACAACAACAAAAACGGTAACACAAAACCCCGAACCAGGATCAAAGTGAGTACCCAAAAAAGTTGTGCAAGTAGCGTTTGTTACATAGGGTGTCAAAACCATTTTTTTTCGAACTCCGCCATATTGATATATGAAGGAGATTTTGGCGGGTCTGGCCATATGTACGACGCTGGCTTGGTTTTTGCCTTTTACATATATACAAAAATAACTGAATACTTAACTGCAGTTAACTTGCACTTACATACATAGCACTTTGATATACATACATACATAAGTGCAGTTACATACCTACACATTGCTGCACATACATACCCTTCTACATATATACTAACCTCTTGCATAACCTACATGCATTCTAACCTATGAAAGTTTTTTGACGATTTTTTCGGTAACAACGCGCGACTTTACTGATAATTCCAGATAATTTTGTGCTGAATAACGCGTGGACGGACAACTTTCTTGCGAAACAAAATTACTATTAGTATTAGCTGCTTAAAAGAAAAAAGGAAAGATTTTTATTGGATCGACTCATCCGCTGACTGGCTTGTGAACCCTACAAATTACTTCGTGATTTTTGGGTACCTTAAACATCGAGTTTGCAACTTAGTAAAAAATATATTTTTTTTGTCTTCTTTATATGCGATTTTCTGAGGGAGAAATCGACCGCATGATATTAGCTTATTCTTTGGAGAGGCTAAAATCAATCCCAATCAATAAATTAAAAGGAAAAAATAAATTTATTTTTTTTTGCTTTAGAAAATACGTGTTCCAACTTTTTGAACGACCCTCGTATTGCCTTAGATTCAATAGAAAAACCCTTTTGAAAAACGTCAAAAAATTTACAATTTTTTAATTTCTTTTGCTATTAATATGTGTGGTTTGTGCTATAAACCAGCATTATTGTAGTTTCCAACCAATTTGAAGCGATAATCTTAATATATTTTATAAAAAAGTTCCTGTGCCGACACTTTCAACCTGACCCCTCGTACCCATTAAAACAACAACAACAGCAGTCTATGTACACCGACGCATACGAGACAATAGGTAGCGGATTTTTTTTTGTTGGTTTCTCGTTGTCTTTTCATTCGTTTTCACTTCTTGCCTTGATTAGGGAACCCAAAGGTTAATGTACCACTGGAGTTTTTTTGTGAAGTAGAAAAAAAGGAGAAATAGGAAAACATAATTTTAGTCGTAAAGAAAGGAATGAAAGAACATATGGTTTGATGGGTTCGGACGGGCATTTCGGCAAAAGCTAAACAGAACTAACACAATAATTTACATTTATTTTTATTATTGGATATTACGCATTAATAGCAAAATAAATTTGCACAAAAATTTATTAAGTGCTAATTTTTGGAAATTACACTTTACTACGAAAAATAAATTTGCTCGAAAAATTTATTAAGTGCTAATTTTTGGAAATTACACTTGGCTACGAAAAATAAATTGACTCACAAATTTATTAAGTGTTAATTTTTGGAAATTACACTTTACTACGGAAAATAAATTTGCTCAGAAATTTATTAAGTGCTAATTTTTGGAAGTTACACTTTACTGCGAAAGATAAATTTGCTCGAAAAATTTATTAAGTGCTAATTTTTGGAAATTACACTTTACTACGAAAAATAAATTTGCTCAGAAATTTATTAAGTGCTAATTTTTGGAAGTTACGCTTTACTACGAAAGATAAATTTGCTCGAAAAATTTATTAAGTGCTTAATTTAGGAAATTACACTTTACTACGAAAAACAAATTTGCTCGAAAATTTTATTAGGTGAAAGTTTCTTGGAAGAAACACCTTCCTACAAAATTTGTTTTTTTTTTTTGAAAAAACAATTTCCTACAAAGTTTGTTTTTATTTGTTTGTCATAATTTTGCAAAAAACACTTTCCTACAAAATTTTTTTTTTTGCTTTGATTGAATTTTTTCTGATAGAAAAATCACTATCCTACGGTTTTTTTTTGTTTTGTTAAAGAAGAGTTGATTGATAATTTTTTTGAGAGTGAACTAACTAGCCGACAAAGAATTACTTGCGTCCTAATTTTTATTTATTTAATTTTTTTTCTCCAAAAGACCCAAGTCTATAAAAATTATTATCGCTAAAATTTCTTACTTTTCGCACAAACGACACTAGTTCAAAATAAACTGCCATTATTTATATCTATTCGTGAAAAAAACAAAGTCGGACTGTAAAAGATTAGCCCCATTCAAGAAATATTTAGCGTTTTTCTGAAATTATTTTGCAAATATTGGCAAAGTAAATTTTTACAGAAATTGTTAAAAGAAAATCTCAATTTTAAAAGTTTCTTGAAATTTTAGCCAGTTTAAAATTTGACAAAGAAAATATTTAAGAAGGAGGAAATATGGATAAAGTTTTACATGATAAATTTGTAAATTGCGTAAATGACCTGATAGACTTTGAGAGTGGTTACTCTGCTACTAGCACCGATGATAATATTCACTCATTAGAAGTGACACGTGTAGAATTGAACTCTGTTTGGGATCAGATGAAAAGGGCCTATGTAGATTGTAGAGACCGTGTTCCCGAAAAAGATGAGACCCCAATCGATAAATCAAAGTTGAGGACCCATTATAAAGAGGCAATGGAGACATACAAACGATGTTTAAGCGCAGTAAATGGATAAATTTTAGCACTAACCGACAAAAGGATGCAGGAAAAGTTCGAACGAGAATCGGAGACCCGAAAAAAGGAATCAGTTGAGCCAAACAACCATCTATCGTTACGTTTACCACCATGCGACACCGACACATTTCATGGAGGATACAGCGCTTGGCCTACTTTTCGGGATTTGTTTTCATCCTTGTACAGAAATAATTCTAGATTTAGTAAAGTAGAAAAAATTTTCCATCTAAAACAAAAAACCGCGGGGGAGGCACGGGAAATTATTAGTAACGTACCACTAACAAATGAAGGTTTTGATCTAGCATGGAAAAACTAGAAAACAGATACGAAAATAAACGAATGCAAGTTAATGAACAGCTAAAGACTCTACTTAGTTTACCACCAGTTTCGGCAGATTCAGGATCTTCGATCCAAGAACTTCAGCGCACTATTGATGGTTGCGTTCAGACACTAAAAACACTCAAGGTAGATGTAAAGGGGTGGGGCCCAACTTTAGTTTACCTTACTTCTACGAAACTGCCGAGAAATTTCTTAGAAGAATTTGAAAACGGTTTGGAAGACTGTTCCATACTACCGTCTTGGAAAGATTTGAATGCATTTTTAACGCACAAGTTCAAAACTTTAGAATCTGTAGGAAATATTAAGCCCCATTTCTCCAAAAATAATCAGCCTAGACCCGATTATAGTAGGAAGGAAAATAGGGTTAAGTCATTTCAAACTAATGTTGCGCAACAGACTCAAAGTTCGCAAAGAAGATTCAACAATAGCAACAGATTTAGCACATCTACGCAACCTAGTAGTCGTACAAATGGACCGAGTTGCCAAATTTGCAAAGCAAACCATTTGTTACGAAATTGTCCACAATTCCTTGAGAAAAACGTGAATGATCGCATTCACTTAGTAAAACTTTACAATCTTTGTTACAATTGCATCACTTCGGATCATGGTGTAAGAGATTGTAAGAGTCGTTTCACGCGTAGGGAATGTAATCAAAGACATCACACTTTATTACATAAGGGTAACGAGGCCCGACCTACAAATTCACAACCGGTTAGAGATGACGTACGACCTAGTACCAGTGCGGCAGCTCTAACCACCCTAGTACAATCCACTCCTAGTTTACAGTCCACACCTAGTTTTCAGACTCCTAGTATAACGACTCTAACTCTCAAGGAAAACTCACAACTTAGCCAGCAGCAATCGAAAGAAACACTACTCTTCACAGCGATTGTTCAAATTAAATCTAGAGGGCAGCGATATGACGCACGAGCGATTATCGACCCTGGATCTCAATCAACATTTATTTCGGAGAAGATTACAAACCAATTGAAGCTTCCAACTGGGAAGAATCTTGTTCATGTTACCGGTTTAAGTGAAACCGTTTCAGAAACTTCAACAAAAGCTTGTCTTTTTAACCTTTGTTCTCGTACAAACCCTAGTTTTGAATTAGAAGTTTGGGCACCCGTTTTGAAGTCCCTTCCTTCTAATTTGCCGTCGCGCACCAAAATCAACAACTCAACTCGAGTTAGCAGATCCTCGTTTTTACGAAAGCCGACCCATAGATCTTCTGATAGGTTTAGACATAGGAACCTTAATTTACACAGTAGGAGCTCCCATGAAATCTATAGGATCTTTACTAGCGCAAAGCACAGTTTTTGGCTGGATAGTGGGCGGACCCCTTGAAAACTCAAACACAAATGATAGGAAAATTTCACTTTACAATACAGTTTCGATCGAGAAAATTCTCACACGTTTTTGGGAGGTGGAGGAGACCCCAAAAAAAGTTTTGAGGTCAGCAGAAGACACCTTTTGCGAAACAAATTTCAAAAATACAACGCGAAGAAATGAAGTTTGACGATATATTGTCACGATGCCGTTCAAATCTTGTGCTGAACTTGGAGCATCTCGAAATATCGCAATGGCGCAATTCTATCGAATGGAAAGAAAGTTGCAAAAAACGCCCGAAATCAAATCTCAATACGACGTAGTAATAATGGAATATTTGGAACTTGGACACATGCGGAAACTGAGACCCCAGGAAATCGAGAAGACCCCTCACTACTATTTGCCACATCATGCAGTTATTAAACCAGATAGGGTTACTACTAAACTTAGGGTAGTTTTCAATGCGTCAAGTCCCACATCAAATAGGAAAAGTCTTAATGACATTTTGCATCCAGGGCCAAGATTTAGTATTGCAGATTTTAAAATGGAGGTTTTTTAGATATGTATTCAACGCGGACGTTACCAAAATGCATCGTCAAATACAAATCGACCCAAGTCAGGCCCCATTTCAAAGAATTCTTTTTAGAAAATCAGCAAATGACCCAGTTGAAGACTTTGAACTTTCGACAGTCACTTTCGGAATTAATTGCGCCCCATTTCTCGCTCTTAGGACCCTAATTCAATTGGCAGAATATGTTAAAGAAACATACCCATTAGGTTCGGAAATTATAAAACAGAATTTATATGTCGACGACGTTTTAGCTGGAGGTCACACTGTAGAACAATCCATTAAGTCTATGAAAGAATTAGTAGCAGCCATGGACTCAGCAGGTTTTGAATTGAGGAAATGGAGTTCAAACGACCCCAATCTACTTAGCGATCTGCCACCTGACTCACTCTTGCCGGTCAACTGGTTGGACATTTCGGAAGGAACTTCAACGAAGACTCCAGGTATCCGATGGAACATTTCGGCTGATAACTTTACGTTCACATCACCACCCACGGAAGAAAGGGAATTATGCACCAAACGAGAAGCCCTTTCAACAATTGCCAAATTTTTTGACCCATGTGGATGGTTGGCTCCAGTAATCATCGTAGCAAAGCTTATCATGCAACAAGTCTGGCTGGATAAAGTAGATTGGGACGACGCGTTGAAGCCCATAACTCGAATGAATTGGAAGAACTTCATTAAAAATTGTCCCTCAATAGATTCAGTTTCAGTACCTAGGTGGATCAGATTTAAACCTTCAAGTAAAATTGAAGTGCATGGTTTTTGTGACGCTTCAGAAAGCGCTTACGGCGCGACTCTTTATGTTAGAGTAGAACATTTAGATCAAACAGTCGACACGTTTCTTTTGGCTGCGAAAACTCGAGTAGAACCCATCAAAAAATTATCTCTGCCTAGATTAGAATTATGCGGACCCGTTCTCTTAGCAAAATTAACCACAGCGGTGGTTCCTAACTTACAAATTGCAACTATTTCAACCCACTTTTGGACCGACTCAACGATCGTGCTAGCATGGCTCAAAAAACCAACTTGTTCATGGAGTGCCTTTGTAGGAAATAGAATTTTAGATAATGTGGGAAATGAAAATTGGAAGCATATAGATTCGGAAAGCAACCCTGCTGATGTAGCCAGTCGACGATGTTCGCCAAATGATTTGCAGTCACATCATTTGTGGTGGACTGGACCCCAATGGCTGAAGTTTCCAAAAGACCGATGGCCTAAACACGAAATTAAGAGCGACACAGAGTTAGAAGCGAAGGCAGTCAAAGTTATCGCGACCACAACAGTTGAAGATCCTTTGGATAGATTCTCTTCTCTATCTAGGGCATACAAAGTCTTAGCATTTGCGATGCGTTTTTGGAGAAATACCGGCGTTAACAGGACCCGAAATCAAGATATCAAAGATCGTCTTATTGTTTTAACACAAAACATTATTTCGCAGAGGAGTATTTAGCGTTAACCGAAAGGAAAAGAATCTCATTGAGTAGCAGTCTTTTATCTCTCAATCCATTCATCGATTCAAAAGGAATCATTAGGGCAAATGGCCGCCTTGTTCAGTCCCCAGCACTTACATATAACGAGCGCCATCCCATTCTTATCCCATACGAATCGAGATTAGCCCTTTTGTTAGTGGAATTTGTTCACAAAATTACGATGCATGGCGGAAATCAACTCATGACTCGCGTAATCAGGTCTGAATTCTGGATATTTAGGTTGAAGCCTCTAATCAAGAAGGCAATTCATAAGTGTCGAACTTGTGTTTTGTATAAACACCAGACTCAAACCCAAATTATAGCTTCACTTCCGACCCAGAGAACTATGCTGACTCGACCTTTTACCAACGCAGGAGTAGATTTTGCAGGACCCTTCAACATAAAGAATTTTACAGGAAGAGCTTGTTTAATAAAAAAGGGTTATGTTTGCGTCTTCGTTTGCTTTTCTACAAAAGCAATTCACTTAAAACCCACTAGTGATCTGTCAACTCAGTCTTTTTTAGCCGCTTTATCGCGTTTTATCGGGCGACGTGGATGCCCAGCAAAGGTTGACTCTGATAATGGTACCAATAAAAGATTCCAATCCTGGTCTGCCCGCCCATAATTGGAGAATCAGCAAGGTGGGTGAGGCGGATGGTAAAAAGCGGCAGGTCAATTTGATCCTTAACGCTGAATCCACCTCCCATATACAACTACAGTATGGCTTCGAGACTATAGTCTTGAAGGTATACAAGCAGGATATAGTTCCCACTGCGGAAGGTGAGTCGTCCACCGCGGTTGAAACACAGCTTTCTGGAAGTGCGGAGGTATCCACGCCCATTATTTCGGGTGACTCCAACTCTAACAGAAGATCTGTAACGTCCTACTCTGAGGACGAAAGCTCTACTTCTGACACAGAGGGGCTGAGGGGAGTCTCCGGACTCTTTGACGCATCTGGCGGGGACACGCTTCTCGATGATACGGACGAAGAGTTCGATAACACCCTTGTAGGGGTGGAAGTTAATCTGTCAATTACCAATGATGGTAAGAATTTTACAGATTAACCTCCATCACGCTAAAGCAGCCTCAGCGGCTCTATTGCTGCGCCTGTCCACAGGTGCAGTAGACATCGTCCTGATACAGGAGCCCTACGCAGTGGGAGGAAGGGTGTGCGGTATCAGGACACCCAACTTTAAACTGCTTGTGGCCAACTGTGAAGGCACTCCAAGAACCTGCATTTTGGCCAGGAAAGATCTAAGTATCTTTCTCCTGGCTAATTTAAGTGGTAAAGACCAAACATCTGCTAGTCTGGAGATCGGTAATCGCATATATTGGGTGGTCTCCAGTTACTTGCCTTATGAAGCTGTAGTACCGACTGCTCTATTCAGGGAAGTAGTAGAAGAAGCAACATCTGACGAGGTCGAGCTGATTGTTGGCGCAGACACGAACGCTCATCATACTATCTGGGGTAGTACGGATATAAACAATAGGGGTGATTCGCTTCTTGACTTTATTCTAACTACCAACCTAAGTATTTGTAACATAGGTAATAAACCGACCTTTACAATTAAAGACAGACAAGAAGTACTCGACGTAACGTTTGCTACTGACCGGCTGTCAGACAAAATTATTGGGTGGAATGTACTAGACGACCACTCATTCTCAGATCACCATTATATTGAGTTCAAACTCGCTGAAAAAGCGCCTGAACCTGCCGTCCACAGAAATGTGAGAAAGACAAAGTGGCACCTGTATGAAAAGAATTTCAAGAAAGTCCTCAACTCCAAACTTCTGTACGAACCGAATGACAAAGCCGGTCTGGATCATCTGGTCGAGCATATCACCACATCATTCAATAGTTCCCTTGAAGAAGCCTGTCCAAAAACAAGGTACAAGGGTAAAACTAAACCCCAATGGTGGACTTCTGAGCTAACGGCTATGAAAAAGACCTGCAACAAGCTATTCAACAAGGCTAAATCTATTGGGGTCGCTAATGTTTGGGATGCCTATAAAGAGCAACTCAAGATCTATAAGAAGGAGCTTAGAAAGGCGCAAAGACGCTCTTGGTATACTTTCTGTGGCGAAGTGGAAAAGGTCTCCGACGCCGCAAGGCTGAGGAAAATATTATCAGCTTCACCCTGTACAGTGGGTTACTTGCAGGATGAGGCAAATAATTGGACCAAAAACAGCGAGCAGTCGCTCAATGTACTGCTCGACACACATTTCCCGGGGAACTCTCTAACAGAACCAGAGGATCAGCAGGACCAACAAGAGTGCGAGTGGACTGCGAGCGTCGCTAGCTTGTTGACTGAAAGATCCAGAATAAGCTGGGCTATTAATAGCTTTGAGCCCTTCAAGTCACCTGGACCAGACGGCATCACTCCAGCAGAAATGCAGAAAATGTTGAAATACATTATCCCCTGGCTGGAGAAAATTTATGTAGGCTGTATCAGGCTTTCATACATCCCGAATCGATGGAGGGATACCAAAGTGGTATTCATACCAAAAGCGGGGAAGATATCACACACTAGGCCAAAAGACTTCAGACCAATTAGCCTATCCTCCTTCCTATTGAAAGGTCTGGAACGACTTTTAGATTATTTCATTAGGGAAAACCTGGATACAAAACTCCTGTCAGTGAACCAACATGCTTACAATAAGGGGAAGTCTACAGAATCAGCCCTGCACGAACTTGTGAGCACTATCGAATCGTCCCTGCATTTCAAGGAATTCACCATGGTGGCATTTCTTGACATAGAAGGGGCTTTTAACAACATTCACTCAGATGCAGTAATTGCGGCACTGTCACATCTTAATGTTAACTTTAGTTTGATTAGACTAATTCAAAGTCTGCTCAACAGAAGACGCATAACAGCATGTCTTGGGTCCACAACTCTAACAAGGTTTGTAAACAGAGGGACCCCACAAGGAGGAGTACTGTCTCCACTAATTTGGAACCTAGCGTTGAATGAAATTCTGCTAGATCTAGAACGTTGTGGCTGCAAGGTCGTGGCATATGCGGACGACGTTGAAATCGCAGTGAGTGGCAAATTCGAAAACGTCCTCCGAGACATTCTACAGGTAGCTCTGAACAAATTGGCTAGATGGGCCAGAAGCAGCGGTTTGGGCATAAACCCAAACAAGACAGAATTGGTTCTCTTTACTAGGATGAATAAAGTCCCACATGTGGACCCTCCACCTCGGATAAATGGAACAGATCTAGTCTTTTCTGAAAGTGCAAAATTTTTAGGAATAATTCTAGATAGAAAACTGTTATTTAGACTTAATGTATTGGAACGTGTAAGGAAGGCTAACGTTGCCTTATATTCCTGCAAAAAGGCTGTAGGGTCGCGGTGGGGCCTCTCTCCTAAAATCGTCCACTGGATATATATAGCAGTAGTTCGTCCTATACTGCTATACGGCATTGTGGTATGGTGGACGGCAACTGACAAACTAACCATCACCAACCTACTAACAAAGGTTCAGAGAACTGCCTGCCTGAGCATAAGCGGAGCCTTAAGGACTACAGCGACCGAGTCTCTACAAGCCCTACTCCATATACTGCCGATTAATATTGTGGCGAGAGAAGTTGCAACCAAAGCGGCAATAAGATTAAACTGCCTATCAATGTGGAGGTACAAAACCTACGGTCACATGAGAATATCAAAGTGTAGTGCTATGGTAACCGACCGAGTGGACTATATACCAACGGTGTACACCTTCGAGAGAAATTACATCACTATGATTCCCGCGAGAGATGAATGGGTTGGAAGAAAACCAGGTAATAGAAACCATCTCCAATTTTACACGGATGGTTCGAAGCTTGATGAAAAGGTTGGCTTCGGAGTACACTGTGCAGAGCTTAGATTGGATATAGCTCACAGACTACCAGATACCTGCAGTGTCTATCAAGCCGAAATAATGGCAATATGGGAAGTAGCCAAGTGGCTGAGTCGCAACATAGTAACCAACACTGGCATTGTCATTTACTCGGACAGCCAGGCTGCCATCAATTCTCTGGAGGCAACATCCCTAAATTCACAAACAGCCCTCGACTGCCGCAGATCTCTTAACGAGATGGCTGAGCAGTTTAACATACACCTCATATGGGTGCCTGGGCATAGGGATATCCCGGGGAACTGCAAAGCCGATGAACTTGCTAGGAAAGGGACGACATTACAAATTCTCGAAGAATTTGCATATATTGGTGCGCCACTATCCACGTGCAAGCTTTGGCTTAGGCAAGAGGCAATCAGGCAGTCCAACGAAAGATGGACAGAAATCGGCACCTGCAGGGTAGCTAGACAAATCTGGCCAAGGTATGACCTGAGAAGATTGTCTACGTTAGTATCAGTTCTGACGGGACACTGCTTGATCGGCGAACACGCCAAAAGATTGGGTATTGACTCTAATGACTTCTGCAGAAGCTGTGGAGATGAGGAAGAAGTGGAGAGCATTGAGCACTTGCTATGCGACTGTCCCGCTCTGAGTAAACGACGACTGGACATACTGGGGTCGGCTGTTCTAGGCAGCCTAACAGATCTTTCCAGTACCGATATTCGTAATATCGACAAATTTGTACATCAAACAGGTTGGTTTCGATGAGGGGCATTTCAGCCCGTGGTAACACTAGGGACCTAAACTGGTCTATGTGAGCTTGTATAAAAAAATACGGCTGCCACCCTAACCTAAACCTAAACCCTAATGGTACCAATTTTGTAGGAGCAGCAGAATTGATAAAGAAAGATAGGAGTTTTAGAATGGAGTTTTATTCCTCCAGGTGCCCCTCATATGGGAGGATTATGGGAGGCGGGAGTTAAATGATTCAAAACACATCTACGAAAATTTATACCGCAAATGAATTTTACCTTTGAAGAATTCTCGACCATTTTAGCGCGAATTGAAGCCTGTCTTAGTTGTCGACCCCTAAGTCCAGCCATCGACGACCCTTCCGATTTAAAGCCTCTTACCCCAGCTCATTTTCTGATAGGTAACTCCATTTTGACCCCAGCAGAACCAGATGTTTCAGACGGAAACCTCACCCTAGCCAATAGATGGAAACGATTAAAGATTATCTCTCAATATTTTTGCCGAAGATAGAAAACTGAGTATTTGAATGAGCTACATCGTCGATATAAGTGGAAGTATCAAACAGAAAATGTAAAGGTAGACGATTTAATTGTAATTAAAGATGAGAGATTGGCCCCGACTAAATGGAAATTAGGCCGTATAGAAAGAACTTACCTAGGATCAGATCAAAACATTAGGGTCGTGGATATTCGGACAGCCAACGGATTAATTAGTCGACCGATTACGAAAATCGTCAGATTGTTTTCCAATTGACTAACAACTTACTCACTAACCACCTATTTACTAACAACTTATTTCTATGTAAAAGGTCTTGGTACTCACGACTCTTCCATTCTAGATATGTCTGAATATCTACCCAGCCCAGCTCTATCCCCGACTCGCCAACCCTCGGGCGACATACGACCCAACCAGCACAATCGGGACCCCTCAAGCCAGCAGAGAAGAGCCACCAATCGGAGTCGGAGTACGGATCCTCGCCATCGCCCCTCGACTTGGCAATACTCCTGCGGTCTGTGCCAGGCCGACCACGCAATAAGGACGTGCCCCTCTTTCCGCCGACTCAACGCTTATCAGCGGTACGAGACCGTAGAGACCCAAGGGCGTTCCAAACGTCCTTGGGTTACGTCTTTGCGGGACCCCTCATCAATGCCCTTTCTAACAACGTATAAACTCAGGTATGAATTGTAAACACAAAATCACGGGGGGGGGGATGTTTAGAGATTGCCCCAATCGTTTAACAAAACGCTGCTATTTTTATGAGCAACGATGTGCGTGCGTTTGTGTGAGTGGAAATGAGTGCATTTCATTCCACTAATGTACGCACATTTCAATGACGCCTTCTTGTGTCGTCGTTTGTTTGTTCGCTGCTTGCGGTCGATGTGTTTTAAGCTAAGCTTACATCTAATGGAATGCAAGCAGCAGAAGTCAGTTCTTTCGCAACATTCAAACTGAAAACCGTGACCATTCTCCCCCGTGATTAAGTGATAAAGTGTACTTAGAATAAAATCTGTGTAATTTTAAAGTGTTTTTTATAGAGAACAAAGTGACCCTTATAAAGAAGACACTGTTGAAGAGACCCGACACCAACATTGAACAAATAATAAAAGTGGAAACTTAAATACACTAATTCACATTAATCTTACATTGAAATACACTAAACTAAACAAAAGAACTAATTACATTGTTAACCTTTAAAACCAAACACTTCTCACACCTGTATATACCATTTACCCATTAATTTAACTTAAATTTAATACTTACCCGTTGAATTTTGAATTGAATTTCTCTAAAAGTACTTAACTATAAGTTATCATACCTTTAATAAAGATACTAAAATTGAAAAGGAATCATTAGGGAAAATGGTCGCATTGTTCAGTCCCCAGCACTTACATATAACGAGCGCCATCCCATTCTTATCCCATACGAATCGAGATTAGCCCTTTTGTTAGTGGAATTTGTTCACAAAATTACGATGCATGGCGGAAATCAACTCATGACTCGCGTAATCAGGTCTGAATTCTGGATATTTAGGTTGAAGCCTCTAATCAAGAAGGTAATTCATAAGTGTCGAACTTGTGTTTTGTATAAACACCAGACTCAAACCCAAATTATGGCTTCACTTCCGACCCAGAGAACTATGCTGACTCGACCTTTTACCAACGCAGGAGTAGATTTTGCAGGACCCTTCAACATAAAGAATTTTACAGGAAGAGCTTGTTTAATAAAAAAGGGTTATGTTTGCGTCTTCGTTTGCTTTTCTACAAAAGCAATTCACTTAAAACCCACTAGTGATCTGTCAACTCAGTCTTTTTTAGCCGCTTTATCGCGTTTTATCGGGCGACGTGGATGCCCAGCAAAGGTTGACTCTGATAATGGTACCAATTTTGTAGGAGCAGCAGAATTGATAAAGAAAGATAGGAGTTTTAGAATGGAGTTTTATTCCTCCAGGTGCCCCTCATATGGGCGGGAGTTAAATGATTCAAAACACATCTACGAAAATTTATACCGCAAATGAATTTTACCTTTGAAGAATTCTCGACCATTTTAGCGCGAATTGAAGCCTGTCTTAGTTGTCGACCCCTAAGTCCAGCCATCGACGACCCTTCCGATTTAAAGCCTCTTACCCCAGCTCATTTTCTGATAGGTACCTCCATTTTGACCCCAGCAGAACCAGATGTTTCAGACGGAAACCTCACCCTAGCCAATAGATGGAAACGATTAAAGATTATCTCTCAATATTTTTGCCAAAGATAGAAAACTGAGTATTTGAATGAGCTACATCGTCGATATAAGTGGAAGTATCAAACAGAAAATGTAAAGGTAGACGATTTAATTGTAATTAAAGATGAGAGATTGGCCCCGACTGAATGGAAATTAGGCCGTATAGAAAGAACTTACCTAGGATCAGATCAAAATATTAGGGTCGTGGATATTCGGACAGCCAACGGATTAATTAGTCGACCGATTACGAAAATCGTCAGATTGTTTTCCAATTGACTAACAACTTACTCACTAACCACCTATTTACTAACAACTTATTTCTATGTAAAAGGTCTTGGTACTCACGACTCTTCCATTCTAGATATGTCTGAATATCTACCCAGCCCAGCTCTATCCCCGACTCGCCAACCCTCGGGCGACATACGACCCAACCAGCACAATCGGGACCCCTCAAGCCAGCAGAGAAGAGCCACCAATCGGAGTCGGAGTACGGATCCTCACCATCGCCCCTCGACTTGGCAATACTCCTGCGGTCTGTGCCAGGTCGACCACGCAATAAGGACGTGCCCCTCTTTCCGCCGACTCAACGCTTATCAGCGGTACGAGACCGTAGAGACCCAAGGGCGTTCCAAACGTCCTTGGGTTACGTCTTTGCGGGACCCGTCATCAATGCCCTTTCTAACAACGTATAGACTCAGGTATGAATTGTAAACACAAAATCAAGGGGGGGATGTTTAGAGATTGCCCCAATCGTTTAACAAAACGCTGCTATTTTTATGAGCAACGATGTGCGTGCGTTTGTGTGAGTGGAAATGAGTGCATTTCATTCCACTAATGTACGCACATTCCAATGACGCCTACATAAGGTATTATCCTTTCCTTCTTGTGTCGTCGTTTGTTTGTTCGCTGCTTGCGGTCGATGTGTTTTAAGCTAAGCTTACATCTAATGGAATGCAAGCAGCAGAAGTCAGTTCTTTCGCAACATTCAAACTGAAAACCGTGACCATTCTCCCCCGTGATTAAGTGATAAAGTGTACTTAGAATAAAATCTGTGTAATTTTAAAGTGTTTTTTTATAGAGAACAAAGTGACCCTTATAAAGAAGACACTGTTGAAGAGACCCGACACTAACATTGAACAAATAATAAAAGTGGAAACTTAAATACACTAATTCACATTAATCTTACATTGAAATACACTAAACTCAACAAAAGAACTAATTACATTGTTAACCTTTAAAACCAAACACTTCTCACACCTGTATATACCATTTACCCATTAATTTAACTTAAATTTAATACTTACCCGTTGAATTTTGAATTGAATTTCTCTAAAAGTACTTAACTATAAGTTATCATACCATTAATAAAGATACTAAAATTGAAAATTTGAAATTTACTCATAAAGAATTCTAATTTCGAAAGGCACAAAAAAAGAGAAAACATAAGTTTCCACCCCTAAACACTCTCTATAACGAATTCCAAGGGACTGAATAGTTACTTCGTTATAAAGAAAATTCGCTATATAGAAAATAAAAACTATTTTGTTCCTTTTAACGTTTTTTATTTGTAGTAGTCAGTTATTTTGGTTTGAAGTACATTTTCCCACTTTTCTTCTTCAATATAATTTTCTAAAACAGTACGTTTCTATTTGGTACGTTGGTTTTCATTTCCTAATGGGTACGGAAACGTTCAACTGATGAAGAAAGTTGTCCATATGTGGGTAACGGTTTCGCAATATCGGCAGATTCTTCTTCGTATTCATCTGAATATGTTAAAAGATAAATAATAATGTACATCAGAAAATTATTAGCCACGGATTTTTTTGTTATTATTTCTTTACCTGCGATAGCTGGTGCTCCAAAATTTTCTTGAACACTTTCGAGGATTTCTTCGTCGGAAGGGTTGTCTGTGGTAATGACTTCACAGTCAACATTGATGTAGTCTTTAAATGTTGCATTAATATTAGCAACTGTTTTAAATGAAGACTCTAAAAATGCGAAGTGGGATAATGGTAGATAGTCTTCTTCGTCCCAAAGCATACTGTTGTTCGTTGTGGTGCCAACTTTTACAAATACTGCTTTTCTAAAACAGTTTGCAATTGTCTCGGATTTTACATTGACATTCCACACTTTCCTTAAGTTTCGTATGACATCCAGCAAATTTGTGGGCGTGGGAGGTTCTTTCTCCTCCTTTTGTAACAAAATGTTTGTCAAAATGCGTTTTAATGTTACAAATTATGCCCTGATCCATTTGCTGAAGTATCGAAGTCATGGTGGGTGGGAAATAAGCAATTTCAATATTTTTCAATTGGTCCTTAACATCCCTAGGGTGTGCAGCGCAGTTGTCAACACAAAGCAAAACTCTTCTTTGTTGAGAAGCAAACTTTCGGTCAAATTCCAAGAGCCATTTCAAGAAAATCTCGCTTGTCATCCATGCTTTCATATTAAATTCATAATCCACGTCTAGAGATTTGATTCCTTTGAAGCATCTCGGATTCTTGGCCTTCCCTATAATAAGCAATTTAACTTTCTCCGATCCGGTCATATTCCATGCCACCATAACAGTGATCCTCTCTTTGCTGTTTTTCCCCAAAAACACTTCTCATTTTTAAAAGCCATCGTTTTATTTGGTAAGCACTTAAAAAACAAACCCGTCTCATCGGCGTTAAAGATGTCTTTTTCGTCATATTTTTCTAACAATTTTGGCAAGACATTCATCTCGAGTTTGGATGTTGGCGGCAGCACTTTCATCACATAATGCTTTTTGAACAATGCCGTGACGACTTTTTAAATTTTTCAAGCCAGCCTACACTTGCTTCAAATTCTCCGTGGCCCAATGCTTCAGCGAATTGTTTTGCTTTTTCTCTCAGGATTGGTCCAGACAGATGAAGATTCCTACCACGTGCGGCGAATAGCCATTTCAGCATTGCTTCGTCAATATCCTCAAAGGTACAAGTTCGAATCTTCTTGCGTTTAATACTGTATGCATTATCTGGCTACTGAAAGGAATTCCAAATTGCTTAGCAATGTCTTTTTTTGAAGCTTCTCCCTTTTCAATTTCTTTTATGATCACTAGCTTTTTTTCCACAGTAATACTTATGCGCGGAGTCATTTTACAACTTATTATCGCGATATGCACAGGCAAACTGATAGCGACTGCAAGAAATGTGAGAGATGGTAATGATTCCAGTTGTCACTTGCATAGTTCTGGGGTTCGCCAAAATACACTTTCAATTTTATGGTAAATATGTAAACGATTCAAAGCATCAGTCCCTGCTTGTGCGTTGTGAACGCAACAAAGTACACACAGAGCAACAATAACAACACCAATAACACACGACAAAGCGACTTCGTTATATGGAGATTGAAAACGCTTCAATCTTGAAGTTATGGTCGCAAAAATGCTTCGTTATAACGAAAAATTCGCTATAGGGAAATTCGGTATATGGAGATTATAATACACTCAAAGTAGTCCCAAAACACAGCGTCCTTAAAATTGCTTCGTAATAAAGAGAAATTCGTTATATAGGAGTTCGTTATAGAGAGTTTCGACTGTATATACGTTCAAAATACCAATAATGACTTTATGGAGAACAATCGCCAGTCCCTCCTAAGCCAATGGATGTCATCATGGTTCAAAATTGCAATGACCCGCAATAAGGGTGTAATAATGGGTATCATACATATAATTCTAATAGCATAGTCATTTTAACTAATGGAGAAACCTACGCAAAAACCAATGGTTGGAAAATGATTCAACATTTCTATAACTCAGAGCTTCCTAAATAATGTTCCACGGGGCCGTAGCGGCATATGACGAAAATTAAGAAAGGCGATTGAATACAAATTTTGCCTTCATCAAAGTAATCCCAAACAATTACAATACTTTCCTACCAACATTTTCCCAATCCCGGAAACACTTCAGGTATGTGATTTTTAGTCGACCGTCTTTATCTTCTCAACCGTGGCAAATCTCCCTCTTTTCATTTGCATTTTCAGTTTTTAGAAAAGAAAAAATGAACCCATCGAGCCGTCTAGGGTGCGAACTTCCTTCTGTGATGTTCTTAATTTTTAATTTAACTTTCACTCAAAGATCGTTAATTTCACTTTCACTCAAAATTTAATGCAACTTCGTTGATCAATTTTCAGAAAGCTAAAAGTCGACAAGCTCACAGAAATACGTCTAACCTTTATACTTATCAAAAGACAAACAAAACAGCAAACTGGCTCATAACGTGAACATAACAACACAACAAATAATTTTTTTAAAAAAATCTCGTATATAGTAATAGTCAGGAAGATGCAATTTATTCACATTTTGTAAATGCTGGTTGAAAATGTTACGTCCAAAATCAACAATTTGCCATCTGTAGGATGTCTCTGAGGACGTTTTCAAATTTAAAACGTTTGGTTCTAGCAGGATTTCATTCTCCATTAGGTTCCAAATTAGTAGTTACGCTACTTCTCCTTGTGAGGTCTCTCTGTTTACTAACCTTGTTAGAGTTGTTGACCCAAGACTTGCTGTTCACCTTCAGATGTGACAGCTCCACAATTACCACAAGTGAGTGAATGTTGTTAAAAGCCGTTCTATGTCACGAAATGCCACCATGGTGAATTCCTTGAAATGTAGGGACGATTCGATAGTGCTCACAAGTTCGTGCAGGGCTGATTCTGTAGATTTTCCCCTATTGTAAGCATGTTGTTTCATACTTTTATATAGCTCAACATGTGTCCAAAATCATGTATATGGGGCACTCCAGATCGCTATCTGGAGTGGTAACAGCATTTAAGCGGCGATAGTCGCCACATGGACGCCCTTTCCCATTTGGTTTTTTAACTAAATGTAATGGGCTGGCCCAAGAACTTTTGGAAGGACGACATATCCCCTGCTTCAACATCAAATCAAATTCACGTTGAACAATTTGTAGTTTCTCTGGTGGTAATCTTCGGGCCTGTGAAAAAACTGTCGGACCTTTCGTCTGAATATAGCGTTTAACCGAATGCTTCATATTTGAAATTCGATTATCAGGAGGTTGTATTAGGTCTTGAAACTCCTGTAACAATTTGTAAAATTTTGAATTCTCTGAAATTTACCTTACCGAATTCATTCGGTAATTAGGCGATTATTCTTCATATCGACTAATAATCCAAAATGGCTGAGGAAGCTGGCTCTGTTGACGTCGGCCAAGATAAAAGTCCATGTGAAATCACGTTTTAATCCTAAACTTAAGGATAGTTTTTTCACACCAAATGTTTTAATAGGAGATTGGTTAGCTGCAAATAATTCTAGAGTTGAAGGAATCTGCTATTTTTCTGCAGAAGTTGCAGGGAATAACGAGACATCAGCGCCAGTATCGATGAGAAACTCGTATTTCAGTTTAGTATCACGAATAAATAGGCGACCTATCTCTCGGCCAACCCCGTCCGTCACCGTAGACGAGGTGCCCTTTAGTTTTCCGATGCAGAGTTCGTCGAAAACGAACAAGGTTGCACAAATTTGACCGCACGATCTCCGAACTTGTAGTGATACCAGCAAAAAGGCTTACCATATGATTTGATCTGGTTCTTGATTTGGGGCGGCTTCTGGAATGACTTGATAGTACTTCAATTTGTTTTGTCAATGCTTCAATTTTCATTTCCAGCTTTCGAATATGGGAAGTAGTTTCAGACGATGTTTTTTTGTTGATGACATTTACGTCCCATGACTCAGCTGTATCTGCAATCTTGTCCGCCATTACCGCCAGCTTATTCAACGATTCACTGCTTACCGATAAAATTGCTTGTGTCTGCTTTGGAAGACGTTGTATCCATAATGATTTTAATAGTTCGTCAGAAACTTTATTTCCAGCTAAACACATCATTTCTCGGAGCAGCGTTAATGGTTTCTTATCCCCGATTTCTATTTCTCGAAAGAGTCTTTTTAATCGTTTTTCCTTAGAATCCATGAAGCATTCTTAAATTATCTTCTTTAGAGTTTCGTACATATTTGATTCCGGTGGATTTAGTATAATGTCGCTTAATTCAGATAAAATATTAGCATCTATGGAATTTGGTGGAATCGAGTGTAATACCCGATGTAATAAATTGACTTTAGACTTGTTTAAACCAAAGGGCCGGATTATTACGCCAAAATGGTGGAATCCTCACCGAAACTCTTGAAATTTCTTGTTGTCCGGTAGTAACGGCTTATCCAAAATGGAATTCGTAGTCATATTGCCATGTTCGTGAGTTGGTTGACCAATTCCTGGTAAAAGGATTTCTGCTTCACTTTCTTGAGTCCTATTCTGACCTTTTTGTGGTGTATGAAACATATTGACTTGCGTTCCAAAGGTAGGCGGGGGCCACCAATTGAAGTGGTGTGTCAGTAAAAAAATTAAACACACGATTTATAAAAAAAGATAACAATAAAATTCAAGTTTTATTTTTACTTCTGTACACTTCTTATTATTTTAACGAAAGACATTTTTGTTTTTCAATACACAAAAATAACAAAGTTAAGACGAGCGCCCCAGCAGGCGAGTTGGTAGCGTGCTCGCCTATGAGTTTGGGGGTCGTGGGTTCGATTCCCACCAGAGGCTCTGGTCTGTCGCTGCAAACTCTAGCCACATGGTCTTTGTAACCCGACTTTACCTTGGACCGTACAATTAGAATATAAATTTACTTTGTATTGTAATTCATATAAATAAATTAAAAAGAAAAGACGACATGATTTGAAAAATAGTTTTTTTACAAAGTATTTCTGAATACAGTTTCGATTGCCCACACAACCACCACAGAATCTAATTTATTCAAAATACCCGCTGGGTTTTTTAAAGGTTCTTGCCTTTCACCTATTTTATGTAATATGTACACATACGAACTTGTATCCCTTTTTTTATATAATATAATTTGATGTTCATATTTATTATAATATATTATGTTTAAGAGGAAAAATTACTTACTGTAAAATGTACTCTTTGTATATGACTATAAACATTTTGTGTATACTGAAATTATTAATCAATAAATATTTGATTAAAAGCTTCGATTGTTTTATTCTTTCGCACAAAATGTGTTCTATCTCATAAATACCGACTCCGGGCAAATTTCTCCGACTCCACATACCTGATCGGAGAAGGCTCTATCTTGTTTGGGTTAACGCCCAAACCGCTGTTTCTGGCCCATCTATCCAACTTTCTGGCCGATCAGAGCCATCTGTAGGATGTCTCTGAGGACGTTTTCGAATTTAAAACGTTTGGATCTAGTAGGATTTCATTCTCCGCTAAGTTCCAAATTAGTAGAGACACCACTTCTCCTTGTGAGGTCTCTCTGTTTACTAACTTTGTTAGAGTTGTTGACCCAAGCAAAGAGGTTCAATATATAAAGAGTAACCACGGCGAAAATTCATCGAAGTGGTGGACATAAAAGGAAAAAAAATTGATTAAAAGAGAGAAGGTACAAGAAAAACACACAAAATACACGATTTTAAAATTAAATTTTTCATGAACTCGTCGTTGCACATGAGGTGAAATTCACATTTTTCTTGTGGTGAATGAAATGGTTACTCTTGAATCTTTTTCGAGTGCTTGTTCACCACCATAAGTAGTGAAATGAGGTGAGAAAGTATACTGAAAAGTTTCATTTGCCGGGAGGTGGGCTTCTACACTGTCCAGTGGTTCATGGTTTCTTAGTTTAGTATCATAACCATCATTATTTGATGACTGAATGTAATGCAGAGGGTAGTAAGATGTCATTTCTAGGTTATGACATGTTCTTACCAATATTTTGCTGGTAATGCGAATACAGAACAAATATCTAGGAACTATAAGACTATGACTTTGAATATTATGAAGGTAAAGATTCCATAGGACCATCTTAGAAATCCAGATAATTTCGAAGACGCCATAGAAATTTTATTTAAATCGGGATATGCTAACTGTGGTAATAAAACAAATAAGACAAATTCCGCAGAAAACAAACTACATAGTTACGTCGGATCTCAGAACTGGTATGCCAACAATGGCTTTCATAGAGATGTGTTTTATCCTAATAAAAATAATATATTTAAAAACAACTATTCTCCATCATATTGTTATCAGCAATAACAGACAAATTATTCAGACATAACTTGCAATAACGAAGAAATAATAATATATATGTTCAAAATACTAATAATGACTTCATGGAGAACACTCGCCAGTCCCTCCTGAGCCAATGGATGTCATCATTTTTTAATAAATGTTCTGCATTTCATTACTTCGAATCATTTTAATTAGAGCTATTTTGTTGATTTTAAACAGTGAGTATTTGAATCACCTTAAAATCCAATTCGTTATAAAGAAAATGACATAACAAAATTTCACCTCAAAATACCGCGTCCAAACTTTCAGGTTTTTAAATGTAATGTGCATACTACAAAAAAAAACCAAAAAATATCTTACTCATATTTGCAAAATTTTAAAATATTTGCCTTAATTTAAGAATGGTCCTGGAAATACCTTAATAACTTTGGTTGATCTATGAATTGAAACACAGTTCGGCCAAAAAGCTAATACATCGTTAATATATACATTAGACGTGATCAATTTTTCTGCAACCATGTAATTTTATACAAGTCAGTCAAAGTTGAAGAATACGGTACAACAACTAGAAAAATGTTCTTTGAAAAGTATCCATGACGTGGTGTTATACCCTACACCACACTGTGGTACAGGGTATTATAAGTTTGTTTCACGGCAGATGTTTGTAACACCTGAAAATAACACAGCTAGACCCACCTTAAAGTATACCGATCGACTCAGAATCAGTAGCTGAGTCGATTTAAGCATGTCCGTCCGTCTGTCAGTCCATGTAAAGTTGTTCGTCGACTACATGTCGCAATTTCACTCCGATCGTTCTGAAATTTTGCAGTTTAGAGTATTTCACAGCTTTTAAGATCACTATTGAATTTGGTTGAAATCGGTTCAGATTTAGATATAGCTCCCATATATATCTATCGTCCGATTTGGCCCTTTAGTCCTATAGAAGCTGTATTTTACATCCAATCGTTTTTTTAGAATGGTAGAGTTTCTTGATCCATGAACCAACATTGCCGAATTTGAAGAAAATTTTTTTTTTTTTTTCTTACAATACATGTATAATTGGCCAATTGGCTTACTTTGTATTGATGTTAATAAATAAAATGAAATGAAAATCGGTTAAGATTTAGCTATAGCTCCCATATATATGTTTCGTCCGATTTGGCTCTTTAGTCCTATAGAAGCTGTATTTTACATCCAATCGTTTTGAAATTTAGAATGGTAGAGTTTCTTGATCCATGAACCAACACTACCGAATTTAAAGAAAATCGGTTAAGATTTAGATATAGCTCCCATATATATGTTTCGTCCGATTTGGCCCTTTAGTTCTATAGAAGTTGTATTTTACATCCAATCGTTTTGAAATTTAGAATGGTAGAGTTTCTTGATCCATGAACCAACATTGCCGAATTTAAAGAAAATCGGTTAAGATTTAGCTATAGCTCCCATATATATGTTTCGTCCGATTTTGCTCTTCAGTCGTGTAGAAGCTGTATTTTACATCCAATCATTTTGAAATTTAGAATGGTAGAGTTTCCTGATCCATGAACCAACACTACCGAATTTGAAGAAAATCGGTTAAGATTTAGCTATAGCTCCCATATATATGTTTCGTCCGATTTGGCCATTTAGTTCTATATAAACTATATTTTACATCCAATCGTTTTGAAATTTAGAATGGTAGAGTTTCTTGATCCATGAACCAACATTGCCGAATTTGAAGAAAATCGGTAATGATTTAGCTATAGCTCCCATATATATGTTTCATCCGATTTGGCTCTTTAGATCCAATCGTTTTTATACCCTACACCACACTGTGGTACAGGGTATTATTTAAGTATAAAATGTCCCAAAAGTAAATTTATGTAAACAATTTATACATGAATTACAAAATTTATATATCAGAGTTATTCAATATTACGAGAGTGGTGTAGGGTATTATATAGTCGGCCCCGCCCAACTTTTGCCTTTCCTTACTGGTTTTTTAATGCTTTTAGTTTTTTATACCCTACACCACACTGTGGTACATTATATTATAAGTTTGTTTCACGGCAGATGTTTGTAACACCTGAAAATAACACAGCTATACCCACTTTAAAGTATACCGATCGACTCAGAATCACTAGCTGAGTCGATTTAACCATGTCCGTCCGTCTGTCCATGTAAAGTTGTTCGTCGACTACAGGTCGCAATTTCACTCCGATCGTTCTGAAATTTCGCAGTTTAGAGTATTTCGCAGCTGTTAAGATCGCTATTGAATTTGGTTGAAATCGGTTCAGATTTAGATATAGCTCCCATATATATCTTTCGTCCGATTTGGCCCTTTAGTCCTATAGAAGCTGTATTTTACAATCGTTTTGAAATTTAGAATGGTAGAGTTTCTTGATCCACGAACCAACACTACCGAATTTGAAGAAAATCGGTTAAGATTTAGCTATAGCTCCCATATATATGTTTCGTCCGATTTTGCTCTTTAGTCCTGTAGAAGCTGTATTTTACATCCAATCGTTTTGAAATTTAGAATGGTAGAGTTTCTTGATCCATGAACCAACACTACTGAATTTGAAAAAATCGGTTAAGATTTAGCTATAGCTCCCATATATATCTTTCGTCCGATTTGGCCCTTTAGTCCTATAGAAGCTGTATTTTACATCCAATCGTTTTGAAATTTAGAATTGTAGAGTTTCTTGATCCACGAACCAACACTACCGAATTTGAAGAAAATCGGTTAAGATTTAGCTATAGCTCCCATATATATGTTTCGTCCGATTTTGCTCTTTAGTCCTGTAGAAGCTGTATTTTACATCCAATCATTTTGAAATTTAGAATGGTAGAGTTTCTTGATCCATGAACCAACACTACTGAATTTGAAAAAAATCGGTTAAGATTTAGCTATAGCTCCCATATATATGTTTCGTCCCATTTAGAACCAACACTACCGAATTTGAAGAAAATCGGTTAAGATTTAGCTATAGCTCCCATATATATGTTTCGTCCGATTTGGCCATTTAGTTCTATATAAACTATATTTTACATCCAATCGTTTTGAAATTTAGAATGGTAGAGTTTCTTGATCCATGAACCAACATTGCCGAATTTGAAGAAAATCGGTAATGATTTAGCTATAGCTCCCATATATATGTTTCATCCGATTTGGCTCTTTAGATCCAATCGTTTTTATACCCTACACCACACTGTGGTACAGGGTATTATTTAAGTATAAAATGTCCCAAAAGTAAATTTATGTAAACAATTTATACATGAATTACAAAATTTATATATCAGAGTTATTCAATATTACGAGAGTGGTGTAGGGTATTATATAGTCGGCCCCGCCCAACTTTTGCCTTTCCTTACTGGTTTTTTAATGCTTTTAGTTTTTTATACCCTACACCACACTGTGGTACATTA
Organism: Eudasyphora cyanicolor; assembly: GCA_963930755.1. NCBI lineage: Eukaryota > Metazoa > Arthropoda > Insecta > Diptera > Muscidae > Eudasyphora > Eudasyphora cyanicolor. The sequence continues at coordinate 78,642,026 of OZ005738.1, forward strand.
TATTATAAGTTTGTTTCACGGCAGATGTTTGTAACACCTGAAAATAACACAGCTATACCCACTTTAAAGTATACCGATCGACTCAGAATCACTAGCTGAGTCGATTTAACCATGTCCGTCCGTCTGTCCATGTAAAGTTGTTCGTCGACTACAGGTCGCAATTTCACTCCGATCGTTCTGAAATTTCGCAGTTTAGAGTATTTCGCAGCTGTTAAGATCGCTATTGAATTTGGTTGAAATCGGTTCAGATTTAGATATAGCTCCCATATATATCTTTCGTCCGATTTGGCCCTTTAGTCCTATAGAAGCTGTATTTTACAATCGTTTTGAAATTTAGAATGGTAGAGTTTCTTGATCCACGAACCAACACTACCGAATTTGAAGAAAATCGGTTAAGATTTAGCTATAGCTCCCATATATATGTTTCGTCCGATTTTGCTCTTTAGTCCTGTAGAAGCTGTATTTTACATCCAATCGTTTTGAAATTTAGAATGGTAGAGTTTCTTGATCCATGAACCAACACTACTGAATTTGAAAAAATCGGTTAAGATTTAGCTATAGCTCCCATATATATCTTTCGTCCGATTTGGCCCTTTAGTCCTATAGAAGCTGTATTTTACATCCAATCGTTTTGAAATTTAGAATTGTAGAGTTTCTTGATCCACGAACCAACACTACCGAATTTGAAGAAAATCGGTTAAGATTTAGCTATAGCTCCCATATATATGTTTCGTCCGATTTTGCTCTTTAGTCCTGTAGAAGCTGTATTTTACATCCAATCATTTTGAAATTTAGAATGGTAGAGTTTCTTGATCCATGAACCAACACTACTGAATTTGAAAAAAATCGGTTAAGATTTAGCTATAGCTCCCATATATATGTTTCGTCCGATTTGGCCCTTTAGTTCTATAGAAGCTGTATTTTACATCCAATCGTTTTGAAATTTAGAATGGTAGAGTTTCTTGATCCATGAACCAACACTACCGAATTAGGGGAAAATCGGTTAAGATTTAGCTATAGCTCCCATATATATCGTACGTCCGATTTGGCCCTTTAGTCCTATAGAAGCTGTATTTTACATCCCATCGTTTTGAAATTTTGAATGGTAGAGTTTCTTGAAACATGAACCAACATTGCCGAATTTGAAGAAAATCGGTTAAGATTTACCTAAAGCTCCCATATATATGTTTAGTCCGATGTTGCTATTTAGTCCTGTAGAGGCTGTATTTTACATCCAATCATTTTGAAATTTAGAATGGTAAAGTTTCTTGATCCATGCACCAACACTACCGAATTTGAAGAAAATCGGTTAAGATTTAGCTATAGCTCCCATATATATGTTTCGTCCGATTTGGCCCTTTAGTTCTTTAGAAGCTATATTTTACATCCAATCGTTTTGAAATTTAGAATGGTAAAGTTTCTTGATCCATGAACCAACATTTCCGAATTTGAAGAAAATCGGTTAAGATTTACCTATAGCTCCCATATATATGTTTCATCCGATTTGGCTCTTTAGATCCAATCGTTTTTATACCCTACACCACACTGTGGTACAGGGTATTATTTAAGTATAAAATGTCCCAAAAGTAAATTTATGTAAACAATTTATATATGAATTACAAAATTTATATATCAGAGTTATTCAATATTACGAGAGTGGTGTAGGGTATTATATAGTCGGCCCCGCCCCCCTTTAGCCTTTCCCTACTGGTTTAAATAATAATAAGGTTAATATTGATTTAATATGCTGTTTCTATACAAAAACCTAACAAAATATTTTTGTCCACCTAGATTGCTCAAATGACACACTGTGGGCTGGGTTAAGAGTGGCAGCCTGTGAAACAGACTCACTTAGACAATACAGTCCATTGTGTTACCAATAGAGAAGTCTGAACATCAAAACTGACATGGTCGAGGTCATTACCCAGCAAAATTTCCCATTGCAAAATAATCTGACAGGTAAGCTAAATGGTAAATGATTATAATTTGGCCATTTATAATTTAGTCGACTGAAAAAGTCGAAAGTCGACTTTCAGCTTCCAGTACCATTCACTAGTCTATGTGGTGCAAAATTTCGAATTGGCGGAAAATACAAAGTCGAAGTAGCCTATTCTAATTTCCGGGTATTTGTCATTCGGTTCAGCAAGTTTCAAGAAAATCGGTTCAGCCGTTTAGACGTAATGGGGCAACAGACAAATAAACAAACAAACGATTTTATAACATTAATAGGATGTATTGCGCCTATAGTCAATGACAACCCTATATCAGCGCAAAATATCGTTATCAATTATGTCATCATAAATATCATTAAATTTACATTCAATTAATTTAAGCTAATCCTCCGTACTCCCTAAGGCAAGGACGTGGTAAACAATATTGGACTGAGCGTTATTTTTCAATGTCGCGTTTGTCAAATTGAGTCTACGCCTCGGATTGCAAAGCCCAGGCTTGGCAATGGAAAGTGTGGCCCCTGTATCCACTTAAAATTTTAAATTTCCCTTCTTTATTAAATGCGGTAGTTCTTCTCACCAAGTACTTCATCACGACAACTTCCAAGATCTTGTCTAATATCAATAACCAATAAACATTATTCAAACATTTAATTAGCAAAATTTTTTATTTTGGACGTAACATTTTCAACCAGTATTTACAAAATAAATAAATAAATTGCATCTACCTGACTAATACGATATACGAGATTTTTTTAAAAAATGTATTTGCTGTTTCCTTCATATGTTCACGTTATGAGCCAGTTTTCTGTTTTGTTTGTCTTTTGATAAATATAAAGGTAAGACGTATTTTTGTGAGCTTGGCGAATTTAAGCTTTCTAAAAATTGATCAACGAAGTTGCATTAAATTTTGAGTGAAAGTGAAATTAACGCTCTTTGAGTGAATGTTAAATTAAAAATTAAGAACATCATAGAAGGAAGTTGGCACCCTAGACGGCTCAGAACATTAATAGCTACTGGAAACGTTGAATCAGTGGAGATTGTGTATAATTGTCGAATGTCCTTTTGAAAAGTTGCGGTTGGCATGCAACTTCTGAATGTTAAAGTTTCTTGATCCATGAACCAACATTTCCGAATTTGAAGAAAGTCGGTTAAGATTTAGCTATAGATCCCATATATATGTTTCATCCGACTTGGCTCTTTAGATCCAATCGTTTTTATACCCTACACCACACTGTGGTACAGGGTATTATTTAAGTATAAAATGTCCCAAAAGTAAATTTATGTAAACAATATATACATGAATTACAAAATTTATATATCAGAGTTATTCAATATTACGAGAGAGGTGTAGGGTATTATATAGTCGGCCCCGCCCGACTTTAGCCTTTCCTTACTGGTTTAACTAATAATAAGGTTAATATTGATTTAATATGCTGTTTCTATACAAAAACATAACAAAATATTTTGGTCCACCTAGATTGCTCAAATGACACACTGTGGGCTGGGTTAAGAGTGGCAGCCTGTGAAACAGACTCACTTAGACAATAAAGTCCATTGTGTTACCAATAGAGAAGACTGAACATCAAAACTGACATGGTCGAGGGCATTATCCAGCAAAATTTCCCATTACAAAATAATCTGACAGGTAAGCTAAATGGTAAATGATTATAATTTGGCCATTTATAATTTAGTCGACTGAAAAAGTCGAAAGTCGACTTTCAGCTTCCAGTACCATTCACTAGTCTATGTGGTGCAAAATTTCGAATTGGCGGAAAATACGAAGTCGAAGTAGCCTATTTTAATTTCCGGGTATTGGTCATTCGGTTCAGCAAATTTCAAGAAAATCGGTTCAGCCGTTTAGACGTAATGGGGCAACAGACAAATAAACAAACAAACGATTTTATAACATTAATAGGATGTATTGCGCCTATAGTCAATGACAACCCTATATCAGCGCAAAATATCGTTATCAATGATGACATCATAAATATCATTAAATTTACATTCAATTAATTTAAGCTAATCCTCCGTATTCCCTAAGGCAAGGACGCAGTAAACAATATTGGACTGAGCGTTATTTTTCAATGTCGCGTTTGTCAATTTGAGTCTACGCCTCGGATTGCAAAGCCCAGGCTTGACAATGGAAAGTGTGGCCCCTGTATCCACTTAAAATTTTAAATTTCCCTTCCATATTAAATGCGGTAGTTCTTCTCACCAAGTACTTCATCACGACAACTTCCAAGATCTTGTCTAATATCAATAACCAATAAACATTATTCAAACATTTAATTAGCAAAATTGTTGATTTTGGACGTAACATTTTCAACCAGTATTTACAAAATAAATACATTGCATCTACCTGACTAATACGATATACGAGATTTTTTTTAAAAAATGTATTTGCTGTTTTCCTTCATATGTTCACGTTATGAGCAAGTTTGCTGTTTTGTTTGTCTTTTGATAAATATAAAGGTAAGACGTATTTTTGTGAGCTTGGTGACTTTTAGCTTTCTGAAAATTGATCAACGAAGTTGCATTAAATTTTGAGTGAAAGTGAAATTAACGCTCTTTGAGTGAAAGTTAAATTAAAAATTAAGAACATCACAGAAGGAAGTTGGCACCCTAGACGGCTCAGAACATTAATAGCTACTGGAAACGTTGAAGCAGTGGAGATTGTGTATAATTGTCGAATGTCCTTCTGAAAAGTTGCGGTTGGCATGCAACTTCTGAATGGTAAAGTTTCTTGATCCATGAACCAACATTTCCGAATTTGAAGAAAGTCGGTTAAGATTTAGCTATAGCTCCCATATGTATGTTTTATCCGCCTTGGCTCTTTAGATCCAATCGTTTTTATACCCTACACCACACTGTGGTACAGCGTATTATTTAAGTATTAAATGTCACAAAAGTAAATTTATGTAAACAATTTATACATGAATTACAAAATTTATATATCAGAGTTATTCAATATTACGAGAGTGGTGTAGGGTATTATATAGTCGGCCCCGCCCGACTTTAGCCTTTCCTTACTGGTTTAAATAATAATAAGGTTAATATTGATTTAATATGCTGTTTCTATACAAAAACCTAACAAAATATTTTTGTCCACCTAGATTGCTGGGTTAAGAGTGGCAGCCTGTGAAACAGACTCACTTAGACAATACAGGCCATTGTGTTACCAATAGAGAAGTCTGAACATCAAAACTGACATGGTCGAGGGCATTACCCAGCAAAATTTCCATTACAAAATAATCTGACAGGTAAGCTAAATGGTAAATGATTATAATTTGGCCATTTATAATTTAGTCGACTGAAAAAGTCGAAAGTCGACTTTCAGCTTCCAGTACCATTCACTAGTCTATGTGGTGCAAAATTTCGAATTGGCGGAAAATACAAAGTCGAAGTAGCCTATTTTAATTTCCGGGTATTGGTCATTCGGTTCAGCAAGTTTCAAGAAAATCGGTTCAGCCGTTTAGACGTAATGGGGCAACAGACAAATAAACAAACAAACGATTTTTAACATAAGTAGGATGTATTGCGCCTATAGTCAATGACAACCCTATATCAGCGCAAAATATCGTCATCAATTATGTCATCATAAATATCATTAAATTTACATTCAATTAATTTAAGCTAATCCTCCGTACTCTCTAAGGCAAGGACGCGGTAAACAATATTGGACTGAGCGTTATTTTTCAATGTCGCGTTTGTCAATTTGAGTCTACGCCTCGGATTGCAAAGCCTAGGCTTGACAATGGAAAGTGTGGCCCCTGTATCCACTTAAAATTTTAAATGTCCCTTCCATATTAAATGCGGTAGTTCTTCTCACCAAGTACTTCATCACGACAACTTCCAAGATCTTATCTAATACCAATAACCAATAAACATTATTCAAACATTTAATTAGCAAAATTGTTGATTTTGGACGTAACATTTTCAACCAGTATTTACAAAATAAATAAATAAATTGCATCTACCTGACTAATACGATATACGAGATTTTTTTTAAAAAATGTATTTGCTGTTTTCCTTCATATGTTCACGTTATGAGCCAGTTTGCTGTTTTGTTTGTCTTTTGATAAATATAAAGGTAAGACGTATATTTGTGAGCTTGGCGACTTTTAGCTTTCTGAAAATTGATCAACGAAGTTGCATTAAATTTTGAGTGAAAGTGAAATTAACGCTCTTTGAGTGAAAGTTAAATTAAAAATTAAGAACATCACAGAAGGAAGTTGGCACCCTAGACGGCTCAGAACATTAATAGCTACTGGAAACGTTGAAGCAGTGGAGATTGTGTATAGTTGTCGAATGTCCTTTTGAAAAGTTGCGGTTGGCATGCAACTTCTGACAACTATGTATGTTCTGAGCTCGATGGGTTCATTTTTTTCTTTTCTAAAAACTGAAAATGCAAATGAAAAGAGGGAGATTTGCCACGGTTGAGTAGATAAAGACGGTTGAGTAAAAATCACATACCTGAAAGTATTGTATTTGTTTGGGATTGCTTTGATGAAGGCAACATTTATATTCAGTCGCCTTTCTTAATTTTCGTCAAGACGTCACGGTGCCTCTGATATGCCGCTACGACCCCAGTGAGCCGTGGAACATTATTTAGGGAGCTTTGAGTTATGGAAATGCTGAACCATTTCACAACCATTGGTTGTTGCGTAGGTTTCTCCATTAGTAAAAGTCACTATGTTATTAGAATTGTATTCAATATACCCATTATTACACCCTTATTGTAGTAACTAATTTCATTATGGTGGTCCTCAAACTCTCCTGTAGGATATGGCGGGTCATTGCAATTTTGATGACATCCATTGGCTCAGGAGGGACTGACGATTGTTCTCCATAAAGTCATTATTGGCATTTTGAACATATCTATTATTATTTCTTCGTTGGTCCAAGTTATGTCTGCTATTGCTGTAGTTATAACCGTATGATGGAGAATGGTTGTTTAATTAATTATTTCTATTAGGATAAAACACATCTCTTTGAAAGCCATTGTTGGCATACCAGTTCAGAGATCCGACGTAACTATTTAGTTTGTTTTCTGTGGGATTTGTCTTATTAGTTTTATTACCGCAGTTAGTTTCCAAATTATCTGGATTTCTACGATTGTCCTCATAGGCTATGGAATCTTTTCCTTCATAACATTCAAAGCCATAGTCGTATAGTTCCTAGATATTCGTTCTGTATTCGCATTACCTGCAAAATATTGGTATCCAGCAAAATTTCCCATTACCAAATAATCCGACGAGTAAGCAAAGTTCGATAATGGTAAGTACTTATTATTTAGCCACTTTTCTCATTATTTTAACATGGGGATGTCATTGGAGGAAAGTACTTCCCAAAAGCATACAATAAAGTAGCATAATAAGTACTTATTTGTAGCATAGGCATACCACATAAATATGTGCTTATATTTTCACGATTTTAAGTACTTGAGCATTACCAATAAGTTATAAAATAAGTAGCAGATATGAGGAAATGGCCACTTAAAGGTACTTATTGCAAATTGTCGCGCATTTTTCTTGAAACAAACAATTTTATCATGCCAGATTCGAATTTCTGAACCCAAACAAACCCCCATGTAAAAAATTCTTCAACGGTCTAACATTATACGATATACGAGTACATAAATATTTATTGTATTTTTATTCAAATCTGCAACATGCAAACATGTTGAAAAATAAATTAATCTTGTACAATAACCTACATACATATAGCCAAAATTGCCAAAATCTTATTTCTGTTGTTATTGGTAAGTCATTATTGATAAGCCGAAAGTAAAGCAGCGAATAACGAGATGTCATTATTTGGTAATGCAGGGAATAATGACAGGTACTTACCAAGATATTGCTAGGTAAGTACGTGTCATGACCTGGTAATGACATCTTACTACCCTCTGCATTACATTCAGTCAACAAATAATGACGTATTTGATTGCGTAGTTATAATTAAGCAATCTTTCTATGGATAGCGAGGTAGGCCAATGGTTATGATACTAACCTAAGAAACCATGAAGTCCAGTGTACAAGCCCACCTCCCGGCAAATTAAATTATTCAGCATACTTTGTCACCTCATTTCACTACTGATGGTGGTGAACAAGCACTCGGAAATATGCACTACCACCCACACACTCATAAAAGTATTAGTTACGTCCACGCCAACTTTTGAATGATTGTAAGCGTGGGGGTAAGTGGTTATTTTTCAGAAACTGCATTTTGGCCAGGAAAGATCTTTGCATCTTTCTCTTTACTAACTTCAGTGGTAAAGACCGACCAGATGCTAGTCTGGAGATCGGTGATCGCATATATTGGGTGGTCTCCAGATACTTGCCTTATGAAGCTGTAGTAACGACAGTTCTCTTCAGGAAAGTAATATAAGAAACAACGTCTTACGAGCGCGAGCTGATTATTGGCGCAGACACGAACGCTCATCACACTTTCTGGGGTATAAACAGTAGGCGTGAGTCATATTTTGACTTTATTCTAACTACCAACCTGACTATTTGTAACATAGGCAATAAACATACGTTTACAATTAAAGACAGACAAGAAGTACTCGACGTAACGTTTGCTACTGACCGGCTGTCAGAAAAAATTGTTTGGTGGAATGTAGTGTTATTTGCAGGATGAGGGAAATAACTGGACAAAAAACAACGAGCACTGCTCGACACAATTTCCTTGGGACTCACCAACAGAACCCGAGGATCAGAAGGGCAAACAAGAGAGCGGGTGGATTGCTAGCGTCGTTAGCTTATTGACTGAAAAGTCCAAATTAAGCTGGGCGATTAACAGCTTGCAGCATTCAAATAACCTGGGCCAGACGGCATCACTCCAGCAAATAATGTTGAAATATATTATCCCATGGCTGGAGAGAATGTATGAAGGCTGTTCAGGATCTCATATATCCAAAATCAATGGAGGGATACCAAAGTGGTATTCATAACCAAATCGGGAAAGACGTCGCACACTAGGTCAAACGATTTCAGACAAATTATCCAATCGTCCTTCATATTGAACTGTCTGGAAAGAATTTTAGATTAATTCATTAGGGAAAAAATCCTGGATACAAAACTCCTGTCGGGAAACCAACATGCTTACAATAAGGGAAAATCTACAGAATCAGCCCTGCACGAACTTGTAAGCACTATCGAATTGTCCCTACATTTCAAGGAATTCACCATGGTGGCATTACGTGACATAGAAGGGCTTTTAACAACATTCACTCACTTGCGGTAATTGTGGAGCTGTCACATCTGAAGGTGAACTCTAACAACAGCAACTCTAATAAGGTTAGTAAATAGAGAGACATCAAAAGGAGAAGCTGCGTCTCTACTAATTTGGAACCTAGCGGAGAATGAAATCCTGCTAGAACCAAACGTTTTAAATTCGAAAACGTCCTCAGAGACATCCTACAGATGGCACTGATGGGCCAGAAAGTTGGCTAGATGGGCCAGAACGTTATTTGTCAATGTCGCGTGCGACAATTTGAGCCTACGCCTCGGATTGCAAAGCCCAGGCTTAACAATGGAATGTGTGGCCCCTGTATCCACGTAAAATTTTAAATTTCCCTTCCATATTAAATGCGGTAGTTCTTCTCACCAAGTACTGCATCACGACCACATCCAAGATATGTCTAATATCAATAACCATTGAACATTATTTCAAACATTTAATTAGCAAAATTTTTGATTTTGGACGTAACATTTTCAACCAGCATCTACAAAATGTGAATAACTTGCATCTACCTGACTAATAATATATACAAGATTTTTAAAAAATTAAATATATTAAAAATAATTAAAATACATTCATACATAGGTTGTATTATGAGTGGCAGCCTGTGAAACAGACTCACTTAGACAATACAGTTCATTGTGTTACCAATACACCAACAGAGAAGTCTGAACATCAAAACTGACATGGTCGAGGGCATTACCCAGCAAAATTTCCCATTACAAAATAATCTGACAGGTAAGCTAAATTCAAAACTGGTAAATTATTATAATTTGGTCGACTGAAAAAGTCGAAAGTCGACTTTCAGCTTCCAGTACCATTCACTAGTTTATGTGGTGCAAAATTTCGAATTGGTAGAACATCACTTGGCGGAAAATACAAAATCGAAGTAGCCTATTTTAATTTCCGGGTATTGATCTTTCGGTTCAGCAAGTTTCAAGAGAATCGGTTCAGTCGTTTAGACGTTATGCGGCAACAGACAAACAAACGATTTTATAACATTAATAGGATGTATCGCGCCTATAGTCAATGACAGCCCTATATCTGCGCAAAATATCGTTATCAATTATGTCATCATAAATATCATGAAAGTTACATTCAATTAATTTAAGCTAATCCCCCGTACACCCCAAGGCAAGGAACGCGGTAAAGTTTCGCTTCAGTCGACTAGGTCGATTAATCGGACCTAAAATTGGACTTGTTCATAGTCGTATTAAATATCATTAAGCGAGTTTAAAGCATGTTGATTTTCTTTGAAATGTGTAAAATTGTAGTATATGTATTGGAATGCGAATGTAACTGAATTTATGAATTCCAATTTATCCTTTTCAGACATATTAATAATTTTAAATACATTCCTGAAGTCCAGGAGATATGGCATTGTGCAAGAATTGCAGATAAATGAAAATATGAAGCAAAGTGGCGAAACTGAAATGAAAATACTACCCGAGAAGGGTAAAATCGTAAATAGGTTTCAGTTAACGACATTGCGTATTTCAATGTACCTTCAAATGTAGTAAACTAAATATTACTCTTTATTTTTAGTTGAAATCGTCATAGAAACCGTGATAATTTTCAGTTTGATATTACAATAAAATCAAAAATGTGGTTCATTTTACGGATTATATATTGTTTCGGTTAATCGAAGCATATACAGGAGTGTTGTATACACCACTGGCGACTCATGAAGTCATTTTTTGCCAGTGGTCAGTTCTAGCGCTATAAAAAACTTGAGTATAGTTTTTGTCCATTCCGATGCCTCTCATAAGATTCAAAATTTGAAACTTTGTAAGTATGAAGTACTATACACTACAAATATATGCGCGAAAAATTATTTTCAATTCTCAGTTTGTGGTCAGTGTAGCAGTGTCCAAAAAAATGTTCATTATTCCACTGCTTTTAAAAGTTTAAAGCAATTGACGAATTAATCTGTCAATTTGTGTATGATGTACCAGAAGGGGATGTACATACACCCATGTTTCGCTGAACAGTAGATAATTTAAATACATTGCACTGTGCCGAATTATAAGCGTTTATGGGCACTTGTATATTAACATTATGAGATATTAAATTGTGGTATGATTTGGCCATTTTGTGTAGGAGGTACAAAAAGGGGCGTGGCGATAACGCCGATTTTCCACAGGGCTATAGGCACTATTAAAGCATTACACTGTATAAAATTTCAAGTATTTTTATACACTGGTATTAATGTTATAAGCTGTTAACTTTTGGTGCAAAATGGTACCTTTGTGTGGGAGGTACCAAAAGGGGCGTGGCAATAACCCCAATTTTTCAATGGACAGTAGGCACTATAAAACCATCACGCTGTCCAAAATTGCAAGAATTTTTGTACACTGGTATTATAGTTATAGGCTGTTAACTTTTGGTGCAAAATATTCCATTTTTGTGGGAGGTACCAAAATGGGCGTGGCTACTAGCCCATATTTCTTGAGTTGATAGCGACTATTTAACTAATATGTGTGGAATTTCAGAAGATTCGAATAAGTAGTATAGCAGTTATTAAGGAATCAATATTTCCTAACATTTTAACCCTTTGTGGGGAAGGTACTAGAAGGAGTGGACCAATATGGCCCATACGGAATTTTAAGTCAATCGGTTACTCCTTTCGAGAGTTATCGTACGCACCAACCAGCAGACAGACAGACGGACGGACGGACATTGCTCATTCGACTTAAAATTAACAAAACTGATTTCCACCGAACATACTTGGGGTCCTAGGTCCCTTCTTCGATGTGTTACACTTTTTGCCCGTAGCAAATGATATATACCCTCGTCACACTAAAGTGAGGGTTTAATTATGTAAGTAGCGCTTTGGCTTCCGAAATAAGCTTTCACGTGCGGCATTCCCGTGTGCGGCTTTTATTTTTAAGGATCAATACTTTTTACAACTTTTTTGTGCTTTTTAGCATCATTTTGAAAACCAAGTTCCGATCGATAAAATTTTTGGAATGCAAGTATTTAAACATAAATTATAGACGATTGTAGTCAAACGATTAACAAATTACTTTACTAGGTTTCTCGATTTGAGGACCTCAAAATAAGACGAAAAATTAACGGACATTTTATCGATATCTTGGCAAGTTATCGAGTTATCGGACGATAACGTTTGAAGTAAGTCCAGATTTACACTAGGATATTTTTTTCAGCAGCATATCCGCTAATTGTCTTTTAAACTTGCCTCTGCGTTTAGACACATAATTTTGTTTCGGATATTTCTGTGTGAATTGTTGTTGTTTCAAAGGCTGAGTAAAAAACACAAAACGTTCAGACCGATAAGCCCGAGTACGGGAGAGTTTTTTCCCCCCTCTTGCCGACTGCCTCTATCTCCTACAAAACGCCGATAATCTGCTGAACATTCAGCCAATGTAAATAGGGACTAATCTTATTTTTTGTTTAACTTTAACGTGCGATAACTAAGCGAGATATCAATAAAACTCATCTAATTTTTTCTTCTTATTTTGAGGTGATCTATACAAATATCAGATCGAGGGATCTTGGATATTATACTCTCCCGGCATTACCCGGGGGGCTATACTTTACAAAATTCGTATAATTCGATTAAAAATTAAAAAAATAAGGTGTAACTTCAATTATAGATCGATTATTTCTACCTATCTGAAATATTGAATTCTGCAAAAAACTTCAATGTAAAAAATTATTTAAAAATTGGCCCGTAATGTGGAAACCACCCATATACTGATCTCCACCGGATGGGATTTTAAACTAAGCTACATTTGACCGATTGACCGTTGCGGTTCCCATAAAAGGTAGAAAGCTGTTCCCATAAAAAGTATGTATACATTCGAGTGTTGAATAGGCTACGGACTATCCACATTTAGCCCGTGGTCAGTTGTCGCGCAATCAAAATCTTTAATATTATTCTGTACTTTGGAAGCGTCTTAGATGATACAAATGTTTTAGTACTATACACGGGAACAACAACACGGGTAAACCGACTTAAGAATCCCCTCACCTTTAGTCTCAAAAAATATTCGTAAATATTCGGACCCAAGGTACTATAAAAAGATTACACTGTACAAAATTTCAAGTATTTGTATGAACTGATATTAAAGATATAAGCAGTCAACTTTTAGGGAAAAATGTTCCATTTGTGTGTTAGGCCAAAAGGGGCGTGGCAACTTCCCTCATTTTTCTTGGAATGATAGCGACTAATAAACTAATACTATGTGTGGAATTTTAGAAGATTTGAGTGAGTAGTATAGATTTTATGAAAGAATAAATATTTCACTATATATTAAACCTTTGTGGAGGAGGTACTGGAAGGAGTACCTCCTCCACAAAAATTTGTCTCTATCTCGCACTTAGGCGGGGATAGAGACAAATTTTACCGCATACCAAATTTGAAGTCGATCGGTTAATCCTTCAGAGAGTTATCGTGCGCACCAGCCAAGAGACAGACACACAGACAGACAGACGGAGGGGCGGACATTGCGCAAATGACTCAAAATTACCCAAATCGAATTTCCGCCAAACATACTTGAGGTCTTAGGTCACTCCTTCGATGTGTTACATTTGTGGCTCGTAGCAAATGATATATACCCACCTCTCTAAAGTGAGGGGATTATTACTAATGTTACCAGAAACAAACTCACATATTAATTTAAAAGAATATTAAGTTAGGTTAGGTTAAAAAAAGGAGACGTTTAAAAACGTCTCATGTCCACGGACATAAACTTAAGCAAGTGGATCGTGCGCATCTTATTTATGATCTTTTTATACCTCACGAGTTGGAGAAAATCAGTACTAGACACGAATGTTTCTCATCTCAGAGGATATGACTGGAAGATACTAAGAAAATTCGTGTCTAGTAATACCATTTATATAAAAAAAAATATATTCCCTAGTGAGATCAATGTAATAACTGAGTCTTCGTTTCAATATTTATAAATACTTAAATATAAAATTCTATACAAAAGTCGTTTTTTAAATTAATTTAGTGCAAATTAAAGCTTTTATAGAATCATATTGTAGACGATTTGTTTCATCGGTCCATTGTGCGTTAATCAGATATAGCGAAAACAAATTCTCAGTAGATGTAAATATACATTAACTGAAGCTTTACTGTTGGTAAGGTTTATTAAAAATGGCTTATTTTCTTAGCTAGCGATCTTTTTAAAGGCTTAAACTCATAAAATATTTTTGCCGATGTAAACATGTAAAAACGATAATAATAATCAATGTTTTCGAATAATTAAAACAATGATTGGCTGAACCATAAAAATACATTTTAATAACATAGCAACAAAAGGAGGACAAATTCCACATTTTTGAAAAAGGAGGGAGGACGGAAGGACATGTCCTCCGAATGGGCGACGTATGGTAACCCTGCTTAGATGCTACGTATCTATAAATTAATGTGTATATAATGACATCCAAGGAAATCTGCTATTTGTTTTTGATTCAATAACATAGTAACCATATACCATAACCATGAAGTGGTCGAAAATTACTTGGAGAAAATTCAAAATCAAAGTATGCAACTTTCAAAATATTGGCGTATCAGTCCGCCTACTTTTAAGAAAATATTTCCAGGCCTGTAGACATTCATGCTAAAGTAAACAAATGGCATATTTATGATAGGCCTGTGATCAAAGCTACAAACTCGATTTATTGCATTTGAGAACAAAAAACATTTGTTACAATTACCAAAACTTGTTGTTTTCTATGTTACGCTTCATGTTGTTCTGTTGTCTTTTAATCGGAGTTTTTATTAGAATATCTTCAGGCTTACAAAATTTGGTTCACGGTGTTAAAATACAACTCGGCAGTTAATAATAAATGATAAAATTCTTCCTTTAATTTTCCAAAATTCACATTAGAGAACATCGTTTTTTGAATGGAGACATTATTTTCAAGAAGGGGTATATTACGCTTAAAATTTCAAGGTTGAGGTTGAAAGAAATTATGAATGTTCGGACGTTATATATCTTAATGAACACACAACTTACAGATGACATTGCTAAGACTGTAATTACTAATCTCCCGTACTCGATCAGATAAGAATGAATCATATGAATTCGGAAGGGAGAGACAAGTTCTATCTACTGAATCGCCGATATACTTTACTATTTTATAATACCAACTCGAATTTATCTTTCACATATTCTATATAAAACTGCATTAATATACCGTGATCCATTTCGAGGTTCCCTACTTTTAAAAAACAAAAAACACAGAAAATTCAAATTGAATGGGGAATGTTTTTTATCATTTGAAAGAACATTATTTGGCATTTATTTTTTGAAGATTATGTCTATCAAATGTTGGCCGCGGCTAAGTCTCAGATGGTCCATCCGTGGAGTCCAATTTTCGATGACTCGTTCGAGCATTTCGACTGGTAACTGGCGAATGACACGCGTAAATGTTGTTCAGGCGTAAGTCTTTCCATGATTAAATGCCAAACAATACTTAACAAAAATAACAAGACAGCATGACACGACTCACACGTGATCTGTCAAAAAAAGGCTATTGATGGTCCTTTACATACCAAGACGTATCGCTACCATACATACACAAGGAAGAGGTCAATAGACATATAAGGGTGATGTTAATTAACAATATAATGAGGCCGTCAAATTCTCCATACCTGGCAGCAGTGTGGATAGTTTCAAAAAAGGATGATATATGAGGTGAGAGTCCGCGTAGTAGGCTATAGCAAGCTAAACGAAATACCATCGGCGATCGATACCCAATGCCGAATATTAGATAAGGTGAGTAGAAGTATATCTTTCAGGACCCTTGATTTCTGAAAGAATATCTGAATTCAATCGACCCGACCAAATTCAAATCGATCCGACCAAATTTGTTCGTTTGCGTCATTTCCGAACAAATTTGGTCGGATCGATTTGAATTTTTTATCGGATGGTCGGACCAATTTCATTTTGGTAGTGTTTATTCTAGAATATTTAATTTGTATCATAATACAGAATAATTTGAAGTTTTATATCAAAGTAAATTACTTAAAGTTGAAGCCATTCACCGTTTGGAATATCTTCAAATGTCGGTTTTGAATTCCAATATTATTGTTGCAGGAAGCAGTATTGATCGAAATTGTAGACGAATATGTGTAACAAAAATTAGTTTAAAAATAATAATTTCAGGTTCGACAAATGTGGTTTGTAGTTGCCTTAAATATAGGCCCTTGGGAAGGCTATACTCCGTCGTAGCCTCGATTTTAGGGAAAATGTTGGTCGGAAAAAAATTGTTCTAGTTGGAACACTGAAATCAAATTACCCAGTAGGGATAATTTTAACCCCATAGATGGAGCTATAATTTTATTGAAACACATGTGTACAGTGTAAAAATATGCCGGGTTTATTTTAAATAAATTTGAAACCGCATTTTAAGCTTCGTTTGTAAAAATGGGGCAGCCGTATGAACTTGTTTTGATATAGTTTTTAAAATTATTACACCCCGCAAATGCGAAAATATCACATTTTCCACACTCCGCCCAATCCACAGTGTGGAGTGTTGTACCGTCAAAAAGCAGACTTCAGAACCAAACCCAAATGAAAGCGTACATTCTTAGTGTACTACCGTATGGTTGCGCCATAATGTAGGTATGAATTTTACTCACGCACGATTTTTGTTCGATTGTTCGCATGCAAAATGAGAAATTAGCAGAGGGTGCAGGGGGAATTTTTAAAATGTCGCATCATGATGTGGTGACATTATTTTTCAGAAACGAAATCACCATATGTTACACTAACGGGAGTAAAACCAAATCCAAGAAAAGTTGAGTGTGTTGTAAAATAACCGTTACCAAATGGTGATTTCGTTTCTGAAAAATAATGTTGCCACATCATGTTGCGACATTTTAAAAATTCCCCTCTGCAAATTTCGCTTTTTGAATGCGCACAATTGAGCTAAAATCGGTGGGAGCGTAAAATCAAAAAAAAAAACGGAAGATCATATGTTCACGATTTTGTAAACAGAAGTTTTTTTCGTTGCAAAATAAAAAATAAGTTTTAGAAAGTCATAAGTCATGAGAAATGTATTTACCCACGGAGTCGAAAAGAATACTATTTCTTAAAATTATGACGGAGCAGACGGGAAGCTTTTCTCAAATCTGTGAGCAGTATTGTATTCTCAGTAACCGTACCGAGTAGATGACATGAAGATACTGAAAAAATTCTTGTGCAGATTTTCTACAACTGTTGAGATTTCAAAACATCATAAAGAAAGAGCGCACAACACACCGATCCGTTGGCTTATGTTAGGTCCATGAACATAAGACGTTTAAACTTCTCCTCGCTTTCAACCTAACATATTCAGATGTATTAAATAGCTGAGAGATGCATCTCCTACAGGTTGTCAGTCGTCAGCATCTACGAGTTGATGAACGCAGCTGAACATTTTCGCTTTAAATTTTATAAGATTTTGAATATTTTCACATTAGAATTGTTCAGCTTTTTTGATCAACTCTTCCATTCGAAAGAGATGTTTTTTGTGGTGTATTGGAAAAGATAAGACACTTCGCTTCCTTACCAATCCTTTTATATATTTTTATTTGCTTAAACACAGAAGCACACGATCGCATTAAAAAATAATTAAAAATTAATAAATAAACCTTCACTTTTTGGATAATTAATCATCTGTCCACGTTTTTTCCATAAAAATTAAGGAATTGTTTCTCCGCAGATACTTGTTGTCTTCCTCCCCGATAACGATACACGTATTGGAATTTGAATCCCAATATTATTGTTGCTGGAAGCAGTATTGATCGAAATTGTAGACGAATATGTGTAACAAAAATTAGTTTAAAAATAATAATTTCAGGTTCGACAAATGTGGTTTGTAGTTGCCTTAAATATAGGCCCTTGGGAAGGCTATAATCCGTCGTAGCCTCGATTTTAGGGAAAATGTTGGTCGGAAAAAAATTCTAGTTGGAACACTGAAATCAAATTACCCAGTAGGGATAATTTTAACCGCATAGATGGAGCTATAATTTTATTGAAACACATGTATACAGTGCAAAAATATGCCGGGTTCATTTTAAATAAATTTGAAACCGCATTTAAAGCTTCGTTTGTAAAAATGGGGCAGCCGTATGAACGTGTTTTGATATCGTTTTTAAAATTATTACACCCCGCAAATGCGAAAATATCACATTTTCCACACTCAGCCCAGTCCACAGTGTGGAGTGTTGTACCGTCAAAAAGCAGACTTCAGCACCAAACCTAAATGAAAGCGTACATTCTTAGTGTACTACCAAATGGTTGTTCGATTGCTCGCATGCAAAATGAGAAATTAGCAGAGGGTGCAGGGGGAATTTTTAAAATGTCGCATCATGATGTGGTGACATTATTTTTCAGAAACGAAATCACCATATTTTACACAAACGGGAGTAAAACCAAATCCAAGAAAAGTTGAGTGTGTTGTAAAATAACCGTTACCAAATGGTGATTTCGTTTCTGAAAAATAATGTTGCCACATCATATTGCGACATTTTAAAAATTCCCCTCTGCAAATTTCGCTTTTTGAATGCGCACAATTGAACTAAAATCGGGAGGAGCGTAAAATCAAAAAAAGAAGATCATATGTTCACGATTTTGTAAACAGACGTTTTTTTCGTTGCAAAATAAAAAATGAGTTTTAGAAAGTCATAAGTCATGAGAAATGTATTTACCCATGGAGTCGAAAAGAATACTATTTCTTAAAATTATGACGGAACAGACGGGAAGCTTTTCTCAAATCTGTGAGCAGTATTTTATTCTCAGTAACCGGACATGGTGTTTAACGTCGCTTCGTCCCAGAGTAGATGACATGAAGATACTGAAGAAATTCTTGTGCAGATTTTCTACAACTGTTGAGATTTCAAAACATCATAAAGAAAGAGCGCACAACAGACCGATCCGCTGGCTTATGTTAGGTCCATGAACATAAGACGTTTAAACTTCCCCTCGCTTTCAACCTAACATATTCAGATGTATTAAATAGCTGAGAGATGCATCTCCTACAGGTTGTCAGTCGTCAGCATCTACGAGTTGATGAACGCAGCTGAACATTTTCACTTTAAATTTTATTAGATTTTGAATATTTTCACATTAGAATTGTTCAGCTTTTTTGATCAACTCTTCCATTCGAAAGAGATGTTTTTTGTGGTGTATTGGAAAAGATAAGACACTTCGCTTCCTAACCAATCCTTTTATATCTTTTTATTTGCTTAAACACAGAAGCACACGATCGCATTAAAAAATAATTAAATAATTAAAAATTAATAAATAAACCTTCACTTTTTGGATAATTAATCATCTGTTTTTTCCATAAAAATACATGACACTATCCCGACTAATCCGCAAATTTTTCTTGATCTAAAATTAAAATTATTAACAAATGTGGGATTTATTGCCACAGGGTTTGCTTACATCGTCATTAGCATTTAAATGAATTACATTCTTCACACAATGTTGTTAACAATCCAGCACAAATTTCATCTTTGTCATCACACGAAGAAGTTTCCAACAATTCGTCGATGAAATTTTTGTTTTTAAAAATGCACTAGCTTTTTTCTTATTGTTTACATTTTTTTGTCGGTCTTTGCTAATGAAATGCTGCAGATAAATTAACTTTTTTCAATAAATGATAAACAACCATCTGTCATTATAAATGTACGCTTTCATTAAGTTTTAGTTGTGAAGTCAGCTGTTGTAACACTACGGTTAACACTCTACACCGTGGATTGGGTTGAGTGTGGAAAATGTGAAGTAGGAGAGAGGGACAGAGAGCTCTTTGCGCCCGCTTGACACTTGCTTGAAAAAAATTGCCGAGTGTGAATGAGTTCTTACGGTTAAACTTGCCTCTGAAGAAAGAGGCAAGGTTAAATATAAACTACCCTGAGCTACCCTACTAAAAAGAATACTTATCACTGATCCCTTGATGGGTTACCCTATATTTTCTAAAACATTTGTTTTAAATAAAGACGCAAGAAACCTCGCGTTAGTTGACGTGACGTCTTTTGTTACAAGAAGATCGCCCAATCCGTTATGCTAGCAGAGCACTCAACGAACACATACACGAAATAAATTACAGCACAATAAAAAAAGAATTGCTAGCAATGTAAAATAGTTTCGAACATATCATGTGGCTGAAAATTCCATATGCATACCAATCATCAACCGTTGTTTTCAATAAAGGAAACTAATTCTAGGCTGGTGAGTGGTGATATGGAGGCTGGAAGAATATGAATTTATCAAGTATCGAACCTAAAGTTTATTTAAGGAGCCCCAGAAAAATCATAATTCCACCAGTAACTGTCCGATTAATTTTCATAAGACCTACGGCCGTTTTCAGGTAGCTCCGTTAAATGTTAACTGGTACTTTAACCATCGGTTAAGAAGAAACGGGTTTCAAGGAGCTCCGATATAAATTAACTTACAGTTTTAACTGAAAAAGTCGTTAAATTTAACTGGAATATTTTCACTAGTTATGTGCTTTAACCAGGGTTAAAATATGTATTGTCAAAAAATGTATTTGAAAACAAAGGGGTAATAAATCTTGTTCGCAGAAGTATAGCAGGTAACAGTTCAGAACGTATTTCGTAATTGTTCAAATAATAAAGTGCGTCGTTAGTCAATTTCATTTCCAGAAAAGTTAAAGGGGCAGCTGTAACATAATGCTTTAGCGCTTCTATTTGATACCACAGGAATTTTCTTTATTACAGTTGCAGATTACTGCAGTGTAAACCCACAATGTGCATTGCGCCAAATGTAAATTGCGGAAAACAGTATACTCGTATGACTTTTAAGACATAATTTCCCAAAGTCTCAGTCGAGTAATCCGCCTGGATCAGTTTCTATATTAGACTAGTCTATAGAGAAGTAATCTTATTCAAATTGCAAATGTTGTATATAATACTTTTAAAATATTGCTACAGAAGTTATGGGAAAGTTGTGTTCGAACGAATCTGTCAATTTGTGTGGGGCGTTCCAGGGGCTTGAAAAATGTGCATATTTTGCGCTGACTATGGTACGGTCATCTTCACCGATGTGTGGAAGTAGAGGATATTTGGATATTGGGAGGTAACAGATAGAGTATATAAATATGGCACATCTTCGAACTTCGCCTGAAAAAGAAGAAACACTATCTCCTCGAAGATGACTACGAAGTTCATCAGTCTCACTCTCACTCTTTTGAGATTTATGGTGCGCTCCAACCAGACGGACGGATGAACTTTGCTCAAAGACCCAAAATATCCTCAACCGCATTTCCACCGAACATACTTAGGATCTTACGTAATTCCTTCGACATGTTATACTTTTGGCCCGTAGCAAATGATGATTTGACAAAGGAGTCAAATCATGCTAAAATTGCAGAACTCATAACTTTAATGCAATTACACGTTATACCAATAAATACAGCTTCCTTTAATTTTTCCATTTTTTGATTTCTAATATTTAAAAACAAAACATGTAAAAAAGTCAAAAACTTTTGGAAGCCATTCACAATAGCAATAAACTTCAAGTTAACCTTACTGAAAACGATTTTTTTAACGGACCGTTTAAAATGTTCGTTAGAATAACTGTCTGTTAGCTAACTTTTTCGATAAAATGAACTAACGGAGGTACCTGAAAACGGCCGTTAAATTATTATATATAAAAAAACAGACGCTCCTGAAATTGAAAATAATCGAATATTTAATAGGAAAAGGGTGATAGTAACAGACTCAGAAAGTGACGCAGGCACTACCAGTTTACAAAGTTAATGCCGTTGTTATTGAAGACGATACTCGTAGTATTGACGAAGTATTTGACAAGTATTGCTCCGAAAATTCAAAGTTGTTAAATGTAGGAGGATTCTTAGGAGGATTCTTGAATTAGCTGAATATATAGAAAGGGAGCATCGCAGAAACAATCATCAGGGTATACATGTAACTGGTTTCGAACTAAAAGAAACTATACATCACCGTAAATTGAACCTAGGAAGAACACAATTTATAAAAAATTTCGTAATATGCAATTTAGAAAAAGTCATTACACAGTACTTATGCTTAGTAGACAATGTTGAAAAGATGGTGACAGATAATCTAGGGTTTAAAGCATTACCAATAAGATAACGAAATATAGAAATACATTTCACATCCAATAAAAATCAATCGTCAAATTCTGATATAGAACTGCTGTTATACTATCTAATGGTCATCACTTCCGATAACAATTTATTTTTTGATCATAAACATTTTTTACAATCCTTGGTTTCCATTTAAACCTGAATACATTTAGTTTTAATGAAACTTTAATAACTCAGTCAATTGCAAAGGGATTTTTAAGGGACTGGTTGTATATTTTTCCTTATAAAATTTACTATACACGAAAATAAATTAATCGCGAATTATGTAGTTTTAAATTGTCTTCGGACAATTTCAAACAAAAGAAATAATAAAACAATAGGAAAAATTCCGATAAATGAAATTGCTTCTTAATTTCCTGAAACCAATCTTAAGATTACTTAAAAATTATTTTGTTGCAAATATAAAAGCCGTTATTGATGAGTCGGCAAAAGCAACGGAAGCGATGTCAATTCTTACGTTGCTTTTTGTCCTTCATTGATCTTGCATATCGAATTTCATTTTTAAATATTTTTGTATAATCATGCACATTAGCGTGAGGGTACGTAACTTACAAGAATAGACAAAATCTGAAAATTTGGCTATTGAATGCTATTATTAATTTATTAGATTAAATCAGTTTGATAACAGCGAATAAACATGATATTATTACATTAGGAATAAAAAAGAAGTAAGAACGGTGGTAAGTTCGAGAACCTCCACTTGAAAATGTGGTATTTATGGCTTAAATAAAAATATTTAAGAGCGACCTCTATATTTTTGCTGAGTTGAATTCAATAAAAAATTAAGATTTTATAGCATAAATATGCATATTTAGAAGCGAACTCTATAGGGTAGTTATATCAAAACATTAAGGGATTTGACTCATTTTCAAGATCAAATGACCTGCGACGATAAGAAATATTTTTGCAAATTAAGTGTAATACCTCACAAAATAATTGGTAAAAACATTGTCTAAACTAGAAAATGACGAAAAAATGTGTTTGTTGGACAAATCAACGTATATTCCAACAGTTTTAAATAAACAAAATATATATCGTTCGAAAGGCCAAAGTTTCCAAATTTAGAGATTGAAAACCAGTCAAAAATTAATAAAGTTATAAGCGTTAAAGTGGAAAAAGGCAATAAAATCGGTTTGCCCGTAAACCCAGATTTTAGGGGTGTCCAGGGAATTCCAAAAAATATTCTTGTTTTACTAGATAAAGACTACAGGAATTATAGTATCGCACATTGGCTTCTCAACTTGAGTTTATTTTGTCGCACTGTGTACTTTGAAGATTCCGTAAAAGAGGACAGTAAAAAAATTGTATCACAGGTAGTACATTTGTCAGAGTCGGAACAAGTTGTACCAATTTTTTTTTCGCTGAGGGTATAAAGCAAAGACTTTTAAAGACTAACAGCCGTATTCATAAACAGGTCCTAATTGTGATTTAAAGTGCATATTAGTTAACTTTTGGCCTAAGCATTTTAACTAATAAACATTTTAATGACTTCATCAATGTAATGCTGGCAACACCATCCTTTTCACACACCATTTTCTCTCTTAATGATGCATTAATAGGATTATCAATTGTAAGAGAAGTCGAATATATAAATTATTTTATTGTTTATGTTAAAAACAACTGTGTGCTCACTAGTCCAATAAATAAACAACTAAAGATCAAATAAATGACGAATTCAGATATTTTTTATTACATAGCAAAAGGTATTCGAATAACGAATAATATATAACACATGTTGATTGTTTACATATCACTAGTGAATTTGCACCAATAAAAGTTTTTGGTCTTTTATGAAACAATATAGAAAAAAAGGATGCGAAAATTCATTTATTAAACCGATTTACAATATGGGAAAAAGAAGAATGAAAAAATGCATTTTATATACCGACGGAAGCAGAATCATGCCCAGAGTCGATTTAACCATGTCCGTCCGTCTGTGACAATCAAAGTACTGCGCGAAAAAAGGAAATAATCCTTACAAAATTGTTGGGATGAGGAGCATCTTATGTTGCACAATGCCTTTAACTCTTCCTGGAAAATGCGATAAATCGCTCCATGTTTTGATATACCTCCCATTTAATGGTAAATTCCGTTTTGACATAAACACGTTCTAGAAGGCACAGTTACGTATTTTATTATTTTTTCTTATTATTGAGGTCATAAATAAAACAAATTAATTATGAATTTATTGTTTTATTTTTAAAATTGTTATTTTTCCGATATTTCGACCGACTTCGTCGATCATTTTCAAGGGTTACACTAAACAAAGAGACATAAATTACAATCGTTTTACATAAATATTAACAAAGTGAAAAATAATTACATTTATTGGAAAACAAAACAAAGTAAACGCTCCTGCTTCTCTCGAAAGTTAATGTCAACTAATTTTATTTTTGAGTATTGTATTTCTGTATATGTGAGCACACTTGTCAGTGTCTGTTTTATAATTTAATCTTCTCTCAGTAGGGACGTCCGTGATGTAAAGCATTTCCATCGTGTATCTTCTATTATACAGTCTCTCTTCTGCTATTATGACGACGTCGTCAAAGTTTGCTTGATGTCCTGTCAAAACACAGTGGGCGGCTAGTGCAGTTTTTTGCTCCAATGGTTTGTCAATAGCTTTTTGGTCTGATTTATGCGACGAAAGTCTTGTCTTTAGTTTTGTTCCTGTAGTGCCAACATATACTTTATTGCATAAGTTGGACTTGTCCCCATTGCACTTGATCCTGTAGATTACGTCAGATTTGTCGGAACCATTTCTAGAAAATATGTTCAAAAACATTCTTATAATATTTTTTTTTTCATTTATACATGCAGCGCTTACTACAATTTTATGATATTTAACATTTTCTTTTATTTATTTATGCATTTAGTTGCCTTTTTTTGGTATTAAGACCTGATTATGTTGAAATTATCTCATTGCAACAAAAGCAGTTTCAAATGGGCACTGTCTTCGTTAAGATGCTAGCAAATATATTTAAATATTGTAATTAAGCAAATATAATTATATTTAATCATTTTATGAATTAATGGAATTGGTAACAGAAGAATTTATTTAATCACCAATATATAAAAATGTCAAAACACAACACAACCAAAAACAAATAAGTAAAAAAGGAAGAACAAATGAGAAAACGAATGAAAAAACGTTGTTGACAGTACAAATGAACTGATGACACAATGCAATGCATTAAAAAATTAAAAAGAAAACTCATTTGGCTTCATGTGGCACTTTTTAGTTAACATATGAATATTGCTTACAACATCTTGCATTTAATTTTTTAATGATTATAAAATATATTTTAAGTTGTTTAATGGTTATAAATTATTTCATTAAATTTTCATAACAACAACAGTTTATTCCCCATTAATTTTAAAATCGTGCATTTTAATTTTAATTGAAACGAAGAAAAAACTTTTATAAACAATTTAAAAAAAGTCGCCGCGGTTACTCCTATCCTTTGATAGTACATACCTAATGCCTACCTTATTGTATCCTGTCTCAAAAAACGAAACGTGAAAATATAATCCAAAAACAAAAAATTTTATTGAGAGAGGATAATTTATTAAGAATGAGAAGAAAATGCGTTTTATGTGAAAATGAGGACAATGCTGCAACATACGGCATACGGGACTACTCTATATGTACAGTTCCAAATTCAGAGGATCTGTAGAGGGCTTGGTTGGACGGTACGTAGGAGGGAAATGATGTACGTAGAAGGGAATTCTAAGTGTGTTCCAACCACATTCCAGGCAGACCCATGGGTAGTAGAGTAGCAAGATCGATGCTGGATTTTTTTAAGTTAAATTTAGAGCTGGAGCAATGGCATTGCAATAAGCCGGGAATTTTCGAACACCGATTACTGATTTGCACAGTGGGTCAAAAAAGAAAAAAATGGTGATATGGATATGACGACTTGGAGATATATATACGATGCCAAAAACCTGCTAGTGTATTGTGGAAGAATAAAATTACTATTTCTGCGAAGGTGTCTCAAAGCGAATAAAAAATTGTAAGTTCCGCATATACAAATGTATACATATCATAAGTTTTGTTCACCAATATACGTATTTTCGTAATTAGTACTATAAGGAGCACTGTGGAAAAAATTAAGAGAAATGTGTTACAATGAAGTGCAAAAATATGACACAGTACGGACCAGGGTCCAGGTGCGATGTAGCTCTTGGGACATAAAGTAGAGATAGAAACATTATAGAAAAATTGTTAAATATAGTCGCAGGGTGTGAGGACAGTTCTTGGAACCCAAGAAAAAAAATGTTTTTGTTACAGCAACTTATGTCTTGTCTATGGGAAAACAGTCTTGTCTGTTGTTATAGCAAACTTATATTTGCTATTGTTAACTTTTTTAAATAATGTTTATGCAGATTCGTATGTTTGCTACTATTTAATGAATCTTCTTTTTTGATTTTTTAGATTCGGTTTTTTAGATGCGGAATGCGGCGCGGAGAGTCAGAAAAGTTGAATTTTATTCAACTTTTCCGCACCGCCGCTTGATTTGGCATTGCCAGATTAAATTATTGTCAATCTGACAAAATTTCTTGTTAAAATTTTATTGAAAACCACCACATGTTTTTTGTACGAGTTGTATGATTAACTCACACCGCGCCGCATGACGCGAGCAGTGGCCCTTCACCATTACTCGGTTTAACCGAATGAAATTTCTTATTTGTTTTATTAACTGGTTCAGAGCCTAAAACTTTGAATCTTAAATTGGTTATTTTAAAAGATGCAATATTGCGAAATAAATTACAAAATCATATTCATCCAGAACATGAAACTTTTTTTTTTAGAATTGACTATAAAAATAATTTTTGTAAAACAAATTGTTTACAACTAGGTTAATTTTACAGGAGTAGACAAAATCTGAAAATTTGGCTATTGAATGCTATTATTAATTTATTAGATTAAATCAGCTTGATAACAGCGAATAAGCATGATATTATTACATTAAGAATAATAAAGAAGTAAGAACGGTGGTAAGTTCGAGAACCTCCACTGGAAAATGTGGTATTTATTGCTTAAATAAAAATATTTAAGAGCGACCTCTATATTTTTGCTTAGTTGAATTCAATACAAACTGCACAGTTTTAGCTCAATTGATTATAAAATTAAGATTTTATAGCATAAATAAGCATATTTAGAAGCGAACTCTATAGGGTAGTTATATCAAGACATTAACGGATTTGACTCATTTTCAAAATCAAATGACCTGCGAATATAAGAAATATTTCTGCAAAATTTGATCAACCTAGCTCAATTATTACGGATATGATATTATTATTACGGATATATTTCATTGTAGCTCCGCACCGCCGCTTGATTGGGCATTGCCAGATTAAATTATTCTCAATCTGACAAAATTTCTTGTTAAAATTTTATTGAAAACCACCACTTGTTTTTTGTACGAGTTGTATGATTAACTCACACCGCGCGGCATGACGCGAGCAGTGGCCCTTCACCATTACTCGGTTTACCCGACTGAAATTTCTTATTTGTTTTATTAACTCGTTCAGAGCCTAAAACTTTGAATCTTAAATTGGTTATTTTAAAAGATGCAATATTGCGAAATAAATTACAAAATCATATTCATCCAGAACATTAAACTCTATTTTTTAGAATTGACTATAAAAATTATTTTTGTAAAACAAATTGTTTAGAACTAGGTTAATTTTACAGGAGTAGACAAAATCTGAAAATTTGGCTATTGAATGTTATTATTAATTTATTAGATTAAATCAGCTTGATAACAGCGAATAAGCATGACATTATTACATTAAGAATAATAAAGAAGTAAGAACGGTGGTAAGTTCGAGAACCTCCACTGGAAAATGTGGTATTTATTGCTTAAATAAAAATATTTAAGAGCGACCTCTATATTTGTGCTGAGTTGAATTCAATACAAACTGCACAGTTTTAGCTCAATTGATTATAAAATTCAGATTTTATAGCATAAATAAGCATATTTAGAAGCGAACTCTATAGGGTAGTTATATCAAAACATTAACGGATTTGACTCATTTTCAAAATCAAATGACCTGCGACGATAAGAAATATTTCTGCAAAATTTGATCAACCTAGCTCAATTATTACGGCTATGATATTATTATTACGGATATATTTCATTGTAGCTGCAATATACAATAAAATGTGAATATTTAGATTTATTTAAGCCTGATACGAACTTGAGTTAAGCCTCATCATTAGAAATCGGATATCTTGCATATTTTTATGTTTCATCCGATTGGAACCAAACTTTGCATTTAGAAGTTTAATTGTACATATATACATATTTTTCTGAATATTTTCGACGTGCTCTACAATTTTCTATATTTGAACGGTAAAATTCAATCAGATGAAAAATTAAAATATGCAAAAAATCCGAGACTACTGATCAATACTTTATTTATTGTGGTTACACTCGTTCTATTTTGTACTTCAAATCATTTAGATTTGAAAGCATTTCTGCCTCTACATTGCTATAAATATAGATTTCACCTAAAAAACAGATTTTGTTACCTAATTTAACATGGCGTTTTCGTTCTGTTTACAGTACAAAAAGTCGGTAATGCAGTCCAATATAACTGAATTGTGTTATACTTCTATGGGTTGTGTATGTATATGTTCCACTGGGTCCAAAACTGTACAACAAACTTTGACAACTGTTACATCATTGGATTGTGCTTACCGAGACCTATCCAAAAGTATTCCTAGTCTCATCGATACCTATCCATTAAGTGGTCATTGTATGGATTAACCCCATCTAGTTTGCTAGTTAGGTGCCATTGAATTTTGTTAGCCAATATTCAAACGTTGTAACATGGGTATTTTAAATTTTTTTTATTAAATTGATTGTATTTTTTATTGTTTCATATTATTTTTATCATTTAATTGTTAAACAAGTAAAAGCGTAAAGTTCGGCCATGCCGAATCTTATATACCCTCCACAATATTGCATACAATTGTGTTACTGGAAACATATTTGTATAAGGAGCAAATCTTGAAACGATCCTTTTTGTTTAAGTAAATAATTAAACGCTGCAATCTTTAGGCCGAAAATTCTTTAGTCAAACTCTTCATCTGAAAAATGTGGTATTTATGGCTTAAAATAGCTTTTTGAGAGCTACATCTACACAAGGACTACAACAAAATAAATATTTATTGGTATACATTTTATTGAGATGAATTCTTGCCAAAATAGAATAGAAATGTGGTGTTTATGGCTTTTTTGGAGCGATATCTATAGTCGGACTATAACAAAATATGAACGGATTTCAAAAATTTGTACTGCGATGAGTTCTTGTCTTAATAAAAAACCACCTGCAAAGATTCAGTTAGATTGCTTAGAAAATATGGTATTTATGGAGCGACCTCTATAGGGTGACTATAACACAATATAAACCGATTCGTAAAATTTTTGCTGTGATGAATTCTTGTCCAAATATAATACAAACTGCACAGTCTCTGCTTAATTGATTTGGTTGGAATCGAATAATGAAAGCCATTTATTTTTCTATACTTTGAACGAACGAAAATGTTGTTGTTGTAATTTGAATAACTTGTTTGTGAAATTTTTTCTGTCAAGCCTACTTGATTTTTATGTTTTATAGAAATGAAACTATTTACGTTTTTGAACATTTTAGTTTTTCATTTCATTCTCGTGTATACTTTTATCAAATAAATTCGCATTGTTCTTTTTATATAAAATCTCGGAATTCTGCTGTTTTATTGTTCTAACAAAGGTTATGGGCCTTTTGCACTGAAGCTTATAACTACAATAATATATAATGGCTTCATCGTTTAATATTGAGAAGTTGGAGGAAGGAAATTATGATGGATGGCGTATACATATGAAAAGTCTCCTAATACATTCGGATCTTTGGGGCTACGTATCAGGAGATATTGGGATATCTGAAAACAAAGACGAACTGCAAGATTGGATCAAGAAGGATCAAAAGGCGTTATCATCAATATTTCTATGTGTGAAATGCGACCAATTAGGCGTTGTGAAAAATTGTCAAAATTCGCGGGAAGCGTGGATCAAGTTGGAAGAGAAATTCCAACCACGAGGTCCTTCAAGAAAAGTGTTACTGTTTAGAAAGCTTTTATCAACAAAGATGAGCAATGGGCAAAGTATGAATGAACATCAAGCAATTTTTAATGACATTGTTGGAAAGCTTGTGGAAGTGGATATCTCTGTTCTGGATGAGTTACTGGTAATAATGATGCGAAGTAGTTTGCCCGAGGACTACGAGAATTTTGTAGTTGCTATGGAATCGAGAGATAGTTTGCCGTCTTTAGCCGGGCTCAATAATAAATTACTTGAAGAATTTGAAAGGAGGAACAGCAAAATTGGAATCGAAGAACACCAACAAGTTTTTTTGTCAAAAGGAAATCAGGAGAATGCAGCGAAAAGTACAGGTGAGCGAAAATATAGAAATGTGAAGTGCTATAACTGTGGAAAAATGGGACATATCGCTCGTGATTGCTGGAAAAAAATGTCTGAATCACGTTGCTTTGATAGTGGAGCAACGTGCCACATGTGTTGTAGCCCTGAGAATGTGACAAAATCCGTGAACACAAAGAACGCATCGAATTAGCTGGGGGATACTATATTTTCTCTGAGGGACTATGCAATATTCGGCTATTTTCTAACAGTGACGAATGTGTTGAACTGAAGGATGTCCTTTTCGTACCCAAGATAAAATACAACTTCATTAGCATTGCTAAGCTGTTTGAGGATTATAATGCCGTGACTTTTGGAAATGACAAAGTTGAAATAACAAATTCTTCAGGAGATGTAATATTAACTGTGCGTCGAAGTGGCCAACTTTATGTGTGTCAAAGCAAGTTGTCTCAAAAGATACATGGCATGTATTACGAAAATAATTTTATGAAGTGGCATCAGCGGTGGGTCACCTAAATGTTAGAAGTATTTCTGAATTATCAAGAAAAGGGATGGTACAGGGCATGAATGTTGATAATATTCCACAGAATTTTAATTGCGACACCTGCTTAAAGGCAAACATTTGTGTGCAACCGTTTCCAAAGGAGGCAACATTTCGGGCGAAAGAAGCACTTGAGTTAGTTCACACGGATGTATGTGGACCAATGAGAGTAACATCGGCTGGTGGATCTAGATATTTTTTGTTATTTATTGATGATTACTCTAGAATGATCATCCAGAATTTTATAACAGAGGCAGAGCGGCA
The DNA here is from genome assembly GCA_963930755.1 of Eudasyphora cyanicolor. Classification (NCBI taxonomy): domain Eukaryota; kingdom Metazoa; phylum Arthropoda; class Insecta; order Diptera; family Muscidae; genus Eudasyphora; species Eudasyphora cyanicolor. The sequence goes on from OZ005738.1 coordinate 78,673,561, forward strand.
AACGTCGAAGAAATTGAAAATCATCCGAAGCGACAATGAAGGGAATATTTAAGCACCGAGTTTTCACTTAACCTTGAGATGTTGGGAATAAGGAGACAATTTACTGTGGAATACACGCCCCAACAAAATGGAGTGGCCGAGAGAGCCAATCGCACGATAGTTGAAATGGCACGGTGTATGTTGATTGGAGCCGGCTTAAATGAGAATTTATGGGGCGAGGCAGAGGGTACAGCTGTCTATTTGAGAAACCGGTGCCCATCAAAATCATTAAGTGACAATACACCTGTAGAGCTATGGAGCGGTATAAAACCAACTGTATCACATTCAAAAATTTTTGGTTGCAAGGCTATAATGCTTGACAAAAGGCCTGGAAAATCCAAGTTTTCATCGAAAGGTATTGAATGCATTTTAACAGGATATTCAACGGAGTCGAAAGCGTATCGCCTATTTGGTACAAAGACCGGTAAATTGTATAAAAGTCGCGACGTGAAGTTTATAGAGGATTCGGTAGGATCTTTAAAGCAAAGTTATGAAATTTTCCCTCAAGAACAATTGGAAAAATGCAGAGATGAAGTTCTTAACAGAGAGACTAACAACGTCGATGATAGTGTACATCCAGATGCAATTAGATCTGTTAATGATATTGTTGACAATCAACCAGCGACGTTTTCTGAGAATGTCGCCGACATAACTAATCCGGAAATTATTGCTGGAGAAAATATAACAGGACATACTGATGATCCGAACTATAAAGTTTTGAGATCAGGAAGAAGAATAATTAGTACTTATGTACAGGCTACGCAACAAGAAATATCGGATTGTCCACAGAATATCACCGAGGCGATGTCTAGAACCGACAGTGAATTCGACTCACTTGTGTCGAAGAAGACGTGGGTTTTAGTAAATAAACCACCAAATCAGCCAATTTTTAAGAATAAGTGGGTATTCACGATTAAGCAAGATAAGGATGGAAATTTAGATCGCTATAAAGCACGTTTGGTGGCTAAGGGCTGCGGGCAAAAATATGGTGTTTATTATACCGAGACATTTTCGCCAGTTACAAGATATTCGACTGTAAGAACTGTATTAGCATTGGCTGCAGAATATAAATTACTGGTACATCAAATGGATGTTGAAACAGCCTATTTGAACGGCAATTTGGATGAAGATATTTATATGGAGCAGCCTGAAGGATTTCAAGATGCACATCACCCTGAACAGGTGTGCAAACTTCAGAAGTCAATTTACGGCTTAAAGCAATCCGGCCGCAAATGGAACGAGAAACTTGATGTTGCAGTGAAACAAATTGAATTTAGTCGTTGTACAGTAGATCGATGTGCTTATGTTATGAATCGCGAAGGGGAATATAACATAATTGTTGTATATGTGGATGATTTATTAATTGCGAGCTCAAACGATAAAACTTTGAAGTTAGTGAAATCTGCGATTGGAAGAGAATTTGACGTTGTAGACAAGGGTCCAGTAAATTATTTCCTGGGGATAGAGGTTGACAGGAAAGAATCGACTGGCTGCATAAGATTGTCACAAAAGAAAATGATTAGAGAGTTATTGAGAGAACAAAATATGCAAGACACGAGAAAATGCAGTACTACCCTCGATCCAGGAACAAAGTTTAAAATATGTCTAGATTGTTCGAGCTGCGAAAAACTAGATGAAAGCAAATATCAATCTCTCATTGGATCTTTGATGTACATTGGCATTTGTACGCGACCTGATATTGTACATGCTGTTAACAAGTTATAGCAATTTAATAAAAATCCACATGTAGAGCATTTACAAGAAGCCAAACATATTCTCAGATACTTGTCAAATACTGTCGATTATGAACTTTGTTATAGACCAAACAACAGATTGCTGCAAGGATATGCGGATGCTGATTGGGCAGGTAGCTGTGATGACAGAAAATCTTACACTGGGTATACATTCCTTTTGGCTGGGGCATCAATTTCCTACGAATCGAAAAAGCAACAGACAGTTGCGCTAAGTAGTACAGAAGTAGAATATATGGCTATATCAGCTGCCACAAAAGAAGCAATTTATCTGAAGAATTTACTCACGGAGCTAGGATTTGGAGACATCGTCAAAACGGCAATACAGGTATATGGAGATAACCTCAGCGCCCAACAGCTAGTTCGAAATCCAGTATATCACGCAAGAAGCAAACATATTGACACTCGGATTCATCACGTAAGGGAGGTGTATGAACGAGGCGATATAAAACTGTCATTCATACCATCAGCTGAAAACATCGCAGATCTTCTGACGAAAAATTTGAAGCCATTTCCACATAGGAAGTTGACAGAAAAACTTGGCATCGGAGATTTTTCATTAAGGGACAGTGTTGGAATCGAATAATGAAAACCATTTATTTTTCTATACTTTGAACGAACGAAAATGTTGTTGTTGTAATTTGAATAACTTGTTTGTGAAATTTTTTCTGTCAAGCCTACTTGATTTTTATGTTTTATAGAAATGAAATTATTTACGTTTTTGAACATTTTAGTTTTTCATTTTTTCATTCTCGTGTATACTTTTATCAAATAAATACGCATTGTTCTTTTTATATAAAATCTCGGAATTCTGCTGTTTTATTGTTCTAACAGATTTCAAAATGTGGTATCTATGGCTCAAAACCCGTCTATGGCAAACTCCCCTCTATAGGGAGCTATATCGAAACATTGACCGATATGGCCCATTTGTAATCCCAAACAACCTGCACCTATAAGAAATATTTCTACCAAATTTGATCAACCTAGCTCTATTATTACGGAGTGTAGCGTGATTACAACAGACGGACGGACACGTCTAAATCGTCTTATAATTTTACGACGATTAAGAATATATATATATAGGGTGATCCATTTCGAGGTTCCCTACTTTTTTAAAGAAAACCAGTAAGGAAAGGCAGAAAGTCGGGCGGGCTCGACTATATAATACCCTACACCTCCCTAACAATGCGATAAGGGTCATTGCGATAATAATTTGGAATAATTGGTTAATGGGTAGGAACATATTATCTAACTCTGAGCCGATAATCGCTAAACTAAGCAAATTCCTAAATTAAGAAACATCTTTCTGGAAAATTTTAATGATCGGAAGTAAAGTACAACTTCTATAGCGCTTTGATACCAAATCAGGGGCAACATATATATGAACGTTATATATAAATATGAACCAATTTTCCCTGAATACTCATTCATGTAAAAAGACCTCTTTCTGTCGAACTTCGTACTGATCGGATACAAAATACAGTCTCTACAGCGCTTACATGTCAAATCGGGGGTAACATATATATGGGGGTTATAACTAAATCTGAACCGATTTTCTCCGAATTTGGCAGCATTCCTTCATGTAATATGAAACCTCTTTCTGTCAAATTTCGTACTGATCTGATATAAAATACAGTTTCTACAGCGCTTACATGTCAAATCGGGGGTAAAATATATATGGGGGCTATATCTAAATATGAACCGATTTTGACCAATTTCACTAGGGATCGTCCTTGGGCCAAAAAAGAGCATTGTGCTAAATTTCATCACAATCGGACCATAAATACGACCTGCACTTAGATTACAAGAATACATGGACAGACAGACGGACAGACAGACGGACGGACATGGCTAAATCGACTCAAAACTTGATTCTATGACGATCGGTATAATAAACTATGGTTCTATTTCTTCTTTTTTTGGGCGTTACAAACAAATGCACAAAGTCATAATACCCTGTACCACAGTGTGGTGTAGGGTATAAAAAAAACAGAAAATTCAAATTGAATGGGGAATGTTTATTATCATTTGAAAGAACATTCTATGGCATTTATTTTTTGAAGATTATGTCTATCAAATGTTGGCCGCGGCTACGTCTCAGATGGTCCATCCGTTGAGTCCAATTTTCGATGACTCGTTCGAGCATTTCGACTGGTAACTGGCGAATGACATGCATAAAAGTTGTTCAGGCGTAAGTCTTTCCATGATGAAATGCCAAACTTAACAAAGCTAACAAGACAGCATGACACGACTCACACGTGATCAGGATCACCCGTCATAACGTTGTAAATGTTGTTCAGGCGTAAGTCTTTCCGTGATGAAATGCCAAACAATACTTCACAAAAATAACATGACAGCATGACACCACTCACACGTGACCTATCAAAAAAGGCTATTGAAAAAAGTATCTCTACTTGGATCACCCTTTACTTTATGGAGTCTCAGATCAATATTTAGAGGTGTTACAAACGGAGTGACAAAATGAATATACCCCCATCCTATGGTGGAGGGTATAAAAGAACTAAATATGTAGCTACATTTTTTGTTCGTATATATCAGATTGCAAAACGAACTATAACTGTAGACTACGTATGTAACGAAATTCGCAAATGCAAATGCGAATTATTCGCTTCATTTTGAACTTTCTCATTGGCAAAAACAATATTTGGAATATTCGCTCTCGCAAAAATATATTTCAGTGTTGGCTTCCTCAATAAAAATATAGAGTGTAGTAATGTTTAGACAAAAACATGTAAAAGCGTTAAGTTCGGCCATGCCGAATCTTATATACCCTCCACCATGGATTGTATTCAATATTGTTACTTTGGATGTGGAGCAAATCATGAAACGATCCTTTTTGTTTAAATAAATTTTAAAAAGAAAAGAACGATGCAATTGTTAGGCCGCAAATTCTTTAACCAAACTCTTCACCTGAAAAATGTGGCCTTTTTGGGAGCAACATTGATAGATGGACTACAACAAAATATGAACTGATTAAAAAAAGTTTACTGCGATGAATTCTTGTCTTAATTAAATACAAACTGCAAATATTCAGTTAAAATGCTTAGAAAATATTGTATTTATGGCTTAAATACATATATTTTGGAGCGACCTCTAAAGGGTAACTATAACAAAATATGAACCGATATGTGAAATTTTTCCTGTGGTAAATTCTTGTCAAAATAGAATACAAACCGCAAAGTTTCTGCTAAATTGTTTAAAAATGTGGTATCATATCAAAACATTGACCGATATGGCCCATTTGCAATCCCAAAGAACCTGCAACTGTAAGAAATATTTATACCAAATTTAATCAGATAAATATTTTGAGGTGTTACAAACGGAGTGACAAAATGAATATACCGCCCATCATATGGTGGAGGGTATAAAAATAGATTTTGTACGCCAGTTTTAAACTACACCGCCGGGAATTGTTCCCAGGGAACAGTCATTTATCGGAGCCGGACTAATTAATGATCTTCTACGAAAATGGAGGTTTGAATAATGAAAAAACAGTGAAGCTACTTTGTGTTAAATGTGAAGGAAGCTACTTTTGTTAAACTATGAATACAAAATTTTTCGAAAGTTCATTAATCCTATTTATTTACGTTAGAATCGAATTTCTGTGTACACCCAAAAAGAGAAGTGCGGGACCCATTTAACCATATCCGTCTCTAAATGTATCCTTGTAATCTAAGTCCAGGGAAGGAAAGCAAACACAACAACTTTAAATATCAGCGTTACCTAAATGTTCTAAACGACAGTTATTACTATCACTTTGTGTAAAGTATGACATCTGTAACGACCCGTAAGCGTTAACGGAGCTACCTGAAAACGGCGATGAGTGAATTATAACAAACTCAAGTGAAATGTATAGTTGCCGATGTAGTAATAAGACGTTCGTATTAAGATTTAACAACTATCTAAATCTATTTATTATTACTAAAACTAGTACACAAATCTTACGAAGTATTACTAAAAATGCTACCGTTGACGGCGAAGACTTCTCCAAATCCAAGGTATAGACACCCCATCGGAGTTGACTTTAAAACTAAAAACAAAGCTTTCTGTAGATGGCTACCTAAAAATCTTCTCACTCGCATACAAACGTACGCGAAATTGACTTTTCCCCCATCTTGTGGAAAAGTTGCAAATATATTAGGATGTCTATACTTTAAATTGTCATTGACTTCTCTTGGAATTAGCTGTTGTTTTCTCCTCCTGTGGTTCGTTACCAAGTTGCCAGATTGTCTGTCATTCGAACACGGCGGTCTTGGTGCTGCCACAGCCACTCCCTCTCCAGTGACCAAATCAGGATCCGACACCTGATCCGCTTGGAACGATATTCTCCTAGTTTGTGAGTTCCGCACAACTGGAAGTTCGGTGGACTGCGTACTCTGAGATGGTGTTGATGAGTCTTGAGAGAATGTCTGAGGACTCGGTAGAGGTGTTGCTGTTGTTTGAGAACTCGGTAGAGGTGTTGTGTTGTTTGAGGATGTTCAGGATCAGTATTATGTCAGTGGTCCTCGTACTGCGTTCGTGCGAACAAAAACGTGAGTGCAATCATCGAGGTTCTTGAAACTAAAAATTTAGTTTTTGTTGTGGTGAGACACTGGAATTGGTCGCAGGAAGTTGAAGTATTCACGAAGTTTCCTTAAAAATGCAGATGAAGATCCTCTTTGACAGCTGTCCTTAATCCGAACAAAACAGTTGGAAGTATATCGACCCACGATACTTGTGAATGACACATTAAAGCTGCTTTGAAAGATCTATGCCATCTCTCAATCATTCCATTCGATTTTGGATGATAAGCCGTTCTTCGAGTACGTTTCGAACCTATTAAATTCGCTAGGGCCTTGAATAACGCGGACTCGAATTGTGTGCCCCGTAATTGTCTTAGGACAACCAAAGCGTGAAATCCAGTTGGACCAAAATGGAGTCGCGACCGTCTGGGCCGACTGTCCCTCAGAGGAACAGCTTCAGGCCATCGTGAAAATCGATCGATCATGGTGAGACAATATCTATAACCATGTACTAACGGCATTATCACGATGTCCAAATGAACATGATCGAACCGATTGTCTGGTACATCTATCTCGTCTGGAGTAAGGCGGTGATCTTTGCTTTTTGACACGATATGCAACTCCGAGACCAATTTAGGATTTGTTTCTTCATTCCAGGCCATACGTATTTCTCTCGTATCTGTTGAAGACTAGCACGGCCGGCCAGGATGAGAAAGATTATGAATTGAATTGTAGATTTGTTGACGTAGTGACTCAGGGACATACATGCGAACATATCCTGTGGATACGTCACAGTATACTGATGTCGTATCAAAATGTACTATTTGTATTTTTAAAGAATTTGCGCCATCCAAAATAGTTTCAACTCTCCTTCCATCTCTTGTGCTGATTGGAGTTCCATTAGAGTGACTGATTGTGAAATGAATTGCGAAATGAAATCAAGGTGCCTCAATTGTCGAGGCGAGGCTTTTTCCGGTTTTTGCGAAAATGCATAGACGAGCGGTTTGTGATCGGCCCGAATTATGAAATGTCTTGCCTCCAGCAAATTGCGAGAATATCTAATGGCCTCGTAGATAGCAAGCAACTCTCTGTCATATGTGCTATAATGTCTCTGTGCCGCAGATAATTTTCGGGGAAAAATCCGAGTGGCTGCCAAATTCCATTTGCTTTTTGTTCTAAGACAGCTCCAATGTCGATGTCTGATGCGTGGTTGTAAGGGCCAAATCTGAATCGGGTGTTGGATGAGTTAGCATAGTTGCTTTACGAAGGCTGCGTTTACAAGATGCAAAAGCATTTCCAGCTTCAAGTGTCCAAAAAATGTATTTGGTGTCAAAAATCTGCTCTAAATGTATTTGGTGTTCTTCAAAAGACTCAGACATAACAATAATATCGTCAATATAACAATATACAAAATCAAGACCTCTCAAAACGGAGTCCATAAACCTCTGAAAGGTTTGTGTGGCGTTTCTCAACCCGAATGGCATATATAACAATTCCAAAAGTCCAAAAGGGGTGCACACTGCTGTCTTTTCGATGTCTTCCGCAGCCATTTGTATTTAGTAATAAGCCTTAACAAGGTCGAGTTTGGAAAAAACTGGCCTACCATATAATTTCTCACAAAAATCGTTGATGTTGGCAATTGGGTATCTGTCAGGCACTGTTTTCGAATTCAGCTTTTGGTAATCTCCACACGCTCGCCAACCACTATCTTTTTTCGACACAATATGGAGCGGACTAGCCCAAGGATGGCGATAATGTTGAAATACAATCTTCGGTCTTACGAATTTCACCACGACTTGTTAAACTTGTTGTATTATCGATAGGCATTTCCGTTTTAAATCAATCATCAAATTGTAATGAATAAAAAAGTCTGCCGAACAATGGGCGACGGCAATGGTAAACAACCACTCACGACGTAGACCTAGCTCTAATTTAAGAACACAATTACCATATGTTTGTATTTCGCTGCTATTTGCAGCAAGAAGTCTCATGGCGGACGGCTTTAGAGTTGTTCTGATTAAGGATGGAGGTACAACTTTCACCGATTCTCCTTTACTGGGTTGTCATTGCCGCTATCGCCAGTTGTGTTAACTGACGACAGTCCTATTAGTTTTCTCGAACTAGTGTTGTAGCGGGGACAATTCGGTTTACAATGTTTGGCAGAATCTCCAAACATTTGATGATACTAGCAAGGTTTAGGTTAGGGTGGCAGCCGTATTTTTTTTTTGTATACAAGCTCACATAGACCAGTTAAGGTCCCTAGTCTTACCACGGGCTGAAATGCCCCTCATCGAAACCAACCTGTTTGATATACAAATTTATAGATAGTACGAATATCGGTACTGGAAAGATTTGTTAGGCTGCCTAAAAAAGCCGACTCCAGTATGTCCAGTCGTCGTTTACTCAGAGCGGGGCAGTCGCATAGTAAGTGCTCAACCAACCTGTTTGATATACAAATTTATAGATAGTACGAATATCGGTACTGGAAAGATTTGTTAGGCTGCCTAAAAAAGCCGACTCCAGTATGTCCAGTCGTCGTTTACTCAGAGCGGGGCAGTCGCATAGTAAGTGCTCAATCCAACACCCGATTCAGATTTGGCCCTTACAACCACGCATCAGACATCGACATTGGAGCTGTGTTAGAACAAAAAGCAAATGGAATTTGGCAGCCACTCGGATTTTTCCCCGAAAATTATCTGCGGCACAGAGACATTATAGCACATATGACAGAGAGTTGCTTGCTATCTACGAGGCCATTAGATATTCTCGCAATTTGCTGGAGGCAAGACATTTCATAATTCGGGCCGATCACAAACCGCTCGTCTATGCATTTTCGCAAAAACCGGAAAAAGCCTCGCCTCGACAATTGAGGCACCTTGATTTCATTTCGCAATTCATTTCACAATCAGTCACTCTAATGGAACTCCAATCAGCACAAGAGATGGAAGGAGAGTTGAAACTATTTTGGATGGCGCAAATTCTTTAAAACTACAAATAGTACATTTTGATACGACATCAGTATACTGTGACGTATCCACTTCTTCCTCATCTCCACAGCTTCTGCAGAAGTCATTAGAGTCAATACCCAATCTTTTGGCGTGTTCGCCGATCAAGCAGTGTCCCGTAAGAACTGATACTAAGGTAGACAATCTTAGCCTCTCTAGTGCGAGGAGATGTTTTGATCTTCTCAGGTCATACCTTGGCCAGATTTGTCGAGCTACCCTGCAGATGCCGATTTCTGTCCATCTTTGGTTGGACTGCCTGATTGCCTAAGCCAAAGCTTGCACGTGGATAGTGTCGCACCAATATACGCAAATTCTTCGAGAATTTGTAATGTCGTCCCTTTCCTAGCAAGTTCATCGGCTTTGCAGTTCCCCGGGATATCCCTATGCCCAGGCACCCATATGAGGTGTATATTAAACTGCTCAGCCATCTCGTTAAGAGATCTGCGGCAGCCGAGGGCTGTTTGTGAATTTAGGGATGTTGCCTCCAGAGAATAGATGGCAGCCTGGCTGTCCGAGTAAATGACAACGCCAGTGTTGGTTACTATGTTGCTACTCAGCCACTTGGCTACTTCCCATATTGCCATTATTTCGGCTTGATAGACACTGCAGGTATCTATATCCAAACTAAGCTCTGCACAGTGTACTCCGAAGCCAACCTTTTCATCAAGCTGCGAACGATCCGTGTAAAAGTGGAGATGGTTTCTATTACCTGGTATTCTTCCAAACCATACATCTCTGGCGGGAATCATAGTGATGTAATTTCTCACGAAGGTGTACACAGTTGGTATATAGTCCACTCGGTCGGTTACCATAGCACTACACTTTAATATCCTCATGTGACCGTAGTTTTTGTACGTCCACATTGATTGGCAGTTTAATCTTATTGCCGCTTTGGTTGCAACTTCTTTCGCCACAATATTAACGGCAGTATATGGAGTAGGGCTTGTAGAGACTCGGTCGCTGTAGTCCTTAAGGCTCCGCTTATGCTCCGGCAGGCTGTTCTCTGAACCTTTGTTAGTGATGGTTAGTTTGTCAGTTGCCGTACACCATACCACAATGATACAGCATACAGCAGTATAGGACGAACTACTGCTATATATATCCAGTGGACGATTTTAGGAGAGAGGCCCCACCGCGACCCTACAGCCTTTTTGCAGGAATATAAGGCGACGTTGGCCTTCCTTACACGTTCCAATACGTTAAGTCTAAATAACAGTTTTCTATCTAGAATTAGCCCTAAAAATGTTGCACTTTTAGAAAAGACTAGATCTGTTCCATTTATCCGAGGTGGGACTTTATTCATCCTAGTAAAGAGAACCAATTCTGTCTTGTTTGGGTTTACGCCCAAACCGCTGCTTCTGGCCCATCTAGCAAATTTGTTCAGAGCCACCTGTAGAATGTCTCGGAGGACGTTTTCGAATTTGCCACTCACTGCGATTGGATCGATCGTCCTCATATGCCACGACCTTGCAGCCACAACGTTCTAGATCTAGCAGGATTTCATTCACCGCTAGGTTCCAAATTAGTGGACACAGTACTCCTCCTTGTGGAGTCCCTCTGTTTACAAACCTTGTTAGAGTTGTGGACCCAAGACATGCTGTTATGCGTCTTCTGTTGAGCAGACTTTGAATTAGTCTAATCAAACTAGAGTTAACTTTAAGATGTGACACTGCATCTGAGTGAATGTTGTTAAAATCCCCTTCTATGTCAAGAAATGCCACCATGGTGAATTCCTTGAAATGCAGGGACGATTCGATAGTGGTCACAAGTTCGTGCAGGGCTGATTCTGTAGACTTTCCCTTATTGTAAGCATGTTGGTTCACCGACAGGAGTTTTGTACCCAGGTTTTCCTTAATGAAATAATCTAAAAGTCTTTCCAGACCTTTCAATAGGAAGGAGGATAGGCTAATTGGTCTGAAGTCTTTTGGCCTAGTGTGTGATATCTTCCCCGCTTTAGGTATGAATACCACTTTGGTATCCCTCCATCGATTCGGGATGTGTGAAAGCCTGATACAGCCTACATACATTTTCTCCAGCCAGGGGATAATGTACTTCAACATTTTCTGCATTTCAGCTGGAGTGATGCCGTCTGGTCCAGGTGACTTGAAGGGCTCAAAGCTATTAATAGCCCAGCTTATTCTAGATCTCTCAGTCAACAAGCTAGCGACGCTCGCAGTCCACTCGCACTCTTGTTGGTCCTGCTGATCCTCTGGTTCTGTTAGAGAGTTCCCCGGGAAATGTGTGTCGAGCAGTTCATTGAGCGACTGCTCGCTGTTTTTGGTCCAATTATTTGCCTCATCCTGCAAATAACCCATTGTACAGGGTGAAGCTGATAGTAGTTTTGCTCAGCCTTGCGGCGTCGGATACCTTTTCCACTTCGCCACAGAAGGTATACCAAGAGCGTCTTTGCGCCTTTCTAAGCTCCTTCTTATAGATCTTGAGTTGCTCTTTATAGGCATCCCAACCATTAGCGACCCCAGTAGATTTAGCCTTGTTGAATAGTTTGTTGCAAGTCTTTTTCATAGCCGTTGGCTCAGAAGTCCACTATTGGGGTTTAGTTTTACCCTTGTACCTTGTTTTTGGACAGGCTTCTTCAAGGGAACTACTGAATGATGTGGTGATATGCTTTCATTCCACCCAATAATTTTGTCTGACAGCCGGTCTGTAGCAAACGTTACGTCTAGTACTTCTTCTCTGCCTTTAATTGTAAAGGTCGGTTTATTACCTATGTTACAAATACTTAGGTTGGTAGTTAGAATAAAGTCAAGAAACGAATCACCCCTATTGTTTATATCCGTACTACCCCAGATAGTATGATGAGGTACTACAGCTTCATAAGGCAACTAACTGGAGACCACCCAATATATACGATTACCGATCTCCAGACTAGCAGATGTTTGGTCTTTACCACTTAAATTAGCCAGGAGAAAGATACTTAGATCTGTCCTGGCCAAAATGCAGGTTCTTAGAGTGCCTTCACAGTTGGCCACAAGCAGTTTAAAGTTGGGTGTCCTGATACCGCACACCCTTCCTCCCACTGCGTAGGGCTCCTGTATCAGGACGATGTTTACTGCACCTGTGGACAGGCGCCGCGATAGAGCCGCTGAGGCTGCTTTAGCGCGATGGAGGTTAATCTGTAAAATTCTTACCATCATTGGTAATCGACAGATTAACATCCACCCCGACAAGGGTGTTATCGAACTCTTCGTCCGTATCATCGAGAAGCGAGTCCCCGCCAGATGCGTCAAAGAGTCCGGAGACTCCCCTCAGCCCCTCTGTGTCATAAGTAGAGCTTTCGTACTCAGAGTAGGACGTTACAGATCTTCTGTTAGAGTTGGAGTCACCGGAAATAATGGGCGTGGGTACCTCCGCACTTCCAGAAAGCTGTGTATCAACCACGGTGGACGACTCACCTTCCGCAGTGGGAACTATATCCTGCTTGTATACCTTCAAGACTATAGTCTCGAAGCCATACTGTAGGGTTGCACTTGCACGTTGTATATGGGAGGTGGATTCAGCGTTAAGGATCAAATTGACCTACCGCTTTTTACGATCCGCCTCACCCACCTTGCTGATTCTCCAATTATGGGCGGGCATACCTGGATTGGAATCTTTTATTATTTGTAATATGTCAGCCGGATTGGAGGGCTCTTCTGTAACCCAGGTGATGGCTCTAGGGTGACTAGGGATTAGAGTGATCAAAAAACCGGTTTTTTTGAAAAAATAAAAAACCGGTGGATGGTTTATTTAAGTTTTAAAAAAAACGGTGGAGGGTTTTTTTCTTCGAAGAAAACCGGGGAATCCGGTAGAACCGGTTTTTTTCTGCATAACAGAACAGTATGAAAATTGCCGTGTGAAAAACATTTTCCTTTTTAATAACAAAATAGGCGATTTTTTAATATTAAATTTTTAAAAGCGATGTCTTCTGATCAGGAATCTTGCACCAAATGTAGTCCTGTTGGATAGTAGTTATGAGTTGGATTGTGATGAATATTGTCATTTGAGTCAAACGATCCTTTTATCTCATACTTATAACTAATTAGCTATTGTATTTAGAAACATTTTCCAAAAGTGTTATCGATAGTCTTTTCTTCAACCTTTTAAAAAAATTAGCAAATATATTTTCATTACTTTTTTGCAAAATTAAACTTTTTTTGAAATTTTGGTAAAAACCTATGTTTTAATTTTTGATTTTTTTGCTCAAAAGAAAGCTTAGATAATTTCCTTTAAAAGCTTTGTGACCTATTAATGGGATGGGGCCTGTTGATCTATCAAAATAAATATAAACCTCTGAAAAAAATTACGTTCAACCAAACATTTTAGCATTTCAGATGGGAAAAACAACCGTTTGACAAAAATGTCAATATTTGACACCCTCCAACTCGGAAAGTCCTTAACCGATTTCGTTGGAATTGTGTCTCATAACTACTATCTGATAGGGCTACTTGGTGCAATTTTCATCCCGACAGAAGACATCCCTTTTAAAAATTAACTCACTTGACATGAAATTCCCCTTACTGAACTACAGTCAAGAAAATATTAATGTTTCGGGATATTAAATAGAATATTTAATAGAGGTATTAAATCTTTATACATATATATTTTATATACACACTTTAGTGCAGGGTATACATATAAATATATAAGAGTATACACTAGTCGGTTTACCCAAATGACATTTTCTTACTTGTTTTTCTTTCGGTTTGGAAGTGGGAGAATGCGTTTACTTTTCACCAGAGCTCCGAAATCTTCGCTCGAATTCGAGTAAAGAGTGAAAATCGCTCGAATTCGAGCGCGAGTACTCCTGCGAGTGGAAAAAAAAATTCGAGTATACTCCTTTTTCTTTGCCACTCGAATAAGAGCGCATATGCTTCGCTCGTTTTCGAGTGCGAGTAAAATGCCCTCGAAATCGAGCAGATTATACTCTTGCCGAGTACTCTTTCAGTTTTTCTCATACAGAGCGCGTGTGCGGAGCAATTAGTTGGGTTCATTTTATTTTAAAAGTTTACTCGACAATATTTTGATACTAAAATTAAATAATGAACTACTTAAAAATATAAAATATTAAAAAATAACAGGGTAGTTATATCAAAACATTAACGGATTTGACTCATTTTCAAAATCAAATGACCTGCGACGATAAGAAATATTTCTGCAAAATTTGATCAACCTAGCTCAATTATTACGGCTATGATATTATTATTACGGATATATTTCATTGTAGCTGCAATATACAATAAAATGTGAATATTTAGATTTATTTAAGCCTGATACGAACTTGAGTTAAGCCTCATCATTAGAAATCGGATATCTTGCATATTTTTATGTTTCATCCGATTGGAACCAAACTTTGCATTTAGAAGTTTAATTGTACATATATACATATTTTTCTGAATATTTTCGACGTGCTCTACAATTTTCTATATTTGAACGGTAAAATTCAATCAGATGAAAAATTAAAATATGCAAAAAATCCGAGACTACTGATCAATACTTTATTTATTGTGGTTACACTCGTTCTATTTTGTACTTCAAATCATTTAGATTTGAAAGCATTTCTGCCTCTACATTGCTATAAATATAGATTTCACCTAAAAAACAGATTTTGTTACCTAATTTAACATGGCGTTTTCGTTCTGTTTACAGTACAAAAAGTCGGTAATGCAGTCCAATATAACTGAATTGTGTTATACTTCTATGGGTTGTGTATGTATATGTTCCACTGGGTCCAAAACTGTACAACAAACTTTGACAACTGTTACATCATTGGATTGTGCTTACCGAGACCTATCCAAAAGTATTCCTAGTCTCATCGATACCTATCCATTAAGTGGTCATTGTATGGATTAACCCCATCTAGTTTGCTAGTTAGGTGCCATTGAATTTTGTTAGCCAATATTCAAACGTTGTAACATGGGTATTTTAAATTTTTTTTATTAAATTGATTGTATTTTTTATTGTTTCATATTATTTTTATCATTTAATTGTTAAACAAGTAAAAGCGTAAAGTTCGGCCATGCCGAATCTTATATACCCTCCACAATATTGCATACAATTGTGTTACTGGAAACATATTTGTATAAGGAGCAAATCTTGAAACGATCCTTTTTGTTTAAGTAAATAATTAAACGCTGCAATCTTTAGGCCGAAAATTCTTTAGTCAAACTCTTCATCTGAAAAATGTGGTATTTATGGCTTAAAATAGCTTTTTGAGAGCTACATCTACACAAGGACTACAACAAAATAAATATTTATTGGTATACATTTTATTGAGATGAATTCTTGCCAAAATAGAATAGAAATGTGGTGTTTATGGCTTTTTTGGAGCGATATCTATAGTCGGACTATAACAAAATATGAACGGATTTCAAAAATTTGTACTGCGATGAGTTCTTGTCTTAATAAAAAACCACCTGCAAAGATTCAGTTAGATTGCTTAGAAAATATGGTATTTATGGAGCGACCTCTATAGGGTGACTATAACACAATATATACCGATTCGTAAAATTTTTGCTGTGATGAATTCTTGTCCAAATATAATACAAACTGCACAGTCTCTGCTTAATTGATTTGGTTGGAATCGAATAATGAAAGCCATTTATTTTTCTATACTTTGAACGAACGAAAATGTTGTTGTTGTAATTTGAATAACTTGTTTGTGAAATTTTTTCTGTCAAGCCTACTTGATTTTTATGTTTTATAGAAATGAAACTATTTACGTTTTTGAACATTTTAGTTTTTCATTTCATTCTCGTGTATACTTTTATCAAATAAATTCGCATTGTTCTTTTTATATAAAATCTCGGAATTCTGCTGTTTTATTGTTCTAACAAAGGTTATGGGCCTTTTGCACTGAAGCTTATAACTACAATAATATATAATGGCTTCATCGTTTAATATTGAGAAGTTGGAGGAAGGAAATTATGATGGATGGCGTATACATATGAAAAGTCTCCTAATACATTCGGATCTTTGGGGCTACGTATCAGGAGATATTGGGATATCTGAAAACAAAGACGAACTGCAAGATTGGATCAAGAAGGATCAAAAGGCGTTATCATCAATATTTCTATGTGTGAAATGCGACCAATTAGGCGTTGTGAAAAATTGTCAAAATTCGCGGGAAGCGTGGATCAAGTTGGAAGAGAAATTCCAACCACGAGGTCCTTCAAGAAAAGTGTTACTGTTTAGAAAGCTTTTATCAACAAAGATGAGCAATGGGCAAAGTATGAATGAACATCAAGCAATTTTTAATGACATTGTTGGAAAGCTTGTGGAAGTGGATATCTCTGTTCTGGATGAGTTACTGGTAATAATGATGCGAAGTAGTTTGCCCGAGGACTACGAGAATTTTGTAGTTGCTATGGAATCGAGAGATAGTTTGCCGTCTTTAGCCGGGCTCAATAATAAATTACTTGAAGAATTTGAAAGGAGGAACAGCAAAATTGGAATCGAAGAACACCAACAAGTTTTTTTGTCAAAAGGAAATCAGGAGAATGCAGCGAAAAGTACAGGTGAGCGAAAATATAGAAATGTGAAGTGCTATAACTGTGGAAAAATGGGACATATCGCTCGTGATTGCTGGAAAAAAATGTCTGAATCACGTTGCTTTGATAGTGGAGCAACGTGCCACATGTGTTGTAGCCCTGAGAATGTGACAAAATCCGTGAACACAAAGAACGCATCGAATTAGCTGGGGGATACTATATTTTCTCTGAGGGACTATGCAATATTCGGCTATTTTCTAACAGTGACGAATGTGTTGAACTGAAGGATGTCCTTTTCGTACCCAAGATAAAATACAACTTCATTAGCATTGCTAAGCTGTTTGAGGATTATAATGCCGTGACTTTTGGAAATGACAAAGTTGAAATAACAAATTCTTCAGGAGATGTAATATTAACTGTGCGTCGAAGTGGCCAACTTTATGTGTGTCAAAGCAAGTTGTCTCAAAAGATACATGGCATGTATTACGAAAATAATTTTATGAAGTGGCATCAGCGGTGGGTCACCTAAATGTTAGAAGTATTTCTGAATTATCAAGAAAAGGGATGGTACAGGGCATGAATGTTGATAATATTCCACAGAATTTTAATTGCGACACCTGCTTAAAGGCAAACATTTGTGTGCAACCGTTTCCAAAGGAGGCAACATTTCGGGCGAAAGAAGCACTTGAGTTAGTTCACACGGATGTATGTGGACCAATGAGAGTAACATCGGCTGGTGGATCTAGATATTTTTTGTTATTTATTGATGATTACTCTAGAATGATCATCCAGAATTTTATAACAGAGGCAGAGCGGCAAACGTCGAAGAAATTGAAAATCATCCGAAGCGACAATGAAGGGAATATTTAAGCACCGAGTTTTCACTTAACCTTGAGATGTTGGGAATAAGGAGACAATTTACTGTGGAATACACGCCCCAACAAAATGGAGTGGCCGAGAGAGCCAATCGCACGATAGTTGAAATGGCACGGTGTATGTTGATTGGAGCCGGCTTAAATGAGAATTTATGGGGCGAGGCAGAGGGTACAGCTGTCTATTTGAGAAACCGGTGCCCATCAAAATCATTAAGTGACAATACACCTGTAGAGCTATGGAGCGGTATAAAACCAACTGTATCACATTCAAAAATTTTTGGTTGCAAGGCTATAATGCTTGACAAAAGGCCTGGAAAATCCAAGTTTTCATCGAAAGGTATTGAATGCATTTTAACAGGATATTCAACGGAGTCGAAAGCGTATCGCCTATTTGGTACAAAGACCGGTAAATTGTATAAAAGTCGCGACGTGAAGTTTATAGAGGATTCGGTAGGATCTTTAAAGCAAAGTTATGAAATTTTCCCTCAAGAACAATTGGAAAAATGCAGAGATGAAGTTCTTAACAGAGAGACTAACAACGTCGATGATAGTGTACATCCAGATGCAATTAGATCTGTTAATGATATTGTTGACAATCAACCAGCGACGTTTTCTGAGAATGTCGCCGACATAACTAATCCGGAAATTATTGCTGGAGAAAATATAACAGGACATACTGATGATCCGAACTATAAAGTTTTGAGATCAGGAAGAAGAATAATTAGTACTTATGTACAGGCTACGCAACAAGAAATATCGGATTGTCCACAGAATATCACCGAGGCGATGTCTAGAACCGACAGTGAATTCGACTCACTTGTGTCGAAGAAGACGTGGGTTTTAGTAAATAAACCACCAAATCAGCCAATTTTTAAGAATAAGTGGGTATTCACGATTAAGCAAGATAAGGATGGAAATTTAGATCGCTATAAAGCACGTTTGGTGGCTAAGGGCTGCGGGCAAAAATATGGTGTTTATTATACCGAGACATTTTCGCCAGTTACAAGATATTCGACTGTAAGAACTGTATTAGCATTGGCTGCAGAATATAAATTACTGGTACATCAAATGGATGTTGAAACAGCCTATTTGAACGGCAATTTGGATGAAGATATTTATATGGAGCAGCCTGAAGGATTTCAAGATGCACATCACCCTGAACAGGTGTGCAAACTTCAGAAGTCAATTTACGGCTTAAAGCAATCCGGCCGCAAATGGAACGAGAAACTTGATGTTGCAGTGAAACAAATTGAATTTAGTCGTTGTACAGTAGATCGATGTGCTTATGTTATGAATCGCGAAGGGGAATATAACATAATTGTTGTATATGTGGATGATTTATTAATTGCGAGCTCAAACGATAAAACTTTGAAGTTAGTGAAATCTGCGATTGGAAGAGAATTTGACGTTGTAGACAAGGGTCCAGTAAATTATTTCCTGGGGATAGAGGTTGACAGGAAAGAATCGACTGGCTGCATAAGATTGTCACAAAAGAAAATGATTAGATAGTTATTGAGAGAACAAAATATGCAAGACACGAGAAAATGCAGTACTACCCTCGATCCAGGAACAAAGTTTAAAATATGTCTAGATTGTTCGAGCTGCGAAAAACTAGATGAAAGCAAATATCAATCTCTCATTGGATCTTTGATGTACATTGGCATTTGTACGCGACCTGATATTGTACATGCTGTTAACAAGTTATAGCAATTTAATAAAAATCCACATGTAGAGCATTTACAAGAAGCCAAACATATTCTCAGATACTTGTCAAATACTGTCGATTATGAACTTTGTTATAGACCAAACAACAGATTGCTGCAAGGATATGCGGATGCTGATTGGGCAGGTAGCTGTGATGACAGAAAATCTTACACTGGGTATACATTCCTTTTGGCTGGGGCATCAATTTCCTACGAATCGAAAAAGCAACAGACAGTTGCGCTAAGTAGTACAGAAGTAGAATATATGGCTATATCAGCTGCCACAAAAGAAGCAATTTATCTGAAGAATTTACTCACGGAGCTAGGATTTGGAGACATCGTCAAAACGGCAATACAGGTATATGGAGATAACCTCAGCGCCCAACAGCTAGTTCGAAATCCAGTATATCACGCAAGAAGCAAACATATTGACACTCGGATTCATCACGTAAGGGAGGTGTATGAACGAGGCGATATAAAACTGTCATTCATACCATCAGCTGAAAACATCGCAGATCTTCTGACGAAAAATTTGAAGCCATTTCCACATAGGAAGTTGACAGAAAAACTTGGCATCGGAGATTTTTCATTAAGGGACAGTGTTGGAATCGAATAATGAAAACCATTTATTTTTCTATACTTTGAACGAACGAAAATGTTGTTGTTGTAATTTGAATAACTTGTTTGTGAAATTTTTTCTGTCAAGCCTACTTGATTTTTATGTTTTATAGAAATGAAATTATTTACGTTTTTGAACATTTTAGTTTTTCATTTTTTCATTCTCGTGTATACTTTTATCAAATAAATACGCATTGTTCTTTTTATATAAAATCTCGGAATTCTGCTGTTTTATTGTTCTAACAGATTTCAAAATGTGGTATCTATGGCTCAAAACCCGTCTATGGCAAACTCCCCTCTATAGGGAGCTATATCGAAACATTGACCGATATGGCCCATTTGTAATCCCAAACAACCTGCACCTATAAGAAATATTTCTACCAAATTTGATCAACCTAGCTCTATTATTACGGAGTGTAGCGTGATTACAACAGACGGACGGACACGTCTAAATCGTCTTATAATTTTACGACGATTAAGAATATATATATATAGGGTGATCCATTTCGAGGTTCCCTACTTTTTTAAAGAAAACCAGTAAGGAAAGGCAGAAAGTCGGGCGGGCTCGACTATATAATACCCTACACCTCCCTAACAATGCGATAAGGGTCATTGCGATAATAATTTGGAATAATTGGTTAATGGGTAGGAACATATTATCTAACTCTGAGCCGATAATCGCTAAACTAAGCAAATTCCTAAATTAAGAAACATCTTTCTGGAAAATTTTAATGATCGGAAGTAAAGTACAACTTCTATAGCGCTTTGATACCAAATCAGGGGCAACATATATATGAACGTTATATATAAATATGAACCAATTTTCCCTGAATACTCATTCATGTAAAAAGACCTCTTTCTGTCGAACTTCGTACTGATCGGATACAAAATACAGTCTCTACAGCGCTTACATGTCAAATCGGGGGTAACATATATATGGGGGTTATAACTAAATCTGAACCGATTTTCTCCGAATTTGGCAGCATTCCTTCATGTAATATGAAACCTCTTTCTGTCAAATTTCGTACTGATCTGATATAAAATACAGTTTCTACAGCGCTTACATGTCAAATCGGGGGTAAAATATATATGGGGGCTATATCTAAATATGAACCGATTTTGACCAATTTCACTAGGGATCGTCCTTGGGCCAAAAAAGAGCATTGTGCTAAATTTCATCACAATCGGACCATAAATACGACCTGCACTTAGATTACAAGAATACATGGACAGACAGACGGACAGACAGACGGACGGACATGGCTAAATCGACTCAAAACTTGATTCTATGACGATCGGTATAATAAACTATGGTTCTATTTCTTCTTTTTTTGGGCGTTACAAACAAATGCACAAAGTCATAATACCCTGTACCACAGTGTGGTGTAGGGTATAAAAAAAACAGAAAATTCAAATTGAATGGGGAATGTTTATTATCATTTGAAAGAACATTCTATGGCATTTATTTTTTGAAGATTATGTCTATCAAATGTTGGCCGCGGCTACGTCTCAGATGGTCCATCCGTTGAGTCCAATTTTCGATGACTCGTTCGAGCATTTCGACTGGTAACTGGCGAATGACATGCATAAAAGTTGTTCAGGCGTAAGTCTTTCCATGATGAAATGCCAAACTTAACAAAGCTAACAAGACAGCATGACACGACTCACACGTGATCAGGATCACCCGTCATAACGTTGTAAATGTTGTTCAGGCGTAAGTCTTTCCGTGATGAAATGCCAAACAATACTTCACAAAAATAACATGACAGCATGACACCACTCACACGTGACCTATCAAAAAAGGCTATTGAAAAAAGTATCTCTACTTGGATCACCCTTTACTTTATGGAATCAATATTTAGAGGTGTTACAAACGGAGTGACAAAATGAATATACCCCCATCCTATGGTGGAGGGTATAAAAGAACTAAATATGTAGCTACATTTTTTGTTCGTATATATCAGATTGCAAAACGAACTATAACTGTAGACTACGTATGTAACGAAATTCGCAAATGCAAATGCGAATTATTCGCTTCATTTTGAACTTTCTCATTGGCAAAAACAATATTTGGAATATTCGCTCTCGCAAAAATATATTTCAGTGTTGGCTTCCTCAATAAAAATATAGAGTGTAGTAATGTTTAGACAAAAACATGTAAAAGCGTTAAGTTCGGCCATGCCGAATCTTATATACCCTCCACCATGGATTGTATTCAATATTGTTACTTTGGATGTGGAGCAAATCATGAAACGATCCTTTTTGTTTAAATAAATTTTAAAAAGAAAAGAACGATGCAATTGTTAGGCCGCAAATTCTTTAACCAAACTCTTCACCTGAAAAATGTGGCCTTTTTGGGAGCAACATTGATAGATGGACTACAACAAAATATGAACTGATTAAAAAAAGTTTACTGCGATGAATTCTTGTCTTAATTAAATACAAACTGCAAATATTCAGTTAAAATGCTTAGAAAATATTGTATTTATGGCTTAAATACATATATTTTGGAGCGACCTCTAAAGGGTAACTATAACAAAATATGAACCGATATGTGAAATTTTTCCTGTGGTAAATTCTTGTCAAAATAGAATACAAACCGCAAAGTTTCTGCTAAATTGTTTAAAAATGTGGTATCATATCAAAACATTGACCGATATGGCCCATTTGCAATCCCAAAGAACCTGCAACTGTAAGAAATATTTATACCAAATTTAATCAGATAAATATTTTGAGGTGTTACAAACGGAGTGACAAAATGAATATACCGCCCATCATATGGTGGAGGGTATAAAAATAGATTTTGTACGCCAGTTTTAAACTACACCGCCGGGAATTGTTCCCAGGGAACAGTCATTTATCGGAGCCGGACTAATTAATGATCTTCTACGAAAATGGAGGTTTGAATAATGAAAAAACAGTGAAGCTACTTTGTGTTAAATGTGAAGGAAGCTACTTTTGTTAAACTATGAATACAAAATTTTTCGAAAGTTCATTAATCCTATTTATTTACGTTAGAATCGAATTTCTGTGTACACCCAAAAAGAGAAGTGCGGGACCCATTTAACCATATCCGTCTCTAAATGTATCCTTGTAATCTAAGTCCAGGGAAGGAAAGCAAACACAACAACTTTAAATATCAGCGTTACCTAAATGTTCTAAACGACAGTTATTACTATCACTTTGTGTAAAGTATGACATCTGTAACGACCCGTAAGCGTTAACGGAGCTACCTGAAAACGGCGATGAGTGAATTATAACAAACTCAAGTGAAATGTATAGTTGCCGATGTAGTAATAAGACGTTCGTATTAAGATTTAACAACTATCTAAATCTATTTATTATTACTAAAACTAGTACACAAATCTTACGAAGTATTACTAAAAATGCTACCGTTGACGGCGAAGACTTCTCCAAATCCAAGGTATAGACACCCCATCGGAGTTGACTTTAAAACTAAAAACAAAGCTTTCTGTAGATGGCTACCTAAAAATCTTCTCACTCGCATACAAACGTACGCGAAATTGACTTTTCCCCCATCTTGTGGAAAAGTTGCAAATATATTAGGATGTCTATACTTTAAATTGTCATTGACTTCTCTTGGAATTAGCTGTTGTTTTCTCCTCCTGTGGTTCGTTACCAAGTTGCCAGATTGTCTGTCATTCGAACACGGCGGTCTTGGTGCTGCCACAGCCACTCCCTCTCCAGTGACCAAATCAGGATCCGACACCTGATCCGCTTGGAACGATATTCTCCTAGTTTGTGAGTTCCGCACAACTGGAAGTTCGGTGGACTGCGTACTCTGAGATGGTGTTGATGAGTCTTGAGAGAATGTCTGAGGACTCGGTAGAGGTGTTGCTGTTGTTTGAGAACTCGGTAGAGGTGTTGTGTTGTTTGAGGATGTTCAGGATCAGTATTATGTCAGTGGTCCTCGTACTGCGTTCGTGCGAACAAAAACGTGAGTGCAATCATCGAGGTTCTTGAAACTAAAAATTTAGTTTTTGTTGTGGTGAGACACTGGAATTGGTCGCAGGAAGTTGAAGTATTCACGAAGTTTCCTTAAAAATGCAGATGAAGATCCTCTTTGACAGCTGTCCTTAATCCGAACAAAACAGTTGGAAGTATATCGACCCACGATACTTGTGAATGACACATTAAAGCTGCTTTGAAAGATCTATGCCATCTCTCAATCATTCCATTCGATTTTGGATGATAAGCCGTTCTTCGAGTACGTTTCGAACCTATTAAATTCGCTAGGGCCTTGAATAACGCGGACTCGAATTGTGTGCCCCGTAATTGTCTTAGGACAACCAAAGCGTGAAATCCAGTTGGACCAAAATGGAGTCGCGACCGTCTGGGCCGACTGTCCCTCAGAGGAACAGCTTCAGGCCATCGTGAAAATCGATCGATCATGGTGAGACAATATCTATAACCATGTACTAACGGCATTATCACGATGTCCAAATGAACATGATCGAACCGATTGTCTGGTACATCTATCTCGTCTGGAGTAAGGCGGTGATCTTTGCTTTTTGACACGATATGCAACTCCGAGACCAATTTAGGATTTGTTTCTTCATTCCAGGCCATACGTATTTCTCTCGTATCTGTTGAAGACTAGCACGGCCGGCCAGGATGAGAAAGATTATGAATTGAATTGTAGATTTGTTGACGTAGTGACTCAGGGACATACATGCGAACATATCCTGTGGATACGTCACAGTATACTGATGTCGTATCAAAATGTACTATTTGTATTTTTAAAGAATTTGCGCCATCCAAAATAGTTTCAACTCTCCTTCCATCTCTTGTGCTGATTGGAGTTCCATTAGAGTGACTGATTGTGAAATGAATTGCGAAATGAAATCAAGGTGCCTCAATTGTCGAGGCGAGGCTTTTTCCGGTTTTTGCGAAAATGCATAGACGAGCGGTTTGTGATCGGCCCGAATTATGAAATGTCTTGCCTCCAGCAAATTGCGAGAATATCTAATGGCCTCGTAGATAGCAAGCAACTCTCTGTCATATGTGCTATAATGTCTCTGTGCCGCAGATAATTTTCGGGGAAAAATCCGAGTGGCTGCCAAATTCCATTTGCTTTTTGTTCTAAGACAGCTCCAATGTCGATGTCTGATGCGTGGTTGTAAGGGCCAAATCTGAATCGGGTGTTGGATGAGTTAGCATAGTTGCTTTACGAAGGCTGCGTTTACAAGATGCAAAAGCATTTCCAGCTTCA
This sequence comes from Eudasyphora cyanicolor, assembly GCA_963930755.1. Lineage (NCBI taxonomy): Eukaryota > Metazoa > Arthropoda > Insecta > Diptera > Muscidae > Eudasyphora > Eudasyphora cyanicolor. Next base: position 78,698,795 of record OZ005738.1, read on the forward strand.
AGTGTCCAAAAAATGTATTTGGTGTCAAAAATCTGCTCTAAATGTATTTGGTGTTCTTCAAAAGACTCAGACATAACAATAATATCGTCAATATAACAATATACAAAATCAAGACCTCTCAAAACGGAGTCCATAAACCTCTGAAAGGTTTGTGTGGCGTTTCTCAACCCGAATGGCATATATAACAATTCCAAAAGTCCAAAAGGGGTGCACACTGCTGTCTTTTCGATGTCTTCCGCAGCCATTTGTATTTAGTAATAAGCCTTAACAAGGTCGAGTTTGGAAAAAACTGGCCTACCATATAATTTCTCACAAAAATCGTTGATGTTGGCAATTGGGTATCTGTCAGGCACTGTTTTCGAATTCAGCTTTTGGTAATCTCCACACGCTCGCCAACCACTATCTTTTTTCGACACAATATGGAGCGGACTAGCCCAAGGATGGCGATAATGTTGAAATACAATCTTCGGTCTTACGAATTTCACCACGACTTGTTAAACTTGTTGTATTATCGATAGGCATTTCCGTTTTAAATCAATCATCAAATTGTAATGAATAAAAAAGTCTGCCGAACAATGGGCGACGGCAATGGTAAACAACCACTCACGACGTAGACCTAGCTCTAATTTAAGAACACAATTACCATATGTTTGTATTTCGCTGCTATTTGCAGCAAGAAGTCTCATGGCGGACGGCTTTAGAGTTGTTCTGATTAAGGATGGAGGTACAACTTTCACCGATTCTCCTTTACTGGGTTGTCATTGCCGCTATCGCCAGTTGTGTTAACTGACGACAGTCCTATTAGTTTTCTCGAACTAGTGTTGTAGCGGGGACAATTCGGTTTACAATGTTTGGCAGAATCTCCAAACATTTGATGATACTAGCAAGGTTTAGGTTAGGGTGGCAGCCGTATTTTTTTTTTGTATACAAGCTCACATAGACCAGTTAAGGTCCCTAGTCTTACCACGGGCTGAAATGCCCCTCATCGAAACCAACCTGTTTGATATACAAATTTATAGATAGTACGAATATCGGTACTGGAAAGATTTGTTAGGCTGCCTAAAAAAGCCGACTCCAGTATGTCCAGTCGTCGTTTACTCAGAGCGGGGCAGTCGCATAGTAAGTGCTCAACCAACCTGTTTGATATACAAATTTATAGATAGTACGAATATCGGTACTGGAAAGATTTGTTAGGCTGCCTAAAAAAGCCGACTCCAGTATGTCCAGTCGTCGTTTACTCAGAGCGGGGCAGTCGCATAGTAAGTGCTCAATCCAACACCCGATTCAGATTTGGCCCTTACAACCACGCATCAGACATCGACATTGGAGCTGTGTTAGAACAAAAAGCAAATGGAATTTGGCAGCCACTCGGATTTTTCCCCGAAAATTATCTGCGGCACAGAGACATTATAGCACATATGACAGAGAGTTGCTTGCTATCTACGAGGCCATTAGATATTCTCGCAATTTGCTGGAGGCAAGACATTTCATAATTCGGGCCGATCACAAACCGCTCGTCTATGCATTTTCGCAAAAACCGGAAAAAGCCTCGCCTCGACAATTGAGGCACCTTGATTTCATTTCGCAATTCATTTCACAATCAGTCACTCTAATGGAACTCCAATCAGCACAAGAGATGGAAGGAGAGTTGAAACTATTTTGGATGGCGCAAATTCTTTAAAACTACAAATAGTACATTTTGATACGACATCAGTATACTGTGACGTATCCACTTCTTCCTCATCTCCACAGCTTCTGCAGAAGTCATTAGAGTCAATACCCAATCTTTTGGCGTGTTCGCCGATCAAGCAGTGTCCCGTAAGAACTGATACTAAGGTAGACAATCTTAGCCTCTCTAGTGCGAGGAGATGTTTTGATCTTCTCAGGTCATACCTTGGCCAGATTTGTCGAGCTACCCTGCAGATGCCGATTTCTGTCCATCTTTGGTTGGACTGCCTGATTGCCTAAGCCAAAGCTTGCACGTGGATAGTGTCGCACCAATATACGCAAATTCTTCGAGAATTTGTAATGTCGTCCCTTTCCTAGCAAGTTCATCGGCTTTGCAGTTCCCCGGGATATCCCTATGCCCAGGCACCCATATGAGGTGTATATTAAACTGCTCAGCCATCTCGTTAAGAGATCTGCGGCAGCCGAGGGCTGTTTGTGAATTTAGGGATGTTGCCTCCAGAGAATAGATGGCAGCCTGGCTGTCCGAGTAAATGACAACGCCAGTGTTGGTTACTATGTTGCTACTCAGCCACTTGGCTACTTCCCATATTGCCATTATTTCGGCTTGATAGACACTGCAGGTATCTATATCCAAACTAAGCTCTGCACAGTGTACTCCGAAGCCAACCTTTTCATCAAGCTGCGAACGATCCGTGTAAAAGTGGAGATGGTTTCTATTACCTGGTATTCTTCCAAACCATACATCTCTGGCGGGAATCATAGTGATGTAATTTCTCACGAAGGTGTACACAGTTGGTATATAGTCCACTCGGTCGGTTACCATAGCACTACACTTTAATATCCTCATGTGACCGTAGTTTTTGTACGTCCACATTGATTGGCAGTTTAATCTTATTGCCGCTTTGGTTGCAACTTCTTTCGCCACAATATTAACGGCAGTATATGGAGTAGGGCTTGTAGAGACTCGGTCGCTGTAGTCCTTAAGGCTCCGCTTATGCTCCGGCAGGCTGTTCTCTGAACCTTTGTTAGTGATGGTTAGTTTGTCAGTTGCCGTACACCATACCACAATGATACAGCATACAGCAGTATAGGACGAACTACTGCTATATATATCCAGTGGACGATTTTAGGAGAGAGGCCCCACCGCGACCCTACAGCCTTTTTGCAGGAATATAAGGCGACGTTGGCCTTCCTTACACGTTCCAATACGTTAAGTCTAAATAACAGTTTTCTATCTAGAATTAGCCCTAAAAATGTTGCACTTTTAGAAAAGACTAGATCTGTTCCATTTATCCGAGGTGGGACTTTATTCATCCTAGTAAAGAGAACCAATTCTGTCTTGTTTGGGTTTACGCCCAAACCGCTGCTTCTGGCCCATCTAGCAAATTTGTTCAGAGCCACCTGTAGAATGTCTCGGAGGACGTTTTCGAATTTGCCACTCACTGCGATTGGATCGATCGTCCTCATATGCCACGACCTTGCAGCCACAACGTTCTAGATCTAGCAGGATTTCATTCACCGCTAGGTTCCAAATTAGTGGACACAGTACTCCTCCTTGTGGAGTCCCTCTGTTTACAAACCTTGTTAGAGTTGTGGACCCAAGACATGCTGTTATGCGTCTTCTGTTGAGCAGACTTTGAATTAGTCTAATCAAACTAGAGTTAACTTTAAGATGTGACACTGCATCTGAGTGAATGTTGTTAAAATCCCCTTCTATGTCAAGAAATGCCACCATGGTGAATTCCTTGAAATGCAGGGACGATTCGATAGTGGTCACAAGTTCGTGCAGGGCTGATTCTGTAGACTTTCCCTTATTGTAAGCATGTTGGTTCACCGACAGGAGTTTTGTACCCAGGTTTTCCTTAATGAAATAATCTAAAAGTCTTTCCAGACCTTTCAATAGGAAGGAGGATAGGCTAATTGGTCTGAAGTCTTTTGGCCTAGTGTGTGATATCTTCCCCGCTTTAGGTATGAATACCACTTTGGTATCCCTCCATCGATTCGGGATGTGTGAAAGCCTGATACAGCCTACATACATTTTCTCCAGCCAGGGGATAATGTACTTCAACATTTTCTGCATTTCAGCTGGAGTGATGCCGTCTGGTCCAGGTGACTTGAAGGGCTCAAAGCTATTAATAGCCCAGCTTATTCTAGATCTCTCAGTCAACAAGCTAGCGACGCTCGCAGTCCACTCGCACTCTTGTTGGTCCTGCTGATCCTCTGGTTCTGTTAGAGAGTTCCCCGGGAAATGTGTGTCGAGCAGTTCATTGAGCGACTGCTCGCTGTTTTTGGTCCAATTATTTGCCTCATCCTGCAAATAACCCATTGTACAGGGTGAAGCTGATAGTAGTTTTGCTCAGCCTTGCGGCGTCGGATACCTTTTCCACTTCGCCACAGAAGGTATACCAAGAGCGTCTTTGCGCCTTTCTAAGCTCCTTCTTATAGATCTTGAGTTGCTCTTTATAGGCATCCCAACCATTAGCGACCCCAGTAGATTTAGCCTTGTTGAATAGTTTGTTGCAAGTCTTTTTCATAGCCGTTGGCTCAGAAGTCCACTATTGGGGTTTAGTTTTACCCTTGTACCTTGTTTTTGGACAGGCTTCTTCAAGGGAACTACTGAATGATGTGGTGATATGCTTTCATTCCACCCAATAATTTTGTCTGAGAGCCGGTCTGTAGCAAACGTTACGTCTAGTACTTCTTCTCTGCCTTTAATTGTAAAGGTCGGTTTATTACCTATGTTACAAATACTTAGGTTGGTAGTTAGAATAAAGTCAAGAAACGAATCACCCCTATTGTTTATATCCGTACTACCCCAGATAGTATGATGAGGTACTACAGCTTCATAAGGCAACTAACTGGAGACCACCCAATATATACGATTACCGATCTCCAGACTAGCAGATGTTTGGTCTTTACCACTTAAATTAGCCAGGAGAAAGATACTTAGATCTGTCCTGGCCAAAATGCAGGTTCTTAGAGTGCCTTCACAGTTGGCCACAAGCAGTTTAAAGTTGGGTGTCCTGATACCGCACACCCTTCCTCCCACTGCGTAGGGCTCCTGTATCAGGACGATGTTTACTGCACCTGTGGACAGGCGCCGCGATAGAGCCGCTGAGGCTGCTTTAGCGCGATGGAGGTTAATCTGTAAAATTCTTACCATCATTGGTAATCGACAGATTAACATCCACCCCGACAAGGGTGTTATCGAACTCTTCGTCCGTATCATCGAGAAGCGAGTCCCCGCCAGATGCGTCAAAGAGTCCGGAGACTCCCCTCAGCCCCTCTGTGTCATAAGTAGAGCTTTCGTACTCAGAGTAGGACGTTACAGATCTTCTGTTAGAGTTGGAGTCACCGGAAATAATGGGCGTGGGTACCTCCGCACTTCCAGAAAGCTGTGTATCAACCACGGTGGACGACTCACCTTCCGCAGTGGGAACTATATCCTGCTTGTATACCTTCAAGACTATAGTCTCGAAGCCATACTGTAGGGTTGCACTTGCACGTTGTATATGGGAGGTGGATTCAGCGTTAAGGATCAAATTGACCTACCGCTTTTTACGATCCGCCTCACCCACCTTGCTGATTCTCCAATTATGGGCGGGCATACCTGGATTGGAATCTTTTATTATTTGTAATATGTCAGCCGGATTGGAGGGCTCTTCTGTAACCCAGGTGATGGCTCTAGGGTGACTAGGGATTAGAGTGATCAAAAAACCGGTTTTTTTGAAAAAATAAAAAACCGGTGGATGGTTTATTTAAGTTTTAAAAAAAACGGTGGAGGGTTTTTTTCTTCGAAGAAAACCGGGGAATCCGGTAGAACCGGTTTTTTTCTGCATAACAGAACAGTATGAAAATTGCCGTGTGAAAAACATTTTCCTTTTTAATAACAAAATAGGCGATTTTTTAATATTAAATTTTTAAAAGCGATGTCTTCTGATCAGGAATCTTGCACCAAATGTAGTCCTGTTGGATAGTAGTTATGAGTTGGATTGTGATGAATATTGTCATTTGAGTCAAACGATCCTTTTATCTCATACTTATAACTAATTAGCTATTGTATTTAGAAACATTTTCCAAAAGTGTTATCGATAGTCTTTTCTTCAACCTTTTAAAAAAATTAGCAAATATATTTTCATTACTTTTTTGCAAAATTAAACTTTTTTTGAAATTTTGGTAAAAACCTATGTTTTAATTTTTGATTTTTTTGCTCAAAAGAAAGCTTAGATAATTTCCTTTAAAAGCTTTGTGACCTATTAATGGGATGGGGCCTGTTGATCTATCAAAATAAATATAAACCTCTGAAAAAAATTACGTTCAACCAAACATTTTAGCATTTCAGATGGGAAAAACAACCGTTTGACAAAAATGTCAATATTTGACACCCTCCAACTCGGAAAGTCCTTAACCGATTTCGTTGGAATTGTGTCTCATAACTACTATCTGATAGGGCTACTTGGTGCAATTTTCATCCCGACAGAAGACATCCCTTTTAAAAATTAACTCACTTGACATGAAATTCCCCTTACTGAACTACAGTCAAGAAAATATTAATGTTTCGGGATATTAAATAGAATATTTAATAGAGGTATTAAATCTTTATACATATATATTTTATATACACACTTTAGTGCAGGGTATACATATAAATATATAAGAGTATACACTAGTCGGTTTACCCAAATGACATTTTCTTACTTGTTTTTCTTTCGGTTTGGAAGTGGGAGAATGCGTTTACTTTTCACCAGAGCTCCGAAATCTTCGCTCGAATTCGAGTAAAGAGTGAAAATCGCTCGAATTCGAGCGCGAGTACTCCTGCGAGTGGAAAAAAAAATTCGAGTATACTCCTTTTTCTTTGCCACTCGAATAAGAGCGCATATGCTTCGCTCGTTTTCGAGTGCGAGTAAAATGCCCTCGAAATCGAGCAGATTATACTCTTGCCGAGTACTCTTTCAGTTTTTCTCATACAGAGCGCGTGTGCGGAGCAATTAGTTGGGTTCATTTTATTTTAAAAGTTTACTCGACAATATTTTGATACTAAAATTAAATAATGAACTACTTAAAAATATAAAATATTAAAAAATAACAGCATTTTACACATATACTATTTTTATTTCCATCCATATTATTACTCGTGTAATAAATAAATTTAATAAACAATAATAAAAAAAATCTTCTTCGTGAGTATTTTTGTACACAAAAACCACCGTCCCCTTGGCTCTTGGCTCTTGCACACGATCTCCCCTCCTCAGCCAAAGAAACACCAAAAACCGTTTAAGTTACTATTCTTGCTACTACACACACACGCATACCCAAATCTGCAAAAAAACAAAACCAAAGGCAAAAAATAAAATGCTTGAAACTGTAAAATGTTCATTGATACCCTTTTTATACCCTACACCACACTGTGGTACAGGGTATTATAACTTTGTGCATTTGTTTGTAACACCCAAAAGGAGAAGAAATAGACCCATCGTTTATTATACCGATCGACTTAGAATCACTTTCTGAGTTGATTTAGCTATGTCCGTCTGTCTGTCTGTCCGTCTGTGCACGTATTCTTGTAATCAAAGTACAGGTCGCAATTATGGTCCGTTCTCGACGAAACTTTACACATATCTTTTTTTTGGCCCAAGGACGATCCCTATTTAATTTGGTTAAAATCGGTTCAGATTTAGATATAGCCCCCATATATATGTTAGCCCCGATTTGATATGTAAGCGCTGTAAAAACTTTATTTTATATCCGATCAGTATGAAATTCGACAGAAAGAGGTTTCTTATTATATGAATGAACACTGTTAAATTTGGAAGAAATCGGTTCATATTTAGATATAGCCCCCATATATACGTTACCCCCGATTTGACATGTAAGCGCTGTAAAAATGTTATTTTATATCCCATCAGTATGAAATTCGGCAGAAAGAGGTTTCTTGTTATATGGATGAACACCATTAAATTTGGAAGAAATCGGTTCAGATTTAGAGATAGCCCCCATATATATGTTACCCCCGATTTGACCTGTAAGCGCTGTAAAAACTGTATTTTATATCCGATCAGTGCGAAATTCGGCAGAAAGAGGTTTCTTATTACATGAAGGAATACTGCCATACCCATTTACCAATTATTCCAAATTATTATGGCAATGACCCTTATCGCATTGTTAGGGAGGTGTAGGGTATTATATAGTCGGCCCCGCCCGACTTTCTGCCTTTCCTTACTGGTTTTTAATATTTTAGTGATAATAAAAAAACCGGAAAACCGGTGGAAACAAACGAAAAAAACCGGTTGCACCGGTTGTTCGAAATTCGTGATTTTGAGAAAAACCGGGGACGGTGGAAGCAAAAAATCGGTGGGCCGGTTTATTTTAAACCGGTTTTGATCACTCTACTAGGGATGTTGTTTTTTTCGACAACATCCAACTGGGGACCCGGCCACACCTCACCCGCTCGACTCAGAGCAGCCTTATACAGGTCTACTGATCTGGCATCACCGAAATATAACAGCTTTACTCTCCCCTGATGCCATCCTGCATCATTGCAGATTGGTGGAGTGCCCGGCATTTATCTACGGACATCGAGGTAATGAGCCATAATGGCTGTTTGCACATGGCGCCATTTGTCCTTGAGGATGGATCCATCCTCACTATTTCTGTCTATAACGGACATCACTAGACTCTCCTTCGCCACTTCATTGAAGGGCTTGGTGAGTGTCCTGTTGATGGTGACACTAGGTCCTCTTGCCTTTTTCGAAGGCAGGGCTTCATCAGGTAATCTGATTCTTTTGACTTTATTAGCCGTTAACACAGCTGAATTTGTGGCTCTTTCAGCCGGCTGATTGGCCTTAGAAGCATCTATGACGCCTTTAGCCCAGGTAAGTGACTCTTTTTGTTTTTAGGTAGGAGCCGAAACCTCAACAGCCTCCAACGTCGTCAAAACTCTGAGCGCTATCCGGTGCTCATTGTTCTTCCGTTTTGACGGTCGGACATGACGTTTTCCCCTCACCGTACCACCTGTTGTGAGTACTGGGGGGAATTTTCACCATGTTTGGTGTGGTCGGCTTTGGTCAAGACCAACGGAACGACGATTGGGGAACCCCGCTCCACCGGAACGCGAAGGTATCCCCGTCAACGATTTTTTTTGTCTGTATTAGCCCGTAATGTAGGCCTTCCAGACTTTGTACACACAGATTTTTGTTGCAGTTAAAGTTCTTGAACACATAAAGGAGAAATACAAAACATCAACGTGTAGAGCTGATAGAATTCAACTTCTCACGCTTAACCCATCGACATTGAGTTACGCAAAACAATGACTGAGTTTGGAACACCTATGCGAAAAGCAACGATTGCTAAAAAATTAGCTGCAGAGCATGGAATTCACGCACTCCCAAACACAAAGAAAGGAAACCCCATAGATTGCAAGACTGAAGCTCTTGTGACTCGGTTTTACCAGCGCGATGATTTGAGTAGACTGATGCCATGAAAGACTATGCGTCAGTACGAGTTGGCGGTAATAAAGTTCAAATGCAGAATAGAATAATTCTGTGCAACTTGAATGAGTTATACGCAACATTTCGATCCGAACATAAAGATGTCAAAATTGGATTCACAAAATTTACCCAACTTTGGCTGGAAGCAGCGGAACTCGCACAGTATGCGTTTGTATTTATCGTGAAAATGTAAAGCTGATGTTGAAAGAAATCGACTTGAAGTATTTTACAAATGATGCGCCAAAACAAAAATTGAACAATTACCGAGATTGCCTTAAATTGACTACGTGTTCTAATCCAACAACATTCATCAAACAGAACCTGCTCGATTCATTTGATCGAGAACGTACTAAGGATGTTAAATATGAATCCTGGCTGCAGTCTAAAAGATGCACTTTGAAAACATTGATCTTAAATGTGCATGATTTTGTGGATGAAATGTGTACCGAACTAACAAACTTGAGAATCCACGACCTTCTAGTCAGAGAGCAATGGTCATTCTTCAAAGACTTGAAAACACATTTGAAGAGGCGAATTCGTTATTTCTTATGATTTCGCGGAGAACTATAAGTATCTTTTACAGGATGCAATACAAGCTTTCCATTCCAATAACGACCAAGAAACTGTATTCACAATACAGTAATACAGTACATGCAAGATGGAAAACTGGAACACAAAAGTATGGCAATCATTTCCGACTATTTAAAGCATGATACCGTTTTAGTTTACGAGTACCAGAAGATAATACTAAATTATCTAACACCGAAAATCATATAATATATTACGTCTCGGACGGAGCTCGTCAACATTTTAATATGAAGCTGATTTTGGAGTACCAGCTGAGTGGCATTTTCATCCTACTGCTCATGGTAAAGGTGCTTGTGATGGTATAAGAGCGAACCTCAAATGCAGCAAAGTATAGCTTTAATTCTCTCATCAAGATCGGATCTTAGATGGGAGAGCTTTAATCCAGTTGGCAAAAAATTATTGTAAAGAAACAGAAATAATTTTTAGTACCGAAAAGTTTTTGGGTATAAGTGCCGTTTCTTAATCAGACAACCGAGTGTGACCAAACATGGCATGTTTGTAGAAGAGGTATTAGAGAAGTTAAGTTTTGAGTTTGTCCGCCCCTGTATACCACAGGGGCCCAAACTCAAAACATAACTGCAGGGCCTCAAAGTTGGCTACCTCGGTTGAACAAAATGTTTAAGCGTTTAAGAAAAGCCTTTCGTCTTTTCCGTCCGATTCATAAAATCTTTTGTGTGTATTCTAATAATCGAGGTCTACAGAAGGCTTTTCGCACCTAACAGTTATCTTGTATAGTTACCGAGATATCTGTATTTGAAAATTGTATTTTTAATTTTTCCCCTGTGCTAGTATTTTGTAAATATCGAAGCAGAATATGCACAAATTTTATCCACTAAAGCTTATCTAGATTGTAAAAATTTCCTATATGACGAAAAAAAAATTGGTTCGATATACCCAATAGGACAAAAGTTATGGCCACTTGAAGTTATAATTATTTTCAAAAAAGTTTTATTTTTTTATTTTTTAGGAAAAAAGAATATGTCGTATTATTGAGTTTTAGAAGAAGTTTGTTAAAAAATGTATAACATATTTACTATCATCTTAAAGGAAACTTTCCAAGGTATGCTCTCAAAAAAAGAACGGGTCAAAAATATTTACTGGTATTGTTACCAAGCTTCTCTAATTTACACCATTTTTATACAAATTTCAAAAGTCAGCCACATTTTCTCCAATCGCAAAGCTAAAATGTCAAAACTTTTGACATATTTATTTGTGGTAAGGTGTTGTAAGTTGAACCGCAAAGGGAATCTGAAACCCGGCTTTTAGTATAGTAGATATAGGGGAAAAAACAAAAATCCCATTTTTGGGGATTTTCAAAATTATTTTGGGAATTGTGGGATTGACTTTTGGAATATAATGTTTTGCGAATTACTCTCGATTTGTGAAGTCAAGACCTACAAACTACAAAATATTTCATTGAAATATGTTGATTTTTAAATATTTTATGGCGCTATTACATTTCTGTCTGCATTTGAAAATTGATTTTTCGACTATTTCCCCGATCCTCTCCTAGCATTTTGTTAATATTAGATCCAAATATACGCCGAATCGTTTCAAACCGACATTTGCGAGTTTACAAGAATATTTTCTAATTTTTTATTTTTTTTTCCAATTCATTACATTTTTTATTGAATCTTTCATTATTATACAATGAAAATAACAATAAGTGGACAAATCTTAACCTAAAATACTAATATCTGGGTTATTGCCATTGCGAATAAACCATTGAGACTTTACACGATTTTTTACTTAAACAAAACATTTCAAATTTAACATTTCAAATTTAGGAATTCATAATTTCATTTCATTTTTTTGTTTTTGATTTTGATTAGGATTTGTTTTAATTTATATCATGTCCAGCGTATCTCTCTTTCTAAGGCGGTCATGACCTTCAAAATTTAGTAGTTCTCGAGCCAGGATGTTTGGATGATTGAATAGTTTACCCACGTAACACCGGCAATATTTTTCAATTTCCTCTTTTACTGTTGGCATGTTGAGATCCTTATGGATGTTAGCGTTTCTTATATACCATGGTGCACCTCTAATTAAACGAAGAATATTCGATTGCCTTCTTTGTAATTTGCATACATTCGAAGCGCACGCTGTACCCCAGAGCTGGATACCATACGTCCAAATTGGCTTCAATACCGTTTTGTATAAAAGAACTTTATACTCTGGATCTAGGGCAGATCTTTGGCTGATAAGCCACTGAAGTTGATTAGTTTTGAGTTTTATTTGAGTTACTTTAGAGTCTATGTGGCGCGACCACGTCAAACGCCGATCTAAGTGGATTCCAAGGTATTTTACATGATCCTTTTGGGGAATCTGTGAATTGAAAATAGAAATTGGAGGACTTGCATCCCTTCGCAGGGTAAAAGTAACATGAGTACACTTTGAGGCATTCACCATTATTCTCCATTTTTTTAACCATTCTTCTAGGATTCGGACATGAGACTGCAGTTGATCGGACGCAACTGAAGGGTTTTTGTGAGTACTGACGAAAGCAGTATCGTCCGCAAAAGTAGACGTGAGCGTAAAGTTGGTTATGGGCATATCTGCCGTAAAAATAACGTACAGTATAGGGCCAAGAATTCTCCCCTGTGGGACACCGGCATTTATTTTCTTAGGGCTAGAAAAAATGCCATTTGATTTAACTTGAAATAACCGATTAGTCAAATAACTCCTGAACAGTTTATGCGTGTTGATTGGCAGAAGGTCGAATAAAGTCCTTCGTGCCAGACTTTGTCAAATGCTTGGGAAATATCTATGAATATCGCCGAACAGTATTCTTTATTCTCAAAAGCTCTTTTGATGCAGGTTACGATACGGTGTACCTGTTCTATAGTATTATGACTTTTTCTAAAACCAAATTGATGGTCAGGTATAAAATTGTGAGAAATTATATGAGGTGTGATTTTCTTCATGAGAATGGACTCAAACATTTTTGAAAGTATCGATAGTAAGCTTATAGGGCGATAGGATTTGACTTGAGTTGGATCTTTGCCTGGTTTCGGTATCATCACGATTTCAGACCTCTTCCAAGATAGGGGGAAGTAACCTACACGGAGAATTGAATTGAATAAAAATAACACAATTTCAAGACTGAAAATGGAAGTTCTTTAATCATTTTCGCTGTTATACCATCTCCTCCGGGCGATTTCTTTAATTTTAGTTCTTTGACAGATTTTTCAACATCCTTTATTCTAAGCTTGATTGGGCCAGGAATTATATCATCTATCACGGGCTGATAGATTGGGCGACGAATTAAATCATCTATCACTGGCGGATAGATTGGGCGTGGAGTTATATCGTCTATCACGGGCGGATAGATTGGGCGACAAGTTATGTCATCTATCACGGGCTGATAGATTGGGAGAGGAATTGAGTCATTTATCCCGGGCGGATAGATTGTGTGAGAAATTGTATCATCTATCACGGGCGGATAAATTGGGCGAGGAATTGGGTTGTTTATCACGGGCGGATAGTGTGGGCGAGGAATTATATCTATCACGGGCGGATAGATTTCAGATGTATCACTGTTGGGTGTAAAAACGGACTCGAGGTAGTTTGCGAATGCATTTACTTTCTCTTCTGTGCTTTTAGCCCAGCTGCCATTTTCAAGGCGAATTGGGGATTCATGCGCAACAGGACCTCGCATATTTTTTGTGGCCTTCCAGAGACTATAATCTGTTTTCTGGGTTGGATCCAGAGATTGCAAATATATTTTTAGATCACTTTCCTCGGCTGATTTTAGGGCTGATTTCAATCTCTTCTGGCAATTTTTAGTTTTTTCTCAGTGCTGGGGAGCGATATTGTTGCCACTCTCTTCTTACGCTTCTTTTTTCATTGATTAACGCTTGGATGCCTATTGGGTTATTGGAGTTATCTCTTTTGAATGCGCTTTTTCGTGTAGCCACTTTAACAGCACTGTTTACAACGTCTGTGAATAGGTTTACCGCGGCTTCAATTTCATCCGTTGTACGTAACGATACACCATCGGATAGGTGTGAGCTAACGTATTTTTTATATTTTAGCCAGTTGGTATACTTATTGGGCAAACTGTCACACCCATTTTCATGATTGTTGTAAAGCAGTGTCAAAATGGTAGGCGAATGATCCGATAATAGATCAAGTGATGGACATAGAGATAATTGTTCACGCCTTATATTTTTTATTATAGCGAAATCAAAAGGTCAGGCGTTTTATTCAGATCTGAGGGCCAATATGTTGGGTGACCGCTCGAAGCTACATCTAGTTTAGCAGATGTTATGGCTTTAAGTAGTTGTCTACCTTTTGGAGTAGTGAGGCGAGAGCCCCAAAATGTGTGCTTGGCATTGTAGTCACCTGCTACCAAAAACTTTGTGCCAAGAGTGGAGAAGAACTCCATGAATTGATCTTTGTTAATATTGTGCCTAGGGGGACAATATATCGACGATATCACCAGATTTGTGCCTGTGATAGCGATAGAAGTTGCTTGTATATGCTCAGTCCTATATTCGGGCATAGGATAATGTTTGATTTTATTTTGGACAATAAGAGCTGTACCACCACAGGCTCTCCCGCTAGGATGTTTAGTATCGTATGTGGAATAACCACGTATCCTAAAACAATTTCTGGTTGAAAAATGTGTCTCAGAGACTAATAAAATATCTATACAGTGGTTTCGGAGAAAATTTTCTACCTCATTTCTGTGTTGGCTCAGGCCGTTTGCATTCCAATAACAAATTCTCATTGGATTTATTTTTGATTTAACACGAGTTGCATAAGCATACTTTGATTTCTCATCATTTCTTGCATCATGCTTTGCATATTCAACATGAATGAATTCATAGTTTCTATTAATTTTTCTATTGAGTTTTCGAGGGGAAATTGAGGGGGTAACGAATTACCATTTCTTGTCATACGGGCGTATGACATATTTGGATGAATTGTATTCTTTGGGATTCGGTTTACGTTTGGGTCGCTAGAACTAGCATTTTCCGTAGGAGATACAGTTCTTAAGCCTGGGAAAGGCGATGGAATATAGCTTGCATATGTTGGAGTTTTATTAACATTGTTTGATTTTTTCATGTGCTTATAGACAGGGCAACCCCTGTAGTTTGCTGTATGGTTCTCACCGCAGTTACTACATTTTTTACGCCGGTATCTGTTCTAGGATGGGGACAGTCAACGGACTTGTGCACATCGCCACATCTGACACAAACGGCCGGTAATTTACAGTATGCCTTGGTGTGTCCAAATTCTTGACAATTTGTTTGGAGGATCGGCTCGTTTTAAAGGTTCCTCGACTCGAATTCTACGGTTGCACAAATATCTTTGGTCGTGAATAGGATGAGGTGCGCCTTTTTTCTTTATTCTTGAAGAATCAAATGTTAGTTCAACCTTAAACATAGGCTGAGGAATTTTCTTTTTATTTATAATGTTTATTATGGATTTAACTTCGTAACCCTCTTCAAGTTCATCGATTATTTCAGCTGTTGAAACTGTACTATCAATAAGCTGGTAAGTGTAGTAATTTTTTTTCTCGAGATCGAGCAACCCAACCACCTTTCTATAAGACACTTCGGTGTATGTCTGAATTTTTGTTTCGTATACATTGCCTCTACGAAGTGAAGCAACATAGAAGTTTTCTTTGCCTAGTAGCTGGGACAGCTTATTTACCAACGCGTTAGTTGTTTGTTCCCGCAAGAAAAGCGGAGGTGGTTTGGGTTCTCTTTTAGTTTCATTTGTTTCTTCATTACTATCCTCAGAGCTGAGGAGGTCAAATCGGTTCGAACTTACCGCATTCATTCCTTTGGAAACTTTGGGATCTGGTTCCTTATGAGGAGACCTTGCACTTGCCTTTCGTTTTGTCACTAAAATATATCTATCTAAACCAGTTTGTATTTTCTCATCTTTGCCCGTTGTACTGTTTGGATTTGTACCTTTGGGGATTGTTCCTGTTGCTGTGGCAACACTATTTCCATTCGGATTAGCTACTGAACTTGAAAGCATACTTTTAGGCACTACGTTATTTTGCATTGTATTTGTTAGCATTTCTGTTTGATTTGTTTCACTACTTGACAACTGCGGTGAGAAAGAGCGCGCATTGTTTGGGGTTTTGGCGGTCAAAAAGAGGCTGTCATCTCTTCTAGGCGTTGTTGTTGCGTTACTTTCTGTATTTGTCACAGAAATGTACGCATTTCTGCCATTAAGACTTAACCGCCTCTCAACGGAGGGAGTGAGAGACATACACGAATATTTGTTTTTGTAAATTTCCTTTGTTTATTTATGAACAACCAACACAGCAAGCACTATGATTTTTAACTTGATTATTTTTCTTGCAAAAAGTTACACTTTAGCAATAAACTTTAACACATAATTATAACCAAATCACTTGTTAATAGCGTCCAACTCGCTTTATATGCTTTAGCAGGGTTAATCCCAAAGAAAATAATTTTTTAATAAAATTTTTGTGAGAGCCACTATAAACACGTCTGTACTCAACTATGTTGCCAGATTTTCTAAATAATGCAAAAAATTTCGCCATTTGAAGTTCGGTCGGAAAATGTACTTTGAAATCCTAGAACAAATTATTTAAAAATTATACCAAAAAAGGAAACTACTTGTAGAACATTTTCGAATATACATATTTTTTAGTTGTTATATTAATACCTAGAAACTAACAAATACTCATTCATTATTGCGTTATTGTTCCTCATTCTAAGGAAATCCCTAATTTTTTACCTCATAACAGGTGTTAACAAAATTATTTATATGATACAAAATTGTTGATTTCTTGACATTTCCATAGATGCCAGGTAAAGGTAAAAATCGGAATGTCAAAAAATCAGTTAATATTATTATTTATAGTTTATAATAGAATTGAGCAGTCAAACATAGCGTTATTATTAAAGCACTCAACACTGTACATTATTTTGATTAAAATACCATCAGATCCTTTTGAGGAAAAAGTCAGTAAATTAGTGACATTTATCGAAACAGCATACAATAGCAAAATAAAGAAAACAGAAATGTGCAAACTTCCAAAATTTGTTAAAATGTTTGATATGAAATGGCCATCTTCACAATTAGACCTGAAATGCCTTTCTAAATATTCTGATTGGCTCGATAATGATATAGAATTTTCAGTGTGTACATCTTCAGTCGGTGCTCCTCACAAATCTTACGAAGACTTATCCATAAAGACGAAGCGAAAACGTATGTCAAACAATCTTTCTGTTATGTCTACTGATGAAGTTTCGGATACTTTTAAGGCATTGTTAAAACAGGAAAAACGGCCAACGGATGCTATTAGGATTGCCGATGTGGTCCCAAAAGCGTCACCAAAACATCTAAAGAGAATTGTTGAGAGCATTCCAACGCCATCATCTGAATCGGAGTTTACTGATGAGGAAGCAATTTCTCTTATGCTGCACTGGGTCTCAGCAGGGACAATTACACCATATTAAGAAAGGCGTTAAAAGAAAAATGCGTCAACGTTTTACTCTCATACGACATCATAAAGGAGAAGAAGAAATAGCTATACCATCACCTCTACAAGTTTCTAACTGCGGAGTTAGTATTGAACTATCCAACCTTCTGGAAAATACTGCAGCACGAATAGTTTCTACTCTTTCTAAAGAAAAGCTGAAACAAATTGATAAGTGTGACTTACAACTCATGTGTAAGTGGGGATGCGATGGCTTATCAACACTATCGGAATATAAGCAAGCCTCAGCAGCCAAAAATGTTCCAGACTATAGAAGTATTTTCATGGCATCCTTAGTCCCGCTGAGAATTAGGAAGAAAGAAGACACGGATTCTCCTTCAACCAGTTTTCATGACGTTTGGATAAACTCAACACCTGGATCGAAAAGCTTTCGTATACAAAAGAGTCGGCTTTCAACACACAGATCGTATTGAGAAGGAAATTAAATGCATGGAACCCATAACAATTGCAATATTGGACTTTTCTTTTACAATTGGATTTATTGTAAATCTTACCACGATCGACGGTAAAGTTTGCAATGCGATAACTGGAACATCATTTACTTGGAGATGTCCATTATGTGGGGAAACTAAAGCGCAGTTTTCAAATATATCCAAGGAAGTAACAATTAATAAGGAAGCAATAAAATTCGGAATATCCCCATTAAATGCTCGCATATGTTTTTTGGAACATTTTCTGCACATAGCATATGATTTAGATTATCACAATAAATCAGAAAATGCAAACAAGCCTGTGGAGAATTTAAAACACAAACTGGGTTAAATATCGACAAACCTCTTTCCGGATATGGAAATACAAATGATGGCAATACTGCAAGACGTTTCTTCAAGAATTATGAAATAACATCAAAAATAACTGGCATTGATATGGAATTATTTGAAGGACATGACTCCTACTGTGCATAAAGTATTGCGTCATGGAGAAGTAATTATCGCGTTTAATATTCTTCCCTTAGGAGAGCTTACGGAAGAACCTCAGGAGGCAAGAAATCGTGATTTTCGACATATTCAGCAATTTCACTCCCGAAAGTTTTCAAGAGAATCGCAAAATAAAGATATTTTCGAAAATCTACTCCTTTCTTCCGATTCCGTATTGTCGTCAATGAGGAAAAGATGGATTTGTTAAAGTGATCTGACATTTGACAATACTGAAGAATTCAAGGATTTGCTTTATCTTCTAGACATGGATTTTTCTTTTTCCGATTACTTTAGTGAATTAAGTTAGTTCCAATTAAGATTACTAATAACAATTTTATTCTCCAACATTGTTGACTTTTATTTCAAAACATTTACCTTATAGTTCGCTTCTTATGTTACCCATATGGAAACAGGTATCGTAAACGTAAATTAATTCCTAAAACATAAAATATGCTTCTAAAATGAATCATCAACCCAATATAATAATAGCCTATAACACACAATGATTAGTGTATTATAGGCTATTATATTGAAGGGACTAAATATCCCGGTATTTACAAAATAATTTTACCCGGGCGAAGGGCGTTTTGTTGGGCGGACGTTGTTTTTGTAATTTAGGGGTGCATGTTGTTGAGTATGGGGCCAGACATCTTCCTGGAGGGAAAAACTTGGACAACACACACGCAGAAAAAGAAACGAATTAGTTCTGCTCAATATTGGGAAGGAGTACGACCTTCACAACGGGTCTAGTAAGAACGCCACTAGCCGTTCGCACACCAACTACTCGTACATTTTCGTTGGGGCCTAAATAGACTTTCTCAACCCTGCCTATTTTCCACTCATTGGGAGGCAAGCCATCTTTCCTGATAACGGCCATGTCATTAACAGCAAAGTCTCTCTGAAATTATTTCCACTTATTTCGCTTGTGAAGTTCCACCAAATACTCCTCTTTCCAACGTTTTGCGAAAGAGTGGTGGAGAACTTTAAGCTTCTGCCATCTATTTACATAGCTTAACGACTCAATAGCCGTGTCGGGTTCCGGAGGAGAAAGCAGTGCAGAGCCTATTAAAAAGTGTCCAGGAGTCAATGGGGCCAAATCATTGAGGTTTTCCGTCATCGGACTTAGGGGCCTAGAGTTTAGGCATGCTTCGATTCTGGCTAACATCGTAGAAAATTCTTCGAAAGTAAATCCCTGGGCGTGAGACACTTTCATTAGGTGAGTTTTGAAACTCTTGACTCCTGCCTGCCAAAGCCCTCCCATGTGGGGAGCTCCAGGATGAATGAACTTCCATTCCAGAAATTGGAAGGCGTTAAGCGAAATAAGTTTTTGCTTTACGTTGCTTATAAATTGAGCTTGGTCTCTACCAAGAACATTGGATGCTCCAACGAAAGCAGTTCCATTATCGGAAACCATCTTTGCAGGGCAACCTTTTCGAGAGATAAATCTAGTGATTGCAGCAATAAAACATTCAGTAGTCATATCATTAGTAGCTTCCAAATGAATTGCCTCAGTCGAAAAGCAGACAAATACGAGCACATAGCCCTTCGTAATTCGACAGCCTCTACCAATGTCGGACTTGATTTCATAGGGGCCTGCAAAATCGACTCACGACAAAATCGGGCGTGAAAGTATAGTTCTTTCAGGGGGAAGTGTGGCCACAATTTGATCCACATTTTTCCACCGAAACAATACGCATGCACGGCAGTTATGAATAAGGCTTTTTACAAGATTCTTTAATTTAGGAACCCAAAATTCTAATCTCATCAATCTAAGCATTAACGAGTTCTCACCATGTACCGAATACTTGTGAATATATTCCAAGTACAACTTGGTGAAACAACCATTATAGGGTAGAATTTTGGGGAATCTTTCATTATAAATGAGAGAGGGAGAAAGCGCAAGTCGACCATTCATCCTCATAAATCCACTAGAATCAATGAAGGGGTTAAAGTTTATTAAAGGGCTCTTTCGACAAACTTGCGCACTGTTCTCCAACACAGCATATTCAGAGAAGTGCGTACGTTGACAAAGAATCACCAGACGACCTTTCACAAAGTTGATCTCACCTTGTTGCAGTTCAAGGGAAGAATACGTCTGTGTGGCCTTATGTTTCGGGTGTATACGATTATAAAATCGAAATACATAAGTCGCCAGCGTAATACTAGGACAATCAGATTTGCCTGTAAAACGGGTCCAGTATACAAAATATTATTAAGGCTTACGCCATTTGAAGTGGGATTGGAGGCATTAAACACCACACGTAATTTTGTTGTGGCGCTATCGGGATTGATCACTGCATGGTGAGGCAAATAATATGATAAATGTGGAGGTGTCGAATTATTTGAAAATACTTTTGTCATATGACTTAATTCTGAGTATTCTTGCAATACGCCACCATATTGCGTTTTAAGTTCGGGGTTTTTCAAAAATCGAGACTCATTTCGTTTAAATTGCGATACGGCTGCATTTCGGGATAGCCCTAGCTGTAAATCTATGGGGTGTTCAAGCTTGAAAGGCAATGAAACAACATATTGACCGTCTTCATTTCGATAAGTAGAACGACGATACAAATCCTCACACAATTTATCTTCTTCCGACATAGTGCTTACTTGTCTTCTTACGACATAGTGCTTACATTCTGCTTACAGAAGAAACAACTATTCGAGCTCTTGCAGTTGGAAAATGTGTGTGATGAAGCCAAACAATTGGTGCAATATTTGAGTCTGTTAACAGTTTCAATCCTATTACACACTGACATTCGAAGGAAGTCTTCGCATAATCTTAGGGGATGTGAGTGAGAACATAGGGTGCATTTCTGCTGTACAGGAGCGGAAGGAACTGTTGTTGTGAAACTTGCATACCGTTTAGGTTTGCTTTTCGGACTTTTCTTGACTTGACCTGTACCAGATGAGGAGGAAGAATTATGGGGGCCTTTGATGTCAAAGATAGACTCAAGGTTCTGATACCTGGCGGTCAAGAACTTATCCAGTGTTTCCCATTTCGGTAAATTCGAACTAGACCCTTGGGATTGCTCCCAAAGTCCTAGGGTAACTTCTGGAAGACGGGTGGAACATATAAAGACAAATATAACCCAATTCTTTGTATCTATACCCAATAGTGATAAATTAGCAATACAGTCGCTCATTGTACGCTGTAAAAGTTTAATTGAGGGTCCAGATTCTTTACTTACGGGGGCAAGGCTGAATAATATATTAAGTTGGGCGTTTACGAGAACCCTCTTGTTCTCGTAACGATCGACTAAATTTTGTCAAGCCTGACTAAAACCCTCATTAGTTATGGGACAAGTCTTTATTATATCGCGGGCTTCACCTTCCGTCCTTTGCATCAGATAATACATTTTTTGGATATTGCTGATGTGTTCATTATCTTTATAAAGGGCAGAGAACATATCTCTGAACGTGGCCAAGATTTATAATCACCAGAAAAAATCTCAGTATCACAAGGGGGAAGGTGAATTGGGAGATAGGAATTAGTGGACTTCTTCTTCGCCAGAAGTTTTTCTATGAAGTCCTCAATAAACGATTGTCCTCGAACATATGTCTTATATACCGCGATATATTTTGACTTAACTTCTTTTATATTTTCTTTAGGGCCCATCGTATTACACAATTCCTCATAATTTGCAAGGAAAGCTTCCCATAAACGAGACATTTCTTGTTTATGTATATTGAGGCTGTGTATTGTGTGTTCTTCAGAACCTATAGAGGTTACGAAGAACTCCAAATCAGTCACGCGATCACCGCTTCTAATATGATTGTTGAGACCACTCATATTTATTTAATAAATTAGGTTAACAACAAGGAAATCGACAAAAGATAAATATTTCTCAAAAATAGGGGTCTGAAATGACTAATTTCTTAATAAAACTTTGATAAACGGGCTCATCTAATCAAATTTGACTGTTGGATTGTGTGACTCTAAGGCCAAGATAAATATTTATTTATATATATTTTGACAAAAAATACACTACTTTTTGTCTAACCAACACCACTGTTCAACGCAAACTACGTATTAATATAATGTAATGACTGTATTTATGTAAGAGACTGTATTTATTTATAGGGCGAAACTACAAATTTTTTTCGAAACACGAAACGAAATATAACAATAAAAATTCACAAATTATTATTGCTTGTTACCACAATTTTTATTATTTTTAATTTTCAAAACAATTTTTGAAATAAAAGTGCATTCACTTTTTCACTTCGGGCCCACTGTGCGGTTTAATGAAAAAGAATAATGTACAAAAGTGTGGTTTGATGAAACTTGTATTGGAACCAATACAACACGCACAGGCACACTAAAATCGACGTTCGAACGGTCTGCTGTCGAGGAGCGGGAGTGGGGGGATAACAAGCGAGTGGATGGTCGTTAGCTATCGTTAACCACAGCTTCAACGATGACAACAAATCACTGCAGTGGTGGTTCTTTTATTGTTAATTATTTCTCTTTGTTATGCACTCTTAAGGGCCCCTTACATTGTGGATTTGTTGTCAAGCATCATGTTCTCTCAGATGTTGTGTTCGACGACTGTTTGCTCTTAGATTACTCATGCAATTTCTACAACATCATTTCATCTACGACAGCAACGTGGTCGGTTGTGCGTGTGCAGCGAAGAAAAAGATCAAAATGCCGTCGGCAAAATGAAAATATGTGACCATAAATTTGGGTATTTTCCTTCAACCTTTTTTAATGAATAATTAGGGAATTTTTGAAAGAATTTGTTTATACCCACATTCCATATGAGTGTGCATCGTGCGTTATATTTTTAATGTGATATACAAATGTACCTGATACAAATTTTACCTGACTTTTTCAATAAATTTGTTTCATGTTTTCATACAAAATAATAAATGCCGAAACAGAGGAGAAAAGTAAAATAAATGTCATGCCAATATCGTTGTTTCTTAATTACTTTTACAAATATTGCCTTCCAAAAAGGGAGAGACAGACACAAATTCTGTATACTTTTGAAGGAAATGAAAGGAAAGTGTTCATTAAATTAAAATTCTTAACAAATCTACGAAAAAATTTTAGTACATACATATGTATTTATTTTCCACAAGAAATTGTATATTGCCTTCAAACCAACATAAAAAATTAGTTTAGTTTTTAAAATAAATTTTTAACAAGCCGGTCATTCAAGGAACATTAAGCGAAATTTATTTTTTCAAATTTAAAATCAACGTAAATATTTTTGAAAGAAAAATAATAACAATTCTTATAGTCTTCAATTTGAATTTTCCATAATTCTGGCATACTGTTGTATAATTCAAAGAAAATCCAACCAAAATTGCCTATCTCTTTCCATTTTCAGTTTTACGCATCTTTACTCAATGAGGTTTCTACTGAAATGTCATTTTGCCGACGGCACTTTGTTCTCTTTTCGTGTTTCCACCACAATGTTTCTTTTGAACTGACGAAATGTTGTCATACCTGCCATTACATTGTGGATTTGCATGAGCCAACATGAAAATATCAAAATCGTTTTGATTTTCGTCCAACATCCATGAACACTCATCATGCAGCTCCTTAGACTGTGGATAAATCCATGGATCACACAAGTTGTACGACAAAACTGATGTGTGTAAGCTGGCCTTTACACTTTGCTTTGTTTATTTATTTTTGACACTGAAAATCAAAACCTTACCTTATGTTGGCTGGTTGGTTTGTGGGGAAATAAGGGAATTTATTTACAATATGTTTTCGGAGGCAACGCTGCCAATTTGATCGTCGGGATCTTCGGGCTGTAAAAAGAGAATCACCTCGGGTAAATTATTTTATTAATAAATTAATACGGGCGGTATTATCCGGTTCGAAGGACCAATAAATATCTCGCTATTTACAAAATAATTTTACCCGGGTGATGGGGGAGAAATAAAACACAAATAAGTTATGGTTTTTAAATTCAAAGGAAAACACTGGGGTGATCTACCTTCGGGTTTGTTTGTTTATTGCGGAGAGCCTAATCGTAAACTAAAGAGAGGGGAGCGCCAACTTCGCTCCCGTCTCAAACTACAACATGTTACTTCTTCATCTTTTCATCCTTCGTTATAATTATGTAGGGTTGTATTTATACCCTCCACCATAGAATGGGGGGTATATTCATTTTGTCACTCCGTTTGTAACACCTCTAAATATTGATCTGGGACCCCATAAAGTATATGTATATAGTCTGAATCGTTCTAAGACGATTTAGCCATGTCCGTCCGTCCGTTCGTCCGTCCGTCTGTTGTAATCACTCTACAGTCCGTAATAATAGAGCTAGTTGCAGGTTGTGTGGGATTGCAAATGGGCCATATCGGTCAATGTATTGATATAGCCCCCATATATAGCATCTAACTTATTGTTATTCCTACTTTTCTCATCTACTCTACATCTACCATATTTTTTTTATACCCTTCACCATAGGATGGGAGGTATATTCATTTTGTCACTCCGTGTGTAACACCTCTAAATATTGATCTGAGACCCCATAAAGTATATACAGGGTGGCTGATATGTAATGCAACAAAGTAAAGCGCTATATTTTTTTTAAATTTTATTGTTTAAAAGCAAAAATGTCGGAAATAACATACAATTTTAGAAACAGTTTAGATTTGTTCGAATTGGCCACCTTTGGCACGAATTATGGCCTTCATACGCCCGACAAAGCCATCACACGCTGCACGAAAGTGGCTCTGCGGTATTTTGGCCCATTCCGGGCGAAGCGCCGTCTTGAAATGATCGGTACTTTGGTATTTTTTAGTGCGAACCTTACTCGCCCCAGGCGCAAAAGTCCAACGGATTGAGATCCGGAGATCTATCACGCTTGAATTCCATCACGAATAACTTTTTTTCTGAATGCAATAGATCAAAATGCTTTTGTAAGTTTGTAAACAATAAAATGAACTGTCACTGAAATAAATCTGTCAGCTATCAGACTAGCGGTTTAGAAATGATAGCAACCAGAAGTTGGTTGCAATACATATTAGCCACCCGTTTTAATCGTCTCCTCCATTCAACCTAACCTAGTTTTTCTCAAAGGTGCGCACCGTTGATATATAGTCCACTCGGTCGGTTACCATAGCACTACACTCATGTGACCGTAGTTCTTGTACCTCCACATTGATAGGCAGTTTAATCTTAGTGCCGCTTTGGTTGCAACTTCTCTCGCCACAACATTAATCGGCAGTATATGGAGAAGGGCTTGTAGAGACTCAGTCGCTGTAGTCATTAACGCTCCGCTTATGCACAGGCAGGCAGTTCTCTGAACCCTTGATAGCAGGTTTGTGATGGTTAATTTGTAAGTTGCCGCCCACCATACCACAATGCCGTATAACAGTATTGGACGAACCACTGCTATATATATCCAATGGACACTTTAAGGAGAGATGCCCCACCGCGACCCTACAACCCTCCTGCAGGAATATATTGCGATGTTGGCCTACTTTACACGTTCCAGTACGTTTAGTCTGAATAACAGTTTCCACTCACTGCGATTGCCAGGTCGTCCGCATATGCCACGATTTCATTTACCGCTAGGTTCCATTTACCGCTAGGTTCCAAATTAATGGAGACAGTACTCCTCCTTGTGGGGTCCCTCTGTTTACAAACCTTGTTAGAGGTGTGGACCCTAGACATGCTGTTATGCGTCTTCTGTTGAGTAATCTTTCAATTAGTCTAATCAAGCTAGAGTTCACATTTAGATGTGACAATGCCGCGATTACCGCATCTGAGTGTATGTTGTTAAAAGCCCCTTCTATGTCAAGAAACGCCACCATGGTGAATTCTTTGAAATGTAGGGACGATTCGATAGTGGTCACAAGTTCGTGCAGGGCTCATTCTGTAGACTTTCCCTTATTGTAAGCATGTTGGTTCACCGACAGGAGTTTTGTATCTATGAAATAATCTGAAAGTCTTTCCAGACTTTTCAATAGGAAAGAGGATAAGCTAATTGGTCTGAAGTCTTTTGGCCTAGTGTGCGATATCTTCCCCGCTTTGGGTATGAATACCACTTTGGTATCCCTCCATCGATTCGGGCTGTATGCAAGCCAAATCCAGCCTACATAAATTTTCTGCAGCCAGGGGATAATGTACTATAACATTTTCTGCATTGCTGCTGGAGTGATGCCGTCTGGTCCAGGTGACTTAAAGGGCTCGAAGCTGTTTATAGCCCAGCTTATTCTAGATCTCTCAATCAACAAGCTAGCGACGCTCGCAGTCCGCTCGCACTCTTGTTGGTCCTGTTGATCCTCGGGCTCTGTTGATGAGTTCCCCGGAAAATGTGTGTCGAGCAGTACACTTAGCGATTGCTCGCTGTTTTTTGTCCAGTTGTTTGCCTCATCCTGCAAATATCCCACTGTACAAGGAGAAGTGGAAAGTACCTTCCTCAGCCTTGCGGCGTCGGAGACCTTTTCTACTTCGCCACAGAAGGAATACCAAGAGCGTCTTGGCGCCTTCCTAAGCTCCTTCTTATAGCTCTTGAGTTGCCCTTTATATGCATACCAATCATTAAAGGCTCCAGTAGATTTCGCCCTGTTAAATAGCTTGTTGCAGGTCTTTTTCCTTGCCGTTAGCTGAGAAGGCCACCATTGAGGTTTAGTTTTACCTTTGTACCTTGTTTTTGGACAGGCTTCTTCAACGGAACTATTGAATAATGTGGTGATATGCTCGACCAGATTATCCAGACCGGCTTTGTCATTCGGTTCATAAAGAAGGTTAGAGTTGAGGCCCTTTTTAAAATTCTTCTCATACAGGTGCCACTTTGTCGTCCTCACATTTCTGTGGACAGCAGGTTTAGGCGCTTTTTGGGCGAGTTTGAACTCTATATAATGGTGATCTGAGAATGAGTGGTCGTCCAGTACATTCCACCCAATAACTTTGTCTGACACCCGGTCAGTAGCAAATGTTACGTGTAGTACTTCTTTTCTGTCTTTAATTGGAAAGGTCGGTTTATTGCCAATGTTACAAATAGTAAGGTTGGTAGTTAGAATAAAGTCAAGAATCGAATCACCCTTACTGTTTATATCCGTACTACCCCAGATATTATGATGAGCGTTCCTGTCTGCGCCAATAATCAGCTCGAGCTCGTCAGACGTTGCTTCTTCTACTACTTCCCTGAAGAGAGCTTTCGGTATTGCAGCTTCATAAGGAAAGTAGCTGGAGACCACCCAGTATATGCGATTACCAATCTCCAGAGTAGCAGCTGTTACTTAGATCTTTTCTGGCCAAAATGCAGGTTCTTGGAATGCCTTCACAGTTGGCCACAAGCAGTTTAAAGTTTTCATCCTCAGAGAATTACGTTACAGATCTTCTGTTAGAGTTAGAGTCACCAGAAATAATCGTGGTGTGGACCTCCGCACTTCCAGAAAGTCTTGTATCAACCACGGTCGACGACTCGCCTTCCGCAGTGGGAGCTATATCCTGCTTGTATATGGGAGGTGGATTCAGCGTTAAGGATCAAATTGACCTGTCGCTTTTTACCATCCGCCTCACCCACCTTGCTTATTCTCCAATTATGGGTCGGCAGACCAGGATTGGATTTTCTCTAATATGTCATCTTCTGTAACCCAGGTGATGGCTCTAGGGTGACTAGGGATGTTGTTTTTTCGACAATATCCAACTGGGCACCCGGCCACACCTCACCCGCTCGACTCAGAGCAGCCTTATACAGATCTACTGATCTAGCATCACCGAAATATAATAGCTTTACTCTCCCCTGATGCCATCCTGCATCGTTGCAGACTGGTGTTTGCCCGACATTTCTCTTCGGACATCGAGGTAATGAGCCATAATGGCGGATTGCACATGGCTCCATTTGTCCTTGAGGATGGATCCATCCTCACTACTTCTGTCTATCACTAGACTCTCCTTCGCTACTTCATTGAAGGCCTTGGTGAGTGCCCTGTTGGTGATGAAATTACGACCTCTTGCCTTTTTTGAAGGCAGGCGTTCATCAGGTGAATTTGTGAATCTGAATTTGTGGCTCTTTCAGTCGACTCATTGGCTTTAGAAGCATCTATGACGACTTTAGCCCTGGCAAGTGCCTCTTTTTGTTTTTCGGTAAGAGCCGAAACCTCAACAGCCTCCAACTTCGTCAAAACTCTGAGCGCTATCCGGTGCTCATTGTGCTTCCGCTTGGACGGCCGGACATGACGTTTTACCACTTGTTGTGAGTTCTTGGCGAAATTTTCACCGTTTTTGGTGTGGTCGGTTTTGATCAAGACCAAAGGACGGACAGTCGGACGATTGGGGAACCCCGCTCCATCGGAACGAAAAGATATCCCCGTCAAGTGAATTATTTATTTTCTTGTCTGTATTAGTCCGTAATATGTAATACAATGTAGGTCTTCCAGACTTTGTAAAGATTTTTTTTGTGTGCGGTTGCGTAATAGGATTCAACTATCCGCTCCAGTGGAGCATGATACTTCATGACCATCGCATAAGAACTTTGATTTTAGATAATGGATATTCTATTCTGAAAAGGGACCAAACTGACCTCTGAAACGTGGTTTTATCATACACGACCCCTTGTGAAATTAACTGGGGGACATCTTTCTTAAATATCTTAGAGATCGGACTTTGTTTAGTTTATTTGATTTTTTAATGTTTCCTAAAAACTACAAAAAATACCAACATGAATAAGAAGTACAGGGATCGATCTGTTCTAAAAAACTATTCGTCAAATAATTTTACTCCTGCGAAATGTGGATTTGATGTTTCGCTACGTGGGGCGCAAAATAAATATTAGCACCGGGGCGCCAGACCCCCTAGATTAGGACCTTATCCGCTCCGTTCACTACGACAGATCAGCAACGACATATAAATATGCCAAAAGTTTTGACATTTTAGCTTTGCGATAGGAGAAAATGTGGCTTACTTTTAAAATTTGTGTAAAAAATGGTGTAAATTGGAGAAGCTTGGTAACAATACCAGTAAATATTTTTGAGAGAATACCTTGGAAAGTTTCCTTTAAGATGATAGCCAATATGTTATACATTTTTTAACTAACTTCTTCTAAAACTCAAAAATACGACATACATATACTTTTTTCCTAAAAAAATTACAAAAAATCTAATTTTTTTGAAAATATAACTTCAAGTGGCCATAACTAGATATGCTTAAGTGGATAAAATTGGTGCATATTCTGCTTCGATATTTGCAAAATACTAGCACAGGGTCGGGGAAAAAATTAAATTTTCAAATACAGATATCTCGGTAACTATACAAGATAACTGTTAGGTGCAATAAACGTTTTGTAGACCTCGGTTATTAGATTTTATGAATCGGACGGAAAAGACGAAAGTTACACGCGCTTAAACATTTGGTTCAACCGAGGTAGCCAACTTTGAGGCCCTGCAGCTCCGCCCCTGTATACCACAGGGGGCCCAAACGCAAAACTAAACTTCTCTAATACCTCTTCTACAAACATGCCACGTTTGGTCGCAATCGGTTGTCTGGTTAGAAAACGGCTGAATTATTTCCTTTTTTTTGGATTTCTCCCACTGTGCGCAGTAATGCCCAATAAATTGATATATTTGCAGGTCCCATCCCATAAATTCCTTTTAGGCTGTCAAAGCAAATGACATAAGCTTTCACTTGAGCAAAAAAATAAAAATATAGTTTTTGCCAAAAGTGCAAAAACAATTTTTAATTTCACAAAAAAAATTCGCCAAAAAATATTGTTGCTAATTTTTTATTTTTTAAAAAAGATTGAAGAAAAAGCTATCGAAACACTTCGGGCAAGATTTAGTTACTGCGTAATAGGATTCAACTATCCGCTCCAGTACCTGATCTACCATATGGGCTAACTGGGCTGAAGCCCCGGGGCGCAAGGCATTTGAGGGGCACAAATTTTCTAGGAATACCTTTAATAAATTCAAACTGTGGTCAATGTAGCCGTGACCAATACAAATTCCATTCTTTCAGTACTATTAAAAATCCATTTAGAGCTATGAACCTACAAATTATAATTCCTACTATCACTACTAAACGGCTAACGTGATTGCATTGATACATAAATATACCTTCATTCTAAAACATGCTAAGTCGACTTGGGGAGATTGCGTTTTTAAGTTCTATATATGTATTCCAAATGATATTCATTCAAAATTTAGTCTATATCCGTAAACCCAATCAAAAGTTATTCACAAAACAGTATAGGTCAATTTAAAAAAAAATCATCAAACTTTGATCGTCTCTCCTGAAAAACTACCATTTTGTACTTAGCATAGTTTAGAATGGATATATCGATATATGTTATATTTTGAGAAACGTACATTTGCGCATTTGATTATCCGCCACTTGTTTTACGACATCTTGACAACTGAGACCCGTCTGGGATTTATTAAGCAAAAAGTTTGTTCACATATTGGAAAGATTTGCAACTCAGATTCGCGGAATTTTACCAATTGTCAGAACATATAGGGCCTATATATTTACATTCTCTCTGATATTTCAAAGGTATGTTATGATATTAAAAACTATACATTTCAACAAATGAAGTGATGATCAGGTCACTTTACACATTTGGGGACATCTGTATTGTTTTCAATATTCTGTGATTAAAAATAAGGATTGTTAGGCCAGTTATTTTATGATCGGCCTGTGGCCAAACCTAAATAAAAGTCGCATTCTAGTAAAATTATTTATAATCAAAAAATCTGAAATACTGTAGCTATGTAGATATTCAATTTGTTATCTGTGGCTTTTGGTCAGTGCAGACATTCTCAAATGGAGCATGATACTTCATGACCATCGCATAAGAACTTTGATTTTAGATAATGGATATTCTATTAGTATTGTTTGTTGAAATTCTGAAAAGGGTCCAAACTGACCTCTGAAACGTGGTTTTATCATACACGACCCCTTGTGAAATTAACTGGGGGACATCTTTCATAAATATCTTAGAGATCGGACTTTGTTTAGTTTATGTGATTTTTTAATGTTTCCTAAAAACTACAAAAAATACCCACATGAATAAGAAGTACAGGGATCGATCTGTTCTAAAAAACTGTTCGTCAAATAATTTTACTCCTGCGGACAAATTTGTTGTGTTTTTTACATTTTCTACAAAAATTCGGAGGAAAAATAAAAACGTATATAGTCATTTGGTAAACGAATTATACTCCCCCAAAAATGTGGATTTGATGTTTCGCTACGTGGGGCGCAAAATAAATATTAGCCCCGGGGCGCCAGACCCCCTAGATTAGGACCTTATCCGCTCCGTTCACTACGACAGATCAGCAACGACATATAGATATGCCAAAAGTTTTGACATTTTAGCTTTGCGATAGGAGAAAATGTGGCTTACTTTTGAAATTTGTGTAAAAAATGGTGTAAATTGGAGAAGCTTGGTAACAATACCAGTAAATATTTTTGAGAGCATACCTTGGAAAGTTTCCTTTAAGATGATAGCCACTATGTTATACATTTTTTAACTAACTTCTTCTAAAACTCAAAAATACGACATACATATACTTTTTTCCTAAAAAAATTACAAAAAATCTAATTTTTTTGAAAATATAACTTCAAGTGGCCATAACTAGATATGCTTAAGTGGATAAAATTGGTGCATATTCTGCTTCGATATTTACAAAATACTAGCACAGGGTCGGCGAAAACTTTAAAAATTAAATTTTCAAATACAGATATCTCGGTAACTATACAAGATAACTGTTAGGTGCAAAAAACGTTTTGTAGACGTCGGTTATTAGAATACACACAAAAAGATTTTATGAATCGGACGGAAAAGACGAAAGTTACACGCGCTTAAACATTTTGTTCAACCGAGGTAGCCAACTTTGAGGCCCTGCAGCTCCGCCCCTGTATACCATGGGGGGCCCAAACGCAAAACTAAACTTCTCTAATACCTCTTCTACAAACATGCCACGTTTGGTCGCAATCGTTGTCTGGTTAGAAAACGGCTGAATTATTTCCTTTTTGACATAAGCTTTCACTTGAGCAAAAAAATAAAAATATAGTTTTTGCCAAAAGTGCAAAAACAATTTTTAATTTCACAAAAAAAATTCGCCAAAAAATATTGTTGCGAATTTTTTATTTTTTAAAAAAGATTGAAGAAAAAGCTATCGAAACACTTCGGGCAAGATTTAGTTACTGCGTAATAGGATTCAACTATCCGCTCCAGTACCTGATCTACCATATGGGCTAACTGGGCTGAAGCCCCGGGGCGCAAGGCATTTGAGGGGCACAAATTTTCTAGGAATACCTTTAATAAATTCAAACTGTGGTCAATGTAGCCGTGACCAATACAAATTCCATTCTTTCAGTACTATTAAAAATCCATTTAGAGCTATGAACCTACAAATTATAATTCCTACTATCACTACTAAACGGCTAACGTGATTGCATTGAAACATAAATATACCTTCATTCTAAAACATGCTTCATTCGCTTGAGCAAAAAAATAAAAATGTAGTTTTTGACAAAAGGGCAAAAACAATTTTTAATTTCACAAAAAAAATTCGCCAAAAAATATTGTTGCGAATTTTTTATTTTTTAAAAAAAGATTGAAGAAAAAGCTTTCGAAACACTTTGGGCAAAATTTTCAAAATGCAATAGGTAAAAAGTTATTTGGACCAAAATGTCAAAATTCAACCCCCTCCAAATGTAAAAATTCAACACCCTCCAACTCGGACAGTCCTTAACCGATCTGGTTTAAAATTTGTGTCATAACTACTATCCAATAGGACTAAAGTTGGTGCAAGTTTCATCCCAATCAGAAGACTTCGATTTTAAAAATTCACTCATTTGATATAAAATCCCCCATATATTAAATCACGTCGGATGCACCAATGTTAATTCCTAGACGGAATTTTTTAATTCGTTCTCACGTAATTAACTCTTATTGAAATGTAAAGGGTTTTCCAACAAGAGGTGTTATTTTGGTATTCAAAGAAAAATGTCATTTTTTGAGATAAATGATCGGATGTTTATTTCATAATAAAGAGGAAGGTATGCCGTTAATAATGAAAAACAACATCAGCCAAATGACCACCACGACCACGCTTACAGGACCATATCCTTTTCATGAAATTTTCCATAACCAAATCGCAAAGTGGCTGCCCTATGTCCTCCATAGCCTCACGAATTCTATCTTTGAGGTCTTGAATCGACACTGGGCTGTTGGCGTAGACCTTATCTTTCACGTGGCCCCAAAGGAGGAAGTCGCAAGGTGTTAAATCACAAGATCTCGGTGGCCAATTGTGATCACCTCTTCGAGAGAAATGGTTTCGTTGCTTGTGTGGCACGTAGCGCCGTCTTGTTGAAAGTAAACGTTGTCCAGATCAATACCATCCAACTCCGACCATAAGAAATCATTAATCATCTCTCGATAGCTCAATGCATTCACCGTAACTGTTGATCCAACCACATTTTCGAAAAAGTAATGTGCAATGACCCCGCCGGACCATAAACCGCACCAAACCGTCACACGTTGAGGCTTCTCAACAATAACAAGATGATTTTACGATGATTTTCGATTTTTCAAATTTTAATAATTTTAATGCGTTGTTGAATCGAGTATCGTTCCATTTTTAGTAATGGCGTAGTTTCTACTTGTCAAGTGTCAAAGAATAAAAGCTTCAATGGTGACAGCTACCGAAATACCGGGTGATTCAAAATAACACCTCTTGTTGGAAAACCCTGTATAATTAAAACACTGTTAATGCATTAATGAAGTTTATTTTACTTAATTATTTATTCTGTTTAGTCAACGGATATGACTGTTGCTCGTGCATACAAAAAGTGGAACATTCTCGTTGGCGAAGTTATGTGGTGCAATAGATTTGAAATTATATCTGACTCCACTTGTTCAGTAAAGGCGAATGCACGGACCACACGCCTATATGTTGACTTGTATAATTTCTGTTATGTGTAGTCAGTATTTCGTTCATTCGGACGAATTATGAATTTATTATTTGTTTGTGAACTGATCTATACTAACAGAAGTTATTGTGAGTACAAAAGTTATGTTTAAACTTAAAGGCTATCATTATTAGAACTATGAAATTCGGCAAGGTTATTATTTTTTGCTTTTAGGTAGTTTTCCATCAATGTGATCATTTTGTGAACTGTAAAATTCTGGACATGTAGAGCTCTCTCGTTTTCTTTTTAATAAAATTTCGCCCACATTCATAATTATAAATAAAAAGTAAAATAAAATAATCTTAGTTTCCTACTTGACGAGAGTGCTGATCATTATTTCATTAAAAATAATAATCATTGCAGATTTTTCAACTGCAAAATAATAATAAAATATATTATATTGATTCTTGAGATTTGGAATTGCTTTCTTGTTTTGAGTTTTCTCGCTGTGGAGATGAGCTGAAGGGTTTCCTTCTAAGTGAATAGCCAAGTGAAAAAGAAAACGACCTTGAAACCAAACACCTACCACTGCATTACGTTTCACTGGTGGTAAATCAGATCATCGGATGCATTGGTGATGATTTTGGCCTGCGGTCCACTTATTATAATTTCTATTTATATGAAAGATATTTTAAATTTACATATAGGAATTACTTTCAAGTGGGAATCTCTCAAGCAGCTCACAACCTCCGTTCTTCTTCGAACAAGTATCCCCTGGTAATGTCGTTCAGGCATCTGTCTGTCGGCTGCTAGTGTGAGAAGGCGTAGAGTTGAGTAAACTAAATGGCATAAAAACCAACAGGATTTAACGATGACAACTGTTAGCATGAAGAAACGGACAAGATTTGGAACCTGGAATATTAGAACGCTTTTAGAAACATCTCGACTCGCCCAGCTATGCAATGAAATCTGTAGATGCAAACTTCTCTTCTTAGGACTTAGCGAAGTCCGATGGCCAAACTCTGGAGAGTTTAGAACGAATGAAGGACTAACCATGATTTAATCTGGAAAACCTGACAACATGCCACGCTCCAGTGGCGTAGGATTCTTATTATCTCACGAGGCACAACTGGCGCTAATGGATTGGAGACCATACTCAGACAGAGTAATATCTATCAGGTTGCGCACCCGAGCCAGAATCTCACATATATACAGTGCTATGCACCCACCAATCAGGCTGATTACTCAGTAAAATGATTTTTCAAATTTTAATAATTTCAATGCGTTGTTGAATCGAGTATCGTTCCATTTTTAGTAATGGCGTAGTTTCTACTTGTCAAGTGTCAAAGAATAAAAGCTTCAATGGTGACAGCTACCGAAATACCGGGTGATTCAAAATAACACCTCTTGTTGGAAAACCCTGTATAATTAAAACACTGTTAATGCATTAATGAAGTTTATTTTACTTAATTATTTATTCTGTTTAGTCAACGGATATGACTGTTGCTCGTGCATACAAAAAGTGGAACATTCTCGTTGGCGAAGTTATGTGGTGCAATAGATTTGAAATTATATCTGACTCCACTTGTTCAGTAAAGGCGAATGCACGGACCACACGCCTATATGTTGACTAGTATAATTTCTGTTATGAAGTTTATTTTACTTAATTATTTATTCTGTTTAGTCAACGGATATGACTGTTGCTCGTGCATACAAAAAGTGGAACATTCTCGTTGGCGAAGTTATGTGGTGCAATAGATTTGAAATTATATCTGACTCCACTTGTTCAGTAAAGGCGAATGCACGGACCACACGCCTATATGTTGACTAGTATAATTTCTGTTATGTGTAGTCAGTATTTCGTTCATTCGGACGAATTATGAATTTATTCTTTGTTTGTGAACTGATCTATACTAACAGAAGTTATTGTGAGTACAAAAGTTATGTTTAAACTTAAACGCTATCATAATTAGAACTATGAAATTCGGCAAGGTTATTATTTTTTGCTTTTAGGTAGTTTTCCATCAATGTGGTCATTTTGTGAACTGTAAAATTCTGGACATGTAGTGCTCTCTCGTTTTCTTTTTAATAAATTTTCGCCCACATTCATAATTATAAATAAAAAGTAAAATAAATAAATAAAAGTAAAATAAAATAATCTTAGTTTCCTACTTGACGAGAGTGCTGATCATTATTTCATTAAAAATAATAATCATTGCAGATTTTTCAACAGCTAAATAATAATAAAATATATTATATTGATTCTTGAGATTTGGAATTGCTTTCTTGTTTTGAGTTTTCTCACTGTGGAGATGAGCTGAAGGGTTTCCTTCTAAGTGAATAGTCAAGTGAAAAAGAAAACGACCTTGAAACCAAACACCTACCACTGCATTACGTTTCACTGGTGGTAAATTAGATCATCGGATGCATTGG
Source organism: Eudasyphora cyanicolor (assembly GCA_963930755.1). Classification (NCBI taxonomy): domain Eukaryota; kingdom Metazoa; phylum Arthropoda; class Insecta; order Diptera; family Muscidae; genus Eudasyphora; species Eudasyphora cyanicolor. The sequence continues at coordinate 78,735,230 of OZ005738.1, forward strand.
TGATGATTTTGGCCTGCGGTCCACTTATTATAATTTCTATTTATATGAAAGATATTTTAAATTTACATATAGGCATTACTTTCAAATGGGAATCTCTCAAGCAGCTCGCAACCTCCGTTCTTCTTCGAAGAAGTATCCCCTGGTAATGTCGTTCAGGCATCTGTCTGTCGGCTGCTAGTGTGAGAAGGCGTAGAGTTGAGTAAACTAAATGGCATAAAAACCAACAGGATTTAACGATGACAACTGTTAGCATGAAGAAACGGACAAGATTTGGAACCTGGAACGCTTTTAGAAACGCTTTTAGAAACGCTTTTAGAAACATCTCGACTCGCCCAGCTATGCAATGAATTCTGTAGATGCAAACTTCTCTTCTTAGGACTTAGCGAAGTCCGATAGCCAAACTCTGGAGAGTTTAGAACGAATGAAGGACTAACCATGATTTACTCTGGAAAACCTGACAACATGCCACGCTCCAGTGGCGTAGGATTCTTATTATCTAGCGAGGCACAACTGGCGCTAATGGATTGGAGACCATACTCAGACAGAGTAATATCTATCAGGTTGCGCACCCGAGCCAGAATCTCACATATATACAGTGCTATGCACCCACCAATCAGGCTGATTACTCAGTAAAACAAGAATTTTACAGTACGGTGGAAAAGGCGATTACATCTTCCAATCGTGGTGATGGGAGATTTCAATGCGCAAGTTGGACCCGACAATGAGAATTTAGAGAGGGTAATGGGTAAAAATGGCATTGGCACAAAAACTGAGAACGGATATCTATTTGTAGGCATGTGTGCCACGAACAACCTTGTCATTGGAGGAACTATTTTCCCTCATAAACGGATACACAAGGTTACGTGGGTCTCTCCGGATCAGATAACAGAAAATCAAGTAGATCACATAACTATCTGCAGAAAATGAAGGGGATATTTACTAGACGTTCGCAATCGACGAGGAGCTGACATGTCAAGCGATCACCATCTTCTCGTGGCCGACGTACGTCTAAAACTAGCAGCTATTAACAACGACAAATCGGAAATTCCAAGGAGGATAAATGTACGGATGCTAAAGAATAGCGCTATCGCTGCTAGATATACCGAAGACCTGCGAATGTCAATAGAGTCAGCAACGGATTCCCAGCTCAGAGACGGAAGCATGTCAAGGATTGCTTTATAAAACCTGCCGAGAGGTTTATCGGATTTGGCGAGCGAAGACGCAAGCAATGGATATCTGACTACACGTGGGACCTAATTGAGAAAAGGAGGACCATAAAATGCAGCAAAAAACCGCATCACGAAAACTACGCTTCAACGTCAATTTAATGCTATGGACAAATGTATCAAGCGTAGTGCTCGCCAGGATAAACGCAAGTGGATAAATGAAATAGCCGACGAAGCCCAATCGGCAGCAAATACCAACCGAACTGTTGACTTTTATAAAGCCGTTAAAAAACTTGCCGGGAAATCTAACCTGTGAATGATGACAGTGGGGATTTAGTAACATCCCAAGATAGACAGCTAGAGCTGTGGGCAGATTTTTATGCCAAAATGCTGGCGCCCTCCAACAGTGGCGAAAACTTTACATGTGCTGCCAAACGCACGCGCAAACCAATATCTCGACACAATGTCCCAATCTTCCTGAAATTGTCGATACCATAAAATCCCTAAAGGCCAACAAAGCTCCCGGAATTGATGGAATAGCCCCCGACCCACTTCTCAGCGCGCACCTAATAAAGCACCTAATAGATGCCATCTGGGAAACCCATGATATGCCGGAAGAGCTAAAAGAAGGGGTGGTTGTAAAAATACCAAAGAAGGGTGATTTGACAGATCTCAACAACCGGCGTGGTATTACTTTGTTGAGCATGGTAAACAAAGTCATTTCACACATAATAACTAAACGGATCTCAACGGAAGTAACCCCAAAACTACGGAGCTGAATTTCGCACAACAAAAGTCATGTGCTGACCATGTCAACAATCTGAGGGTAATAGTGGAACAATCTGTTGAATGGAGATCTTCATTGTATCTAATTGTTATCGATTTTGAGAAAGCACGACGTTATATGGAAAGCGCTGGCCTGCAAGGAAATACCCGATAAGCTTATCAGCCTAATACAAAGCCTATATTTCAATGCACGATGCCGAATTTTGCATGGGAATAAGGTAAGTAGGAGTGTAGGTGTGAACACTGGGGTACGACAGGGATGTGTTATGTCACCCCTTCTCTTCAATATCGTATTAGATATAGTAATGAATAAAGTAAACTGTTCGACAAGCGGCATCACTTGGGGTCTGCAGGGACGACTTGGTGATCTGGACTAGTTTAGTTTAGTTTAGTTTCTTTATTTTCAAAAATCGTTACAAAGTATTTGTTCTTACTGACAAACATTTATTTTAATTACATAAATAAAGAATTTACAGCTTGGTTTCTCACAGGAAACCGTCAGCCGGAAAATTGAGTTTGTATTAAATTACGATATAATATTAATAGTTGTATTCATTTATCAACATTTTTCTATAATTAAGTGAATCTCTTAGATAATTGTAAAGGCTCAGCCAACTAAAAACTTCACCACCGTTTAGAATATTTGTAACCTCTCTTTCTGTTAAAGCTCTTTTATTAAAATAGCGTGATCTGAATATATTTAATATAGGACAACGTCCAATAAAATGTTGTATGGATTCCACTTCATTCAAATTACACATAGAGCATTTCCTCCCTTCTTCTGATCTACTTTTCACTCCATTCAGGTATAACAGATCCCCTCTAGCTCTCATTATGAGAGAAATCTGATTTTGGCTAAAGTTTGCATTGCAGTATGTTGCTCCAGTATTATACTCCAAATATTTATAAATCCTGCATTCGCTTTCACGTGCTCTTCTTATGCAAATATTAAAGTTGTCTTTTTTTATTTCTTCTACCAGATGATGGCTGGCATCATACCAAGATGTTTTGTTCAGGTTTGAGAGGCATAAATTATATTTTGTTAAGTGTTCAATAAAGTCGTTGTACCAGAAAATTTGTTTTTCTGCTATTTTAACCGATAATATATAGGGTAGCCTACTGTGATCTATATCAAAAAGTATTTTTGACAGGTATTTCAAATGTCTAGTATATGTATAAATATATCCATGCTCGTATCCTGTTTCTAGTGCCAACACATAGTTAGGCGTGCTTTCCGGAAGTTTTAGCACTCGTTTTATGAAGAATCTGTATAATTTTTCAACATCTTCAAAGTTACTGCCTCCCCAAATCTCCGCTCCATAACTCTGAATCGAACGACATACTGCTAGGAACATTTTCCATTTAGAGTTTAGTGAAACAAATGGTTTTGCAATAAAATGTTTCCATGTTGCGTTTAAACATGCCTTTGCAGCTTCATTTTTTTGGTTTATGTGTGCAGTAAATGATAATTTCGTCGTTAGCGTTATCCCCAGATACTTATATTGGTTTACAATTCTTAGGTATTCCCCCTTGTATGTCCATTTTTCTTTTGCCGCTGCTTTGCCACCATTTCTGAAGATCATTATCTCTGACTTAGCTTGATTTACTTCCATTCCCCATCTATCACAATACAAAGCAAGTTTATTTATCATACGCTGAAGTGTATTTGGATCATCTGCTATGATTACGATATCATCCGCATACATTAGTAAACGAATGTTTATCTCATCTACATAAAGTCCACTGCCAAGAAAATCATGTAAGTCATTTAGGTATATTGCAAATAGGATTGGGGACAACAAGCATCCTTGCTTTACCCCTGTATTCGTTTCGAAATATTGCGATAACTCATTTCCTGTCCTGATCTGGACTACGCCGATGACATTTGTCTCTTAGCACACAGTTATTCAGATATGTTGGCAAAACTACAACGACTGAAGAATGAAGCTGAAAACGCTGGTCTCAAAATAAATATATCAAAGACCATGTCTCGGCGTGTGAATGCAAATGCATATTGAATGCATTTAAAATCAATGATATTCAATTGGAGGATGTAAACAACATTTGCTACCTCGGTAGTTTCATAACCACCAACGGCGGGTCGAACGCTGATATTGAGAACCGCATAAAAAGAAAGACAAGTTTTCGGTCGTCTCAACCTGCTATGGAAGTCGTCATCGCTTTCACATCATGTTAAGTTTCAGCTATTTAATTCCAACGTAAAGTCCACACTACTCTACGGTTGTGAAACGTGGAATGCTGCAGAACGCGAATCCCAGGCTTTACAAGTTTTTGTAAACCAGTGCCTCAGAAAAATATTGAAGATTTTCTGGCCCGAAACTGTATCAAATGACAGACTCTGGGCTATGATTGGACAACAACCAATTCATCTCGAAATACGCAGACGTAAATGGAACTGGATTGGCCATATACTCCGCAGATCAAGCGACGACATCACCAGAAATGCCATTGACTGGAATCCGCAAGGAAGCCGTAGAATAGGACGTCCCGCGCATACTTGGAAAAGACAAGTAGAGATCGAAGTTGCAAACATGGGAAGAAGCTGGGGAGAAATAAAACTATTAGCATATAATAGATCACTATATAACCAATTTGTTAGGGCCCTATTCTCCTTATAGGAACGACGGGAAAATATATATATAATTACTTTCAAGTAAGAACCATCTCAAGCCAACCGCCTTCCGCCGTAGTTCTTTTCTCCCTTGACTATTCAAGTTGTTTCTTCATTTGTTGGTAGATGTTTTTCTACAAAAACAACATGATTTGTTTCTATTCCCCGATTTTAATGGTAGATTTGAAAGTTGAATGCAGAGTAATACAGCAACAAAGCTGTATGTATTCTTAACGATGCCCGGGCTCGTGACGACGTTCTATTTTGATGAATCCATGTGAGAGGTTAATATGTTATTGATGTTATTTTTGAGGTTTCTCACTGTGGAAATGAACACTTTTTATAATTTCTATTTATATGAAAGAAATTTCAAATTACTTTCAAGTAAGAACTATTTCAAGGCAACCGCCTGCCGCCGTAGTTGTTCTTTCCTTGACTATTCAAGTTATTTTTGTTGTAGATTTTTTTTTCTACGCAAACAACATACTTTAGTTCTGTTCCACTGTTTTAGTGGTAGATTTGAAAGTTGTATGCAGAGTAATACAGCAACAAAGCTATATCCTGTTAGGGGTTGATCTATTATTCGTGTTATTTTTCAGTTTTCTCACTATGGAGATGAGCTGAAGATCAAAGGGTTTCATTATAGGTTTAGGTTAGGGTGGCAGCCGTATTTTTTTTACAAGCTCACATATTCCAGTTTAGGTCCCTAGTGTTACCACGGGCTGAAATGCCCCTCATCGAAACCAACCTGTTGATATACAAATTGATCGATAGTATGAATATCGGTGCTGGAAATATCTGTTAGGCTGCCTAGAAAGGCCGACCCCAGTCAGTGTTGCCACTACAATAATTTTTTTTCTAACAAAATTGTCTAAAATTCGTTTGAAATCTTCCATTTTTTATTTTACGAAAAACATATGCATAATTTGTTATTGTAAGGTTTTTGTTTATATTTACATAAAACATCGAATTAATTTGTTTTTATTTGGTTTCCTTTTCTACCAATCACTTGAAGAAGATTTTTTATTTTCCGATTCTGATTGCTCTTTCAATGAGGTTATTATAATTTTTTTTGGTCCAGCTATTTGTAACGCATTACAATAGTAGACCCAGAGCTATAACCACCTTAAAGTATACGGATAAACTCAAAACCACCTGCTGATTCGATCTAGCGATGTCTATCCGTCCGTCCACTGTACATGTAAACTTTTTATGCAAAGTACAATTTGCAATTCTGGACAAAATCGTGAAGAATTTTCGCACGGACAATATTTTCGTAACGAAGACGAACGGTATAGAATTTCAGACATAGATATATCAAAGCGCGATAGAACTAGTATTTTACATCGTACATTACTAGATTTGGCACAAAAGAACCAGGAATGAACAATGTAAATTTTTAACGAAATTGGTTCTGAATTAGATATAGCCCCCATATACATATACGTTCCTTCCGATTTGGTATCGGTGTGCTATATATACTTTATTTAACATTAGATCATCATGAACTTTGGCAGAGAAGAGTTTCTTTCGGCTCAGATTTAAATATAGCCCTACATATATATTCCTTCCGAGTTTTTATAAAAGTGCTATATAAACTTTATTTAACATCCTATAATTATGAGAATTTTGGCAGAGAAGTTTATTGCTACAGAAACGAACTTTGACAAGTTTGAAGAAAATCGGTTCAGATTTATATATAGCCCCCATATACCCGTATATGGGGGTTAATGAGTTTAGAAGCATTCTTTAACATCCGATCGTTATGAAATTAAGTAGAGCACGTTAGGTAGAACGTTGCGAGTTCAAATTTAAGATTCAGAATCACAATATGTGTGCTTATTCTGCTCGAACAAAAGTGGTCATATAGTCGGCTCAACCCGACTTTTGCCTTTATATGGTTTGTTCACATTTGTTTTATAATCTTACTTCTCCATTCTGTTTAATTCAAATTTTTTTCAAGTTTTTAAATTAAATTTGTTTCACATTCTACAAAAGAATTGCGATAATTAGGTCGTCAACAGTCGGGTAATTGTGGCAAAACCAAAGAAATTTAATACACGACTTTTGACAAAACTTCTATAAAAAATACTTTGAGGAGCGTTAAATCTACCAAATTTACATCGATTCTTCCATTCTACCAGACTAAAAAAATTCTACCAATTTTGGTAGAAAAGCCCAAAAACAGCAACACTGACCCCAGTATGTCCAGTCGTCGTTTGCTCAGAGCGGGGCTGTCGCATAGCACGTGCTTCTGCGGAAGTCATTGGAGTCAATACCCAATCTTTTGACGTGTTCGCCGATCAAGCAGTGTCCCGTCAGAACTGATACTAACGTGGACAATCTTTTCCTCTCTAGTGCGAGGAGATATTTTGATCTTCTCAGGTCATACCTTGGCCAGATTTGTCTAGCTACCCCGCAGGTGCCGATTTCGTTGGACTGCTTCTTGCCTAAGCCAAAAATGCTTGCACGTGGGTAGTGGCTCACCACTATATGCAAATTCTTCGAGAATTTGTAATGTCGTCTCTTTCCTGACAAGTTCATCGGCTTTGCAGTTCCCCAGGATATCCCTGTGCCCAGGCACACACATGAGGTGTATATTAAACTGATGAGCCATCTCGTTAAGAGTCTGTGAGCTATATCCAAACTATGTTATTCACAGTGTACTCCGAAGCCAACCTTTTCATCAAGCTTCGAACCATTCGTGTAAAAGTGGAGATGGTTTCTATTACCTGGTATTCTGCCAACCCATTCATCTCTGGCAGAAATCATAGTGATGTAATTTCTCTCGAAGGTGCACACAGTTGGTATATAGTCCACTCGGTCGGTTACCATAGTACTACACTTTTATATCCTCATGTGACCGTAGTTCTTGTACCTCCACATTGATAGGCTGTTTGGTCTTATTTCCGCTTTGGGTGCAACTTCTCTCGCCACAATATTAATCGGCAGTATATGGAGTAGGGCTTGTAGAGACTCGGTCGCTGTAGTCCTTAAGGCTCCGCTTATGCTCAGGCAGGCGGTTCTCTGAACCTTTGCTAGTATGTTGGTGATAGTTAGTTTGTCAGTTGCCGTCCACCATACCACGATGCCGTATAACAGTATTGGACGAACTACTGCTATATATATCCAGTAGACGATTTTAGGAGAGAGGCCCCACCGCGACCCTTTAGACTTTTTGCAGGAATATAAGGCGACGTTAGCCTTCCTTACACGTTCCAATACGTTAAGTCTAAATAACAGTTTTCTATCTAGAATTATTCCTAAACATTTTGCACTTTCAGAAAAGACTAGATCTTTTCCATTTATCCGAGGTGGAGGGTCCACATGTGGGACTTTATTCATCCTATTAAAGAGAACCAATTTGGGTTTACGTCCACACCGCTGCTTCTGGCCCATCTAGCCAATTTGTTCAGAGCCACCTTGTGGGGTCCCTCTGTTTACAAACCTTGTTAGAGTCGTGGACCCAAGACATGCTGTTATGCGTCTTCTGTTGAGCAGACTTTTAATTAGTCCAATCCAACTAGAGTTAACTTTTAGATGTGACAGTGCCGCAATTACTGCATCTGAGTGAAGGTTGTTAAAAGCCCCTTCTATGTCAAGAAATGCCACCATGGTGAATTCCTTGAAATGCAGGGACGATTCGATAGTGTTCACAAGTTCGTGCAGGGCTGATTCGGTAGACTTCCCCTTATTTTAAGCATGTTGGTTCACCGACAGAAGTTTTATATCGAGGTTTTCCCTAATGAAATAATCTAAAAGTCTTTCCAGACCTTTCAATAGGAAGGAGGATAGGCTAATTGGTCTGAAGTCTTTTGGCCTAGTGAGTGATATCTTCCCCGCTTTAGGTATGAATATCACTTTGGTATCCCTCCATCGATTCGGGATGTATGAAAGGCTGATACAGCCTACATAAATTTTCTCCAGCCAGGGAGTGATGTTCTGGAGTGATGCCGTCTGGTCCAGGTGACTTGAAGGGCTCGAAGCTATTAATAGCCCAGCTTATTCTGGATCTCTCAGTCAAAAAGCTAGCAACGCTCGCAGTCCACTCGCATTCTTGTTGGTCTTGCTGATCTTCGGGTTCTGTTGGTGAGTTCCGCGGGAAATGCACGTCGAGCAGTACATTCAGCGACTGCTCGCTGTTTTTTGTCCAGTTATTTGCCTCATCCTGCAAGTAACCCACTGTATTTTTCTCAGCCTTGCGGCGTCGGATATCTTTTCCACTTCGCCACAGAAGGTATACCAAGAGCGTCTTTTCGCCTTCCTAAGCTCCTTCTTATAGATATTGAGTTGCTCTTTGTAGGCATCCCAAACATTAGCGACCCCAGTAAATTTATCCTGGTTGAATAGCTTGTTACAGGTCTTTTTCATAGCCGTTAGCTCCAAATTCCCCCATTGGGGGGGGGAGGGGGAATTTGGAGTCCTTGTTTTTGGACAGGCTTTGTCATTCGGTTCGTACAGAAGTTTGGAGTTGAGGACTTTCTTTAAGTTCTTCTCATACAGATGCCACTTTGTCTTCCTCACATTTCTGTGGGCGGCAGGTTTAGGCGCTTTTTCAGCGAGTTTGAACTCAATATAATAGTCATCTGAGAATGAGTGGTAGTCCAGTATATTTCACCCAATAATTTTGTCTGACAGCCAGTCAGTAGCAAACGTTACGGCGAGTACTTCTTGTCTGTCTTTAATTGTAAAGGTCGGTTTATTACCTATGTTACAAATACTTAGGTTGGTAGTTAGAATAAAGTCAAGAAGCGAATCACCCCTATCGTTTATATCCGAACTACCCCAGATAGTATGATGATTGTTCATGTCTGCGCCAATAATCAGCTCGACCTCATCAGACGTTGCTTCTTCTACTACTTCCCTGAATAGAGCAGTCGGCCCTACAGCGTCATAAGGCTGGAGACCACCCAATATGTATATGCGATTACCGATCTCCAAACTAGCAGATGTTTGGTCTTTACCACTTAAATAAGCCAGGAGAAAGATACTTAGATCTTTCCTGGCCAAAATGCAGGTTCATGGAGTGCCTTCACAGTTAGCCACAAGCAGTTTAAAGTTGGGTGTCCTGATACCGCATACCCTTCCACCCACTGCGAAGGGGGGGGAGGTAGGGTGTGTGTAGACATCAGGACGATGTCTACTGCACCTGTGGACGGGCGCAGCAATAGAGCCGCTGAGGCTGCTTTAGCGTGATGGAGGTTAATCTGTAGAATTCTTACCATCATTGGTAATTGATAGATTAACTTCCACCCCGACAAGGGTGTTATCGAACTCTTCGTCCGTATCATCGAGAAGCGTGTCCCCGCCAGATGCGTCAAAGAGTCCGGAGACTCCCCTCAGCCCCTCTGCATCAGAAGTAGAGCTTTCGTCCTCAGAGAAGGTCGTTACAGATCTTCTGTTAGAGTTGGAGTCACCTGAAATAATGGGCGTGGGTACCTCCGCACTTCGCGAAAGCCGTGTATCAACCACGGTGGACGACTCACCTTCTGCAGTGGGAACTATATCCTGCTTGTATACCTTCAACACTATGGTCTCGAAGACATATTGTAGGGTTGCACTTGCACGTTGTATATGGGAGGTGGATTCAGCGATAATGATCAAATTGACCTGCCGCTTTTTACTATCCGCCTTACCCACCTTGCTGATTCTCCAATTATGGACCGGCAGACCAGGATTGGAATCTTTTATTATTTCTAAGATGTCAACCGGGTTGGAGGGATCTTCTGTAACCCAGGAGATGGCTCTAGGGTGACTAGGGATGTTTTTTCGACAACCTCCAACTGGGCACCCGGCCACACCTCACCCGCTCGACTCAGAGCAGCCTTATACAGGTCTACTGATCTTGCATCACCGAAGTATAAGAGCTTTACTTTCCCCTGATGCCATCCTGCATCGTTGCAGATTGGCATTTCTCTACGGACATCGAGGTAATAATAATGGCTGATTGCACATGGCTCCATTTATCCTTGAGGATGGATCCATCCTCACTACTTCTGTCTATAACGGCCATCACTAGACTCTCCTTCGCCACTTCATTGAAGGGCTTGGTGAGGGTCCTGTTCATGGTGACATAAGGGCCTCTTGCCTTTTTCGAAGGCAGGGGTTCATCAGGTGATCGGTAAGAGCTCAACAGCCTCCAACTTCGTCAAAACTCTGAGCGCTATCCGGTGCTCATTGTGCTTTCTTTTTGACGGCCGGACATGACGTTTTCCTCTAACCGTGCCACCTGTTGTGAGTACTGGCGGGAAATTTTCACCATTTTTGGTGTGGTCGGCTTTGGTCAAGACCGACGGACGGACAGTAGGACGATTGGGGAACCCCGCTCCATCGGAACACGAAGGCATCCCCGTCAAGGAATTTATTTATTTTTTTGTAGTAGCCCGTAATAGGTACTACGATGTAGGCCTATTTTTGTCTGTAGCAGCCCGTAATAGGTACTACGATGTAGGCCCTCCAGACTTTGTACAGATTTTTTAGCGATTGCGTAATAGGTACTGCGTAATATGTTTTAACTATCCGCTCTGTGATTAACACGTCCGTTAACTACGACTGATATTTGAATAGTCAAGTGAAAAAAACGACCTTGAAACTCAACGCCTACCACACCATTACGTTTCATTGGTTGTAAATCAGATCTTCAACCTCATCTCCCAGGGATCAACCCCTCACAGGAATTCATCAAAATAGAATTACTTTTATTCAAAATATTGAGTTTTAAATCCTCATATACAGGATTCATGGCTAGAACACAATTTCTGTTATTTTTATTTGTATTTGGCTCTGGAGATCTTAGAAATTCCCATTCTTCCGCATTTTATTCAAGATTTATATTAAAGAGATAATTTCTATTATTATTATTAACATTATAATTATTGTTTTTATTATTATATATTATTATATAATTCCTTAACATTTAGCACATTATTGAATAAGGCTATTTGATTATACATACTTGGCGAAGTAGAAACACTGTCACCGAATGTTCTTTTATATGGGTGCTGCTAACTAATAATGGTCGTTTCTGTGGGCTTATTCCAACTCCAACAAAGTCTATTTTTATACCCTACACCACACTATGGTACAGGGTATTATGATTTTATGCATTTGTTTGTAACGCCCAAAAAGAGAAGAAATAGAACCATATTTTATTATACCGATCGACATAGAATCACTTTAACATATCACTATATGTTACCCCCGATTTGACATGTAAGGACTGTAGAAATCGTGTTTTATATCCGATCAGTACGAAATTCGGCAGAGAGAGTTTTCTTATAACATGTATGAACACTGGCAAACTATTATCGTATTACCCATTTTCGCATTGTTAGCGAGGTTTAGGGCATTATACAGTCGACCCCGCCCGACTTTCTGTCTATCCTTACTGGTTTAATTTAATTTAGTTTTAAATTTTTTATGAAAACTAATGTGAAGTTATTCGTTGCGTATCTCGATATACACTGATTCCAACCAAGCCATATCTTTCGAAAGCTTTCTTTTAATACATCCAATAATACAATAAAAATTTATCAAAACATTACATACGAGGTATGATCAAATTTTGTATTTTTTCAAAAAATATTTATTTATTCATGAATATCTATTTTGTCCCCTTCAAAGTAATTCCCCTCGGATATAATACACTTCTGCCAAAAGTTTTTTCCAATCCTCGAAGCACTTCAAATAATAATTTTTTGTTCAGCTCCTCCTTCGATGCCGTCTTTATCTCCTCAATCGTGGCGTAGCGTCGTCCTTTCATGGGCCTTTTCAGTTTTGGGAACAAAAAATAGTCATGTTTGTGCAGGGGCGTTATCATGGTGCAACAGCCAGTTTTTGTTCTTCCAAAAATCTGGGCGTTTTTGGCGGATTGCTTCGCGCAATTTGCGCATAACTTGCAGGCAATATTCTTTATTGACCGTACTACCCTGTGGCGAGAACTCATAATGCACCACGCCCCTGCAATCAAAGAAAGCTGTGAGCAAAAAACGGGCGTCCGGCACGCTGTTCGTCCTTCGCATCTTCTCAGCCCTCTAAGAACATTTTGTACCACCGATAAACGTTGCTTTGGTCCAAGGTAGCTTCACCATATGCCACAGTCAACATTCGGAATGCGTCAGCGCACTTTATTTATTATTTGTTTTTCACACAAAATTTAATGCAGAAAAAAATTTGATCCATTTTCTGAAATAGATAAAAATCGAAGACAAGTTAAAACACATCCAAGCACAACAGCTGTCAAAAATTAACTACACATTCAAAATGGCCGACCTTGTCAGCATAAGTAAGGGACATGAGTACCAACATAACGCTACAAAAATATCAAAAATCAAATACACGTGGCCCGCTGAAATTAAAAATTCGCGATATTTTTTGAACATACCTCGTATTTAATCTGATTTTATTTTACAAATATATCCATATCTAAACATAGAAGAATATAAACACAATATTTTTCATTAATGGACAGAAATGTGTCCTCTAGCTGCTTTTAATGATAAAAACATGCTACGCTATCAGTTGAATTTGTATAATTTGAGAAAAGTTGGCTCGTTTGTCGAGCTGGAAATTTTCCCTTTTCAAATCTGCTTCGAAAGATATAATAGTGTTCTGTTAGATTGTTATTATTTCAAATTTATTTATTTAACCATATTTATGACCAGTTATTTTTCTGGGATCTGTGGTGATTATCATACCCCTCATAAATATATTTACTTAATTAGGGTTTTTACAAATGATCGGTGGTAATAAAGTGTTACCGCCGGACCCATGATGTCGAACGTTAACGTTCGCATGACTTCTATGCGAAAAACAGCTGATTTACATCGTACAAGTCCATTAAACATAATTTTATTTGTTTGTTTCGACACTTTTTAAATTATTGACTAGATACACCTGAGTTTGATGTAATTCACTCACGACCGTTTTCAGGTAGCTGCGTTAACGCTAACGGGTCGTTACATATGTATAACTCACACAAAGTGATAGTAATAACTGTCGTTTAGCACTAACGGAGTCTTAACGATCTTTCCTGGAACGGAGCAGAAAGACCAGTATGGAGAAAGGTGTGGTGGTCAACATGACAAATTTTGCATCGTGGTTTTCTAGGGCAATAGCGTACAAGGTGCGTAGTGTCCAATCAATTAACACAGCAACGATGTAACACGATTGTGCGAAGTTTCCTCTTCATCGCCTGGCAGACTAGATGTGTTTCGAATTTCAATTGATATTTTTCGAATTTCAAATGGAATCTTCGAATTTCAATTGACTTTTTTCGAATTACAATTGAAAATGGTGTAGTATAGGATTCCAATCACAGACATGGCCACACACATAATAGACAGACATGGCCGAAACGCAGCCGTTAATGCCCAGTTGCTAATTTTTAAACCTGAGCTAGTATCACTCTCTAACACTGGCAGATCAAAATATACTTTAAGTTGGTGGTTCACCAATCTACGAGTATTGTCGTAAGTGTCCCTCAATGCTTGCCATGCAAGATTGAAACTACGATGCGTAAGCGGAAACATGGATACAATCTCACGAACATCGCCACTAGTCTTCTTATCAGATGACATAGCTTTTCAATTTCACTCACGCGGACATTGTTAATGTACACCGCCGAAAATAAATCCCTGAATGTCGGCCATGAGAAGAAATCACAATTGAATACATCTATGTCGCAAGGGGGCAAATTAAGGCTGTGAGCCCCATTGTCACTACTGAATGAGAGAAGAATTTCCCGAATAATGCGAACTTTGTGACGTATTCAAATTGGACTCCCTATCTACGGTTCGACATGGGGTATTATTGCCGGTATTCGGAGGTGGAGTCAGACTAGACGCATTAGTCGAAGCCCGAAATTCTTCTAGCTTTCGATTAATTGAGGAGAGAACACTTATATAGAATTTGTATCTGACATCGTATTTCATGTCGGCTAAGGTAATGTCATCAACAGAATTCTCTTAATCTAGGAATGTAAGGCATTGATCATATGCCTTAGGTTAGGTTAGGGTGGCAGCCGTATTTTTTTATACAAGCTCACATAGACCAGCTAAGGTAATGTCATCAACAGAATTCTCTTAATCTAGGAATGTAAGGCATTGATCATATGCCTTAGGTTAGGTTAGGGTGGCAGCCGTATTTTTTTATACAAGCTCACATAGACCAGTTTAGGTCCCTAGTGTTACCACGGGCTGAAATGCCCCTCATCGAAACCAACCTGTTTGATATACAAATTTGTCGATATTACGAATATCGGTACTGGAAAGATCTGTTAGGCTGCCTAGAAAAGCCGACCCCAGCATGCCCAGTCGTCGTTTACTCAGAGCGGGACAGTCGCATAGCAAGTGCTCAATGCTCTCCACTTCTTCCTCATCTCCACAGCTTCTGCAGAAGTCATTAGAGTCAATACCCAATCTTTTGGCGTGTTCGCCGATCAAGCAGTGTCCCGTCAGAACTGATACTAACGTAGACAATCTATGCCTCTCTAGTGCGAGGAGATATTTTGATCTTCTCAGGTCATACCTTGGCCAGATTTGTCTAGCTACTCTGCAGGTGCCGATTTCTGTCCATCTTTCGTTGGACTGCCTGATTGCCTCTTGCCTAAGCCAAAGCTTGCACGTGGATAGTGGCGCACCAATATATGCAAATTCTTCGAGAATTTGTAATGTCGTCCCTTTCCTAGCAAGTTCATCGGCTTTGCAGTTCCCCGGGATATCCCTATGCCCAGGCACCCATATGAGGTGTATGTTAAACTGCTCAGCCATCTCGTTAAGAGATCTGCGGCAGTCGAGGGCTGTTTGTGAATTTAGGGATGTTGCCTCCAGAGAATTGATGGCAGCCTGGCTGTCCGAGTAAATGACAACGCCAGTGTTGGTTACTATGTTGCGACTCAGCCACTTGCCTACTTCCCATATTGCCATTATTTCGGCTTGATAGACACTGCAGGTATCTGGTAGTCTGTGAGCTATATCCAATCTAAGCTCTGCACAGTGTACTCCGAAGCCAACCTTTTCATCAAGCTTCGAACCATCCGTGTAAAAGTGGAGATGGTTTCTATTACCTGGTTTTCTTCCAACCCATTCATCTCTCGCGGGAATCATAGTGATGTAATTTCTCTCGAAGGTGTACACCGTTGGTATATAGTCCACTCGGTCGGTTACAATAGCACTACTCTTTGATATTCTCATGTGACCGTAGTTTTTGTACCACCACATTGATAGGCAGTTTAATCTTATTGCCGCTTTGGTTGCAATTTCTCTCGCCACAATATTAATCGGCAGTATATGGAGTAGGGCTTGTAGAGACTCGGTCGCTGTAGTCCTTAAGGCTCCGCTTATGCTCAGGCAGGCAGTTCTCTGAACCTTTGTTAGTAGGTTGGTGATGGTTAGTTTGTCAGTTGCCGTCCACCATACCACAATGGTGGTATGCCGTATAGCAGTATAGGACGAACTACTGCTATATATATCCAGTGGACGATTTTAGGAGAGAGGCCCCACCGCGACCCTACAGCGTTTTTGCAGGAATATAAGGCGACGTTAGCCTTCCTTACACGTTCCAATACATTAAGTCTAAATAACAGTTTTATATCTAGAATTATTCAGAAAAGACTAGATCTGTTCCATTTATCCGAGGTGGAGGGTGCACATGTGGGACTTTATTCGTCCTAGTAAAGAGAACCAATTCTGTCTTGTTTGGGTTTATGCCCAAACCGCTGCTTCTGGCCCATCTAGCCAATTTGTTCAGAGCCACCTGTAGAATGTCTCGGAGGACGTTTTCGAATTTGCCACTCACTGCGATTGCAACGTCGTCCGCATATGCCACGACCTTGCAGCCACAACGTTCTAGATCTAGCAGGATTTCATTCACCGCTAGGTTCCAAATTAGTGGAGACAGTACTCCTCCTTGTGGGGTCCCTCTGTTTACAAACCTTGTTAGAGTTGTGGACCCAAGACATGCTGTTATGCGTCTTCTGTTGAGCAGACTTTGAATTAGTCTAATCAAACTAGAGTTAACATTAAGATGTGACAGTGCCGCAATTACTGCATCTGAGTGCATGTTGTTAAAAGCCCCTTCTATGTCAAGAAATGCCACCATGGTGAATTCCTTGAAATGCAGGGACGATTCGATAGTGCTCACAAGTTCGTGCAGGGCTGATTCTGTAGACTTCCCCTTATTGTAAGCATGTTGGTTCACTGACAGGAGTTTTGTATCCAGGTTTTCCCTAATGAAATAATCTAAAAGTCTTTCCAGACCTTTCAATAGGAAGGAGGATAGGCTAATTGGTCTGAAGTCTTTTGGCCTAGTGTGTGATATCTTCCCCGCTTTTGGTATGAATACCACTTTGGTATCCCTCCATCGATTCGGGATGTATGAAAGCCTGATACAGCCTACATAAATTTTCTCCAGCCTGGGGATAATGTATTTCAACATTTTCTGCATTTCTGCTGGAGTGATGCCATCTGGTCCAGGTGACTTGAAGGGCTCAAAGCTATTAATAGCCCAGCTTATTCTGGATCTCTCAGTCAACAAGCTAGCGACGCTCGCAGTCCACTCGCTCTCTTGTTGGTCCTGCTGATCCTCTGGTTCTGTTAGAGAGTTCCCCGGGAAATGTGTGTCGAGCAGTACATTGAGCGACTGCTCGCTGTTTTTGGTCCAATTATTTGCCTCATCCTGCAAGTAACCCACTGTACAGGGTGAAGCTGATAATATTTTCCTCAGCCATGCGGCGTCGGATACCTTTTCCACTTCGCCACAGAAGGTATACCAAGAGCGTCTTTGCGCCTTTCTAAGCTCCTTCTTATAGATCTTGAGTTGCTCTTTATAGGCATCCCAAACATTAGCGACCCCTGTAGATTTAGCCTTGTTGAATAGCTTGTTGCAGGTCTTTTTCATAGCCGTTAGCTCAGAAGTCCATCATTGGGGTTTAGTTTTACCCTTGTACCTTGTTTTTGGACAGGCTTCTTCAAGGGAACTATTGAATGATGTGGTGATATGCTCGACCAGATGATCCAGACCGGCTTTGTCATTCGGTTCGTACAGAAGTTTGGAGTTGAGGACTTTCTTGAAATTCTTTTCATACAGGTGCCACTTTGTCTTTCTCACATTTCTGTGGACGGCAGGATCAGGCGCTTTTTCAGCGAGTTTGAACTCAATATAATGGTGATCTGAGAATGAGTGGTCGTCCAGTACATTCCACCCAATAATTTTGTCTGACAGCCGGTCAGTAGCAAACGTTACGTCGAGTACTTCTTGTCTGCCTTTAATTGTAAAGGCCTATGTTACAAATACTTAGGTTGGTAGTTAGAATAAAGTCAAGAAGCGAATCACCCCTATTGTTTATATCCGTACTACCCCAGATAGTATGATGAGCGTTCGTGTCTGCGCCAACAATCAGCTCGACCTCGTCAGATGTTGCTTCTTCTACTACTTCCCTGAATAGAGCAGTCGGTACTACAGCTTCATAAGGCAAGTAACTGGAGACCACCCAATATATGCGATTACCGATCTCCAGACTAGCAGATGTTTGGTCTTTACCACTTAAATTAGCCAGGAGAAAGATACTTAGATCTTTCCTGGCCAAAATGCAGGTTCTTGGAGTGGCTTCACAGTTGGCCACAAGCAGTTTAAAGTTGGGTGTCCTGATACCGCACACCCTTCCTCCCACTGCGTAGGGCTCCTGTATCAGGACGATGTCTACTGCACCTGTGGACAGGCGCAGCAATAGAGCCGCTGAGGATGCTTTAGCGTGATGGAAGTTAATCTGTAAAATTCTTACCATCATTGGTAATTGACAGATTAACTTCCACCCGTCCATTCCATCTTCTGTTAGAGTTGGAGTCACCCGAAATAATGGGCGTGGATACCTCCGCACTTCCAGAAAGCTGTGTATCAACCGCGGTGGACGACTCACCTTCAGCAGTGGGAAATATATACTGCTTGTATACCTTCAAGACTATAGTCTCGAAGCCATACTGTAGGGTTGCACTTGCACGTTGTATATGGGAGGTGGATTCAGCGTTAAGGATCAAATTGACCTGCCGCTTTTTACCATCCGCCTCACCCACCTTGCTGATTCTCCAATTATGGGCGGGCAGACCAGGATTGGAATCTTTTATTATTTCTAATATGTCAGCCGGGTTGGAGGGCTCTTCTGTAACCCAGGTGATGGCTCTAGGGTGACTAGGGATGTTGTTTTTTTCGACAATATCCAACTGGGCACCCGGCCACACCTCACCCGCTCGACTCAGAGCAGCCTTATACAGGTCTACCGATCTGGCATCACCGAAATGTAAGAGCTTTACTCTCCCCTGATGCCATCCTGCATCGTTGCAGATTGGTGGTGTGCCCGGCATCTCTCTACGGACATCGAGGTAATGAGCCATAATGGCTGATTGCACATGGCTCCATTTGTCCTTGAGGATGGATCCATCCTCACTACTTCTGTCTATAACGGCCATCACTAGACTCTCCTTCGCCACTTCATTGAAGGGCTTGGTGAGTGTCCTGTTGATAGTGACATTTGGGCCTCTTGCCTTTTTCGAGGGCAGGGGTTCATCAGGTGATCTGATTCTTTTGACTTTATTAGCCGTTAACACAGCTGAATTTGTGGCTCTTTCAGCCGACTGATTGGCTTTAGAAGCATCTAAGACGCCTTTAGCCCAGGTAAGTGACTCTTTTTGTTTTTCGGTAAGAGCCGAAACCTCAAAAGCCTCCAACTTCGTCAGAACTCTGAGCGCTATCCGGTGCTCATTGTGTTTCCGTTTTGACGGTCGGACATGACGTTTTCCCCTCACCGTACCACCTGTTGTGAGTACTGGGGGGAAATTTTCACCATGTTTGGTGTGGTCGGCTTTGGCCAAGACCAACGGACGGACAGTAGGACGATTGGGGAACCCCGCTCCATCGGAACGCGAAGGCATCCCCGCCAATGAATTTTTTTTCCGTATTAGCCCGTAATAGGTACTACGATGTAGGCCTTCCAGATTTTGTACAGATTTTGTTTTGTTTTTGCGTTTGCGTAATAGGTACTGCGTAATAGATTTTAACTATCCGCTCTGTGCTAAACACGTCCGTTCACTACGACTGATCAGCAACGATCATATGCCTTACATACCTAGATTATTCACATGCCTACTACGCAACCACGTGGTTTGTTGTTTTTAAAGCGTAGATTGAACTGGTTGCATCGATCTCTGGACAAAAACTTCTGAGCTCAGTCTGGAAGGCCTATATCGACGTACCTATTACGGGCTATTTCTGGCTATGGGGGTGTCTCCCCGAACAAAAAAGACGAAGGAGATTACGGCGCAGGGGAGGGAAAACCCAGTGCCGGCGACAAGCGTTGATTCACTCACGTGTCATGTGTCGTCGTTATCGAACAATCGTGAGCATTCAACTTCTACAAGCTTTGGTGCCTTGGATCCCGTAGTCGAAAATGAAACAAGAGCACATCCAGCCGCAGGCAAAACAAATGATAAGACAGATGAAGCAGAACCCAGCTGGGGCTCTAAGCAACCCCAGCCTTTACAAGCCAGTGGGGACTCTGACTCTGAATCATCAAATGAAAATAATATCACTATTGTTGCTAACTCAAAGAGACTGTCAGGGACACAAAGAAGGAAACTGAATAAGTTGAACCGACAGAACCTATTACGGGATGAACCTGACAATTCTACCTCCAACACAAACATGGAGGCCGCTAAAAGAGTCAGGTCTCCCGAAGAAAATAGCGCTGTGAAAGTGACTAAGAAGAAAAGGGGCTCGCCGTCTTCCAGTAATCCGGAGAAGCCTAACGTAACCACACAAAAGGAAGTCTCTAGTCTGGGTCCTTCGATCGTGGGCGGTAAAGATGATCCAGTATCGTAGGTCAAGTCAACCAAATCATCCGCTAAGGATAAGGCTTTAAACAAAAAGACTCTACAGACACGGAAAAATCAATTGGCCATAAAGAAGGATAAGAATAGAATAAGATGGTGGCTACCATCTTATTCTAATATAGCTAAATAACATTTTCGAGACGATCTATGCTATGCCATAATTGATAGCAGTAGTGCATCTGGCAGAATCCCCGAAGACCAAAAGAGAAACTTCGAATATTTGGTCTATACGAGGGTTGCGGAGTACGTCCTCGAATCTAAGGATGAACCACCAATCGAAGTAATGAGTTGCAAGTTTGAGAGGGGTGTTTTGATGCTAAGGCTGGCATCACAACGCTGCGTTGGTGTCCTCGTAAAACTTGTGGATAGCTTCCCCTCACCTTGGGACGGCGCAAAGCTAAAATTGGTGAGGAAAAGCGACATTCCTGAACTCATAAAAACGACCCTATATGTTAAGGGATGTCCCAGTAAGTTCTCATCAGAGTATATACTCGACATCATTGGCAAACAGAATTCAAAACTCCGTGAGAAAGTGGGAAGTCTTCTATAGGAAGGATGATACCGAGGGTACTCTCCTCGTGTTGGGCATAGACCCAGAATCCAAGAACAATCTTGTCATGGCGAAGGGCATGGCGTACTTCTTGATCTGGACAGTCTTTTTCAAAATTGGAAAGGTCCCGATTGGAAGGACAGATGAATCGAGTCCAAATATACTGTCTGAAGAGGCAAACACAGGTAGTGAACGGATGGAGACAAGTGAGACACTGCCAAAAACTGATGTGGAAGTAGTCAATAACACCACCAGTTCACCAATAGTACCGCCACTTTTGCAGGAAGTTCCCAGCAAAGGTGGTGATCAAAATAAAAAGAACCACAAAACGATTCAAAACAATGACGGAGCGACAAAAAATAACAACGTCTCCCAAAATTGTCGACTGGAAGATGGTGTAATAGGTAGTGAACGAAAGGAGGAGAATGACCACATGACTACCAAATAATGAGGGAGTGCCACCAGATAGGATGGTTCCCAAAAGAAACTTTTACTGGAAAGTCAATGATTGAGGTCATCCAGATAAACCTCCAACGGAGCGAGACAGCATCCAACGCTCTGATGGACATCATAAGTAAAGGCAGGGTTCATATTGCTTTGATCCAGGAACCATGGACAACTAGCAACAAGGTTGCTGGTTTAAACCATGTGAACTATAACCTTTTCTACGCTAACACAGGTACTCGTCCAATGACTTGTTTTTTGTGCCATAAAAACATATGTTTTATTTTCTCTGCAGAGTTGTCAACATCGGAGCGGTGCTGAGGCAAGGTAATTGAAATATGTACCTGGCGTCAATATATCTGCCATTCGATGCGCCGACATTGCCACCTACGTCGAAATTACAACGTCTGTTGAGGGAATCCAAACACACAAGTAATGAGTTATTAGCTGGATGTGACGCCAACTCCCATCATATCGCTTGGGGTAGTACTAACACCAATAAAAGGGGACACGCCCTTATCGAATTTTTGAATACAAATGGTCTCATAACTCTTAACATAGGACACACTGCAACCTTTGTTAACAAAATTAGGGAAGAAGTATTAGATATAACGATATGTTCAGAAAATCTTATTGATGAGATCCATGAGTGGAGGGTTTCGGATGAACACTCCTATTCGGACCACCGTTATATAAGGTTTATAATTGCACGGCCTCCGCAAAACCCAATAAGTTTCCGTAATAAAGCTAAGACCGACTGGACTAATTTCGGAAATCTACTTAGAAATCGATTGGGGCAGCCTACACGCGATTATCTATGTGCAGAAGACATTGATATCAATGTGAAGAAGATTACCGAGGCTCTTCTAAAATCATTCGAAGATAGTTGCCCACTTCGAGAAAGGAAGTCTGCATTTGAGAAACCCTGGATGACAGGACAAATTCGCTAGATTGGCAAAGATGTCCGCAGACTTTACAACAGAGCTCGACGTAAAAAAACAATCAGTGTATTGGGACGACTACCACAGAAGACTCAAAGAATACAATAAAATCATTAGATCGGCGAAACGTAACTCCTGGAGGCTTTTCTGTGAACAGGTAGACAGCGTTAAGCATGTCTAAAATGAAAAAGTTCCTCTCAAAAACTCATGTCCAACCCGAAACACTGGTGGAAGAAACGGGTAAAAGGATGGAAACTATAGAGGATACCGTAAGGCTCTTGATGAAAACTCATTTTCCGACTGGTAATGCTGGGGAGGAACAGTTACAGAATGAAAATGTATTGCGTCAAGTACCTATTACGGTACCTATACGGATTTGTGGGTCATATGACGTAAAAATTAGAGACAAGGTAAATCGTGGTATACCTCAGGGGGGCATTTTATCGCCTCTTCTATGGGTTACGACGATACACAGTCTCCTATAAGCCCTCACGAATGAAGGACTTAAACCAGTCTGTTATGCAGACGACGTTGTAATACTTCTAAGGGGCTATCATACAAAATTTATGCTGCAGAAGAGCTGAAGAGGCACTTAACATAGCATATAACTGGACACAACCAAGGGGATTAAATGTAAACCCAGACAAAACAGAAATATGTCTATTTATAAGGAAAACGAAGATCCCACGTTTTACCCGCCCTCGATTCCTGAGCGTGATTAGACCAATAATCACCTACGCCTGTGTAGTGTGGTGGACATCAATGGACAAGAAGTGCATACTTTGAAAAAAAATCAACGTATGTGCTGTCTAGGCATAAGCGGGGCATTTGGAACTGCACCAACAAAAGCGTTGGAGACTATACTGCACATCCAACCAATAGACATCCGTATAAAGTATGAGGCAGCCCTCACAGCAAGACGTCTACAAGTGATGGGTGAATGGATAAATCGAGACCACAAGTCGTACCATCAGAAGATTTTGGAATCTCTAGTTGGTCACATTCAAATGCCAGAAATCTCCGACCGCATTCCTGAAGTGCGGCTTACAGTTACCTGCGATACGTTTGAGCCAGACAGACGCACCTGGTAAAATGGAACTTTGGTCCATGTGCCAGTGGGAACCAGCTGCTACACGGATGGTTTCAAGCGAGGAGGAAGGACGGGTCTGGGACTTTTTATTGATGAACCAGAAGTCGAACATCACTTCCGCCTCCCTGACCATAACACGGAATTTTAAACAGAAGTTCGAGCAATCACGGAGTGTGTGAACTGGCTCAGTAACACGACAAAGCCTAAATATGCCAACATCTTCACACATAGCCAAATGGCGATTAAAGCAATAACATCGGAAAGGGTCAAATCCAGAACTGTGTTGGACTGTAAAAGAACGATAAATGATTACTCAGCCCATGGTCAATTGCGTATTTGATGGGTACCAGGACACAACGGAGTGATTGGAAATGAACGGGCAAACAGCTTGGCTTCAAAGGGCAGAGAACTTTGAGTAATAAACTTGGAAAATTGGAAACCTTTCGAAGCCACGAAAAATGAGTTGAAGCACTGGGCAGTGATGGCTCACAAAACTGTGTGGAATAGCGCAACAGTAGGAGCAACTGCAAAGATACTGTGGGTGACCCAAATGAAAAGAAAACAAGAAGTCTTCTGAAACTAAAGATCGATATTAGTAAGATGATGAGTGTTCTAACGAGTCACTCAAGCTTACAAGCACATCTTCATCGCAAAGGACTAGCGGGGAACGACGAATGCAGGGCATGCAGAGAAAACATCGAAACGATGGAACATTTTCTATATCACTGCTTGGCTTTCACACATGAAAGATCACAACATTTCGGGTCCGACATATTACCGAACTTGACTCATCTCAGAGAATATGACTGGAAGATACTGAGAAAATTCGTGTCTAGTACCGATTTTCTGTAACTCGTGAGGTATAAAAAGATCATAAATATGGAGCGCACAACAGGCCGAACCACTGGCTTAAGTGTATGTCCATGGACATGAGACGTTTAAACGTCTCCTCTCTTCAACCTAACCTAACCTAACCTAAGGCATTGATCAAACATTGTTTTGATTTTATCCAATAAAGATTTAGCCTCAGATCCATGTATTTCAAGGGAAAATATCGTTCTTCATGAAACGAGCATCAGTGGCTCGAATAAAGAAGTCGAATGGAGTGAGCGGCATAAGTTTTCAAAGAAATGCGCTAAAATGTATGACAAATTTAAAACGAAGTGTCAATAAATTATTGAAATAATAAAATGTCAAAGAAATTGCCTGAAAACGCAAGAATTTGGCGATAAAATGTACCTAAAAGGGAGGGAAAATATATTAAGTTCCTCGTTCTTCACGAGACTGAATTTGGCGTTAAATTTCACCAAAGTATCAGTGGCTTGAATCAGGGACGTATCCAGGATTTTGGTTCGGTGGGAGCCCAACCTCTTTTTTTCATAACAAATATAAACAATTAAAAATTGCGTTTATTGTGTAGGTAATGGAAGTTAAGTTCCTTAGTTTTTTATTCGAATTTTTTCCTAAATATAAATGTGTACTTTAGTACGAGATCAGTAAAACTTTTTATAATAAAATACGTAAGAGTTAAAAATGTAATCTTCGATTTTTTGAAAGAAATATATCAATTATTTCATCGATTTTGACTTCATCTTTGTATATAGACATCAAATCCAGATAAGATAGCCTTTCTCCTTCCATTCTGTTCCGGAGATAAGTTTTTATTCTTCTTAACGTCGAGAAACTTCGCTCAGCAGATGCCGTTGTCACAGGTATTGTGGCCAGTATCTGCAAAAGGGTAAAAACGCTTGGGAACATGTCCTCATCACAAACTGAAATAGCATCTAATGCATTTGATGACTTATCATTCTTCTGCTTCCAATAACCAATCCATATACTTATTTCAGCTAAAACAAATTTTGCTGAATTTTTAAATCCTTTTTGTAACAAAGTGTGACTTCTTCGAAATCTTCCTTTATTAGATTTACAACTCGTATCGGAACGATATTGTTTAATATCATGTAATTATAGCTTCATGCTCGGAAAATCTATTATTTAAATGATATATTACTTCGTCCAGATATGGTATGAACAATGCTATCCTAAAATACGCATTGGCATCTGAACCAGGAATATTAGCCCTATACTTTTGAGTGCCTACTCTTCTAGGTAGTGCAGCTTCTATTCCAAAACTTCTTGCAAGTTGTGTGGATTCTTCAAACAGTTTATCAAACTCCGCATCTGAATTTCTACGCATTTGCCAATTTTATGTCGTTGCCAATTTTATGATTTCGTAAGCATTTATTATATCTAGGTTAATCGTTTGCAAATACCGTGAAAAGTTCTGTGTAATGGCCAAAACCGTACTACTTATTACCACACCCAATATAACGTCAAATTTACATACACGGTTGTGCAAACTCATTCCATCACTGCAACCTACATGTTAAAAAGGTAGATAGATAAGAAATCATAAATGTAATTTTAACTTAATTTTCGCCATATCTGGTTATCATAAATTTAAAGCCAACCAATAATTACACCGGTCGACTGTAGTGCACGTGTGTCACAATTTTCCAAATTTAGTTCCCATGCTTAATTCTGTTTAACAGTTCCCACATTATTTAGTTCTTCACCAAAATGCATTATTATATTACATTTCATAAATTAATAATATTCCCATCGTACGAATGAGTTCACAATGGCTTGGCAAATGCTTTTCGGTTTCGGATGTCATACATTTGTTCTCACAATGTACGGTAAATGACAAATTCTATTCCCACTGTAAATGATAATAGTGAAATGGTAGTATTGGCAAACCAGACACACGAGCACTAATACAATTAAGAATATACATGTAACCTAGTTAAGCATATAAAAAGACAAGCATTCAATAAAAAGAGGTCAGTCATAAAAAATCTACTCAAGAAGATGCCTAATTAATTTTTAATATTACATGGCGACCGTGACTTTGGATGACACAACTGCCAAGCTGCCTAACTACACGAACAAGCTGCCAGCCACCAATGCCAAGCAATGGAACACCACTTCCAAGCTGCCTAACAACATTGCCGAGCTGCCAGCCACCAATGCCAAGTAGTGGAACACCACTTCCAAGCTGCCTAACAACATTGCCGAGCTGCCTGCCACCAATGCCAAGCCGTGGAACGCCAATTGCAAGCTGCCAAACACCGCAACCAAGTTGACCGGCCCACAACCACTGACAATCGCTGAATATAGAGCAAGGCAAGCCAAAGCCGTGAAAGCAGATTAACGGCCATTCATGCAACAAAACACTCCATAGTAAAGAAAGAAAAAATAGCACAGTTTTAAATTTTTTTATAAAAAAAAAAAAGAAAAAAAATGTAAATATGTATAATATATTTATATACACAAAAAAGCACTATATTTGCGTTTTACGCTTGGGTGCATACATATATTAAAAAGAGAAATAAATAGCACTATAATTGCGTCTTACGCTTGGGTGCAATTTTTAGATTTTTAGAAATCTTTAGATTTTCTGAAATTAAAAAAAAAAAGAAAAATATATAATAGTTAAGGATTTACCGTAATAATTTTAAGTTTATATTTTGAATATGGGAGACAAGGAATCTAAGATCGAAAATCCCAACGCGAATGTTGTTAATAACTTAGAAATTATAGACCATACCTCTCAATTAGACTCGTTATGGTATCTGCTACTAATTTCAACAGTATTGTGTGCAGTTAATCTACTTCTTAAAATTTACTTATTGCATAGGAGATCTCTCAAAAAACGGTATGTTAGCCGTGCAAATGATTTAGAAAAAATTTAGACCACTTAAGCAAATGTCACAAAATTGAGTTCATTCCTTTTTGATGGACTGGCAGACTGTCGTCGGACATTGTAGACAAATTAGAGAGGAATTCGACAAGTCTTATAAATGTATCAATACCGATAGGGCAACAAAGGATGAAACTGTAAATAAACACCTACAGAACCTTTTCCTCCGACTAGAGGAGATCAGGGTATTACTGAACGTGAATTACGACCGACTTACAGCTACGCATAAAACTGCTGCCGAAGCATTTTTTTTAGATGTTAGAAATAGGTTAATAAATGTAGCAACAAGGAGAGGAATAGATGTAATATTACCACACACCCTTCACACGAAAATCGAAATACCATCAATTGCAAAGGAACAAGTTACGAAAATGTTACGGAGTTTTTGAAGACAGCCGCAAGTCTAATTCCAGACTTCGATGGTAGAGTGGAGAATTTGTCTAGTTTTATAGATGCCTTGGAGTTAGTTAACTCAATCAAAAAATCTCATGAGGCTGTAGCAGTTTCATTGGTGAAAACCAAGCTGAAGGGTTTGGCAAGAAACCTTATAAGTAACGAAGACTCATTGAGACGGATAATAGATACATTGAAGAACTCGGTTAAGGGCGAATCAGTGGAAGTAATTACCGCCAAACTCATGAATTTAAAACAGAGGAATAGGACTGCGAATGAATATACAAAGGAGGTTGATGAGCTAACTAGCAATCTGGCTAGTAGATACAGCACTCAACAGGCCGTCAGGGCCATGACCAGGAATTGCTCCATTGATAAGGTAAAACTTATCATGGAGGCAGGTAATTTCGCTACAATGAATGATGCAATTTCCAAATTTGTAAATAGTTGCACGGAGGCAACAGGCAATGTGAATACCGTACTGCATTATAGACGACGCGGAGGTGGAAACTATCGAGGTGGTAACCGTGGACGCAATAGAGGACGTAATGGTAACTACAGTGATCGTGACGATAGGCGCGATCATGGCGATAGGAGACAAGCTAACCATGGCAACCACTATAGGGGCCGTGGTAACCGCTATAACGGAAATGATAACAGGCGTTCAGACAGTAACCGAAATGTGCGAGTGACACATTCGGGAAACGAGCAAACCCCCTTGAGCAACCAAGAATAGACAGAATATACCACTTTAACCTCAGTCTAAGTAATTTTGTGAATGTAAGAAATGCGGAGACAAATTTATCCCTTACTTTATTGGTAGACACTGGTGCCGACATATCCTTACTAAAGAATTTAGGTGAACAGTATAATAATATAGACAGGAATAGTACAACAAACTTATCTGGCATTGGGAAGGGAGTAGTCAAGTCCATTGGTACAATAGACTTAGACCTTAAAATTGGTAATTTTCTTGTGCCACATATTTTCCATATCGTAGATGAGAGTTTTCCTATTCAATGTGAAGGAATTCTCGGAATGGACTTTATAACAAAATATAACTGCATACTAGATTTCCATAATGGAAATCATAGCTTTTGCATTAGGCCAAGAAATTTTCATATGAGCATACAAGTCCCTCTGGTGCACATAATTAGGCAAGATACTGTGTTGATACCAGCCAGATCTGAAGTAATAAGCCAAGTGCGATTGATAACGTCTGAAAAATCAGTTTTAGTTCCAAATCAAGAGATTCAGGAAGGAATAATAGTAGGTAGCACAATTGTTGATAGTGAGAACGCTGCTATTCGAATAATTAACACTACAACTAATGATTCTTCAGTAGATATTAAAGACATTAAATTTGAATCATTAACAAATTTTGAGATATTGTCGCCCAATGAACTACAAGAAGATAGGACTAGAAAAGTATTGGAGACATTGAAGTTTCCAAAACTTTTCGAACCGGCCCTCAGCGCACTTTGTACGGAATTCAGTGATATATTCGGGATTGAAACCGAGCCTATCACGGCAAATAACTTCTACATACAAAAACTCAGACTGAGCAACGAAACACCGGTATATATAAAGAATTACAGAATCCCGGAATCACAGAAGTCAGAGATAGATAGACAGGTAACGAAATTGATCAAGGACGGTATAGTGGAGCCGTCTATTTCTGAATACAATAGCCCCCTTCTTTTAGTACCCAAAAAACCATTGCCAAATTCTGCAGAGAAAAGATGGCGTCTGGTGGTAGATTACCGCCAGGTGAATAAAAGGCTATTGGCGGATAAATTCCCACTTCCAAGAATAGATGATATTCTTGACCAATTGGGTCGAGCGAAATATTTTTCATGTCTGGATCTAATGTCCGGATTTCACCAGATTGAACTTGAGGATAATTCAAGAAACATAACATCGTTTTCAACGAGCACAGGCTCATATCGCTATACGCGACTTCCTTATGGATTGAAAGTAGCACCAAATTCATTCCAACGCATGATGACCCTTGTCTTTTCTGGGTTAAAACCTTCGCAACCTTTTCTCTACATGGATGATTTAGTTGTAATAGGATGTTCAGAAAGACATATGTTCAAGAACTTGAGGGATGTATTCGAGTTATGCCGAAAACATCATTTGAAACTAAATCCAGAGAAATGTTCTTTTTTCATGCACGAGGTAACATTCCTAGGTCAGAAATGCACTGATAAGGGTATACTACCTGATGACAGCAAATATGAGGTCATTGAAAACTATCCCATTCCAAAGGACGCAGATGCTGTGCGGCGCTTTGTAGCATTTTGCAACTATTATAGGCGTTTCGTTAAAAATTTTTCAGAGCACTCACGCCACTTAACAAGACTTAGTAGGAAAAATGTCGCAGTTGAGTGGACATTAGAATGTCAATATGCGTTTGAGCATTTGAAAGATGAATTAATGAAACCAACTTTGCTACAATACCCTGACTTCAAGAAACAATTTTGCATAACCACTGATGCCAGCAAGTATACTTGCGGTGCAGTACTTACGCAAGAATATGATGGAATACAACTTCCCGTTTCTTATGCCTCAAGAACTTTCACAAAAGGTGAAAGTAACAAATCCACTACGGAGCACGAATTAGCCGCCATACATTGGGCAATTAAACATTTCAGACCCTACGTCTACGGACGACATTTCTTAGTAAGATCCGATCACAGACCCCTCGTTTATCTATTTTCTATGCGAAATCCTAGTTCCAAACTCACTCGCATGAGATTGGACTTGGAAGAATATGACTTCACAGTGGAATACCTCAAGGGGAAGGATAATTGCATTGCTGACGCTCTTTCACGCATAACTGTTAAGGAACTTAAAGACATGAATGACCAAGTTCTTATAATGACACGATCGGCGAAACGTTAGGAAAATACCTGCGCAGGTAAAACAGTAAAACTTAAAGGACCGTATAATGAGCCCAATGTCTATGAAGTCATTAGTAATAATGACGTAAAGAAATATGTACAGATCAAACTTGATTCCTCCACATGTTTACTTAAACGTGGGAAAAAAGTATTATCAAAGTTTACAGTAAGGGACTTGTACTCCAATGGAATTCTGGACTTAGGTCAGTTCTTCCAAAGGCTTGAATCAGAAGCCGGGGTACACGGAACCTTGCGATTTAAAATGTCACCTATCGAGAAGATTTTCGAATCTATCTTGTTGAATGAATTCAAAGAAATGGGCAATAAGTTTTTGAAGAAAATAAAAGTAGCGCTACTCCAGAAGGTGACAATAATAGACAGGAACGAAAGGTCCAAGATTGAAGCGATCCTGACAAAGTACCATGACGATCCAATAGACGGAGGACACACAGGGATTACGCGTACCCTGATGAAAATAAGGAGATATTACTACTGGCCACAAATGACAAGAACCATAACGGATTACGTAAAAAGGTGTGTAAAATGTCAAATGTCAAAGTCGGCAAGTCATACTAGAACACCAATGACTATTACACCTACACCTTTAACTGCTTTTGACACTGTGTGCATTGACACTGTCGGACCACTACCGAGAACTGAGAACGGTAACGAGTACGCCATAAAACTAATTTGCGACCTCACAAAATATCTAGTAGCAATTCCAGTTGCGGATAAAAGCGCAAGGACAATAGCTAGAGCAATTTTTGAACATTTTGTACAAAATTATGGGCCTATGAAGACGTTCATAACGGACCAAGGTACAGAGTTTAAAAATGCTTTGATGTCTGATCTCTGTAAATATCTTAAGATCGATAAGTTAATATCGACAGCGCATCACCATCAGACTCTAGGAACAATAGAGCGTAGTCACCGAACACTAAATGAGTATGTCCGCTCATACATATCAGTTGACATAAACGACTGGGATGTTTGCTTAAAATATTTCCAGTATTGTTTCAATACAACACCCTCAACGGTACATCAATACTGTCCTTACGAACTAGTATTCGGAAGGCCACCTAGACAATTAGTGAATGATAATATAGATAGCGTGGATCCATTATATAATAAAGACGATTATGCTAAGGAGACTAAATATAGGTTAGATATGGCATACAAACGTGCCAGACAAATGATAGATAAGGCAAAGATAAGACAAAAAATTTATTATGATAAGACTGTTAATAATCTTACAATAGAAATAGGAAATCTAGTTACGCTTAGGAATGAAACAGGACACAAGTTGAAAAATAGATATTTAGGACCGTATACAGTGACTAAGATAGGAGATAAGGACAATATAACGATTAAGGATGACAAAGGAAAAACTCAAATTGTGCATAAGGATAGATTAAAGTTATTCAGAAAATAACTATTATTGTAATTCTCATAACTATTAATTTAATTCTAATAATAATTTAAATATTAATTACACATGGTTTAAATATATAAAATGATTTAAATATAAAAAAAAAAGTCTAACACAAAAATATTAATAAAAATAATGTTAGAAAATATTAAGTAAATTATACATAAGAATGATATATATAATCAAAAGGAAAACATAATTTAATAAATACAGATAATACACCAGAATGATCATAGAAATAAGATTATATGATCATTCTTCCTGGAAAGGAAGGTGTAGTGCACGTGTGTCACAATTTTCCAAATTTAGTTCCCATGCTTAATTCTGTTTAACAGTTCCCACATTATTTAGTTCTTCACCAAAATGCATTATTATATTACATTTCATAAATTAATAATATTCCCATCGTACGAATGAGTTCACAATGGCTTTTTAGTCCAAATACCTTTCGGTTTCGGATGTCATACATTGGCTCTCACAATGTACGGTAAATGACAAATTCTATTCCCACTGTAAATGATAATAGTGAAATGGTAGTATTGGCAAACCAGACACACGCGCACTAATACAATTAAGAATATACATGTAACCTAGTTAAGCATATAAAAAGACAAGCATTCAATAAAAAGAGGTCAGTCATAAAAAATCTACTCAAGAAGATGCCTAATTAATTTTTACAGCCTGTTTCTGTAACTTGAAAATTTGCTTTCGTTCGCTTACCAGACGACAAACAGCTGATTTGGGTTTCACTAACTACCATCACAACGGCAAGTCGCACGATAATGAACTCGTACAAAAACATAATCATTTCAGTGTAAATTTTGGTTTCTCTATCTCTCATTGCTGTCATCTGGGCGAACACAAATGTCAGATCGAGTCACTTTATTTTATTTGTCGACTGATAGGAACAATGACAATAAAAACGTTATTAAAAGCAAAAAATAAGTAGATATAAATATAATTACGGTAAAAACAATTAAATAATAATAAAATTGTATACATATGTTTACATTTTTAAGCATAAAGAAGTCAACATTGGCAGCTCGCTAAGGTGGAAAAATTCATCAGTGCACAATGAGAGGGACGTGAGAGAGAGATAAAGAAATGAGAGTGTTGGATCAGCTCAGCTGAACCACCCAGGGTTGATTTTTGGCCACCACTAGTGTAAAGGATACAGAGTTGTATTTTCTAAGGTCGACCATACAAAAATGTGTGCTTTTTTAGACCGGAAGTTGTGAAATTATTGACCTGGCAATTACATTATTTGCCAATTGGTAAATTGTTAACGTAATTGACGTAAAGCCAGGCGAACGAACGAACGAACCTTAGAGAAACCAAATTCCAGACGAAAGTGAGTGATTGGTTTTCGTTCGCAGAGACTTTCGTTAGAAATACAGAAACAGGCCGTTAATATTACACGACAAAAACAACATTTTTTCTTGGGTTTCTGTTTTAATGCATAGATTCTGATTCTAGACGTTAAAATCTCCAATATTAGCTTTTAAAGTTAGTTTTTGTAAATTTTACATCGATAAGATAGTTTTAAAGTTAAAACCTTACCTATAACTTTTTAAATTATGCATCGGTTTTCTTCGGAATGGGCTCGTTTAATTCACGACCGAACAGACTTTACGATAAAATCATAAAAATATAACATTGGTTCATTTTTAGATTGTTTTATGGGAGTTTTATTTTAAAAATATGACAAAACTACATTTGTTTTCGTGGTTCGCGATGCGAACCCAAGCAAAAAACAAAAATGAATTGGTATGAGAGTTTTAGTATGTTGACTTAGTTCGGCAAAATACGGGTTTGGTTAGCAGTTCTTGTTAAATTCAATTTACTGCTTCCATAAGTATTTCAGCTGATTTAAGTTAAAGACATACACTATTGCTACTGAATTCTGAAGATGATAGAGTGTTGTCTATCGAAACTGCAGTCAATTCTACCAAGCAATTAAAACTCTCTACCAATTTTTGTATTTGTTTCTATTACTTTCTTGGAATAGACAGAAAGTAAATGGAACATATGGTCTCAAACCAAAAATAAATTCTGACTGAATAACAAAAGCACAGACCAACAATAAATAACAACAACACATACAAACACATGAGGTACGATGACGTCGGCATTAGCCGTTGACAAAACTACATTTGTTTTCGTGGTTCGCGATGCGAACCAAAGCAAAAAAAAAATTTTTGGTATGAGAGTTTTAGTATGTTGACTTAGTTCGGCAAAATACGGGTTTGGTTAGCAGTTCTTGTTAAATTCAATTTACTGCTTCCATAAGTATTTCAGCTGATTTAAGTTAAAGACATACACTATTGCTACTGAATTCTGAAGATGGTGTCTATCGAAACTGCAGTCAATTCTACCAAGCAATTAAAACTCTCTACCAATTTTTGTATTTGTTTCTATTACTTTCTTGGAATAGACAGAAAGTAAATGGAACATATGGTCTCAAACCAAAAATAAATTCTGACTGAATAACAAAAGCACAGACCAACAATAAATAACAACAACACATACAAACACATGAGGTACGATGACGTCGGCATTAGCCGTTGACAAAACTACATTTGTTTTCGTGGTTCGCGATGCGAACCCAAGCAAAAAACAAAAATGTATTGGTATGAGAGTTTTAGTAGGTTAGGTTAGGTTGAAGAGAGGAGACGTTTAAACGTCTCATGTCCATGGACATACACTTAAGCCAGTGGTTCGGCCTGTTGTGCGCTCCTTATTTATGATCATTTTATACCTCACGAGTTACAGAAAATCGGTACTAGACACGAATTTTCTCAGTATCTTCCAGTCATATTCTCTGAGATGAGTCAAGTCTGGTAATATGTCGGACCCGAAATGTTGGGATCTTGCATGTGTGAAAGCCGGGCAGTGACACAGAAAATGTTCCATCGTTTCGATGTTTTCTCTGCATGCCCTGCATTCGTCGTTTCCTGCTAGTCCTATGCGATGTAGATGTGTGTCCCGTTAGAACACTCATCATCTTACTAATATCGATCTTGTTTAGTTTCAGAAGACTTCTTGTTTTCTTTTGATTTGGGTCACCCCACAGTATCTTTGCAGTTGCTCCTACTGTTGCGCTATTCCACATAGTTTTATGAGCCATCACTGCCAAGTGCTTCAACTCATTTTTCGTGGCTTCGAAAGGTTTCCAATTTTTCAAGTTTATTACTCAAAGTTCTCTGCCCTTTGAAGCCAAGTTGTTTGCCCGTTCATTTCCAATCACTCCGTTGTGTCCTGGTACCCAGCAAATACGCAATTGGCCATGGGCTGAGTAATCATTTATCGTTCTTTTACAGTCCAACACAGTTCTGGATTTGACCCTTTCCGATGTTATTGCTTTAATCGCCATTTGGCTATCTGTGAAGGTGTTGGCATATTTAGGCTTTGTCGTGTTACTGAGCCAGTTCACACACTCCGTGATTGCTCGAACTTCTGCTTGAAATACCGTGTTATGGTCAGGGAGGCGGAAGTGAAGTTCGACTTCTGGTTCATCAATAAAAAGTCCCAGACCCGTCCTTCCTCCTCGCTTGGACCCATCCGTGTAGCAGCTGGTTCCCACTGGCACATGGGCCAAAGTTCCATTTTCCCAGGAGCGTCTGTCTGGCACAAACGTATCACAGTTAGCTGTAAGCCGCACTTCAGGAATGCGGTCCGAGATTTCTGGCGTTTGAATGTGACCACCTAGATATTCTAAAATCTTCTGATGGTACGACTTGTGGTCTCGATTTATCCATTCACCCATAACTTGTAGACGTCTTGCTGTGAGGGCTGCCTCATACTTTATACGGATGTCTATTGGTTGGATGTGCAGTATAGTCTCCAACGCTTTTGTTGGTGCAGTTCTAAATGCCCCGCTTATGCCTAGACAGCACATA
The DNA here is from genome assembly GCA_963930755.1 of Eudasyphora cyanicolor. NCBI lineage: Eukaryota > Metazoa > Arthropoda > Insecta > Diptera > Muscidae > Eudasyphora > Eudasyphora cyanicolor. Next base: position 78,771,110 of record OZ005738.1, read on the forward strand.
CGTTGAATTTTTTGCAAAGGTATTACGTTGCACTTCTTGTCCATTGATGTCCACCACACTACAGAGGCGTAGGTGATTATTGGTCTAATCACGCTCATGTAAAGCCAGTGAGTCATATTTGGACGTAGACCCCATTTTAAACCTATAGCTCTTCTGCACAACGACCAACATCTGTGTGCCTTTGTAACTCTTTCTTCAAGATGATCTTTCCAGTACAGTTTCTGATCCAAGATTACTCCCAAGTATTTTACCTTTTTAGTTATAGCAATTGTCTTATTCAGGAATCGAGGCGGGGTAAAACGTGGGATCTTCGTTTTCCTTGTAAATAGACATATTTCTGTTTTGTCTGGGTTAACATTTAATCCCCTTGGTTGTGCCCAGTTATATGCTTTGTTAAGTGCCTCTTCAGCTCTTCTGCATAATAGATTTGGATGAAAGCCCCTTAGGAGACTGTGTATCGTCGTAACCCATAGAAGAGGCGATAAAATGCCCCCCTGAGGTATACGACGATTTACCTTGTCTCTAATTTTTACGTCATATGACCCACAAATAATCCACCTATTCCTTAGCATATTGTTGATCCAGTTTTTCAGCGCCCGGTCAGCCTGAAACTCGTCTAAGGACTGGATAAGTGTATCGGTCTGTACATTGTTAAATGCGCCCTCAATGTCTATGCAAACAGCAAGTGTATACATTTCTTTACTGAAGGACTCTTCTATGTGGTGCACTACCTCGTGCAGAGCTGTTTCCACTGATCTTCCTTTGACATAGGCGTGTTGTTTGAATTTTAGCCTGTCATCCGCTATTTTACCTTTGACCATGTCATCAATTATTCGCTCCATTGTTTTTAACAGGAAAGAAGTAAGGCTAATGGGTCGATAAGCCTTTGGTGTCGTGTAACTCGCCTTGCCAGGCTTTGGTATAAAGACCACCCTTGATTCCTGCCAGTTTTTTGGGGTATACGAATGGGTTAGGCATGCAGTGAACACTCCAGCCAGATGAGTTGATACCAGATCCACCTCATTCTGCAGAAGTGCTGGAAGTATTCCATCCGGTCCCGCAGCCTTAAAGGGAGAGAAACTTTTTATCGCTTCTTTAACCATACCATCTGTTATATCCGTAATAGGTACTTGATGCAATACATTTTCATTCTGTAACTGTTCCTCTGTTGGTCCAGCATTACCAGTCGGAAAATGAGTTTTCATCAAGAGCCTTACGGTATCCTCTATAGTTTCCATCCTTTTACCCGTTTCATCCACCAGTATTTCGGTTTGGACATGAGTTTTTGAGAGGAACTTTTTCATTTTAGACATGCTGTTAACGCTGTCTACCTGTTCACAGAAAAGCCTCCAGGAGTTACGTTTCGCCGATCTAACGATTTTATTGCATTCTTTGAGTCTTCTGTGGTAGTCGTCCCAATATACTGATTGTTTTTTACGTCGAGCTCTATTGTAAAGTCTGCGGACATCTTTGCCAATCGAGCGAATTTGTCCTGTCATCCAGGGTTTCTCAAAGGCAGATTTCCTTTCTCGAAGTGGGCAACTATCTTCGAATGATTTTACAAGAGCCTCGGTAATCTTCTTAACATTGATATCAATGTCTTCTGCACATAGATAATCGCGATTTTCGATTTTCGTTGCTGATCATTCGCAGTGAACGGACGTGTTTATCACATAGCGGATAGTTACCAGTACCTATTACGCAATAGCAAAAATCTGTACAAAGTCTGTAAGGCCTACATCGTAGTACCTATTACGGTCTAATACAGACAAAATTAAAATAAATTCTCTTGACGGTGATGCCTTCGTGTTCCGATGGAGCGCGGTTCCCCAATCGTCCGACTGTCCGTCCGTTGGTCTTGGCCAAAGCCGACCACACCAAAAATGGTGAAAATCTCCCCCAAGTACTCACAACAGGTGGTGCGGTGAGGGGAAAACGTCATGTCCGACCGTCAAAACGGAAGCACAATGAGCATCGTGTAGCGCTCAGAGTTTTGACGAAGTTGGAGGCTGTTGAGGTTTCGGCTCTTACCGAAAAACAAAAAGAGTCACTTACATGGGCTAAAGGCGTCATAGATGCTTCTAAGGCCAATGAGTCGGCTGAAAGAGCCACAAATTCAGCTGTGTTAACGACTAATAAAGTAAAACGAATCAGATCACCTGATGAACCCCTGCCTTCGAAAAAGGCAAGAGGCCCTAATGTCACCATCAACAGGACACTCACCAAGCCCTTCAATGAAGTGGCGAAGGAGAGTCTAGTGATGGCTGTTATAGACAGAAGTAGTGAGGATGGATCCATCCTCAAGGACAAATGGAGTCATGTACAATCAGCCATTATGGCTCATTACCTCGATGTCCGTAGAGAAATGCCGGGCAAACCACCAATCTGCAACGATGCAGGATGGCATCAGGGGAGAGTAAAGCTCTTATATTTCGGTGATGCCAGATCAGTAGACCTTTATAAGGCTGCTCTGAGTCGAGCGGGTGAGGTGTGGCCGGGTGCCCAGTTGGATGTTGTCGAAAAAAACAACATCCCTAGTCACCCTAGAGCCATCACCTGGGTTACAGAAGAGCCCTCCAACCCGGCTGACATCTTAGAAATAATAAAAGATTCCAATCCTGGTCTGCCGGCCCATAATTGGAGAATCAGCAAGGTGGGTGAGGCGGATGGTAAAAAGCGGCAGGTCAATCTTATCCTAAACGCTGAATCCACCTCCCATATACAAAGGGCGAGTGCAACCCTACAATATGGCTTCGAGACTATAGTCTTGAAGATATACAAGCAGGATATAGCTCCCACTGCAGAAGGTGAGTCGTCCACCGTGGCACTTTCTGTAAGTGCGGAGGTAGCCACGCCAATTATTTCTGGTGACTCCAACTCTAATAGAAGATCTGTAACGTCCTACTCTGAGGACGAAAGCTCTACTTCTGACACAGAGGGGCTGAGGGGAGTCTCCGGACTCTTTGACGCATCTGGCGGGGACATGCTTCTCGACGATACGGACGAAGAGTTCGATAACACCCTTGTCGGGGTGGATGTTAATCTGTCAATTACCAATGATGGTAAGAATTCTACAGATTAACCTCCATCACGCTAAAGCAGCCTCAGCGGCTCTATTGCTGCGCCTGTCCACAGGCGCAGTAGACATCGTCCTGATACAGGAGCCCTACGTAGTGGGAGGAAGGGTGTGCGGTATTAGGACACCCAACTTTAAACTGCTTGTGGCCAACTGTGAAGGCACTCCAAGAACCTGCATTTTGGCCAGGAAAGATCTAAGTATCTTTCTCCTGACTAATTTAAGTGGTAAAGACCAAACAGCTGCTAGCCTGGAGATCGGTAATCGCATATATTGGGTGGTCTCCAGCTACTTGCCTTATGAATCTGTAGTACCGACTGCTCTATTCAGGGAAGTAGTAGAAGAAGCAACGTCTGACGAGCTCGAGCTGATTATTGGCGCAGACACGAACGCTCATCATACTATCTGGGGTAGTACGGATATAAACAATAGGGGTGATTCGCTTCTTGACTTTATTCTAACTACCAATCTTAGTATTTGTAACATAGGTAATAAATCGACCTTCACAATTAAAGACAGACAAGAAGTACTCGACGTAACGTTTGCTACTGACCGGCTGTCAGACAAAATTATTGGGTGGAATGTACTGGACGACCGCTCATTCTCAGATCACCATTATATTGAGTTCAAACTCGCGGAAAAAGCGCCTAAGCCCGCCGTCCACAGAAATGTAAGGAAGACAAAGTGGCATCTGTATGAGAAGAATTTCAAGAAAGTCCTCAACTCTAAATTTCCGTACGAACCGAATGACAAAGCCGGTCTGGATAATCTGGTCGATCATATCACCATATCATTCAATAGATCCCTTGAAGAAGCCTGTCCAAAAACAAGGTACAAGGGTAAAGCTAAACCCCAATGGTGGACTTCTGAGCTAACGGCTATGAAAAAGACCTGCAACAAGCTATTCAATGAGGCTAAATCTACTGGGGTCGCTAATGATTGGGATGCCTATAAAGAGCAACTCAAGATCTATAAGAAGGAGCTTAGAAAGGCGCAAAGGCGCTCTTGGTATACCTTCTGTGGTGAAGTGGAAAAGGTCTCCGACGCCGCTAGGCTGAGGAAGATATTATCTGCTTCACCCTGTACAGTGGGATATTTACAGGATGAGGCAAATAACTGGACCAAAAACAGCGAGCAGTCGCTCAATGTACTGCTCGACACACATTTCCCGGGGAACTCTGTAACAGAACCCGAGGATCAGCAGGACCAACAAGAGTGCGAGTGGACTGCGAGCGTCGCTAGCTTCTTGACTGAGAGATCCAGAATAAGCTGGGCTATTAACAGCTTTGAGCCCTTCAAGTCACCTGGACCAGATGGCATCACTCCAGCAGAAATGCAGAAAATGTTAAAGTACATTATCCCCTGGCTGGAGAAAATTTATGTAGGCTGTATCAGGCTTTCATACGTCCCGAATCGATGGAGGGATACCAAAGTGGTATTCATACCTAAAGCGGGAAAGATATCACACACTAGGCCAAAAGACTTCAGACCAATTAGCCTATCCTCGTTCCTATTGAAAGGTCTGGAAAGACTTTTAGATCATTTCATTAGGGAAAACCTGGATACAAAACTCCTGTCGGGGAACCAACATGCTTACAACAAGGGCAAGTCTACTGAATCAGCCCTGCACGAACTTGTGAGCACTATCGAATCGTCCCTGCATTTCAAGGAATTCACCATGGTGGCATTTCTTGACATAGAAGGGGCTTTTAACAACATTCACTCCGATGCGGTAATTGCGGCACTCTCACATCTAAAAGTTAACACTAGTTTGATTAGACTAATTCAAAGTCTGCTCACCAGAAGACGCATAACAGCATGTCTAGGGTCCACAACTCTAACAAGGTATGTAAACAGAGGGACCCCGCAAGGAGGAGTACTGTCTCCACTAATTTGGAACCTAGCGGTGAATGAAATCCTGCTAGATCTAGAACGTTGTGGCTGCAAGGTCGTGGCATATGCGGACGACGTGGCAATCGCAGTGAGTGGCAAATTCGTAAACGTCCTCAGAGACATCCTACAGGTGGCTCTGAACAAGTTGGCTAGATGGGCCAGAAGCAGCGGTTTGGGCGTTAACCCCAACAAAACAGAATTGGTTCTCTTTACTAGGATGAATAATGTCCCACATGTGGACCCTCCACCTCGGATAAATGGAACAGATCTAGTCTTTTCTGAAAGTGCAAAATTTTTAGGAATAATTCTAGATAGGAAAATGTTATTTAGACTTAACGTATTGGAACGTGTAAGGAAGGCCAACGTCGCCTTATATTCCTGCAAAAAGGCTGTAGGGTCGCGGTGGGGACTCTCTCCTAAAATCGTCCACTGGATATATATAGCAGTAGTTCGTCCAATACTGTTATACGGTATTGTGGTATGGTGGACGGCAACTGACAAACTAACCATTACCAACCTACTAACAAAGGTTCAGAGAACTGCCTGCCTGAGCATAAGCGGAGCCTTAAGGACTACAGCGACCGAGTCTCTACAAGCCCTACTCCATATACTGCCGATTAATATTGTGGCGAGAGAAGTTGCAACCAAAGCGGCAATAAGATTAAACTGCCTATCAATGTGGAGGTACAAAAACTATGGTCACATGAGGATATCAAAGTGTAGTGCTATGGCAACCGACCGAGTGGACTATATACCAACTGTGTACACCTTCGAGAGAAATTACATCACTATGATTCCCGCCAGAGATGAATGGGTCGGCAGAATACCAGGAAAATATAAACCATCTCCACTTTTACACGGATGGTTCGAAGCTTGATGAAAAGGTTGGCTTCGGAGTACACTGTGAAGAACTTAGTCTGGATATAGCTCACAGACTACCAGATACCTGCAGTGTCTATCAAGCCGAAATAATGGCAATATGGGAAGTCGCCAAGTGGCTGAGTCGCAACATAGTAACCAACAATGGCGTTGTCATTTACTCGGACAGCCAGGCTGCCATCAATTCTCTGGAGGCAACATCCCTAAATTCACAAACAGCCCTCGACTGCAGCAGATCTCTTAACGAGATGGCTGAGCAGTTTAATATACACCTCATATGGGTGCCTGGGCATAGGGATATCCCGGGGAACTGCAAAGCCGATGAACTTGCTAGGAAAGGGACGACATTACAAATTCTCGAAGAATTTGCATATATTGGTGCGCCACTATCCACGTGCAAGCTTTGGCTTAGGCAAGAGGCAATCAGGCAGTCCAACGAGAGATGGACAGAAATCGGCACCTGCAGGGTAGCTAGACAAATCTGGCCAAGGTATGACCTGAGAAGGTCAAAATATCTCCTCGCACTAGAGAGGAAACGATTGTCTACGTTAGTACAGGTTCTGACGGGACACTGCTTGATCGGCGAACACGCCAAAAGATTGGGTATTGACTCCAATGACTTCTGCCGAAGCTGTGGAGATGAGGAAGAAGTGGAGAGCATTGAGCACTTGCTTTGCGACTGTCCCGCTTTGAGTAAACGACGACTGGATATACTGGGGTCGGCCTTTTTAGGCAGCCTAACAGATCTTTCCAGTACTGATATTCGTACTATCGATAAATTTATATATCAAACAGGTTGGTTTCGATGAGGGGCATTTCAGCCCGTGGTAACACTAGGGACCTAAACTGGTCTATGTGAGCTTGTATAAAAATACGGCTGCCACCCTAACCTAAACCTAACCTAACCTAGATAATCGCGTGTAGGATGCCCCAATCGATTTTTAAGTAGATTTCCGAATTTAGTCCAGTCGGTCTTAGCCTTATTACGGAAACTTATGGAGTTTGGCGGTGGCCGTGCAATTTTAAACCTTATATAACGGTGGTCTGAATAGGAGTGTTCATCCGAAACCCTCCACTCATGAATCTCATCAATAAGATTTTCTGAACATATCGTTATATCTAATACTTCTTCCCTAATTTTGTTAACAAAGGTTGCAGTGTTTCCTATGTTAAGAGTTATGAGGTCATTTGTATTCAAAAATTCGATAAGGGCGTGTCCCCTTTTATTGGTGTTAGTACTACCCCAAGCGATATGATGGGAGTTGGCGTCACATCCAGCTAATAACTCATTACTTGTGTGTTTGGATTCCCTCACCAGACGTTGTAATTCCGACGTAGGTGGCAATGTCGGCGCATCGAATGGCAGATATATTGACGCCAGGTACATATTTCCATTACCTTG